>OY998168.1:95103675-95703675 GCA_963921995.1 Oxystoma pomonae
TTTCAACTTTGAATCACTTACAAATAGGCATCGTTCCGCACTGGTACTTGTCCAACTTATCCAAGGCAATTAAAACAAAAAAGAAGTTAAAAAACCTCCAAATCAGTTACTTCAACCGAAAAGAAAATAAAAAACAAAAGATCAAAAGATCTTCCCAAGCAGCATTTTTCTGACTTCCGACTAATTACAACCTAACATGACGTCGGTTTTGGCGCAAATTTAGGTCGGCAGTTGGTTTGTCCATCAAACAACGTATTTTTTACTAAGATTTGACGTCGCCAACAAATAGTGCATCAGTTGTGACGTCGATACTTACCAAAACTGACGTAGCCAAATGTTGGTGATACTCGCTACTTATCAGCGACGTAAATTAACGTTAATTTCGGCGACGCAATTTTTAGAATTAAATTAAGGGTCAGGCCAAAGTGAAAACGGACGTCAATAAATTTAGTTGTTGCCAAGATTTTCTGTTAATGGCAACACTGCAAATACGAAAGTATTTTATAAATATACTTTACATGGACTTATGTTAGAATAGAAAGTTTAAAAGTTTCTATTGTATAGTTTACAAAATAATCTTATAGGCCAGTCACCTTGGGACACCCGGTATAACGTCCAATTCATGAGACGTTATATTTAGTATGAGTTTTAAAGTAGAATTGTAATAAAATTGACGTTGTCAAACTTTTATTTATTAAATGTAACTATTCCGAGGTCCACCGACGTGGGTGCGTGACCTACAATTATACTACAATATTCTAGGTCGGGTCGTTCTACAAGGCGACGTCGCAGGAGGTGTTCTTGTCCGAATAGGTAAATAATGATTACAAATTTGGTCGGCGCCCGAAACGCCATTTTAAACGTTTAGCATCGATGCGCCATTACAAGAGTACATTTTATTTTTTCATTTTAAAGGCTTGATATGTAAATTAACTCATTTGTTGGTAACTAAAATGCATTTTTTAAATACCTATAATGTTTTACTATAAGGAACGGGCTTTCTTATAAAGATTTTATTTTCAGGTTAATTTTTTTCAAAATTAATTTCTGAATATTTTTAAATTATTTTTGTGGGTTTCTGTTTTTTTAATGTCTATTTTAATTATATTTATCAGTAAACTGACCTTCGTTGGAAGATTTGCATTGCAAATTATTAATTTTTTACTGCCCTCACCCCTCTATCTATTCATGCGGAACTGCCAATAATAGTGCCGAGTCAGGCTATGCCTACTTTAGGTACCGATAAGTCCCTAAAACGTAGGCACAAACATTATGTTAAGTCAACATTATTTTGACAGCGCCGCGATCAAAAAAGCTATGGCTGAATAGCCCAAAAGTAGGTTTTGGATAGCCTAAGCAACCAAAAAAAGCGCCGCGCCGTCCCATAAAAGATGTGTAAATGCCTAAAAATATGTAGTACATTTAAATTATATACAGGGTGGATTATTTAAACGAAATGGTGCTTCTAGCGGGTCAGAATTTGGTTTAATAAAAACATCCGAAAACACGTCAACTGAGATTTTTAATTTCCTTGGATTTTGTCTATGTCATTTAGTTTACGAGGTATGGCAAAAAAATATATTTTTTAAAGAGGACACCCTGTACATTCAGCAATACCACGCAGTAGGATCTATCTTTTACGATAATCAATAGATATTTCGATATTCATTCAAATATCCCCCGTAAAAACGGGCATAGACAACCATTCCATGCAAGTTTAAATGCCTCTATCTTGGAAACAATAAGATATAGAGTATTAGTGAGTGGTATTGTCTAAAAGATAATTTTTTTTTTAGAATTAAAAAATGTCAAACTATACAAAGCGTCCTATTTAAAAACAAAATATTTTTTTGCCATACCTCGTAAACAAAATGACATAAAAATAAAAAAAAAATTAAAAATCTCAGTTGAAGTGTTTTTGGATTTTTTTATAAAACCAAATTTTAACCCGCTAGAAGTACCGTTCCATTTAACGAATCCACACTGTATATAATCATAAACATATAGCTACAAAATTGTAAAAATTGGTTTAAAATAAAAAAAAATATTTCAAAATCAAAATGAATCATAAAAAAACTATAAATAAAAATCTTCTTCCGATCATTGTTTTTCGGTTAAAGTCCCCACAGAGGCCGCATTTCCCCTTTGAATGGCGATAGTTCTAGCATTTTTTGTTTCAATTTTTCTTGCCATTTCAGAAATTAATTTTTTAGCTTCATCATCCCATAGACCTAGGGTTTCCACTGCAAAAAATCCTATGTCTTCTAGCTCTTTATATTTTGTCCCTTTTTGTATTTATCCTAACCCCTCCCGATTTATGAGAAGTTTTACCAAGATAGGAGCTGCAAAGCGTGTCCCGGCAGATGGCATCCCAAACTAAAAATTTTTTCCCTTTCCCAGGAATCAAAGTGATCCCGTCTGCCCGTTTTCCGTCGATCCTATAAATATTGGACGGTTCTAGTTTTGCTGGAAATCCTGCCGAAACCAGAGACCGCTTTATAATGTCGTTGATCAAACTGTGACGAGTTCATCGACCTGCACTTTTTTTGCAGCTAAGGCCATGAAGATCCAATTTAGTCAATATTTCGCTACAAGTGTAGGTGTGGGACTCGCAAACAGGAAGACCAAGACGAAGAGCGACAGAAATACGCAAAGACGAGTCATCCAATAAATTTCCTAATGAAGAGGAGGGCAAAGCATTAAGCCACGCATTTCCCTCGGGCTCATGAAGAGCTAGCAGACGTGCTTGATCAAGTTGAGATTTTGAAGATAAAAAAAAATGCTGAAAGAATACGTCACACATTACAGTATCGAAATCTCTTTGTGATTTTAAATTAGAAGTATCCGAAATGCCTGTTAACTTTTGATATTTATTTGATGCTTCAATCAAAGCAAAGTCTGAAAGAACCAAGGAAAGCTAAGTAACATAGAGATGAGCTATTTCTGATTCCTAAACCACCTAATTTAATTGGAAGAATGTACAGTGACCAAGCATTCGAATCAATTTTACAGTTTATAATATTTTCTAAACTAAGTTTCAGTAGATCGTCAAATTTTTCTAAACATTCCAGCATCCTCCAATATGGCGCTGTCCGAAGTAAATAAGTGATTTTTAGAATAGAAAATGAAAGTTTTAATAAATAATAGGCAGTGTGAGAATTTAGAGATAAAAGTTTGTTGGAAAATTTTGTAAAAACATCAATATTTGAGGAAAAATGTTTGCCTAATTTGTAGTAAAATTGCTTACATTTGTGTGAAACTGTCAAAAATAGTGCCGACTTTATTAAAGTCAGCCTATAATGTCCGATAAGTCCTTATTAGGTAGTTTTTGGTCGTGCAAATTTACAGCCCGATAACTTTTACGTCGACGGTCCGGAAAATAATTTTTTCCTACGAGCGTGCGAAAACACGCTTTTCTCGCACTTATTTTGGTGCGGAAAGTGCCACTTTTCGGCACGCCGTGCGTGAAAAAAAAAATCCGTACGTATCGCACTACCTTAAAACAGCAAAAAAGACTGAAAAAAATTACATGACACGTCTTGTTTTTAGCCCACAGTTTATCAAAGACATTTTAGCACAATATCAAAGAGTTTTTTTCTCTGTAAATGAACATTTTCAAAATTTTATTTTTTATGTTAATAACTGACGATGACAGAACAAAAATATTGTCAGTTTTTGACGTTTTTCACTTTTCAAAGTCGTGTAATTTGCTAGTTCCATTTAAGTTTGCTATGACAACAAAGTATAAACGACGCCAGTTTTTTAAACGAGCAGCATTAAAAATGTTTGAAGAGATTCCGGAAGAAATTCTAATTGCAGCCGATGCGAGCTTGGAGATTGTACCGCAAAAGTCCAAAGAGAGGTACGAAAAAGAGTTTATTAATTTTGAAAAATGGTGCCCCGAAAACATGTTTAAAACATACTAAAGGAGGTAGTATTTCTTGCGTATTTTTTGGAGCTGTCCAAGACCTGCGTATTATCCACACTCTGGTCAAAGTTTTCGATGCTTAAACTCAAGGTAAAATTGCTAAAAGATGTTGATATTGGCCAATTTTAAAAACTTATTTCTTTCCTAAAAACAAAAAGCGTACTTAATGATGAAAGCAGTTGCAATTTTTGGAGTTGCAGGGGCATGTCGCCGGGAAGAATTAACCTATTTATCTGTCAATGACATAACAGAAAGAGAACACATGCTGGTAATTACCATTCCGAAAACCAAAACGTATACAGACCGCTTCAAGCTACTACGAACATAGGGGGAATTAAGTCCAATTTACTCTCCGTGCCGTACGACCGAGGTGGATTCGAAGCACGCTGCAGTGTTATCTTTTGAAAATTCATTTTGTTTTTATTATTTTGTTTTATTTCTGCCTTGCTCGAGAAACAGATGGGTAAGTTCTTAATTGAAATAATACATTTTTCAAACTAAAAATGGATGTCTACGAAGTTGCCGAAAAAGTGCAGATGGTCAAATGTTCAAATCGTCATAACCCAACACACGTTCGATATTGGTCGAGGGAAAATTTGCATTTGTATTTTGACGTAAAAACACAGTATCCTCAAAAACTAAATGTTTGGGGGGGGGGTATTGTAGGGGAACACGTAATTGGGCCATTTTTTATTAACGGCAATTGCAATTTGAATGGTCCTAGATACTTGGATCTACTGCAGCAGCACATTATTCCAACTGCTAGGCAGTTGTTAGGTGTAAGATTTGGTGAAACATGGTTTCAACAAGATGGTTGTTCCGCTCACAATGTTGGCCTTGTTAGGGAATATCTTGATAATGTATTTCCTAATCGGGTTATAAGTACACGGGGAACTATTTTATGGCCAGCTCGATCTCCCGATCTTGCTCCTAATGACTTCTATCTGTTTTTGAAGAAGCTTTTCAAATTATCACCCCTAACATGCTTGGAAACGTTAGAAGGGGTTTTTATAGTAGGCTCGGATATTGTCTAGCCGAGCAAGGAGGACTTTTCGAACATTTGCTTTAATTTTTTTTTGACTGGGAGAATCTTTTTGGTTTTTAGAATGTATTATTTTATTTTGAGAACTTGCTTTTATTTTGTTTCTCCTTATTATTTTCATTGTAACACGTCGTCACTGATAAATCTGAGCAGTTGACAATAAAACGCTCTTATTTATCAGTGACAAAAAATAAGAAAATTACGTTATAAAAATTTGCGTATTTATTGACCAAATTCCGGTTTCATTGACTACGCTCCACACAGCACCGTGGTTAGAGGCGTACTAAATACAAGGCGAAAGGCGGCGAATGGCAGCGAATGGCGATCGGAAGCCTGAGTGTTGGTTGCTTCACTGATAGGCGTGCGGTGTCTCTGCATGTACGTACACTGGCAAATTAGACTTCTTCCGCCCTATGTTCGCAGTAGCTTGAAGCGGTCTGTATAATCAGAAAGTGCATTGTTTTGAACGATCAAACAAATTATCTAAATAAAGCCCATGAAAGATTTTTTTTTAATTATAAAAATGAAAAATGTAGTACTCAATGTGTGGGCATTAACAGTATCGGCAAAATGCCATCAAACATTGCAATTTTGAATAACGCCGGCACAAGTTTGACTAACCTAAAACGTCATGGCGGCTGAAAAAGCAGCACGGTCGCCGAAGGCTATATAGAGGATTCCATCCAAAATAAGAGAGAATTGGCAGGTAAAATTTTAAAACCATCCACATCAAGAGAACAACGACCGCAATACATCAAACAGCAGCAAGAAAATCCTGCCAGCGGTAGCGTTCTTAGCGTTTCCAGTCATCAACCTATGCATCAACCAGCCCTTGTTTCAAGTTCAGTGATGAATCAGGAAGACTTGAAGTCGACGATGACATTAAGCAACATGAGCAGTGGTACTTTCAATGTTACCGTGATTAATAATTATCATAAAAATTTATTTTTTAAGCTTATTAAAGTTTAGTTCTGAATAAAACATAAAATTCGTAGTTTTGACTATTTTTTCATTTTTAGTCCGCTAGGTTTAACTAAAATAATGACAAAATATTTTGATATTCGGCACGCTCGTGGGAAAAATGTTGTACCTAACGCGTGCGGAAAGTATTTTCCGCACTTACGGCTTGCCCGAACGACGCGTCCGGTGCCTGCGGAAAAGTATAACTTTCCGCACTTGTTAGGTAAATAACTATTTTGTTATTGGTTTACTTATGTGGTGGTCGACTTCAAGAAAAAATGTATACCTCCTTAATTAAGTACCAAGAAAGTAGAGAATAAAACTACCCAAATTTATTGCTTTTATAAAATGAGTTTTAAAGTAGGTACCTATTCAATTATTCATGAAAGAACGCTCAAACAGAAAAATGTAAAATCTCTAAAAATATGCATGGCAAAAGGATAGCAATACTTTTTAGGTGAACTTTAGTATTACTTAAAAAATACGACTTCCTCAGTTATTTCTTTAAAAAAGTTTAATTTAATTTCATGAGGATACAGCCACCCTATATTTTCTTTGAATTAAAGAAGTTCAGCCTGGGTTTATTTTTTTTATTTAATATCCGGCTTCAAGAAAATAATAAAAATATTGCCTTTTTTCAAAACAATATGCAGTCTTTTTGCTTGAAAACTATAAATTATTTGTTACAAAAAAAGAATCGTTTTAAACAGTGGCGCCCCGAGGAGGGGGGGGTGTTAAACCTCTCCCCCCCCCCCCGAGAAGCTTGGTTATGGTCACATTTTGACTTCAAGTTAATTTTATTTTATTATTTATCTTTAACCCCCCCCCCCCGAAGTCAATTCCTGGAGGCGCCATTGTTTTCAAACACTGGTGTAGTATTTTTAACAAAACATTCATTATTTTGTTTGTTTATCTTTAAAGCTAACCACTGTATCAAAGGCAAACCAAACTTTTTATAATTTCTACTTAACAGAAAGCCCCGTAATAACGGCTAATAATAATAACGGCAAGTTTATTTTTTTTAGATCAAAATGCAATACGAAGTCCCACAAGTGATTTGCAGGCTTCTCTTTGCCCTGTTGGTGTTTGGTCTAGTAGAGGCCATTGCAAGGCCCCCGCATTTTGGAGAAACTAATCAGGTAAATAGGGACTTTTTGCACCTCTTACGAAAAATCCCAATTAGGTGACTTTATCGCTTAATTCAGTTGTTTCCAAACTTTTTCAGTTTGCGGCGCACTTACAGGTTTAGTATTTGTAAATCTTTTGGCACTAGTTACTCTATCAATTGATCATTAAGATTCTCAGCTATATGATGGATTCTTCGACTAATATCGTTGTTTGATAAAGGTACCTTTGAAATTAGTTTTCCCGCTGATTCTCCTATCATAATGTTAACCATGTCGACAGCAGCCGGTAAAATAAGTTCTTCTGCGATGGTGTGAGATGAGTGTGTATGCCACTTTGAAAGAGGACAGCAGTGCGTTGCTAGGTACTGAAGTTTATTGAGTAAAGACGTTCTTTTGTTTTTGTACATTCTGCAACTTTCTTGTGAAAAATTCGCGTGACTTTCCAACCATCGTAGGATGAATGATTTCGAGATGTAGTTTTAGTTTACTTGGGAACATATTTTCGCCCGCTAGAATTTTCAAACAGAGCACACACTGCGGTCTTTCCTCATGATTTACTTCTACTGAAGTAAAACCAAAGTTTAAATAGCTATCATCGTATTTGCGATGTTTCCTTATTTATTAAAAATCTTTCCATCTTGTGACTGACTTTTTACGAAAAAACGAAGCAACCGATTCGATATTGGAACGTTTATGTGTCCTGAGTTCGTAAATCACAACACTTTGTATCACTACTAAAACTCTCTATTACTACTTCTATTTATCATAACAGTTCAACCGCTTACATTTCCTCTTACGGTAAACTAACCTAAAAAAGCTGACTACGGCGACTTAAATACTGTCAAAGAGCGCTCGCGAAAATTCTCGTCGAGCGACACGCAGGTCGAATACGGGCTTCTGGAAATTCTAGAAACTTGCTCTGCTCTACGGCGCCGGCGTTGCCAAACGTAACTCAAATTCTACCTTATCAGGAGCGCTTGGCGGCGCCCCTGGTTTCTTCTCGCGGCGCACACTTTGAGAACCACTGGTTTAATAGAGCGTTGTGACGTAGCTAACGTCACAGGCAGCATTTTTACTTTTTGCACGCCGCCTTTCATTTGTTTAGACGACTTTATACGGTATTTATTATTATCAAGATGTACAAAGAGAATTTGTCCAATAATATTTTTCATTTAAAATATCTTATTCTTGTGTTTTTTACTGTGAATTTTAATTATTTATAATGTTTAAAAACTTGAAACCACAACAAAGAAACGGAGGTTATAATAAACAGATCGGAATGACTTATAAAGTTGCCAGTGCAAGGCAATGTTTTAAATTTCTTACGAAATTCTACCCAAAGAAAATTATTAAACAAAAATTGACACCTATCTTTAGAATTAAAAATAATAAAGAACATATTTGCATTCAAAAATAAATTTAAATATTTTGTTTTACTGTAGGTAATCATGTCGTTTATAAGGGATACGGTATTCGCCCGCAGGTAACGCTTCAAATGAGAAATAAAGTAAAGTTGAGCCAAAATAAGAGTTGCAAAAGATCCCTAATAATATACAGGGGGGAGAGAGCAATTAGCGCCCTTTATTAAACACAAACCATTTCGTCTATGCTCGTCTTGACAATGAGCGTTAATAACGCCATTTCGTCCTTCACGACGTCTCTGACGAGGCTGCTGTATTTCCGGTCCCGTTCCAACCGGCTGACTACGTAGAAGATCTTGGCTTCTCAACCAATATCCTGTAGCCGTTGGGGGATGCGAGAAAGGAGCAGCGTAAGAATCCGCGGGAAAGGGATTATTTAAAACATTTTGTTAAAGTTGTCAGGGATGCTAGTAGAAGTTCTTTCCACGAAACCCGCAGGATTCCTACAACGAAGGTTCGTTGAAGCGAAGTCAGTATGTTGTGTATTGTAACGGAAAAAGAAAAACTCAAAAATTTGTTAAATATTTTATTTGTGCCCTGTAAAATTGATTCCACCAAATATTCAGGCTATTTACGAAGCGTTTGTCTACAAGGAAAAATAATTTCAACTACTGGATTAAAATTAAAAAGTTAAAAAGTCGCCCGGTATTTTTAAAAATACCAAGCTGCTGTCATCACCCCTGCAAGATATTAGACACTTAAAAGTTGCATAAATAGAGAGTGCCTAATCGTAATCGTATCTCAGTGCGCATGCTAAGAACGGATACGTCGTTCAACAGCGACTACGTCTCACCTATCTCTACGGCCACCCTTGCAGTATTCGTACACAGCTAGCGTATCCTGACCATTGTGGGTTTTCATAAACGCCTTATCAACACTTTCACTCCTTTATTTTCCATTCTATTGCTCTCTCACTTTTTTAAGTTAAGTAAAACTGTGCAACAATCACTGAACAAGAATTGGTTTGGTTAAGTTGTACGCACGGAAGTAAAAATAGGTGAAATAATTATAGCCTATAAAGAAAATGACCGCTAGATGTACCTGATATTTGCGGGCCTAAATCAGTTAGTATTGACAAAATTTCCCTAGACCTTCTTCTTCTTTCTTCTTCACTGCTTTGCTAGAACTACAAAACAAGTTAGAGCCCTGTCCTTGTCGTGAAACCCAGAAGCTTTTCTAGTGTGCCCTATATATAGCTTTCTGGCCGTGGACATTCTAGGTCCCCCAGTAAGGCCCTGGTTCTAAATAGGCCTTCACATTGACATAGGACATGTAATGAGGTTTCTTCCTCTTTCTTGCAGAAGCGACATGTTGCATCTTCTACCAATCCCATTACGTATAAGTGCTTATTGAGTTTGCAGTGACCTGTTAGGAGCCCCACTATTTGTCTGACAAGCTTTCTTTCCTTACTAAGAAGTTCTGCAGTCAGCTTCGGTGAACGTTCTTTAATGAACTGTTTGGCCTGTCTTTGTTCAGGCGTTTGCTCCCACAGACGGTTCGTCTCTTTGGTGAACCGCTCTTTATTAGATTGCTGGCCTTAGCGATTCCACAAAATGGTTCAGGCCCTGAGAACTTTATTGCCGAGCCTTGTCTCACCAATTCGTCGGCTTTTTTGTTTCCAGAGTGTCCCCGATGTGCTGGGATCCAGGCTTGGTGCTTGCCAGCCTATTTAGAGCTGTTCTGCAGTCCCAAACCAGTTTGGACGTCACTTGCACTCTTTAAGCTTTAAGTGCAGCTTGACTATCTGAATATATAACTAGAGAATGAGAGTTTTCCTCTACTCTTTGTATTTCTTTGGCACAGTGATGTATTGCCGCTACTTTAGCTTGGAACACTGTGCAACCGTTTGTCAGGCTTACAGAGACTAAAGTCTCGTATTTTTACCCGTATATGCCAGCTCCTACACCCTCGTCAGTCTTGGAGTCGTCTGTGTACCAGATGGATTCCGCTCCGAAAGGAGGACCTCCCTCCCAGTCGGCTCTATCTGGAATTTTGACTTTGTATTTCTTTTCGAAATTGTACTTGCAGACCATTACGTTGCTTGGCAATCCCAGTATAGGATCTTTTTTGAGCTCGATTTCAAGTCTTTCATGATCAGTTCCATGTGAACTGATAATGGGTGCTTGACCCCGCGTTAGCTTGTAGGCTATCTCTCGTGCTATGAACAAAAATTAAAAAAAAAACAAATTTTAATATATTACGAAAAATCATAGTAAAAAAATACCATTTACTGATTGTGGAAAGACACAAAAAATAATGTCAAGTCGATTCTACTGTCACCTACATAAGGCGGTCATTTTGTGAAATTTCTCAGGCGGTGTTATCATTCCATTTATTTTTACTTCCGTGGTCGTGCGTTGTAAGCACAACTTTAACTCTTTATTTTTAAGAACGCTTTCACAAACGCATGAAAGATACGCTAAGAACAAAAAATCAAAAATAGCTTGCAAACTTCAATTAGTCGTTTTCTGTTTAACACGGTTCTGCTTGACCTTTGTTCCAAAATTTTACAAGTCTAATGAAAAGAAATAGTACGTTGAGTACGCCGCTTATATCGAAAAAATCGTGCACTTTTTTATTATTAGATTATATTAGATCCAGAGTCACCTCTGAATCCGTGTAGAACACCAAAATGGCGGCCATTAAAGAGGGCTGCTATTAGAATCTTTTGGAAATTTTTGGTTTCTCCTTCTAGTGGTTCGATTTCGATGATTTTTTTTTTCGAAAGCTTTTTATGAAAATAATATATTAATAATAATAAGAATAATATAAAGGTGACCACCAAATAAATACTTGGTATCTCCAAAAACCGGGATAATAAATTTAAACAGCTGTAGCTTTTTCAGTTGCAGATCGATTTTATTGAATGATGGCCTAATCATTAAAATTTTTTATCGCATTTGAAAAAATAGCTGCTATTTTTTAAACCAAGATGGCGGATCAAATTAAACGTATTGTTAAAAAGGCGACAAAAAACTACATTACAAGAGTTTTTGTGGTTGACAGCTATTGTTTTGGAAGCTTCGGTAAGACATTTTTTTTCCATGGCGCAAAAGCAAAAGCATGCGTACATGATAAATGTTTATACCTAGGCAGCAGCAGTAGCTCGACGCGGTGAGCGCTAGGCTTCAAATCACTGAAGCCAAGAAAAGTTCCATTGATAACAATAAATACCTACTGAATTTTGTTCTGACTCAATTCAATCACTTAAGGTCTGATTCAAACTTACCTAACTTGACTTATGACTTTCTTGTCATCTGACAAATCATTCATTCATTCAAGTTTAATTTTTTCAATGATAATGAATTAAAAAAAAGTATAAATTTTTCTAGCATAAATCTGTGGATGCCAAACTAAATGATTAATTAAAATTAGACCACTAGAAGGAAAGATAGATAATTTCCTAAAGATTCTAATGGCAGCCATCTGGCCTCCATTTTGGTGTTCTACACGGATTCAAAAATGGCTCTGGATCTAAACAGTTTTCTTTTGGCATCCACTACTACCCCAGAAAGTGGGATACCTCAATCAAAAAATGCAAGATTATTTGATCCAACGTACTAAAAGAGATCTTAGTAATGCACGATTCTTTGATCCAACGTACTAAAAGAGATCTTAATTGTTTAAAAATCTTTAACTTTTATAAACTTCGATATAAATTGCTGATATGAACATTTGAAGTTGATATTATTTTCTGCGATAATCCGTGCCTAAACAATAATAGCTACTTAGCACTACTGGACTAAAATTTAAGTGGGATTTAGCTAAACAACCATCATAAACAAAATATTAAAACAAAAAAGATTTTTGATCGCATATACAAACTCGAGGACTTTTTTTTTGCTTCTGGAAAATTTTAGGAATAAAGTCAACCAGAGCCGTATCAAATCGAAAATGACTCTTTTTGCGTTGTTTGAAAACGCTTTTAATGGTACGAACTAACTCAAAAAATTGTTTTTTTAGATCGCTTCCAGTGACTCTCAAGATCCGGCTTCAAACCTAATCGATTCGGGACTGAAACCTTGGCAAGTCGACTTATTAGTGCAGAGAATGGCCGAACTTAACCAGATTAACAATCAGGTATGTTGGTGTGATTCGTAACCCCGGTTAGAAGCTAAAAGGATTTTCGATTTGCAATTAATCCTGGTTCAGGATGAACCAGAACCGGAACCGGTCCTTTCGTTTTAAAACAATGACGTCACAGTTGCAACCCGGTTATGAAAACGGCACTGGTGCTGTTTCAATGGAAGTCGACGGGCAGTGGTGCAGTTTCAATGGAACAAAACTGCAACAGCGGAACTGGCAAACCAGTAACCTCACATTTTCGGATTAAAATTTTGGTTTTGTTTTCTGTTGCACCTTTCCGTGTAGGGTAGATCAAAACTAAAAAGCCTGTTAACTCCTATCGCCTCAGTGCCCTTTAGCCTATTGTGGCTGCCACTTTTATAACCAAATTGACAAGTAAAACATGGATTTTCTGTCAGTTTGGTGTCAATATGGCCCCGATCATAGGCCAAAGGATACTAAAACGAAAATGAGTTAACTGGCTTTTTAGTTGAGTATTGGGTAGATACGTTGCCCACTGCGCTAAGGCGGCCGGCTATATTTTTTTAATTAAGTACACTTCTATCCACTTAAACTGGTACAGCAGAAGGTAGCAGCCAATACGATTTTTTATATTTTCTTATGTGCAACAACTTTTTGACTTTGTCATTTAAGGTTATATTTTGGGAATATAAATTTTTATAAGGAGACGGCTTGTTAATTTTTTTACTAATTCACAATATAAGGTCACTAAAAATAAAAACCACATTTCAAAAAAGCAAAAATTTTTTAGTAGCTAAACAAAAGCTACACACTAATCGACTAGCTGATTATAAAAGAAGCAAGTCTACGATAGTAACCATAATAAATCGATTTCAGGAAGAAGGAACTTTCCCTCAAAAGGAAGGCACCGGTTTGATGAAAGTTACTAGCCCAAAAAAATTAAAAGGCCAGATCAAGTTAACGAAATAAATAAAATAAAAAAAATAACAAATTTAAAAACATATAAAAAAATACTTATTTCGTCATTGTAACGTTAGCTGGCATTCCTGGGAATGATTTTAAAACTTGCTAATTTTTTTGTCTCCAAACGTTCTCTATTGGATTCGCATCAGATGTTTTTGCAGACCAAGGCAAAACTTCGATATTATTATCCTGGAACCATCGCTGCGCAATTCTGGCCGTATAAACTGGACAGTTACCTTGTTGGAATACAAACTTCTTCGGCTGTAGATTGCCCTTTAATTCTAAATAGAGGGCCATGTCCTCTAGCCGATATGTAGTTCCAAACATTTACCGAATATCTTCCGGCCCGGTCTTCGTTTCCAGTAATATATCGTTCTTCGTATCGGGTCCTTGGCGGCCGATAAACCAGAATTTGTTTATCGCTGTTGAACTTAAAGATCTTCTCATCTGTGAAAACCACCTGCTGCCAAAGTTCTTCGTCCCTCAGAGAATAATTCAACGCAAAAATTAATCGAGACTGCTTCTTTTCCTTACTTAGTTTAATTTTTTTTGCCGCAATACCACACCTTCGCCTCAAATGTTTAATCCTCCTGCCTAATGTTGTTATGGATCCTGAAAAATTTTATTCAACTTTTACTTCTTTCGCTTTGGCAAACGGATGATTTTCCAAAAAATTTATTGCTTCTTGGTCTTCCTCTGGGCTATTAACTTTCGTCAAACCGGTGGATAGTTCCCTCCTCTTGAAATCTTTTTTTTATGTTTACTATCGTCCGCTTCTCCCATAATGAACAGCTACTTTCTGAATAGATCAACCACCGTCTAGTTTTGCTAAAATTTGAGCTTTATTAAATCAGACAATGCCGTACTATAGAAATTTTAAAAATTAAACAGGCTGCTATCTTCTGCTGTATTAGTTATGTATTCTCTGTGTGCACTCTTTTCTTTTATATCATGTAGTTCAATAATTTTCTGTTATTTTTAGGTCAGTCCCGAATTTGGCTACGAAAGGACCCTGAGAAGTTTCAACAACCAGGCAGAAATCAAACGGCAAAGCCGCTATCGTCTGTGCTACTTTAATCCGGTCAGCTGCTTTAAAAAGTGAATTTTCTTTTAGATAGATATTGGGTTAATTTAATGAAGAAATATAATATAAAATTAAATAAATGTATTCGTCTCCTTGTAAGAATGTAAACTGGACTTAATACATGGGAATATTTACCTGCGTTAAAGTAAAGTCAATTAAAATTATCTATAAACATTAATAGTATATTACACCAGAAAAAAACTACCCGTATTAGCTTATAGCTTCGGCTTTAGTCTTGATAACTAACGAAAATAAAAATTTGTATTGTCGCCAACAAAAATAATGTCGTCCCTTATTTACTTATGACGCATTGGTAAAATCACTCTAGGTGTTCAGAATCTGTCTTAGGTCTTTTCTTGTTTTACTACCTTAAACACAGTTATTGCCTGGCGAGCAGACACGATATTATTTTTATAGGCGAGTGTACTATTACTATTATTATTATTTTTTTTTTTGGGTTTGGCCTTATCTGCGGTCCCGCGGCTTTGACCTACACGGGTGCAGATAGGCCAGGTGTTCCATTCACCGTTCTACTCCCCACCAACCGCGAGGTTAGTAGAAACGGTGTTCCGCATCGTGTGTTCTGAGCAAACGCAATGATCCGAGGATAACCGCCTTCTGCAATGCGCCAGCAAGGTGTTCTGCCTTATCACGGCAGGCTGGCAAGGTTTTGAGAGCTGAGAGCAGTGTTTGCCGTGCACCTCCGAGAGCTCCAATTACCAAAACCACTAGCTTGACTGTATAGCCCCGGCGAAGGTCACAAATAATAGTAACTAATTTCGAACTCACTCAGCTCCACGCCTTTTGTCATGTGATTAAGTCCATTTTATTTGTTGTGATAATTTAAGGTTCTATCACATGCAAGTATAGTAGTGAACTATTTCTTTATATAAACTTACCTATGTACTTAACTAGATAGAATATATTTATTTCCTTTAAGCACTGAATAAAAAAAATTTAATTTTTTAAATAAAATTATTAAATAATTTATTCTAGCAATTATAAAATTGTAAAAAGAAAATCGTAAGAGTTCACTGGCTACCTTCACAGTCGGGGGTTTTTTACATCTTTTTTCCAATGTATAGGAAGATTTTTGGTGATTTTGTTTTAACTCGGTACACACTTAGGTATGACTTCGGGGACCACCAAATGAATATTAGTTTTTTCGGCCGCTCTAAACTTTTTTTAGGACATATGATCATTTTGATAGCTCGGTCAAGTGTCAACATTTTACAATTTTGGGTTAAACCTCTTAAAAGGCTATAAAATTGCCTTAAATATGGTGTACAAAACATGATATTTTACTTCCGGTTGATTGCATAAAAAAAATAATCAATTCGAAATTTAAAAAAAAAATTCTAAAAATTTACAAAAAAAAATTCTATTCTCTATTTATGAACGGGATTGTACAAAATCATTTTGAAGTGACTATAAGAAGGTCCTAACTATTCATCTATAAAAAAAACTGCAAATTCATGCCACGGAAATATCACAAAAAAATTGGAAATTGACCCATGTTTACAAAATTTACAAAATCCAAATTTTTTGACCACGTCTGCTTAACTTCAAATTTTTTAATCCACATTTCCTTACAGACCTGCCAAATATGTTTTTTAAAAGGCTATATAATACGCTAAATATTAAATCTAACAAGTCACGATGGGCTCCCAAGTTTTAATAAAATTAAACAACATTGATAAAAAAAGTTTTTTGCTCCAAAATAACAAAAATTATGTCCCGCTTTATATTTTGTCGTGTATTTAGAAATTTTTTCAGCTGCTTGAAGGCAATAAATTATCCTGTTAAAAACACCCAACTTGAATTTTGGATGCCTTCAGGATTTTTAGTGAGCTATCAAACATATATGATTTTTACAAGTCGTTCAATTTTACTTAAAAAACCATTGCTTCTTTTGTTATTTTATTCAGGTTTGAGTAAGTAAGTATTTTTTATCGTTGTGGGTGCACCTAATCGGCAATACATAAAACTAACATTTTTTAGTTACTTTTTTGTTTCTTAAACGAATTTGATAAAGTTTAGACATTTAGAAAGTTAAAAGAACAAAGGTTACTATTTTTGTACAAAAGATGTATTCAGAAATTCAAAATGGCGAACGTAGTCGGAAATTTAATCTGAAGAAAAAGATCTGAAACTTTTTTTCGACCGCCCTGTAATTTTTTATTGTCAAAATAGGAAACCTTATGCCTTTTCACGTGTAACGAGGTACCATACATAAAATTCGGTTGAGTAGTACAAAAGTAAAACTACCAAAAAATTATACCTCTTTTTATTTACCAAGAATTTTCATGTCAAAATGTCAAATGTCAAAAACCCAAGATGGCGGACATACGTAGTCAAAAATTACTTTTCCAAAAAAAAGCTAATTTTAAGGAAAACCAAGATTCGTATACTTTTGTACTACTTAACAAAATTTGATAACTCGTTAAACGTGAAATGCTTTTCTAGATTTGCAATAAAAGATAACCCGAAGGTCAAAAAAGTAATTTTTTGCTATGTCCGTTATCTTGGGTTTTTGACATTTGACGTTTTGACGGCTTATTTATCTTTCCAGAAATAATATAAATTTGTAAAAAAATCCGATAAGAAATAAGAAAGTTCTTGGGAAACAAAAAGAGATATTATTTGGGGTGGTTAGAATATGCAAATATTTGCGCCGATGCAACTTTTGTGCTACCTAACCGAATTTTATGTGTGCAACCTCGTTCGACGTGAAAAGGCATAAGGTTTTCTATTTTGGCAGTAAAAAATTACAGGGAGGTCGAAAAAAGTTTCAGATCTTCTTTTCCAGACTAAATTTTTGACTACATCCGCCATCTTGAATTTTTGACATTTTACATTTTTTGTACATAAGTAGGAAACTTTGTTCTTTTTTTTAGCTTTATAAAATGCCAAACTTTATAAAAATCGGCTAAAGAACAAAAAAGTAATTAGAAAATTAAATCAGTCCAAGATTTTCTGGCACTTCCCATATAGTATTATGGATTAAACCATCAAATGGGAGAATCAAGTGAAGAGGGGGCGGTAGAAAATGTTAATTTTATGTATATATCTTGACGATTAGGTGCACCCACACCGATAAAAAATACGTGCCTGCACAAAACTTAATAAAATAACAAAAGAAGCAATGGTGTTTTAAGTAAAATTGGACGACTTGTATAAATCTTCTATGTTTGACAGCTCACAGAAAAAAAAAACTAAAGGCGTTCAAGATTAAATTTGGCGTTTTTAAAAGGATCTTTCATTGTTTTCAAGCAGCTGTAAAAATTTCAGGAATCCCCTGAAAAAATTTCTAAATACACGACAAAATATAACGCGTGACATAATTTTTTATACCTTAATTAAAAACATGATTTTAGTAACTGTCTGCAGATAACTAAAGCATGGCTGTTTTGGTTACCGATGTAAAAAAACTTTTTTTGATCTCGGGTGCAAATAAAGATTTCGGTTCGTTTTTTACCCAAAATTAAAGAGAAATATCGGAAAATAATAAATAGTATTGAAAAAATCTAATTATTCTTGCCTAAAAATTAAGCCATTTCCGCCAGTTTTCACCAAGTATTTACGAAAAAATAATTTAAAAACATTGTGAAAATATCAAACTTTCAACGATTAAAATGTCGCAATAATGAACGTCACCGAATAAAAAGGCACACCGCCATGGAATACACCATTGTTATTTCATTTACCAGCCAAGTATTTTTCTGTTTTCTTGGATTTTTTGATAAAGGTATTAAAAACATAGTGTTAACAACTCGCGGCTAAACATGGCATTTTACTCGCGTTTTTAAATACCTCGCTGCGCTCGTTATTTAAACCAACGCTTGTAGAAAAAAGCGCTATTTTAGCCACTAGTTGTTAAAACTACTATTTTATGTATGTTGTTTAATTTTATTAAAAACTTGG
This sequence comes from Oxystoma pomonae, assembly GCA_963921995.1. NCBI lineage: Eukaryota > Metazoa > Arthropoda > Insecta > Coleoptera > Brentidae > Oxystoma > Oxystoma pomonae. Next base: position 95,122,172 of record OY998168.1, read on the forward strand.
GGGCCCATCGTGCCTTGTTACATTTAATATTCTAGCGTGTTTTATAGCCTTTTAAAAAACATATTTGGCGGATCTGTAAAGGGAATGTTGATTAAAAAATTTGAAGTTAAGCAGCCGGGGTCAAAAAATTGAGATTTTGTGAATTTTCTGAACATGCGTCAATTTCCGATTTTTTTTGTGATTTTTTCGTGGCATGAATTTCCATTTTTTGATATCGTCAAATAGCTAGGACCTTCTTACAGCTACTTCAAAATTAATTTTCACAATCCCGTTCATAAATACAAAATAGGATTTTTTTTTGTAAATTTCTAGAAACAAAAAATACATATTAAAGGCCATTTCGTAGCTTTTTAAGAGGTTTAACCAAAATTTAAAAATATTTATACATGACTGACATACAGCTGTCAAAATAACCCTATGTCCTAAAAAAAAGTTTAGGGCGTCGCGACGCCTAACGTACGCCGTCGCCGAAAAAATTTATATTGGTTTGGTGGTCCCCGGTGTCATGCCTAAGTGTGTGCCAAATTAGAACAAAATCACCAAAAATCTTCCTATAGGTTTGAAAAAACCCCCGACTATCAGAACACAAACCAACAACAAACAACAAATTTTAAACTTTTTTAATGAAGTCAGTTCCTGACTAATTGATACCTTTTTTTGAAAAAAACACGGACGTCGATTATTTCAAAGACTGTAAAGCCCATTTCTCACTATAACCTAATCTTAATTTAACAGCTGATAATTGATAGGCTTCTTGCCGCAGCAAAATTAACTAGAAAATTCCCCAAAATGCATGCGTCTTTTGACGAAAATTAAAATAAAAAAAATTTTTTTCGCAGAAACCCAAAATGTTCGCAACTTCTCAAAATGCATGGAGAAAATACAAAGAAAGACAAGAAAGGGGCTTAAAATTATTAAATTAGAAACACGTTAACTGTAGGAAGAATTTGTTGTTCTGAACAAGAATTAGTAAAATATATTTTTGTAATCTATTTTATTTCAGAGATATTTGCATTTAAAAATTGTTAATGTTTACTGAGGAGCACCTTTTACTACCTGGCAAAAACAATTTTTTAAAACAAAACTTTGACAACTTGGTAAATTATTTTTTTTAAACGGAAGTTCTGCATTACAAGGCATGTTCTTTCGAAATAGTTCCACTCCATCAGAACGTGTATTCTTCAACAGGGAGTGGCAAAGATCTATGGCGAACGATCACATGGGATGAAAACGTTATATTCTTGAGCGATGATCTGATCTTATGGATCTCATGAAAATCATACGTTCCCGATCGCATGGTACGAAACCGGTGAGTTGAATTTAGTGACGCTTGCGCAATAAATTTTTTTTTAAATGTATTGCTCCCTTAACTGCGTTTGGATCGCGGGAGGTGATAGACCCCATGCGATAGATTCCATCGCACTAGAGAAAGACCGGATCGTATGACTTTCAAGAATACACGTCCAGAAGAGACTTTTCTATTCCATTTTCCTGTCCCTTGATGCTTTTCCGGTCCCCCCAAGTAGCATTTGGACGTCAAAATACGTCCTCTACTCGTTGGCTTAAAAACCCTGACGTTGCCAAGCGGACTAAAAATCTCATTCCATACGACCCCAATCCGACCTAAATAGGGAATACAAATTCGGGTCGGCTCGACGTCGCTAATTGTACTTCAATGGTATAGTAGTTTACCTAATTTTATATTATTTAATTGATTACTTAATGTGTTACTTGTTTAGTAAATTTTAGGTATAATGTATATTAACGAATTATAACTGACAAAAAACTAATGGCCACCTTTTTATTTTATCAACAATAAATAAAAATATCTGCGAGGGCCACTTTACCGACAAAGTTGGTCAAGAAGGGGCGAAAAATAACTCCCCTTCTTCTTCCAAATTAGCACAAAATAGAAAAAAGAAAAAATATTTTAAAAATTATATTTTTTAAAGCACTATTTTGGTTGTAATTAATACTAAAATCACTCAAGGATAATACTAAACGCTTCTTTAAGGCATAATTAAGTCACTTTTATTGTTTTTTTTTATGAAAACAAGAAAAAAATTGTTGTCAATAATGGCTGCCCAAGCTTGCAACTCCAAAATGGCCAAATTTGGGCTAGTTTTTATCACCAATTTGGACAAGGACACCGATTTGCAGCCCTAATTTTATCCAAATCTAGCCAGCCAATGTTAAGATACGTAATATGTGCAAACGTTTGGAATCCGCCTCTATTCTTTGTTGGCCACGTAACCAAAACTGACTTAAAAGAAGAATAACAGTTCAGCTGAACATAACCTAGAAAAATATTTTCCGTTCTTCGTTGTTTTTTCCTTAAAAACATGGATTATTTTAAAATTGTGTTTATTAAAGCACTGAATGAGCTTAAACCTGTTCCGCAGATGTAGGAGGAGGATAACAATTGTTGGTTCCCCAGCAAAAGAAGCGACATTAAACAATATCACTGTGACCCCACTAACGCTCCAGATAAAGTGGACTAGAAGAAATATAAGTGCGAGCTGAAGATCCATCAGATTTTTGGTTGGCAACAAGACAACAAATTGTGCAATTTGATGAAATTGCAGGTTAAGTATCTTTCTTTTTCTTCGTTCCTTTTTTGGTAGGTATCCAAAGAAGAGCCCTGAAATGAGACGTCAATTAAGGTAACAAGGCCGACGATTTTTCGTGGTCGATTTAGGTATACGAAACGTAAACTGACGTGATTCCGTCTGGGCAAATATTTGCATAAATTACGTTGCCTATTTTGACGTCGATTAAGGTTCGCATATGCGTACCTGACAACGTAAACGTCGGATTTTATTACAAAAGGAGCTTATCGTTTGACTTACTAGCAGACAACTTTATTTTGTACCTAATACGACGTCGCTTTATGACTGATTAGGTTGGAAGACTGATAAATGCTACTTGGGCCATTTTTGGCCAAGTTGACTCTGACTTCTTGTTGACAGCGTTTAGCTTTTGTTTTTTTTGGCAGTTTTGACACTTCTAAAAAAGCTCATTTAAATTTGTTTCAAAAGTTTTGATCACAAAAATAAACTCATATCCGTTGAGTTGAATCCGGAAGAAATAATAGAAGCTGCTTCAAGAGTTACTTTCGATTTACTGCCTCAAAAATCTAAAGCGCGCTACTAGCAGAACTTTGATGGGTTTATAAACTGTTGCAAATTAAAAAATGTTGGATGGAAAATTAATCAAGATGTGTTGGTGGCATATTTTTCGGAATATCGACCACATATTTTTAATCCTCAAAGTAAGTACCCAACCAACATTTTTTTCTCTGTAAGAGCCAAAAGAACATTCTTACAGCAAAAACTGCAGGAATAAATGCCTGTATAATTTGGTTATATAATGGTTCTGTAAGATGCTACTAGGCCAGTTATAAATGCAAAATGGGCACCATCATATAGAGCAAATTACTTCTATTGATAAACCCATAAGAACTGTATAAAAGATCTGCGCAACTCTTATGTGGTATTTATAAAATAGTTTCAACACCTATCCATACTGTAAGGGAATCTGTAAACAATTATACAGTATTTTACTTCTATTGATAGAACCTGAACTCCTAAAGTAAGAGATAATGTGGTTTGAATAAATATTTAAATAACAAAATGGGCTTTTAACTATGACTGATTTTTTTTCCACAATAGGTATTAATGGCGACACCAAAACTATCTTAAAAATAAATAAATATTACGCGAAAACTTTACCTATTTTGAAACACGTACACCACAATTTTGTTAACGAGCACTACTTTACTGCTAGAAGACGTTGTTTTAAGCAAATTATGCAATATTTGTGCATGGTTTTTCATTTTTATATATTTCTATGAATTATAACTTCATGTTATTGAGAAAGACAGAAAGAACATTTCTAAGATGGACGTCTTGTTGTAAATATGTGTGACACATACACTCGCCAGCAAAATTAACGCATAATTGTATTTTTAGCTATAAATTTTACTGTTAACGTTTTAGTTTACTGTAAATCACCTTTAAATATTTGTGGTCAATATTTCTTTAAGAAACAAATTTTTTTTTGCATGTCTGATAAGGATTTATTAACAATTTTTAATCTCAAAAAAGGTAATTTGGGATATTGCAGTATTTCGTTCATTTGAAGTTCTTTGTCATTTAAGAGCAAGATTTTTCGGTTTAATATTTTTAAAACATTAAAATGAATGTTTTCCCACGCCACAATCGTAACCTCACCCCTGAAGAGTGCGCTGCAGCTGTTGCTTTGATAGAAGAAGGCTTATGACAGGTACAAGCGGCAGATCGATTTAATGTGGCACAATCTTCGATCTCCCGAGTTTTAGGAAGGTTCCAAGAAACTGGAAGTAACCAAAGGAGGCCTGGTCAGGGTCGTGGACGAAGAACTAATGACAACCAAGATCGATTTTTGCGTCTTTAAGCACTTCGGGAAAGATTTTTGACTTCCACTTTGCCCCGCCAGAATTTTGTAAGACGATACAATCAACAAATAAGTAATGATATAATTAGACGACGTCTCAGAGAAGTTGATTTAAGAGCTAGAGTTCCCGCAAGAGCACCGACCTTAACCCCAGCACACCGAAGAGCTCGGTTAGAATTTGCTAGAGAATATGAGGTTATGTCATGGATGGCGTGCGTGAAATTTTAACTACCGAAAAAACGTGTAAATATTGCAAGAAAAAAGTGAAAGATTATATTGATTGTAACAATTGTACTGCCTGCTACCACCATAGTTGCGCAACAAGAGTGGAAATCGCGAATAATCCCGGAAAATGTATTTGCTGCCAAAACATTAAAAAAAGTGAGGTTAACTCCAAAAAACTTAGAAAAAACAGTGAAAAGTCGGAGAAATTTATAGAAATGGATGAAAAAAAGCTGAAAAAAATAATCCGGGAGACGTTTCAGCAGTTTCTAAGCCCTGTGGAGCAGAAGCTAGAAAAAAAATTTGAAACCCTCGAAAAGGTAGTCCAGTTTATATCGGACTCCTTTGATGAACAAAAAACAAAGCTTGAAAACATTTTGGGGGAGGTAAAAGGCCTAAGGAGAGAAAATGACTCACTAAAACAGCGGATTCAAGTACTTGAGACCAAATTGGAGGAAATTGAGGTAAAGGAAAAGGCCAGCAATATTATTGTTGTTGGAATACCTATAAAACTTGATCCGAATCCCAGAAAAATTGCCGAAAAGGTGTTGGAGGGATTAGAACTTCAGGCTAACAAAAGTGAGATTGTGGAGTGTTTTCGACTCAGAAAAGATGATGATGAAGGGCCAATTTTGGTCAAATTTAGTAACTCGTATGTAAAAAGTGAAGTGTTAAAGTCAGTTAAAAAACTAAAAGGAATCACTGTGAAAAAATGCAGTTTACAAGGTACTGATCGAAAAATTTACCTAAATGAAGATTTGCCGGCCACCAAAAGGAATCTTTTTAAGAAGGTCAGAGATATTAAAAAGGAAAAAGGATACAAAGCTGCATTTTGTGTAAATGGCATAATATACCTAAAGAAAAATGATCATGACCCTGCTATAAAAATAAAAACGGAAAGTGATATAATCTTGACCTAAACTATTAGAGTCTTTTAAACTGTAAGTTAGAAAATTATCAATTAAATTCAATGAATTAATAGATATTATTGACAATTATAAAGTGTGTGATACAATTGTATGTGATAACCTATCAAAAATCCAGTTCTGTGATAAAAATAACACAAATTTTAGTATAGTACACTTAAACATTAGAAGTATATATAAAAATTTTGATGAATTTTTGTTTTTTTTTTAATCAATGGGAAATGACTTTGACATTATAGTTATGTCAGAGACACATAAAATTATAAATTTGAATGACTTTAGTATACCTGGGTACAATATATGTTACAATAGCAGTTTACTAAACAGGTGTGATGGCTGTGTTATATATGCCAAGCAAAGTTACTTCTTGGAAGAACAAACTATTGTAGAAAATAACTTAAAAATTTTAAAAGTTTCAATCCTAATAAATAACCAAATTATTGACATTCTAGCTACATACAAATGTTTTTTATTAGCAAAGAAGAGTTTCTGGAAAATTTACAATCAATATTTCAAAGATCTGTGTTTGACCATAACAGAGTATATATTTTTGCTGGAGATATAAACATTAACTTGCTAGCAACAGAAGCGACCACAACAAATAACTATCTATCGTTAATGCAAAGTTATGGTTTTATGAGTGTTATAAATAAGGTTACAAGAAAGTTCGGCGATACACTATCATGTCTAGATCACTTTTTTATTCGTTGTAAAGTAAATTTTTTTGACAAAACTAAATCTGTCATACTAGAACATAGCTTGACATATCATTATCCTATCCTTCTAAGTGTACCATTAAATAGAAACACAATTTCAACTAAGAAACGAAACAGCTACCAAATTATTAATTATGATAAACTTACTACATTAATGGAGGGAGAGGGATGGGATGATGTTTTTCAGCACTGGGATAGTGATTTCTGTACTAATGGCTTTGTCAATAAAATTAATTCAATGATTGTGTCATCTACTAAGAATATAGTGGTTTCTTGTAAAAAAAGAAGGATTAAATTGTGGATTACTAGTGGCCTTCTGGTGTCAATAAGAACTAGAGATAAATTAAAAAAACAATGCTCTATAAACAGAGACAATCAATTTTTATTGGATAGATACAGGCTATATCGTACAATGTTGTCCAAACTGGTAAAGAAAACAAAATATTCTTATTTTAAAGAACTAGCACAGAGATCTGCTAACAATCCTAAAAAACTTTGGGGAGTGATAAGGGAAGCCACAAATGATAAGGGCTGCAAAACCGAAATAAAAAATATTTTAGATTCAAATAATGTACTAATAACAGATAAAAAAGAAATGGCAAAAACTTTTAATAATTTTTTTACTAATGTTGTTAAACAATTGGCTGATAAAATAGGAAATTCGCGATACTCAGATGCTAATATTAGTGGGGAGAGACAGTCAAACTCTTTCCTTTTAGATCCAATTGCAGATAAGGAAATCTTAAAAGAAATTAACAAACTTAAAGATGGGATTAAGGGAGGGGAGAACAAGATCTGCTCAAACATTATAAAGAAATATAAATTAATACTAATAAGACCATTAAACCATATCATTAATGTCGTTTTTAGTACAGGTGTCTCCAGAATGCTTGAAAACAACAGTTATTATACCTCTTTTCAAACAGGGAGACAGAAAATTGATGGATAACTATAGACCAATAGCACTGACAAGTACAATTAGCAAAATTATTGAAAAGTGCTTTAAAATTAAATTGGTTCAATTTCTGGAGAACAATAAAATCTTAAACAACAATCAGTTTGCTTTTAGGGAAGGCACCAGTACGGAAAATGATTTATGCAAGGTTACTGAAACAATCCTGAAACATTTAGATCAGGGAAAGAAAGTCATTGGAATATTTCTTGACCTGCAAAAGGCATTTGATACTGTGGCACACCCGATCCTACTAAAACGTCTTGACAATATTGGTATTCGAGGCATTCCTAACAATTTAATTGACTCATATTTAACAAAAAGAAAACAAAGTGTTATTATCTCAGGGGAAGAAAGTGAAAGACTACAGTTAGGGTTTGGTTTGCCACAGGGCACAGTGCTGTCGCCTTTGCTTTTTAACATTTATATCAATGAAATATTTTTAGTATTGGAGGACAAATCAGCTTTTCATAAAGTCAATAATTAGATTTATGTAAAAAAATTCTGATTATAAAGCAACTCTTAATCATAATGTTAATACAAGAAATGCAATGCAAAGAAATGTTCTTCTACAAAACCCTAGACACACTCTATGCCAAAGCCATATTTACTGTATTGGACCAAAGATTTATAATGATTTGCCAGTTGGTATTAGATCAAAACCGTATCATCTAATCAAAAAAGACATTAATAAATGGTTAATTGATAGTAATTATAGTATAAATTATATTTAATAATAAAATTTGCACTAAGTTAATTAGTCAAAATGAGAGTACCTCAATAGGATAAATCATTAAGTTTAATAAGCACACCCACAGTATTTTAAATACCATTGTGTGCTTTATTTTTGCAATAGCGAGGAATAGCTAGGAATTTATGTGGAATTGGATAACCACCAATAGCCAAATTTATTGTTCTCTGATGAGTCTAGATTTTGCCTGTATCGCAATGATCAACGTATGCCAGTGTACAGAAGGCCGGGAGAGCGATTTGTTCAATGCTGCATACAGCCACAGCATGCTTTTGGTGGTGAGTCAGTTATGGTGTGGGGTGGCATCAATATGGAAGCCCGCACAGATTTGGTAATAATTCAGAGAGGTCGCATTGATGCTCATAGGTACATTACAGACATTTTAGAACCTCATGTTGTACCTTTTGGTCCATTTGTGGGTGAAGATTTTGTTTTTATGCATGATAAAGCACGTCCGCACATCGCAAGAATTGTGCAAAATTACTTGCAAGAGTTAGAAATTCACACAATAAATTGGCCTGCGAATAGTCCAGATCTTAATCCGATCGAATCTATTTGGGATATGCTCAAAAAGGGTATTAGAGCCCTACCAAATCCACCCAACAACATAAACGATCTGTCCTTACGTCTAGCGGAAGTTTGGGAAAACCTTGATCAAAATGAAATCCGAAATGAAATTTTAACCATGATAAGGAGATGCCAGGCTGTTATTCGAGCAAGAGGAGAAAATACCCGCTATTGAATATCTTTTTTTGTCTCTGTTTTCAAAAATTTTTAAATTATACTTTTTCGTACTTTTCTTTACTCCCCTGTTACTTCTTAGGTAAGGACTGAATATTAAAGAAACTTTCTTTGAAAACTTGCTTTCTTCTTAGCCCACGAACCCACATTTTTTGTGTCTTGAAATGTTTGTTTCTTTTTCGACACAACCATATTTTAAAAATATGCGTTAATTTTGCTGGCGAGTGTATATGGCAAGTATACAATACAGTAATTTTTAGTTGCAGGGTTGGTTTTCCATTATCCGCATCTTTTCCAATTTGAGTGGTTCATGTTTATATTTTCAGGTTCTTTCTTTAAGGCGAACTTATAAACTTAAACTTTTGTTTACCGTTTGTGGTTTAAGGTTATGTAAGACTGAGAAATGATGTTTCATTTCAATTGGGCACTTGGCCAATTATGAGGATAACACAAAAGCGAGGAAAGAAAAATGAGAGAAGTAGCTAAATATTTTTATCCACCATCAACCACTTAAGTCCATTTTTGTTTTATTAGAGAGATCGGATATAATGGTTATCACCTTTTTGCTCTTGTAATGTATCTTCATAAAGCAAAATTAGTAATTTACAGCCTTTTTGATTTAAAATTGTTGTATTATTGGGCCTGAAGCACTCCTATACAATACTTTAAGAGCCTAAAGTACTTTGCAGCCATTCTGCTCTGTAGGAAAACCATATAAATATTCTTACAGAAAGAAGCAGAGCTTTTATAGGACATTCCCTTAATTGTTGCTGTAAGAACATTCTGACAGAGAGCAAAACTACAGGCAATACACTCTTATATAATACTTTAAGAGCCTAAAGTATTTTGCGGCAATTTTGCTCTATAGTAACACCGTATAAATATTCTTGCAGAAAGAAGCAGAGCTTTTATAGTTGTTTAAACTGTTGCTGTAAGAATATTCTTACAACAATATAATCATCGCTAAATTGCTTTTAACATTTAGATGAGTTTTTCGAAACCGCAACACAGCAAACTGGTAATTTGGTGACATTATAAGGCACTTACATGCCAGAACTGCCCTGCAGTACATAAAAATTGTTAGTTGGGTATACTAAAATATAGGTAAATAAGGGACAAACCTAGAAATCTGCCTTTAATGAGTTGTTTTATTATTATTTTGTTTGATAAGTTGGCCATGGTTGGCCATAAGTGGTCGTCAGTCATCAGTGAATTAGCTGTGCGAAGGCACTACACTATAATTTTTGTAATGTTGTTTTACAATTTTTCAAAAGTTAAAAGTGCCAAAATAATTTCTAACCACAAAAGTTTACTTGTTTTCATTTAGTTTGATCTTAAAAAACTACTGGCCTTAGCGGCAATGGCTATCTAGCCGACAAAAAGCAGAAGGTTAACATTTTTTTATTAGGGGACTGTTCATAAATTACGTAACACGGCTAGGCGTTGACGAAAGTGGTAGGTACAGGTCTCCGCAGGTTTACAGAACTCGCCTGCGGCTCGTCCTGATTCAGAGTTCAGAGAAAAAATATGAAACTTAAGGTCGTAGTTACAATCTAGGGAATTGTTTTTAGCAACACTGTACGGGAAATCAATTTAACCATGTCGACCTGATTTTTTTGCAAAATTTTACGTCATTGAGTTTGTTTCCCATGGCAACGCGGAGACTTTATTTATGTTTATCCACAGTGGGGCACCAGAGATTTTTTAGCACCAGGTCAAAAGATTGGGGTTAGGTTACTTATTTTGACTTTTCGCGTTCTACGCCGCTGAAAAACCAAGTAAAATACTAAAATAAAGGAAACCCATTTATTGCAAAATTACCTGCTAAAAAAACGCTACCCAACTACGTATTAAAGTAACTGGGTGTAATGTTTAAGGTTGCATTTACAGGTGCATTTATAATTGAATTGGAAACACTCTTGCTAATTGATACCGACAACAGGTTAACTTAAAAGCATGCAGATTTAAAAATCGGCTACTGGCGCTAGACGACATAATCATATTCTATTAACAGGAGCGTCAACGACTAGCAAGAGTCTTTCCAACCTCCAAATGGAGCTTCAGTGATCTGTTTTGTTAGAACTCAAGTATCCGTGTGTTTTTGAAACTGAGGTTCTACAATCTTGCACTCCAAGATTTCACTAGTACACTTGCACATAACTATGCCGCAATAATTTAGATTTAAAAAAAAATGATTGAACCAAAATGAAAATAAAATTATGTGGAGTTATGGACGCCGAATGTTTCAATGCGAATCCCTAGTAATCCCGTCGCGAGTCAGTAAAGTTCTCTTGGTTCTTTGATAGACTCGGGGTAATGCCCTCGCAGCGCTAGGCCTTCTTCGGCGGGCGACCGCACACGCGGAGTGGGTTCATATTTGTTTTAGAAAAATGTTTTTGAAAACGCATTTTTGAAAATGTAAAAATACTCTTCTGTCCCACTGCGGCCCGATTTAAAGTTTGTTGACAAAACACCTGCAGTTACCATAAAATCGTATAAATTCTGCAATCTATCGGCCAACGCTTGAACTGCGTGTGTCTCCCAAATTCAATGATGTGTGAGTGATTGATCGGTTTTCTTTTCCGGAGTGCGTAGAAAAAAGAAAACTTTTTGTTTATTTTCGCTAAAGGATATATAAAAAGGAAAAATGTAATCCAGAGGAAATTGTGAGTATTTCTCTATTTCTTTTGTAAATCGGGTTTGTTCTAAACCGCAATTATTTTGAGGCTTTTATTTTGAAGAAAAAATAATTGAGAATTTTGAAAAATTCTTTAGATATTTTTGCTAAGCATTTAAAAATGATCAACCCTGCAAAATTTCAGCTAATTCTGATGTTTAGTTTTCCCTGTGCACTCCGACAAAAGATTAAAAAATTAAAGGACAATCTTTCTAGGTAATTTTTAACCACCCTGTATACTTATTATATTAAATATCAGAGAATATTAATGCACTATTTTCTAAGTGTAATTAAAACAACTTAGTCTAAAAAATCAGTATTTAATTCTTATATCACAGTAGAAAATACACCACGCACAAAATAAATGAAAAACAGAGTCTCACTGTTAAAAACCAGGCTTTCACCTGTGGTATAAAACTAGGAGCGTTTTAAATTTTTTCAATTGAGCTTGATCCGCGTCTTGCTTCACACCAATAGAAACCTTACTTTTAGAATAGAAGGGAGGATTTTGTTTCTTCTTCTTGTGTATATAAATGCGCGGTGCGTCTCTAATATTATGTCTGTGCTTAAACTAAAAATAAAAATAACTTAACCTAACACTTCCTTAATTTCTAAACTTATGAACACCCAGTGATGGCCGTGAGCTGAGAGGGACATTCCACTTGTTCAAAGGTTACTGGTGGATTGGAAGCCCCGCCCATCCAGTTCCATCTGAACAGACATCCGGCCTGCAGTTGAGTTGGCAACGTGTAGCAACAGCTTTTAGTTTCGCATCCGCCGTATTGGTCTCCCCAGCCACCAGATGGCGCTTGCCATTGGCGTTTGCACCCTTCTGTGTAGTATCCGACGCCACCACCAGGAATTAGGATGTCGAAGGCGTTGTGGTTGCTGCTAGGGCTATTGGTGCCGCCGGTGTTAGTTACCTATGAAAATAAAACATTAGGGTATGAACGGAATGCTTAAGTCATAAGTTAATTCGGCAATATTGTTGACACTATTTATTTTGACATTGTTGTCAAAGTTCAAATTATAAGCATTCCATATTCCAGTTAACGAAAATTGTTTATAAGTAAAATAGATAACTTGTCGTCAAAAGCTTCAGAAATCAACCCAATATACTGACAAATAAATCGGCGAAAACGGCCTTAACAGTATAATTGGTAGAGCTTTGGACTCCTCTTCTAGAGGTTTTGGTGTCGATAAAATTTTTTTTTTAATTACCTCTCACCATTCAAAGCCCTAAAAATGTATTATTACCTGAACAACCATTTCCTTCCCAGTGAGATCCTCTCCCCAACCACCTTTTTGAAATTTCAATCGCAAGCAAGCACAGCACATATTTTCTGGTGGATTGTTAAAGGCAGCGGCGATAAAGCCAAAAGCGAAAGTGCTATTTACGGCCCACGGAGAGTTATCGTTGCAGACATAGGCAGAACCGTCACTGTCGCAACCTAAAAACAAGTCAAATTCAATATGGCGCTACGTGAGCTTTAACTTTTTCACAACGTTTCGAATGCCTATGGATCTGCAATCGTCATCCAGAGAATACTAACAAAAACTAAGACTATGTGTTTAGTGAACCATGAAGTTTACCCTTTGTTGGTTCTGCCCTTTCGCAGTTGAAACCTGTTACCTCCGAGAAGTATGCCCAAGCAGCATTTGGACGTCGTATTTCGGGTGTCTGACGGCGGCATTCACAACCCGACGTTGTAAGCTGACTTTATGACGACGACCTTGAGACCGGCATTTGCACTAAAATGGAGCATAAAAATTTTGGTCGTTCCGACGGCAGTAGGCGACACTTGTAGTAGCACTCGACTGACCAAATTCGACGACCAACAACATCGACATTTTTGTACTAAAAATGTAATCTGTTTTCTACACATAGAATTTTCCGACCACTGCCCTTAATTTTGACTGGAAGTAAATAGTTTTGGAAATCGCCAGATATTTATTACTTTGAAGGAAATAAATGTTTAAATATTTCTCAATTAGTGCTTATATTATACGGCACTTTTTGACCATTCAGAAGTCGAAATTCTTCAACTTTACTGATAAACATGAACAAAAATCGTTGACAAAAATAAACCCGCCCTCAAAATTCTTTGAAAATACGAAAAAGAAAAAAATAAAAATGTATGTACCTATATATTTTGTTTTGTTAAATTTGTAGATTTTTTACAAAAAAATGATGAACCGCATCATCTAAGCCAAATTTTACGGAACATTTTTACAAAGCTTGGTTTGATTGCTTAATAAAGAAAAAAATCAAAATGGCGAGCCTATTTCTGCTTTGACGTCATGACGTTTCTGATGAAATACCAAAAATCAACCGGATCAGACCAATTCCGACAAGATCTCCATAATTGTTACACCTAATGCGCTCAACTTTGCACTTTAAGTCAGTATGTATTTACTACCCTTTGTCTTATTAAGTCAGCTGTGTAAACGGGTATAAGTCGTGTTCCGACTATCACGCGCCAGGATCAGAATCCGACGCCAGTACCTGCACAGAACATGACTGAAATTTACCTGTCATTTGTCATTGTCATAATCTCGACAAAAAATCTAACAAATATTTTAAAGAAACCGCAGTTGGCCAGGTGATCACATATGACCAATAGCTTATTCTTATTTCTTATCTTATGTTATTTCCTATATAATCCTAACTTTAATCTTGTTCAACTTTATTTTTACCTAATTTATTGGAATGACTGGTTGCTGCTGGGCGGGGGTCATCTCTCCTATATTTTAAATACTCTATTTGTTTAGCTTGCCTCCTGTAAAACGTGTTAGTATGCCTAAAAGCTTTTTTATTTTTTTTTTGCATAGTTTCAGTGCAAATTTTCAAAAACAAAAGGGTTATGGCATCGGGTCTTTCTCTTCTTCTTTCTGACGTCATTTTTTGGACAAAATGCCTAATTACACGAAACAGGGCGATTTGTTTGAACTAATTCTGGTTGGTTCATCCACCAATATCGCGTTCAGTTATTTCGTAGTTAATGCAATCATGTTAAACAACCCGGCTACTTGACCCGACCGCGATTTGCAGTATGGTATAACAGAGAAAACTAACGTCTCTGTCGCCGACCGACGTCCTTACAAAGTCATTTTATTTTACCATCGGCAACCGACGATGCTTTTCTAATAAAGACTACATCGTCAACTAAACTACTAGTTATAAGTTAACACACTACTAAAATTTTCACTTGATTTGACGTCGGACCAAGTCAGAAACAGTCGGAGGTCAAAAAAATGCTGCTTGGGTGGGCTTTATAGTGAAACTTGGTTGAGAAAATACATTTTGGTTCCTCTGTATGAATGCTGTTTCTTTCCATTTCATATGATATTAATCTTCCCAGCAATGCTGAGTTATTTTTAATGCAGATTGGTGGCCTATCCTTCTTATCTTTTCGGAGATCCGTTTGATGTATGGAATTATAGGTGTCGTCTTTCTTTCAGTATTTACATCTGTAGTTCTTTGTATGGGTGTGGATTAAAGCGTTTTGTTCATCGTATAGCAGGAGAATCCATTCCTTCCTAGGTCGGATCAAATCTTTGCTTTTTTGTTTAAAGAGTCTTCTGTATTGCGGATGTAGGTGGCTCGATCTATTAGAGATTTGGCTATTCCTAGTTTCGTCGATGTGAAGTGGTTTGATTTAAAGTTTAGATATTGTCCAGTGGGGGTTGGTATGCGATATACAGATGTGGTTATGGCAGATTTCTTTTCTTTTTTCATAATGGATTTGATGCAGTTTCTTGTATTGTTGACATGATTAAAGAAATGTTCTGGAGTGTTGTTATCCTCTTCTTCCAGATGATAAATATGTCGTCCATGCATTGTACGTCAGGTTGTAGGTTGTGTTTTTGAGGATGTCTACGAAGTGTTTTGAATTTGATGGTGACTTTTCTTGAAGAGGCTGGATAATGTTATGTTTAGCTAGACTAGATGTTGGAAACTGGCGAGAATTGTTTATCGGGCAAAGAGGGGTGTCAGGGAAGCAGCATTCATACGGTGGCGAACATAATGTATTTTTTCAACAAAATGTCTTTAGCGAGGATCTTTAAATACTTTTCAGGAAAAGAGATTAGTATACAAGTTTAGGTAGCTTTAGTTTTGGTTATAACGATCGCAGACATACAAGGAAAAAAACGTTGAGAAAAAGAAAAAATAAAGAAAATTAATAATTGAAACTCTAGTTTATTCTAAAGTTAACAAATAAATAGAAAATGTATCCGAATAAGGATTGATCTGTGTGTTTGGCAAAAGCTTAACTTACCAGACTGAGTATTTCCATTGGCAACGGTAACGCCATCGGCGCCACAAGCTTTGGTTCTGGTACCCCTGGCGCAGTTACCAGACCAAGCGCAAGTCGGTTTGCAACAGTCCCAGTACCTGGTTGTCTGCGAGGTGCCTGCGTAGTTGCCAAGTTTTTTAAGGTGAACATAGCTGGAGCCAAGGTGGCCTAAACAAGTAGAGAAATTAAAAAATAAATATAGGACCATACTTTGTCTCCAGAAATAAAAAAGAAACTGGCAATCCCAAAGAAAACGAAATATAAGTAGTAGTTAAAATTCTACACGGTTGTTCATTTTCAAATTCTTAACAAAATCATTTAAAGGATTTTTTAAAATTTTATTTTTTTTCTGTAATATGTAACATTAATTCATTAGAATTCATTAGACTAGAAAGTTAAATACAATAAGGTAAAAAAAGTATAAACTGCTAAAAAAATCTTAAAGATCCCAAAAGTTTAAAATAAACTATATCCTTTATTATTCGTCTATTATTCAAGATCTTAGTATTAGAATGTTCATCACAAGGTGTAAAATTTCTTTGGCGAAATTGTATGTAATTTTTTTATCCAATATATTAACAAAATCTGTTTCTGTTTGAAATAACTAGGTAAAAACAAAAAGTTATTATATACTTCGAGGCTTAGCGTATCTTAACTGAGATAAGATTCTTGTGAATTGAATTGGCATATGTTGGGAGAAGATATGATTGTGGACAAGTGCCTAAATTAAAAAAAAATGTGTGTATTGCGAATTATATAAATTTTAAAAATCTTCATTTCATATTTTGATAAAATAATGTTTTTTGATGTTCTCAAACGATGTACCGTGAGATTTGGCCACACAGCTGCCCTTGGTCAAGTGTCACAAAGATTGATTTAATGTGATTTAGCTAATTGTATTTTAAATTTTTCGCGTTCAAAAGAAGGAGTCTATTGTAGCAAATTTTTGGATATCTGGTGTACGGATAAATGTGGTAAATTAGAGAGGGAGGCGTCTAGTTTCAATTCTAATTAGCTATGTCGTAGTCGATCTAGCAAGATCAAATCAACAAGTCATGGACAAACGCTCGACAAACACTAGAATTGCAAAATGATTTCCAATATCCATAGTAGCAAAAAAAAGAGAAGATCAAAAGATCTTGGAAGGAAAGAACGAAAATTCAAAATTGGATGAGTGTCCCACAAGGAACACACAAAAGACCAAAGCGAAAAGAGAAACAATTAAACGATGCTTCGCCCGGGGTAACAAGCGTGGGCTCGTCAGTGCATTCACTAGTCACCCTCAATCTAGACATCATTTAACACCATCGCACACTCTGACTTCCAACTCTGAAACACTCACATATAGGCATCGTTCCGTATGGTACTCATTATAAGTCACCTGATACGGGTTCGTTCTGGCGTGTTAATCTTTCCAATAGGAATATGCTCCTAAGACAATTAAAACAAGAAGTTAAAACTTCCAGATCAGTTACATCAACCGAAAAGAATCTAAAAAAAGAGAAGATCAAAAGATCTTGGAAGGAAAGAACGAAAATTCAAAATTGGATGAGTGTCCCACAAGGAACACACAAAAGACCAAAGCGAAAAGAGAAACAATTAAACGATGCTTCGCCCGGGGTAACAAGCGTGGGCTCGTCAGTGCATTCACTAGTCACCCTCAATCCAGACATCGTTTATCACCATCACACACTCTGACTTCCAACTCTGAAACAGTCACATACAGGCATCGTTCCGCATGGTACTTATTATAAGTCACCTGATACGGGTTCGTCCGGGCGTGTTAATCTTTCCAATAGGAATATGCTCCTAAGACAATTAGAACAAGAAATTAAAACTTCCAAATCAGTTACATCAACCGAAAAGAATCTAAAAAAAAGAGAGAACAGACAAATGACCAAAGCGAAAAGAGAAACAATTAAACGATGCTTTGCCCGGGGTGACAAGCGTTGTTTGAAAATGCAATTATCTATTTTAACGTGAAAACCGGCTGTCGCTAGCGGCTACAATTCGTAAGTTACAATTTTTTAAAAAGTTTAGTCGCCCCTCCTACCCTGTTGCCATCTCCCCACCCTTATTAAAAACTAATAGTTCTGCGCCTGGTAAAAAATAATTTTTGTGTGTAGTCCTGTTACATACAGGCAGACTAAATAAACCTCAAAACTATCAAACAAGTTGCAAAACACTTTAAAAAAAGTTCCAAAAAAAAACTGACAACCAAATAATAAAGTAAGGTTACAAACGGCCCAACAACTCCCTCGGATTCCTGTCCCCGTGAAAACAGGTGGTGAAAGTAAGTTCACCCGTGAAGGTAAGAATTTCGCTCACCTCACCTCACGCGGCGTCAAGAATAAGCGTCCAGGGCCCGTATTCTTGATGGCCTGTGAGGTGAGTAGTCACCGGTGAGTATTTGCCTCTCTCACTTTTTACATGGTTCAAAGCAGGTGAGAAGTGAGAAATTTTGTCACACTCACGGGCACGGGTGTCAAAAATACAGGTCCAGGACAAAAAAAGTTTTACCACCAATCACCTCCAATAGTAGAGAGAAGCAGCATAAGGATCGACTACTTGACAGCCAATGCAAATAACATAAAAACGATGGTTGGTATGAAATTTAAAGAATATTTACGAGAAAGTCGAAACAGAAGGGTAGATGTTTCACATCAGTTTGAGAATTTTGATGTTATGATTGTATTTGTTTTTTTTTAAGTTTGAGGTTATCTTAAAGTTGTCTCTTTGATCGTTTCTGATAGAGGCCCCCTATACATATATAAAAACATGAGGTAGACACACAGATATTAAAAATGTCAGTAGTAGGTAAAATATAAAAATTTTATTGATCTATCCTTTTCTTACACATTTTCTTAAAATAATAATAATATATAATATTATTTAAATATAACTAATCCTAATTGCCTGGCAAATTCGACTATTTTTATTAATTTTCCAGGTTGGTTTTTGCCGTTGCGTTTCTTTTTCCATTGGGCAATGGAAAAATAAAAAGTCGTAGGCGCGAGTATTTTTACAGTTTCTTATACTGCCCTCCTAGTGAAGAACACAGTAACTTCCATAACTTTAGTTTTGAGAAAAACGCGCAAAACGTTTTTGGCATGTATTTTTTTCTTATTAAATATTTCTACCTTTTTTTTGACAGCTTCATTAAAAATTTGAAAACAATTTTTTTTATATATATATTTGGAACACAAATAAAGATTTTATTATGCATACTGCGTTTTTGTCTAGTATTACCTAAAGCTACGTATCAGCGTTGCTTAAAAAACACGCAGTATGCCGTATTTACTAGCTACAAATGCAGTATATGAAGTCAAATTATTATAATAATAGTTGGTTTAACAAATAATTAAAATTATCAGTGTACAAAAAAATAGACAGAAGAAATATTGGAATGTAAATAAATATTTAATAATGGTACGAAAATATTGACACAGTAAACGAAAATACTGATAAAAATATACAAAAATACTAATTAAATAAACGGATTTAAAAAAATAGAAACTATATGATGAGAAATGATTAAAAAATAAATAATAATAATTAAAATTTATTCGATAGAGGTGTTCAAATCTCTTAATGAATTATTTTCTGGCATTTCCTCCCAAAATATTTGTCTTTCTGTACTTATCAGGGGACAGAATTTCTTGATTAATATCGACTTTTTTTCCTAAACGAATTCTTCTGGGTTGGGTTTTTGCAGATTATTTTAGTAACGTGTGAGCTAATAAATCAAAATAATGAATCTAATGAACTAATCAAATAATCAAACCTCCAGTAACCCACGGATGCAAAATTTTCATTCTCTACACCGACATAAAACTTGGATCGGACACAGTATAGGTTACGGTTTGGATTTAATCTACAAAATTTCAATATTTTGCGTTAGTGTGAACACTTAAACTATTTTTAGTTTCCAAATTTAAAAAAAAACACAAATTAAACTGACAAAAATTCAAAATACTCACATGCACTAGGTAAATAATATTTTAATTTAAATTTACATACGCCTTGTAGGGGCCTCCGGTTATTCATTTTAATATTGATTTTTTATTAACTTCTCCAAAACTGAACAATTTTTGAACAAAAAACTCACAACAAAAATATCACAATGCTGCAAAGTCCATTAGATTGAAAATCCTGCATTCTTGTCTAGTCATTAATGTAGTTCCGACACTGCGTTTCACTAGAAAACCATGAGCAGATACTGCCTATTTTTTAGGTGTTTTTATTCTAGAAAATATTTTTTTTTACAAAATTTCAAAATCGAAAATTTGAAAGTTACTGCGTTCTTCACAAGGAGGGCAGTATACCGCAATATTCGATTTTTAAACCGCATGTAAATAATCAACTTTAAAATATAATCAACAATGTGACACTGACAAAATTATATATTTCCAATTTCAACATTTTCCCAACAACTGACAAATCGAGTTGCTTACCTCTGGTGAAACAGTAATTGTCAAACATGGTATACAGGGCCTCTAGTTTCTGACTAGCTTTTGATAGCGTTAATAGTAAAGACCAGTCCACACTTTTTTAATAAAACCCTTTGGTGATATTAGTATTGAATTAAATTATAAAACAGTGTAAAGTAGTATAAATGAGAATGTTTGATGAGCTATTTTACTCATGTTGAAGGTATTTTCTTCATAAGACAAGATTTACAACAAATTACAAATTAAAATTGTACTAAATAGGTATACTTACTTATTGAAACAACTGCAAAAACAACTAAAATAATCTTCATCTTTAGAGCAAATATTTAGAAATACATTACGTGTATTAAAAAAACTTGTTTTAATACCTGGTTCTTATCTAAGAATAATAGAACATATCGCAACAAAATCTTTAATTTGGTTATTTGTGCATCAAAAAACACTTACCTACCATCGACATTTTTTATTATATGAATAAACAAAACTCTTGAGGTTCTTTTTTAGTAATTACGTACATATTTTTGTTTAGAATATTTATAATATTTTGTAATAATAAAAACAAATTTCCTCTTTAGGTATTGGTCATCCAAGGCACTGACCTAACCTTTATCACCAAAAATTTTATTCACCAATTAAAGAACACTGTATCCTTTTTTATTTTTATTAGGTGGCTAATGCAAAGAAATTTTTGTTTATTTTATTTATTTATTTTTAGTTTAGAAAAAAAGTCAATTTAGTTTCTAAGTAGGTACTTTAAGATTTTAAATGCAATAGCAAGCCATGGATATGTATATCCACTGGATATGTATTTATGTACAGCAGAAGTTAGCAGCCTGTTTAATTTTATTTTTTTTTATAGTACGGCAGTATCTTTCTATAAGTGACAATGTCACAGACTTCTGTCAACATTATGTTTTGCATGTCAGTGCCATCCAAATTTAAAAAAATTCCGCCGCATCTTTCCTTGATACTTAGTAAAACTAGACAGTGGTTAGTCTATTAGGCTACTAGATGTTCATTATGGGATGAGCAAGTCAAGAGGAGGGAACTATCCACCGAAAGGAAGGCACCGGTTTGACGAAAGTTACTAGCCCAGAGGAAGGCCAAGAAGCAATCAATTTTCTGAAAAATCATCCGTTTGCCAAAGCGGAAGAAGTAAAAATTGAATCAAATTTTCAAGGATCCATAATAACATTAGGCAGAAAGATTAAACGTTCGAAGCTAAGGTGTCGCATTGAGGCAATAAAATAAAGTGAGGACAGGAAGCAGTCCCGATTAATTTTTGCGTTGAATTATTCTCTGAGGGACGAATAATTTTGGCAGCAGGTGGTTTTCACAAATGAGAAGTCCAACAAAACAAATTCTGGTTTATCGACTGCCAAGAACCTGATACGAATAACGATATATTGCTGAAAACGAAGACCAGGCGGGAAGATTTTTTGGTAAATGTTTGAAGCTGGATATCGGATTTAGAATTAATGGATGATTTACAGCCGAAGTTTACGTTAATATGCTGGAAAATGTAATGCTTCCAGAGGTGAGAGTCCCTTATTCATATCATTTTTTATTCCAAGAAGATAATTGTCCAGTACATAGAGCCAGAATTGTGCAGCGATGGTTCCAGGATAATAATATCGAAGTTTGGCCTTGGCCAGCAAAAACCCCTGATGTGAATCCAATAGAGAACGTTTGGGGACCTATCGCAAAGAAATTAGCAAAGGATTTTTAAATTATATCCATTCATGGATATACATAGACGTACGTCTACCGTATATTCTGCAAAGTATATATCTGGACCTAAGTATAAAAAGGGCCAATCTAGCTATTTTTGGTCATAAGGAGTTGATAACAATAATCAAATAATCACATTCAAAAGTACAGGTGGAAAGAGGCCATATACATATACAAATAAGAACGGTCAAAGTGCATATAGGACCCAACACTTACTTTTAGAAAGGGCCAATGTCTAGCTAGTCTGGAGATAGGTCACAATTTTTTATATCCACGGGATATGTAAACGTATCCACCCAATTAATATACGTAGGCGTATGTCCATTGCATATTCATTCATTGCATTCCCAATAACAAAAAAAACCTGAAATTTCTTATTTTTTGAAGCGTGTATTTTGACAAAAGTGAGCTTTGCAGGAAAATATGACCATGGACAAACCTCTCGTGCTTATTTTATACGTGCCCTAAAATATCGTAAACCATCTTTAATCGTCCATTTATTTTTTACGTTGCCAAAACAGTTGCAACATGGATGTCTATTTAGATGGACTTGGATGAAGGGCGCGTCGAATCCACCGGCTTTTTTCAACAGGTTACATGTCCAGCGGCTTTGACTAAGATTACTAATTGTGCCTGAATAAATGTAGATTTTTTGTAGAAGAAACAAAGTATACGATTTTTTTTTATACTGGTACTTTTTATTCATTATAGGTCAATTGTTTGTTATTGTCAAGATATTCCAAGTAGAACAAGTTGCAGGCAAACGGTTGGCGATCAAATGTTGCAGCCATATACACAGTGTAAACGATATGTCATTATTTAAATGAGTGATAGGGGGAGCCTAAACAAGCAAAAAAGTTCATATAATATGGTGGTGAAAACTTAGTGGTTTCGGAGATATACGACTTTTAAGTTAAACACAGTTTGAAAACAGTGCGCTTTTAGAAGCGAGGAAATGAAAAGAAATCTCAGGATAAAAAAAAATTATTAATTATTTAAAAATAGTAAAAAGCAAAAAAATAAATGTGTACTTACCAAAAATTGGTTTTAGCGTTTGTCTGGTTGTAAAAGTTTATTTAAAACTTCTTTTCGGTATCGAAATAAAGTTTTGAAAAGCAATACAAAGTTTTAGATTATATCCCAGCAAACACAAATGTTCGGCATTGAATCGGGCCAATGTCGACAACGTCGGCAGTGTGTCGGCATCGGCGACAGGCTAACCCGATGTTGGACAGATTGCGATTTTCAGTTTTCGCTCAATAAACGGCAACTGACAGAGGTCCACATTACTACAGTTGACTTTATGCCGATACCACTTTAGGGCCGACGACGGTCCGATTGGAACTTTGTTTAATCGGACGAGAATCGGCAACGGCCGATGGTCTGATTTACTATAGCCAACATTATGCCAACGCAAACCTTATCTGCTTTATGGCCGATGATGGTCCGATAGGAACTTTCTTTAATTGGTCGAGAATCGGCAACTGACGATGGCCCGATTTACTATAGTCAACTTTATGCCAACGCCACTTTTATCTGCTTTAAGGCCAACGACGGTCCGATTGGAACTTTGTTTAATCGGACAAGAATCGGAAACTGACGATGGTCCGCGTTAATATAGTGGACATTATGCCAACGCAAACCTTTTCTGCTTTAGGGACCATGATGGTCCGTTTGGAAATTTTTTTAATCGGTCGACAATCGGCAACTAATGATGGCCCGATTTATTATAGTCGACTTTATGCCGACGCCCACTTTATCTGCTTTAGGGCCGATGACGGTCCGATTGGAACTTCGTTTAATCGAACGAGAATCGGCAACTGATGATGGCTCGATTTACTATAGTCGACATTATGCCAACACAAACCTTATCTGCTTTAGGATCGATGATGGTCCGATTGGAACTTTGTTTAATCGGTCGAGAATCGGCAACTGACGATGTCCCGATTTACTATAGTCGACTTTATGCCGACGACTACTTTATCTGCTTTAGGGCCGACGATGTTCCGATTGGAACTTTGTTTGATTGGACGAAAATCGGCAACTGACGATGGTCCGATTACGTCACCTTAAATTTTTTTAAACTGCTTAATAGTTTCTTCATAGTCAGTACAGTGTCAATCACCTCTTCTGCCACTTAAACCAGCCCGGCTGGTTAAGCACCCGCATTATCGAAACTTTATAGTTTGCCAATGTCGGACCGTGTCAAGCAACCACCGACGGACCTTTATCAATCACCGACGTCGGGCCGCTTGAGAGGCTGATGTAGGGCCTTATTATCCACTTATTATCGGACCTTTGTGGTATGCCATTGTCGAGCCGCTTTAAGCTACCACCGACAGACCTTCGTCAATTGCCGACGTTAGACCGCTTTAGGAAACCAATGTCGACTTAAATAGTTTATCGGTGTCGGGCCGAGACCAGCTTGCCTACGTTAGACCGACCAAATTAAGCAGCTTTATGGACTGATGGTACCGTGTGGTTAAACCATATTGGACCTTAATCGTACGGCGACGGTATGCCGATATCAGCAAAAACTAAAATTGACCATTGGTCCGACGGCGGGCTACATTCTAACGCTGCGTTGGCAAACATACATCGCAAAGCGGACAAAAAATACTGCTGGTCCGATGTCGTAAATCGACGTCGTGCCGATGACGGCAAAATAAACAATCGACATCGGGCCGCTGAAGGCCCGGGAGAACCGTGTTTGTTGGGATGGTCCACTTTTATTATAAAATTAATTTTTTTTGGCAAACATTCAAAAACACATTTCTTTTAAGCATTTATTTGTACACTTGTAGGGCACACTCCCTTTTTTTAAACTAGAAACATCTGTCACACAGTGTTTAGACTGTTTTTAATTTGTAAAACTTCTTCTTTTATTTTGAAAAACACTCAAAAAACCGAGCAAAACATACTTCTTTTAAGCCGCTTGGAAAATTTGTTGCGATACATTTGAGTTGCAAGATTTAAGTTTCTACGAGCTTCACCGTATACTAATAGGATGTCAGCGTATTCCTGATTGGAGAACATTTTTAATTTAGTTTAGTTTCACACCAAACTCCAAAAAACAGCGGAAGATGCACTATGCACTGTGCTGTAGAGAGGGGAGAAGGTCGGAGGTCAGAGACTCACGTATGCAGCGAATTGCGTTGTTGCCAAGTGTTTTTTAAATATTTAGTTTAAGGGAAATCATTATTATTTTTTTTTATTATTTTTTTTTAATTTAGAGGATATAGAGGAAATATTTATTTTTCCTTATTTGGAAATAGCCCCATTGTAAATGTACTGGCTATATATCACGGTGTTTAGACCCATGATTACATACGGGGCAATAGTTTGGTACACGAGGGGCAGGCAAACACTGGCTCGTGCCAAACTAACAAGTATGGTGACATGTAGTGCTATGAGCACCACACCATCAGCAGCGCTTGAATGCCTCCTAAACCTTCTTCCCCTACACCTTGTCTTGGAGAAGGAGGCTATAAAGCCAACCTACAGAATCATAGCCAACCAATGGGGTGGCAGGGCAAGTCAAGTAGTACCAAACCCTTTAACGCGGGCACCCAGTTCACTTTTTGATTGATTTAAAAAAAAAATATACTTATTTCGAAAGTTATATTTTTGTGTAGGTGTGTGTATTCTGATAAAAATTAAAATCTTCTATAAATATACGTCCTGTCAAAAATATGTAATTTTTCCTAAAATTGAAAAAAATATATTTTAAAAAAATACAAATTGGGGCTTATAGAGCATTTCATTTTAGACAAAAAAAGTCGAACAAGCATTTTTGTGGTACTAACCGTTTTTTATAAACGTCATTTAAATGTTTGAAAAATGGCAAAAATTGTCACATTGTGAATTTTAATGCTGTTAATTAAAAAAATATATTTTTTGAAAAAGCGATGTTGAAAGAGAACATATTTTCCTTAAAAAACGTTACAATGTTTTTTACATCACTTATAGTTTTTATATAAAAATAAAATTAATTGAAGAAAATGCTAAAATCATGTCGATTATATTGAACGACTTTGCACCAAGATTTTTCTATAAACCTCAACTTCTTTTTTTACAGTATTAAAATTCAATATGTGACAATTTTTCCATTTTTTAAATATTTAAGTTACGTTTATAAAAAATGGTTACTACTAAAAAATGCTTATGTGACTTTTTTTGTCTAGAATAAAATGCTCTGTAACCCCAAATTTTTTATTTTTTAAAAATATTTTTTTTGGAAATTTTTGGAAAAAATTACATATTTTTGACAGGTTCTGACAGTAGGACGTATATGGAAGATTTTAGGTTTTATCAGAATAACAGTTTAGGAACGTCATCTATACAAAAATATACCTTTCGAAAAGAATATATTTTTTTTATTAAAATCAATCAAAAAGTGAACTGTGGGCAATTGAGAGCCACTGCATTCTAGGGCTGCTACCGGATCTAATGCCCGCAACAGTAAACAGCAACACTATTCTCCCAGATAGGGAGGACTGGCTGCTGGTACACTGACGGATCCAAAATGCCTTCAGGCGTTGGATCCGGAGCTTATCGCATCCGGGAAAATATCTGGCTGCAATTTTCCAGGCAGAACTTTTCGCCATTGAAATAAGCGCACGTTGGATAATAGATCATAACTGGCGCAACAGATCAATAAAGATACTCTCCGACAGTCCAGCGGCGCTTAAGGCTCTTGGCCGAATAAACACTGTGTCGCTGGTATGGATTCCGGGACATTCTGGGCATCGGGGAAATGAGACTGCCGACCAGCTGGCGCGCCTCTGCCGTCTTTATTGGCCCCGAACCAGTCCTTGGAATAGCATACAACACAATCAACACTGCTCTCTCAGGCTGGATGAAAAACAAGTTCCACTAATACTGGAGAGAATTGCCGGGACTGGCACATTCCAAAGAGTTTATTACAGAACCCTGCAGGAAGAGGGCCGAGAAACTCATTCAGCTCATCAGGTAGGACATCCACCACCAGACACTGCAGGCTGAAAGTACCATTACACAGAATGGGTCTAAGTGAGGACGCCGAATGTGGGCTCTGTATAGAGTATGATGAGACCGCCAGACATGTGCTGTGTGAATGTCCGGCCATTGCACGTCAGCGTCAACGTATCTTCGGTAAACCACAGATCAACGGACTGGATCCGAATGATACTTCACCAAAGCAAGTTGCGATTCTCTTTAAGGGGCTGAATATTCTGCAGCAACAAAAAATGTTAAGAGTGAGCCACAATAGACTCAATAGTGGTCGCAGTGGACAGTGTCATACTGGCACAATCACAAACGAATCAATCAAAATCAATTCCTGATTGGAGAACATTTTTAATTCTAATTTCACACCAAACTGCAAAAAACTCGCAGAAAATAATGGCGTCAGGTAGACTCGCGCGACTGACAACCTTCACAATGAACAGCGGAAGATGCACTTTGCACTGTGCTGTAGAGAGGAGAGAGGGTCGGAGGTCAGAGACTCACGCATGCAGCGGATTACCTTGTTGCCAAGTGCTTTTTAAATCTTTAGTTCAAAGGAAATCAATATTTTTTATTATTATTATTTCTTTTAATTTAGAGGATTTAGAGGAAATATTTATTTTTCTTTATTTGGAAATAGCCCTGTTTTAAAATTATTAAAGTTAGACATGAATATTTCTAAAATTCTGGTAGATATTAGCACCTAAACTTTTCAACTTTATAATCATTTAACAAAAATCTGTTGAGTTTTGCCCCATAAGTCATATGAACTTTTTGACTTGTTTTGACCCCCCCCTTTCATCAGTTAACAGGATGACTATGGTATTGTTTACACCCTGTTTATGGTTTTGGCTCTTGTGTGCTGCAACCTGTTCAAAGTATCTTAGCAATATTTTCCAGCTATTTCCGCTCTACGTTTTTTTAAATTAATGGGTTTTGAAAAACTTCATTTTGCTTCTTTTTTTTTAATTACGAAACAAATCAAATATTTAGGCCCGATTGTTCAATATCGGTTTAATCTCAGTTTGGAGTTTAAACTTGGGTTAAGTATTTTGAAGAGTTGTTCCATCTTGGTTGAATTGGAGGCAGGTTTAAAGTCAGTTTTTCCAAACGCCCAAATGTTTTATAGGAAAATTAAGTGGAAAAATTAATCGTTTATGGATTTATTACTGGAAAAAGGTCATATTTTGTCTAAATTTCTGAGTTTTATATATATATTTTTTAATTGGTAAATTTTAACAAGTGAACTTTATAGCACACACAGATTTTGACTAATGTTTGGTTGTGAACACAAATTATTTTTTGTCGAAATCTTTTTTTAATTTTCGTATTTTCTTTTTAATGTCGAAGCATTTCTAAAAATTGCGCCACTTACTTTTAAACGAAGATTTTTCTCTTACCTACTCTTTTTTTTGCTGGCGATTGATCCTGTCTCTTTGCACTCTATTGTAGATAGAGACGACTCAGTATACTGTTTAACATTTTCGCCATATCAATTAAAATCGTATTCTCTTTTTGGAACAAGTTTGGAGCACCCACTCAAAATTTCTTAAAATTCTCGTCAAACGTCAAATGTCAGAGATATTTGACCAAAATTTTGTTCGAGTTTGCGCAATTATTAGAAAATGGTTACCAAGTTCAATATCTAGATGGCGCTAATTTGCTAAGTTATTCTAGTTTAAACTTGCATTGAACCAAACTTGGTTTACATTTGAAGTGAACAACCGCTCGCCGAAAATAAACTTGGATTGGAGAGAAACTAAGTTTAAGTTAACCTAAGTTTAAACCACTATTAAACAACAGGACCTTAGTTTTACTTAAAAAACTTTCTCTGCGACACTGTGTTTAATCTCAAACATTGGTTACAAAGCCACATCCTTTCCAAGCACAACAATGCAACATTTTAAAAATTCGGTCAAGAAATAAAAAAGTTTTAAATGTTTAAATAGACCAGAGTTTGTCTGCAAAAATGTACATCTTTGAATGCCTACCGTTTTAAAAATAGATCGATTTTGATAGGCTTAATTTTTTTAAAAGGCACAAGGCCTTACAATCTATAGAACGTTTGTCAAAACTGAGATTTCTCAAAAATCCAAGGCCGCCAACAGCACAGATCTCACTCCTTCGGACACGTGGCTTTTTTCCTTTTTGCCCGTTCCAAATTTGGAAGAGTTGAGGGAACGAATTATGGAAGATTTTGAAAATAAAATTTTAGAGGAATTTAATTTTAAACCGGTCATTTGGTTTCGCTATATAGATGATATTTTTAGTATTTGGCCACACGATTTAAATAAACTTAATGATTTTCTTAATTTTATAAACGGTAAAGAACCAACAATAAAATTTACTTTAGAAGTAGAAAACGATAACAAAATTTCATTTTTAGATGTTTTAATAAACAAACAAAATACATTACAAACCTCAGTTTATAGAAAACCAACACATACAAATAGATATCTAAATTTTAACTCAAATCATTGCTCATCGGTTAAAAAAGCAGTAATAAAAAGTCTATACGATAGAGCTAAAATTATTTGTTCGGAC
Source organism: Oxystoma pomonae (assembly GCA_963921995.1). Classification (NCBI taxonomy): domain Eukaryota; kingdom Metazoa; phylum Arthropoda; class Insecta; order Coleoptera; family Brentidae; genus Oxystoma; species Oxystoma pomonae. The sequence goes on from OY998168.1 coordinate 95,151,601, forward strand.
AATAACACATTTTTACAAGAAAAACAAATAATAAAAGAGGTCTTAATTAAAAATTCGTATCCAAATAACATAATCATGTACAACCAACAAATTTAATAATTCCTTTTATACCAGGTATTTCGGAAAAAATTAAACGAATCGCTAATACTTATAATATTAGAACAATTTTTAAAAAATCAAATACTCTTAGATCAATTCTAACCAAAACAAAACCATTAAATGCTGAGCAAAACTCAAAAAATATCATTTATAAAATTCCTTGCGAGTGTGGTAAATTTTATATTGGAGAAACTTCAAGGCCTCTTGAAGTTAGAATAAATGACCATAGGGGTTACCTCAGAAGGGGAGACTGGGAGAAGTCTAAAATTTGCCAACATTCTTTTGAAAATGATCATAGAGTAATGTGGGGAGAAACCAGTATATTACAAAAAGAACCAGACAAAATTAAACGAAAAATCAAAGAAGCAGCTTGCATCTATCTTAACGAAGATGAATGCATAGCTAGCATATCAGTTAATATAAATACAGTTTGGCTTCCAATTTTAAAGCAAGATTTTCAAAAAGGTTTTTTTTAAAATAACTTAAAAAATAGCATTGATGTTCTTTGGGTTTCTAATATATTTTTTCTTAAAGTTAGTCAAAAGATAATTTTTATAATTGATATTTTAAAATAAAAATTTTGTATTTTTATAAAGTAATCTAAAATCGAAAACACTCAAACAAATATAATTTTGATTTTAAATTTTACTAAATTCACCCAATACCTTGTTGGCTACTATCGACGCACCAAACTGTCAAGTTAATATTTGAAATATATATCAGTCAAAGTCAGTCAGTTGTATGACAACAGACAGATATTTTAAAAAAGAATCGAAAAAAGTTTTTGAAAAGGATAAAATTCTTTGATAACGGCAGTAGAATTTCTGCCGAAACGTCAGGTAAGTACTTAGATTCTAGTTAGGATTTGCGTGTGTGTAGGCAAATTTTTTATCTTATTTAAGAACCACTGACAAACGAACAAATTTTTTTCTTTAGGAATTTACGCAGTGGGTTTTAACATATTTTTGAAAAAATTTCCTTAACGTAGTGGCGAAAAACCCAAAAAAAGTAGTTTCGACATTATGAATCCGCCACAAACATATAGATTTTATTTACAACAGAGGTATGGGCCTAACATTTGTTTTCTTTTTAGGAATTTAGAAAGTAAATACAAAAAGCTCCAACATGCTGAAAATAGCTTGACATTTTTGTGCAGATGTAGACAACAAGATATTGTTCCCAAAGGTTTTCGATTAAGAGGCCCTTTTAGAAGTTTGAGAACTGAAAGAATTTTAAATAGAACAAGTTTAGCTTTATTACGGGAAAGAATTCAGTATCATAGATATGAAAAACAAAATTTAACTCAAGAAATTCAGAATTTAAAGAACGAGATTTATCAAAATGTATCCTTTTTTGACTACAATCATATTAGTAATTGTGCGTATAATAGTTATTTATTTCATTTCAATAACCAAAAAGTGATTCACATGAACAAATTTCAAAATTTAGTTAATGAAAAACTGCAACAAGAACTTAATTTTAATATCAATAATAATTTAATAGAACGAACTGTTGTTAATATATCAAACAAAATTTTAACTATTCCAGAAAAATCAATTCTATCAAAAGGTTTAAATTTTTCCCTTCCTCAAAAAAATTTTAATAGATTGGATTTTGTCACAGGTATTGAGCAAGCCACACGAACCTTACCTCAAGAGATTGCAAACGAATTTAGAATTCGATCTAAACTTATTTTACAAAAACCTTTAAAAATCAAATCTAATATTACTAGAGAGGAAAAAAACGCTTTAATTTCTCTAAAAAATGACAACTCAATTAAAATTTTACCGGCAGATAAAGGCAATGCCACTGTAATTATTGATAAAAATACTTATAATGAAAAAATTGAAGCATTATTAAATGAAGGCTCATATTCAAAATTGAACAAAGACCCAACAAAAACAATTGAAAGAAAAATTTATTCAACTTTATATAAACATAAAAGATTTTTTAACGATTTAGAACGTTCGGAGCTAACTCCACATTATAGTAAACCTCCTCATTTTTACGGCTTGCCCAAAATTCATAAACCAAATATTCCTTTTAGACCAATAGTTAGTAGCATTAATTCTCCATGTCATAAACTCGCAAAATATTTACTTAAAATTTTAAATCCCTTAGTAGGAAATACAAATTCATTTATAAAAAATTCTCAACACTTTTAAAAAAAATTATCCGAGGTCAATTTTAATAACAATCACTTGATGGTGAGTTTTGATGTGGTGAGCCTTTTCACAAATGTACCTGTAGATAAAAGCCTTTCTATAGTAAGACGTCGATTAGAAAATGATCAAAATTTAGGCGAAAGAACTACACTGAGCGTCAATGCTATTCTAGAACTTCTCACATTATGCATAAAAACCACATATTTTCAGTGGGAAAGTGATTTTTTTCAACAGGATTTTGGAATGGCAATGGGCTCTCCACTTTCTCCTCTAATGAGTAATATTTTTATGGAAGATTTTGAAAATAAAATTTTAGAGGAATTTAATTTTAAACCGGTTATTTGGTTTCGCTATATAGATGATATTTTTAGTATTTGGCCACACGATTTAAATAAACTTAATGATTTTCTTAATTTTATAAACGGTAAAGAACCAACAATAAAATTTACTTTAGAAGTAGAAAACGATAACAAAATTTCATTTTTAGATGTTTTAATAAACAAACAAAATACATTACAAACCTCAGTTTATAGAAAACCAACACATACAAATAGATATCTAAATTTTAACTCAAATCATTGCTCATCGGTTAAAAAAGCAGTAATAAAAAGTCTATACGATAGAGCTAAAATTATTTGTTCGGACAATAACACATTTTTACAAGAAAAACAAATAATAAAAGAGGTCTTAATTAAAAATTCGTATCCAAATAACTTCATCGAAAATTCTTTTAGACAAATCGAATTTCCAAGACAACGCGAACGTAGACATAATAATGTACAACCAACAAATTTAATAATTCCTTTTATACCAGGTATTTCGGAAAAAATTAAACGAATCGCTAATACTTAAAATATTAGAACAATTTTTAAAAAATCAAATACTCTTAGATCAATTCTAACCAAAACAAAACCATTAAATGCTGAGCAAAACTCAAAAAATATCATTTATAAAATTCCTTGCGAGTGTGGTAAATTTTATATTGGAGAAACTTCAAGGCCTCTTGAAGTTAGAATAAATGACCATAGGGGTTACCTCAGAAGGGGAGACTGGGAGAAGTCTAAAATTTGCCAACATTCTTTTGAAAATGATCATACAGTAATGTGGGGAGAAACCAGTATATTACAAAAAGAACCAGACAAAATTAAACGAAAAATCAAAGAAGCAGCTTGCATCTATCTTAACGAAGATGAATGCATAGCTAGCATATCAGTTGATATAAATACAGTTTGGCTTCCAATTTTAAAGCAAGATTTTCAAAAAGGTTTTTTTAAAATAACTTAAAAAATAGCATTGATGTTCTTTGGGTTTCTAATATATTTTTTCTTAAAGTTAGTCAAAAGATAATTTTTATAATTGATATTTTAAAATAAAAATCGAAAACACTCAAACAAATATAATTTTGATTTTAAATTTTACTAAATTCATCCAATACCTTGTTGGCTACTATCGACGCACCAAACTGTCAAGTTAATATTTGAAATATATATCAGTCAAAGTCAGTCAGTTGTATGACAACAGACAGATATTTTATAAAAGAATCGAAAAAAGTTTTTGAAAAGGATAAAATTCTTTGATAACGGCAGTAGAATTTCTGCCGAAACGTCAGATAAGTACTTAGATTCTAGTTAGGATTTGCGTGTGTGTAGGCAAATTTTTTATCTTATTTAAAAACCACTGACAAACGAACAAATTTTTTTCTTTAGGAATTTACGCAGTGGGTTTTAACATATTTTTGAAAAAATTTCCTTAACTTAGTGGCGAAAAACCCAAAAAAAGTAGTTTCGACATTATGAATCCGCCACAAACATATAGATTTTATTTTACTTATTCGAAGATACACCGAGAAAATGAGGCCAGCTAAATGTCGTGGGCTAGACGTTTGGGGCTGGAAAAACTCATTTTTGTGTGTTATTCCAGCTATTTTATTGAATTACTTCAACACTTTTTTTTGATCTGGAACAGTTCTGGTTAAGGGAGCCCACAAAATTGGTCGAAATTTGTTTTTTTTTTAAATTAAAATGCTGGCCTAGGCCAACCATCTTGGTTTTACTAAATTACATAGCTGTCACAAACCAGTTATTGGGTTGTAGCAGACATTAACTATGGGTAAACATTTTATGGACGGAGGTAAAAACTGTTAGTTACAAACCAAAGTGAATTGTTTTAGCTACTTCGCGGGGCTGCTTAAACCTCTATTAAGGATTGTTCAGTTCATTATTGTTTAAGCACCCGAAAGATGCACATCTCTTTTTCCTGCACCGGGTATGTTCTGTTCCGGGATCTGGTCGTTTGACGCAAAATCTTCGTTTGACGCCGTCGTCGGGCGGTAAGATCGCAAAAATTGCCTTTATGTCAAAGTTTTTCGCCGAAACTTACAAATTTAGATTTTGGCGACAGAATACTGTGGGGAAAGTATATTTCTAATAATTCCTTTATCTTATCTAGTTTTTGAGATATTAAAATTTCAATTTGTTGAGAGCGATTACATCACAAACAAAATAAGATACCCTATGATGTTGGGTGTCATTTAAAATGATTTTTCAAGGAGAATTTAGAAATGCTTTGTCTTTTGGAGATTACACACATACGCATAATATGCTTTTTATCCATTTTTCGTAATTTTCAATCAATTTATTAAAAAGTGTGGATAAAAGCGCTTTATTTAAAAAATTTTGCTATTTGTAAATGCTTTCATACATTTAAATTTTAAGATTTTCATTGCATCAGACCTCTCGAAAACTAGATATGCATAAAAGAAAAAAATTAGGTTTTCCTCAAAAATGCCTCTCCGAAAAAAAAAGCTATTTTGTTTGTATTTTTGTTTCTTGAATATGTATAAGGTTAGGCCAACTGTGTCAAAAATAATTCTAAATGCAGCCCTAAAATATGTGCTGGTCCAGTCCAGCTAACTGGGCTAACCAACCCAGTCGACGGTGCGCAAAAAAAAATAAACTCTTTATTACAGCACAGCAACATAATCTACAGGGTACCAAAAAAATAAACTCCTTATTCCACCCTGATTTAACCCATATTTTGGGCTATGGCTACCATTTGTTTTCTCAGTGTATCAATTACATGTATCGAAAAACATGGTGAACGTTTTGAAGAGTAAAAAGCCATTTTAAATTTAGTATAATTAATTATTTTGCTTTATTTGCTCCTTACCTGAACAACCATTTGTTGACCGCTTAAATCAGGGCCGTATCCACCTTTTTGAAATTTCAGAAGCAAACAGGCACAGCACATGTTTTCGGGAGGATTTTTAAAGGCCGCGGCAATGAATCCATAGGCGAAGGTACTGTTAACAGCCAGGGACCTTGATTGGTACAGATGTAGGATATACCACCATTTACGCAACCTGAAATTTCGGATCGTTTTAATATACAGGATGTAGAAGGAGTGAGGGTCGAATTAACTTTTTGTTTAAATTGCCCTAAAGTTTTGGCCGTTGGAGGCTTCTGCAAGTAATTTAGAATTGTAAGTAAAAAACGTTTCTTAAAGATTAAAAAAAGAACAAAGTCAAAACATGTTTGTTTTTAAAGAAGTGGGTATGGATGATCGTGATCTTAACATAATTTCCAATATACTGTCCTCAGACAGCTCAAATAAAAGTTAATATGGGAACCCACAAAAAAGTCAAATTTAGAAAAGCCGAAACACAATTGAACAGAAAATAAAACGTCCGAAACGAAATATGACCAAAAGTAAATTTTAAAGAATTTTCAGTTACTTGATCCTTAAAAAACACGAATATAACTTAACCGATTATAATTTTCCCGAACCTTAAAATATCAGAATTACAAAAGTATCGAGAATAATTGTCTAGAAACGAAAAACAGCCGACCCACAAAATGATAGAAAATAATATGCACCAATCCATCCGAATCGCTATTGGACATGCGTCAAATTTAAATCTCTAGAGCGCCGTAGGTTTTGGATTTAGGCGTTGACAAGTTTCTCTATTTGGAATATGACACGGGGATTTTTTACAATCTGGGGAATTATTTTTAGCAACACTGTACAAGAAATCTTTTTAACTATGTCGACCTGATTTTTTTTCACTAAATTTGTTTTCCATGGCAACGCGGAGACTTTATTTATGTTTATCCACAGTGGGACACCAGAGATTTTTAGCACCGGGTCAAAAATTTGGGGTTAGGTTACTTATTTTGACTTTTCGCATTCTGCGCCGCTAAAAAACCAAGTAAAATACCAAAATAAAAGTAAACCATTTATTGCAGAATTACCTGCTAAAAAACGCTACCCAATTACGTGATAAAGTAACTAGATGTAATGTTTAAGGTTGCATTTACAGGTGCATTTATAATTGAATTGGAAAGTCTCCCGCTAGCTAATACTGACAACAGGTTAACTTAAAAGCATGCAGATTTAAAAATCGGCTACTGGCGCTAGACGAAATATTCGTATTATATTTTAAACAGGAGCCTCAGCGACTAGCAAGAGTCTTTCCAACCTCTAACTGGAGCTTTACTGGCCCTTTTTGTTAGTACTCAAGTATCCGTTTGTTTTTGAAACTGAGGTTCTAAAATCTATCCTTTTCACTCCAAGATTTTTCTAGTACACTTGCACATAACTATGCCGCAATAATTTAAATTAAAAAAAAATGGTTGAATCAAAATAAAAACAAAATTATATGGGGTTATGGGCACCGAATGTTTCTATGCGAATTCCTAGTAATCCCAGCGAGCAAGTAAAGTTCTCTTGGTTCTTTGATAGACTCGGGATAATGCCCGCGCAGCGCTAGGCCTTTTTACGGCGGGCGACCACACACGCGGAGTGGGTTCATATTTGTTTTAGAACAATGTTTTTGAAAACACATTTTTGAAAGATAAACATAACCTCGAATGGTTTTCTGTCAGAAAACATAAAAATACTCTTCTGTCCCACTGCGGCCCGATTTAAAGTTTGTTAACAAAACACCTGCAGTTACCATGGAATCGTATAAATTCTGCGATCTATCGGTCAACACTTGAACTGCGTGTGTCTCCCAAATTCAATGAAGTGTGATTGATTGATCGGTTTTCTTTTCCGGAGTGCACAGGATTTTAGGAAAAAGGAAACTTAGTTTTTATTTTCGCTAAAGCAAGGAAATATAAAAAGGAAAAATGTATTCTCGATTTTTTTGTAAATCGGGTTTGTTCTAAATCGCAATTACTTTGAGGCTTTTCGGATAGATGAGCACCGGAGCTTTTATTTTGAAGAAAAAATAATTGAGAATTTTGAAAATCCTAAAATCCTTCAGATATTTTTGTTAAGCATTTAAAAATGATCACCCGTGCAAAATTTCAGCTAATTCTGATGTTTAGTTTTCCCTGTGCACTCTGGCAAAAGATTAAAAATTTAAAGAACAAGGCGTTGCCAGTTGTACTTTTTTTTAATTAAAATCTGGGGAGAAACTATAGCCTAAAATTCACAGTTTCTGGCTGTGATAGGGGGTGGTTAAAGAATGTAAAGGGGGTAAATTAATACAATTACTACTTACTTGCTACTACCTTGTCAAAACCAATTTCGATGTCGCCTTTTTTCTTTAATTTTTTTAAAATGAAATTTATATAAGAATTTTAACCCCTGTACGAACTCCGCTCCGCGTCGTTCGTCTGACTGGTTTTGCGTGCGGGAATGTATCACTTCTCGCGCTTGTTAGGAAATGTACCATTCCCACACGATTTAACTTTTCCGCACGATTTTTTTAGTAAAGTGCCTGCATGTGACTTTTCAAGTTAATGGTTAAGGCTATAAATTATTTGAATGAAAAATAGTACCCATAGATAGTAATTTAATTTAAAGAATATCTTGAATTAAAATATTGTCCTTTAAAGTGAAAATCATTCGTTACATTGAAAATCGTGCGGAGGAGTAAAACTCTTGCAGAAAAGTAAAGAAATCGTGAGGAAAAGTAAAATCGTGCGGAAAAGTATAGCTTTTAAAACCAAAAATTGTGCGGAAAAGTAACTTTTCCGTACGCTCGTGGGGAAAATATTTTAGGCAATGAATTTGCGTCGAGCAGGTCAAACCTATTAGACAGAGCTATTTTTGTTACGTGTTATTTTTCTTACCGGATTCAATATTTTTGTCCAACACAGTGACTCCATCTTTGGCGCATGATCTCACTGGATTTTTCTTGTTTGTGTCACCGATCCACGCACAAGTCGGTTTGCAACAATCCCAGTACCTAGTTGTTGTAGAGGTACCACTGTAGGTACCAAGCGCTTCTAAGTAAACGACTTCCTGGTTCCCATAGGCTATAAAAACAATATTGTCGATATCTCGCTTCAAAGTAAAATAAAATAATGCACATTTTTTTAAAAATTTAAACAATTAAAACATACACAGACACATTTCATTTCAAATTTAATCGGAACAATTATTTTGACAGTGACAATGACAGTTACATATTGAAATTGGTCCGGAGAATTCGGAATGAACAGTAATTTACAAGATATGCTAAAAAATAAGAAGGCTTATTGTGTTGTGTTATGTATATACAGGGAAAAGGTTTTAAAAAAAGCCAAAAGCGAATCTTTAATGATTTTTAACGGACTTTCTGCCCATTTTTAAAAAAAAATTGGGGCCCCCAACTGCAGGTCCAGGGCCTACCAAGTATTTTTTTTTAATTAGAAGGTACTACTTGTGGCATCTTTTTAGAAAGCTTGTTAAAAAATAAATTTAACGCACTAGTTTTTTTTTTACATCTGTCAACCAATGCGTCAAAAATTTAAAAAAACTTATTTGTTTTGCATTGTTTAGCTTCAAATATACTACATATTTATTTATACACTAAGTGGAATAAGTAGTAATAGTAGAGAAGGGGCGGCGCAAAGCCTGGTAAGTATGCCCCCCTGGGTCCTTTCTGCTCTACCCCGAGCCTGCTCCTAATCCACCGCCTGCACCACTGGTCTGGCAGTCTGCTCATCTGGTTTCACTGTTCTTTTTGCAAAGTCCAATATTTTATCCCATTTGAGCGTGCGCAGGTCCTCCTCATCCACGGTCGGAAAACCGAATACCTGGTATCTCGTCCTCTGGTATGCCTCGCAGTTCGCTGTAACATGTCGAAATGTCTCTTCTGCCCGCCCGCGGGCACGGCAGGTCGAGTCATTTTCCACGGCGATCCGGGTCATGTGCTTCCTTAGTCGGTTGTGACCTGTTATGATTCCTGTCAGCAGACCAGCGTCCCTTCGTGATCTCCCCAGAAGCCATTTTTGTCTGGCTACAACCGGGCCCTTCACGAAGGCCTTGGTCTGTCTGCATCCTGTTCCTCCTCTCCAAGCGGTCGTCATTGAATCGTTGGCCCATTTATTGAGTCGACTTTGCAATTGCCTCTTAGTTGTTCCTAGGAGTGGTTCCGGCCCTACATCCTCGATCGATCCGGGCGAGTTCGTCGGCCATCTCGTTACCCGGCACCCCCATATGTTCCGGTACCCACAAAAATGTCACTTGTTTGCCCTCTCCCAAGGATTCTAGTGCATCCGCACATTCCTCCACCAGGGTGTTGTTGATCTTGGGCGCCCTTAGTGCCTTTAAACATGCTTCTCCCTACCGTTCTTTATTTCCTCCATGGTTGCAGCCATTATTATGGCATACACCTCTGCCTAAAAGACCGTGGCTTGCTCTCCGAGCGGGTAGCTCTTTCGAACTTTTTTAGCTCTTTTTTCCTGTGGTTTGCTTTTCCGATAGTGGAGTAAGCTACCACACAAAGATATAAGTTTTAACACATGGGTTGACAGATGAAAAAAAAATTAGTTAATCGAATTTGTGTTTTAAAAAGCTTTTCGAAAAGGTGCCACAAATGGTACCTCCGCATAAAAAAAATGATGGTGGGCCCCGGGTCTTCAGTAAGGGCCCCGCCAATAATGTTCTTGTGTGGTATCTTCTTTATTCCGCTTAGTAAATAGAGAAATATGTAGGTCATTTTGAAGCTAAAACAATTGACAAAAAAATAATTTTTGACACATTGGTTGACAGATGTCAAAAAAAACTAATGCGTTAAATTTCTTTTTTAACAAGCTTTCTAAAGGAGTGCCACAAGAGGTGTCTTCTCACTTAAAAAAAAATAGTTGCTAGGCCCTGGGCTTCCAGTTGGGGGGTGCAAACTCCGTAAAAAATTATTGAAGACTCTCTTTTAAATTTTGTTAAAACCTGTTCCTTAAAGTTGCTAGAAGCACCGTTCCATTTAAAGGATCCACCCTGTATGTACAGCCCACGAAATCTAGACAACTACTGCAAATTTGAAAAAAATCCCGACACACGTCGGTTTTCTGTCAAAAAGTTCTGGTAAAAGGTTATAAAAAATAACACATAAAACATTATAACATTTCATTATCTACGCTCACATAAATTTATGATATTCTATCATTTTTAAAATATGATAATTCCTCATAAAGGACTAAAAGATTCTACAAGATCTACCTGCAACATTCTAAAATAAAAAATGATGGCTTAAGTTTAAGTGTGGTATTAGTAGTGGTAGTAGTAGTAGAAGTAATACAAACTGGTCAACAACTGAAGTGGCGCACCCGGATTTTTCACCCAAATTTGGGTTTAAATTTTGTCTGAACAAATGACCCGATCTTGACAAAACTTATATTGTTTGATAGAGCCATTCGTCTCTTATAAAGCCCATATTTTGATAAACTTTACTAAGATGTTAGCATGTTGGGAGGGGTAAAACACAAGGATGTCAAAATCGCAAAAATTTGTATGGATATCGTTTAAAGCATAATTTTTTAAGAATTTTTTTAAATGTCTTAAAATGATCCATGTCAAGAGATGAAAAAAGTAATTTCTCATTATTTTTGTTTTGCCTCTAGTTTTTGAGATATCCTTTTGTTTATAAAACAGTACTTTTTTGCTTTGAATGGCTATGGGTGCTGAACAGTTTCATTCAAATTCACCAAATTCGCTCAGATGAAAGGCATATAAGGGCTCTATAAAATCTTATCTTTCGTTAAATTTTAAATTACCGTAGAGCGGAATGAGAGCTGCGTAAAATAAAAAAATAAAAATTGCGTGGAACTCCAATTTGGTCTTCCGTACATCAACCATTTTCCACTGGAAGTAAGTTTTTTGTATGGTGTTGCAAAGACTGTTGCTTTTTTCAAAACTGTCATTACTGATGCTAAAACTGTTTGTTTTCCATAACATGTAATTTCCAGTGACAGAACTGCACTCTCTGTTGTTTCCCCCACATAATCAGTTGCTAGTTGCAAAAAAGTTGGTTTCAATTCAAGGTGGATGCGAGGAGTAAGTTGAGGGTGGTAAAGGGGTGGGAGTATTTAAAAAAAAACATTGGCATGTAAAGTATAGGTTGTGGGGCAATGGAAAGGTAATTAAATTTCTGATTAGAATTTTTTTGAGAGATAAATAAGATGGGGGCATTGGGAAAAAAACAGATTGATGTGTAAAGTATGGGTTGTGGGGTATCAATGAAAAGGTAATTAAATTTACAGAGGTACAGATTAAGGGTATTTAAAAAAAACACATATTGGCATGTAAAGTATGAGTTGGGTGGTATCAACGGGCATTTAAATTTTTATTTTTGTGGATAAGTAGGCAATGCAATACAGACAGGTTCGAAAATCAAACGTGTGTGCGAAACTTGGGGACGGACGTAGCAAATGCAAGCAAGCATTTGACAAGTGGCCCCCATGAAATCAACAGCAATTCGCCGATGTGCAATGACGACTTTGCTGGTAGTGTAGTCTCGCCGAGTGTACAGTGGCGGTAAAATTAAATATCGAGTTGGACCCACTCTAGCACGCTAAACTGCAGTACATCTTCGTGGCATGCCATTCAATAAATTACGAATTAAATTTTGGTCAACAACATTCTATTCCTCTTGAAGCGCTACAGCCAATTCTTGTAGGTATGCAGGTTGATGCTTTCCTTTTGCAAGACTGTCTGCCATGCGTGACTTAACGTGTTCTATCATATGGACGTTAAGAGATCTAGCTGGCCAGTCTCTTCTCTCGATATTGTTGGCATCTAAAAGATCATTTATTTACAAAAATCAGGTCTCATGAGCATATGGTATAACCTTGAATTAAACAGTGATCGATATACCTTTATGCGTTCATGTTTTGGTTGTTGGGTAAAATCACCAGTTCTGTTCGACTAGCATAAGTAATTCCGTTCCAAATGGTAATACTCCCAATACCAAAAGCCTTTTTAGACTTCACCAGTTCCTCACTCCAACTAAAAGTCTACCGTCGGACTCATAAAGTCGAAATCGGGACTCGTCGGAGAACATGCAACGCCTCCATTGAGGTGTCCTTCAGTTTAGATGGGCTGCTGCCCAATGACGTCTAGCCGCAAGAGGTCGAGGGCTTAGACGAAGGCAAGCGTAGTGACGTCTTGCATTCAATCCCGCTTTGTGAAGCCTTCTGGGAATAGTTTAATTTGCTATTACTACCCATTAGTTCTCCTACCCCTTCCACCAAAATGATTCATTTGAACGTTACCAAATTCACGATGGCCTCGGAGAGCGCTATTACACTATCCGCCGATTGGAAAAACCCCTGGCAGATAAACGAATCACGTTGTTTAACTCGGCAGGAGAAAGAAACGCGGCATTTTTCAAATTCAATTTTTTTCAATGATTTAATTCCAAAACACTGCATAAAGAATTAAATATTTCACTAAAAAGCTAGATAGGTACGGGTACTTTTTTATTATTCGTTTAATTTTATAATATATACAGACCGCTTCAAGCTACTGCGAACATAGGGCGGAAGAAGTCTAATTTGCCAGTGTACGTACATGCAGAGACCCCGCACGCCTATCAGTGAAGCAACCAATACTCAGGCTTGCGATCACCACTTGCATGACTTTCCTTTGGTATTTAGTACGCCTCTAACCACGGTGCTGTGTGGAGCGTAGTCAATGAAACCGGAATTTGGTCAATAAATACGCAAATTTTTATAACGTAATTTTCTTATTTTTTGTCACTGATAAATAAGAGCGTTTTATTGTCTACTGCTCAGATTTATCAGTGACGACGTGTTACAATGAAAATAATAAGGAGAAACAAAATAAAAGCAAGTTCTCAAAATAAAATAATACATTCTAAAAACCAAAAAGATTCTCCCAGTCAAAAAAAAATTAAAGCAAATGTTCGAAAAGTCCTCCTTGCTCGGCTAGACAATATCCGAGCCTACTATAAAAACCCCTTCTAACGTTTCCAAGCATGTTAGGGGTGATAATTTGAAAAGCTTCTTCAAAAACAGATAGAAGTCATTAGGAGCAAGATCGGGAGATCGAGCTGGCCATAAAATAGTTCCCCGTGTACTTATAACCCGATTAGGAAATACATTATCAAGATATTCCCTAACGAGGCCAACATTGTGAGCGGAACAACCATCTTGTTGAAACCATGTTTCACCAAATCTACACCTAACAATTGCCTAGCAGTTGGAATAATGTGCTGCTGCAGTAGATCCAAGTATCTAGGACCATTCAAATTGCAATTGCCGTTAATAAAAAATGGCCCAATTACGTGTTCCCCTATAATACCCCCCCCCCAAACATTTAGTTTTTGGGGATACTGTGTTCTTACGTCAAAATACAAATGCAAATTTTCCCTCGACCAATATCGAACGTGTGTTGGGTTATGACGATTTGACCATTTGACCATCTGCACTTTTTCGGCAACTTCGTAGACATCCATTTTTGGTTTTAAAAATGTATTATTTCAATTAAGAACTTACCCATCTGTTTCTCGAGCAAGGCAGAAATAAAACAAAATAATAAAAACAAAATGAATTTCCAAAAGATAACACTGCAGCGTGCTTCGAATCCACCTCGGTCATACGGCACGGAGAGTAAATTGGACTTGATTCCCCCTATGTTCGCAGTAGCTTGAAGCGGTCTGTATGTATATTTACACGCAAAGAGGGTAGGTACCTATAATTGTTTTACTAAATACCCCGTCCTGTACATCTCACAAAATTTTAAACAAGTTTTCCTAATCAAAAATTTAATTACCTTTCCATTGATACCCCACACCTCATACATTAAAATTTTTTTCCAATGCTCCCAATCCTGTACCCCTCAAAAAAATTTAAACAAAAAATTCTAATTTGAAATTGAATTACCTTTCCATTAATAACCCACAACACCCCTTTACCACCCTCACCTTACTCCTCGCATCTACCTTGAATGTAAACCAACTTTTTTTGCAATAGTAACTGATTATGTTGGCGTAAACAACAAAGATTACAGTTCTGTCACTGGAAATTACATATCATGGGAAATAAGAAAGTTTTACCATTAGTAACGACAGTTTAAAAAAAATCAAAAACCGTTTCGAGTAAAAGGAACAGTCTTTGCAAAACCATACAAAAAACTGACGTCCAGTGGAAAATGGTGGATATGCGGAAGCCTAAATTTGAGTTTCACGAAATTTTAATTTTTTTTTTACGTAGGTCTCATTCCGCTCAACGCTCATTTAAAATTTAATGAAAGATAAGGTTTTATAGAGCCCTTATGTGACTTTTATCTGAGCGAATTTGGTGAATTTGAATGAAACTGTTCAGCAGTACTGTTTTATAAAAAAAAAACGATATCTCAAAAACTAGAGGCAAAACAAAAAAAATGAGAAATTACTTTTTTCATCTTTTGACATGGATCATTTTAAGACATTTAAAAAAATTCTTAAAAAATTATGCTTTAAACGGTAACCATACAAATTTTTGCAATTTTAACACTCTTGTGTTTTACCCCTCCCAGCATGTTAACTACATCTTAGTAAAGTTTATCAAAATATGGGCTTTATGAAGGAAGAGCGGCTCTATCAAACAAAAAAAAGTTTTGTCAAGATCGGGTCTTTAGTTTAGCCATCATTTAAACCCAAATTTGACTGAAAAATCCGGGTGCGCCACTTCAATTGTTAAGTTTATTATGGATTAATACAGGCAAACTAAACTTTAACCTAACCTAAACTATAGACTACGACGAACCTAACCCACTAAAATATCGCCAGAAGATGCGGGAGAGATGTTACTTTGATATATTTTTATAAGATTGTTTAAGTCATTGGTAAGAAAAGCCTACAAGATTTCGTAAGGCAAAAAATTATTTTTTTTGTAAAAGTATTTACGACAGGTAATGTAATTATAGTTTTTTTTTAATAAGATTTTCTAAGTTCAGGTCGGCGAATTTTTGATTAAGACAGGTAAGATCGTATTACTTTGATAAGTTTCTATGATATTTTGTAAGGCTTTATTTATAAGATTTCGTGGGTTATAAGTTTTCAGGTGGTTGAAAGAAACAGAGTTTTATGAGATTTATCTGTTTCAAAGGCCTTGGCCACGTAGTAGGTTAGATTATAAAAAAATAGTAAATTTATTATAGAAAATTATAAAATAATTTTAAGCCTGTTAGATTAAAAAATGCTCTGGAAAACCCATAAAAAATGTGGATATATTCAAACCTATAGTATAAATTTTTTTAAAGATGGACACATAAAAGCTTAGAATATGGAACTACTAGAAGAAGCTTTTTTTCAGACCTAGGGCAGGGTGTTTGAGTTCAACATCTTCATCCCATTGTTGTCATGTTGGCCTAATACGTTTTCCTTTGTTTTTAATATTATTTTAATTACCTTCAATAATTCTTAGTTCCGTTTAAATAAATGGTCTAGATATTGTAATAAAAATCTATCTTTCCGTAAAAAAAAACCTAAAAATGTATTAAAGTAGGATGTACAACTATAAAAATAAGAAAAAAGTGCTATAGAAATCCCTATTTACACTGAAATTAATGACAAGCCGGCAACACAGATTTCCTGCCTTTGTTTACCAAGAAACCTAATATTTATTTACTATTTTAATTTAACGTACCTGTTAAATGAAATACTATGGTTTGAACTTGCATATAATAATACACTTCGGAACCATTTTTCGCCACAAACTTTTCACAAAAATATCAAAAAAACACTATTGACAAGTGCCGAAACTTTCACTTTCAAAACAATAATGATATTCCAGGAAAAATCGAGAAACCGTAATAAACAATCAATGTTAAATTTTCAAAAAACGTCAAAAGTTTTAAATAGGTTGTGAGTATTATATATTGTGTATATTAGTTTTTTCAACATATATTTTAAGCCTCATTAATTAATTAATAGATAAGCGTCAAAACTTAATCCACATTTAATAAGTTTTTTGTTGCATAATTCTGTTATTAAAATTGGCAACACAGATTTCTTCCTCCCGTTTCCCCACTGTAGATGTTGCACTCAAACAACCAGTGTAACCAGACAGACCAGACTCCTTCTAGTAGTTCAATGCTCTAAGCATAAGTTTTTGTGAGTTTGTCCGACTATAGAATCTATAGACTTTGATATGTTTTTACCAATAAATAGCGAACTATTAATAAAACGAGATAGTCAAAGAAATATTTAAAATTTCATAAGTCTGGCTGATCAAAATATATCCCAAGTCTCAAAAAAAATGTGGTTATAAAAACTCATAATATATTATAAAAAACAAGCGTGTAATCCTAGAAACCTATCAAGTTTAATAAGTCTGTTTGATTGAAATATCTTTTTCCTACGACCACACACCCAAATCTGCACTCGATAATGCCTCAGAAAGTTTTATATTTCACACGCATATCAATTTTACTTTCATCTCTAGAGACGAAAATGTTTTAGTCTCTAGTGACGAAAATGAATGACAGCAAAACATCCCAACAATGTAGGTATCTAGTACGCTATGATTTGTAGAAGCATCGGAAATAGACCGAAACCATTTTTGTCCCTAGAGAAGAAAATACTTTCTTGTCTTGAGATGAAAATGAAAAAAATTTAATAATAATAAAAAATAAGAATTAAATCCTAAAGTGGTAGTAGGAAAAATGGTATAGATAATTCGATAAAAAGTAACTTTCTTACACTCGCGTGTAAAAATATGTCACTTTCTTCTCTCTTTATGTAATATACTATTAAAAAACGGTTCTTTCATATACTTATGAAATGTCTGATATTTATAATTCTCTCAGATTTTATGATCAGGTAAAAAACAAAATATATGAAACCACACAAAATCTTACCAACATCAAAGACATAACTCACAAATTATTAAAAACTTTAATAAACCTAAAATTTCCCCACACACAAGCTTATAAACCTTATAAAAACTAATAAAAATCAGATGTGTTTTTATAAGATTTATTACGGTATTTTGGCAGGGTTTAGTTTAAAATGATATCAAAAGAAGGTAGAATTTGGCTCACTTTCCATATGTAAATGCTCGTGGTAAAACTCACCCTTTGGAGAGGGAAAATTTTAAAATATTTCAAAATAATCAAATGAATCAACGTATCTCGGATCATTTCAAATTTTCAATAATTTTCGAGAAATCCTGGGTGGTACGTACGTGCCTCTTTAATTACGAAACGAACATTTTTAAGAATAGACCACTATCCAGTCCAGTGGCTATGGAAAAACAATTGACAATATACTGGGCGGACATTTTGGTTAGCCCAAAAGTTGTGTCAACTTTTTTTAACCAAATGTTACTAATTGTTTACTAGGTGGCCAGAACCAAAATCCCAAGAAAGCCAACTTTTTGGGGAATTTTTTTACTGCCAACTTAGTAAACTGTCCGTGAAATTTGTTAAGAAAAATTTGGCAAGTGGATGACAGTATATTGTCATTTGATTTCCTAGTTGTTGGTGCTTTTTAATAGACTGTATAAAAAATCAGTACTTACCGTATGCCGCGATGGCTAACCAAACAATTATTCCTTTCATCTTGTCACTATTCCACGAACTACTTTTTTAGTCTGTGATAAAGATAACCACAAAAATCGTTCTAGTACAAGCGTTCGCAGTAAAAATTATGACGGATAAGATGTGCATTTTCTTTTCCTGAATATGAAATGGACAATCCTGTACGTCAAAATTGTGGATAAGGGCTTGACACACCAATCCAAAGGTGGGCAATTTTAGAGGTCATGTGATGGATAGGGTCAAACCCACCATTTTCACATATATGATGTAGTACTACCTCCAGACCAAAAATCAACTGGTGTGCCAGACCTCATTCATGGATAAGGGTTCGGCACACCACTCTAAAAATGCCCACTTCTGCGCAGTCGCACAAATAACGATAACCACAAAAAATGTTATTGACTGTTGCTTATAGTACGTTGTGGACTACTTTTTTGCCATTTTGATATTGTTATCGTAAGACAGTTGACCACAGTGTACTAGATATAGCCAGGGCCACAAATGTTGATCCAATACTATATATATATGGTTACGAAATCTCAAATGAATAAAGCTTATACATTCTTTGGGGCATAGGCATAGTGGCCGCATGCATTGGTCATTTTTAGAGGCGTTTTAGGCATATAGCCGCAAGAGTTGTTGATCGATAGAAATCTGTTTCGTCACACTTCCCTCTAATATTAGGAAGTATTATGTTGTTTTAGATCTTAAAATTACATATTCGTAGCATCCCTGGTTAAAATAATATGAATTTGCATCAACACCCTCATCCACCCTACACCAAACTAAATTATTTTTTTCTTAAAATTGGAAAACATTAAGTTTATTTAAATTTGTAAACTGCATATTAGTAGCAGCTTTGGTCAATAATTTTCAAATGTATTAGCCCGCTTTTACTCCCTTAACTATCCCCACCAAAGTATGTGTTTTCTCTAAAACTAGAAAATATTTAGTTGAAGATAAATCTGAAAATGACATATTCCTATCGAGCGGCTTTTGTACAAAAGGTATGAATTTAGAAATATATCAACACTCTTTCATCAGTTTTACCATAACCCACAAAATAATTTTTTTCTCCTAAAATTAGGAAAAAATATTAATTTGAAACTGCATAATCGTAGTAGCTTTAATTGCTTCCTCTTGAACATATGGCAATGGCAATTGACAATATTTATTTTTTGAATATCGAACTCGGTATGTTCCTCAAGAATGTCCTTAATTATTTTATCATGTAATCCACTTAATTTGTCTTGTTGAAATATTGTTGTAATATTTTTATGATCATTATGTAACAATTGCTCATTAGAAAAACGAATTTTTGTATAATCTACCAAAGATTGATTTTGCAACAGATTGAGGTGACATTATATTTGTTTCTTCGTCAGGATCAGTTGAACCCTTATCCAGAAGTTTGAGGTACAAGATTGTCCATTTCGTATTCAGG
Organism: Oxystoma pomonae; assembly: GCA_963921995.1. Taxonomy (NCBI): domain Eukaryota; kingdom Metazoa; phylum Arthropoda; class Insecta; order Coleoptera; family Brentidae; genus Oxystoma; species Oxystoma pomonae. The sequence continues at coordinate 95,171,062 of OY998168.1, forward strand.
ATGAGAAAACGCACATCTTATTAAAAACTGGCAAGGGTTACCTATCCATCATAATTTATACCTTGAACTCTTGCTCTATTATTCCTATTTGGCGTAAAAGTCCATCGTTCTCCTTATTTGATTAGCCTCTCCTCTTTTCCCTTACTGCGCAGTCGCACAAATATTATCCTGGTTTGAGGAAAGTATACACGGTTTAAAATTGTTCTCCATAAATATTCTTTATTAATTGGTTTTCTTGATGAAAATATCACAAGAGTGGTATGTACTTATAACAAATTGAATTTGTGACATTTACAAAGTATTTATTTGAACATGTAAGTACTACATAAGCACCTAAATTTCCAATTTGATATTATATTAATAATTTAAATCGTACAAAAAAAGCAACAAAAATAGTTCGACTGGTACTTGCCTGATAAGAAACTAGCAAAGCCGCCTACTATATTGAATTTCGACCGGAATAAATAAACAACCTAAATTGTACTTGTAAAATTTAAGTCTTGCTGAATGTAGTACGTTAGTCTTAGTTTCGGAAATTAGGTACGAAATAAGTAGAGAATGGAAACGAGAAGTAAAAATAAAGCTGTACAAAAATTTTTTCAAACCATTAAAGAGCGTAGATCATCTAACGGAAAAAATACAAGCTATATAGAAATTTACAATGAAGTGGAAGACAAAGATAGCAAATTAAAATCTACGACATTACTACTGTCAGACCTACGAAATAAACTAGCAAAAAAAGATGACGAGCTATCCAATGCAAATTTAAAAAACGAGCAACTATCAAAAGGTATTGATAGGCTAGAAAATAAAATGAAAATATTCCAAAGTGAGCTACAGTATAAAAGTGAATTATTAGGAACTTATAAAGGAAATCTGGAAAAGTTTTTAGATGACAAATCGAGTGACAAAAGTCATTCTGAACATGAAAAAACTGAAGATATTGAGAAAGTAAAGAAAAAGAAGAAGAAACTAAAAAACTTCGTCAAAAGATGAAAAAATCGGATGAAAAACTAAAAAGAAAAGAGAGAAAATGGAGAAATCAAAAGAAAAACTGAGAATTAGAAAGAAATGAATTAGTTGAGTTGCAGGAAGAACAATTCAGAACTATAAACTTTCTTCAGGAAGAAAAAGAATTCTGTGGCAAGGAATTACAAACATTTAAAACTAAACTGGAATTCTTGCATGACAAATTAGATGAAGGCATACCTCACACTTTTTCTCAAAAACATCTTAATGTGGAAAATCAACCTAGAAGCACACAATGTCAAGCTACACAGACCAAAGAAAGAGAAACTTGCCTAGTAACAAAGGTAACTCAGGCAAAAGTTCGTGCATCTGCTCCATTAAAGTCTAGTAAATCACATAATATGATCAAGAGAAAATTATTTTTTTTGTGTGATGAAACAGGTCGTGAACTTTATAAGGACTTGATAAATGGGAGTGAATTGTGTCAGTATCAAACTTTAAACATTACTAAGCCTGGAGCTCAACTTGAAAATGTTATTAAGGATGTTGAAAACCTAACTAAAGACTTAACTAAAAAAGACTATGTTGTAATTTGTGCAGGCTCAAACAATTTTTACAATAGAAAATTTCCCAAAGTAAATTTTATTTTGGAAAAAATTAAAAAATGTCATAACACACATTTGTTGTTTGTATCTGTGCCCGTTACATATAAATTAAGATTCTGTAAAAAACAAATTTTTAATTATATTAATCGAATGAAATTTTTTTTAGAGAAGGTACAGTATTTTACAAAAATTAATGTTGAGTTTATTGTGACTGAATCTAAAAAATCCATGGTATCCAATCAAGGAAGTCTTACTGCAGCTCAAATTATTGTTAACAAAATTACGAATAATAATATGCTACGATGTCAAAATAACTTAGTTAATGTACAACTAACTCATATGGCGTCAGAAAATCTTGACGAAATAATTATAATGCCGTCTGCTATTGATGTTGAAACCGACACTACCCACTTGGGGATTAAGAATAATTCTAGTGTAAATAAAAAACAAACATCTGAGCCTGATCATTTTTTATTAGAATCAATTCTCCCACAATTAGGGAGAAATTAATACGTAGGGATAGTTTAACTGTTTTACTGCAAAATATTAGATCTCTAAAAGCAAAACTAATGATTTGTTTTTATTTTTAGAATCATGTCGTTTTCCTGATTTAGTTTTAGTTACAGAACACTGCCTGCACCCAGAAGAGAGTTTTTACATTCCTAATTACAAAACTATTTCATTAACATGTAGAGAAAGCTCCCTCCATGGGGGAACCCTAATATTATCAAAGGGAACCTTTGATTTTTTAAATGTTGATCGTTTTAACCATCTTTCAAAAGAAGAGGTATTTGAGCTATCTGTGTCCTATTGCTGTCAGTTAAATCTTTATGTTATTTGTTTGTATCGTTCTCCATCTTCTAATTTTAAAGAGTTTATTAATAGACTAGATTCTTTATTATGTAAAATTTCGACTAATACCAATGTAATCCTGGCAGGAGACTTTAATGTTGACTTCTGTGCTGTGGACCACGTCAACACAAATATATTATCGAATTTGCTGGCGGCTTATGGTTTGAGATTCCATGTTGATTGCCCTACGAGGGTAACAAATTCTGGCTCCACATTGTTAGATTATGTGTGCTCCAGGTTTGACAATGTTTCTTGTTGTGTTGTTCATTCTGGATTGTCGGATCATGAGGCCGTCTGTTCTGTTTTTAGTCTTAAGTTCGCTCCTGTAAGAAAGCAACGAAGACAAGGAAGAATATTTAGTAAAAAAGCTTTTAATGATTTTAAAAATTTGTGCAATTGTGTTAATTGGAATAATATTAATAAAGCTCCAGATCCTCTTGCTACATTTCATAAGGTTCTTGTGGACAATATTGCTCGTGCAGTTCCCTTAAAATGGATCAAACATAAACTTAAAATATCTTCTAATAATCTGCGTTCTTTGAATTATCTAAAAAAGTTTTTTAAACAGGATTGGTTTTTGGATTATTGTAAATCATATCGAAAGCTTCATAATAAACTCATAGACATAGCTAAAAAAGGAAAAATATTATAAAAATCGAATTTTAAAATAAAAAAAATAGATAAAAGAAAGTTGGTCTATTAATGATATTCGTCATAAGCCTGCAGGAAATAAAGAAGTTAATGTTGATGCTAATACATTAAATTAATTTTTTTGTAACATTGCTGGTACTTTAACACAGAATCTCCCTTCTGATATAGATCCAATGACTTATTTATCAGATATCGCAGTAACTAGTTCTTTTCAGTTTTACTCTGTGGAACCTAATGAAATAATTGAGGCTCTTCACGATATAAAGAACAAAAAATCCTCAGGATTGCCTTGAGTAGAGCTGTGGATCATCAGTTGTAATTCCTCTCCATAAGGATGGTGATCCTAGCATTCCTTCCAATTTTCGGCCTATATCTCTTTTGTCAACCTTGTCAAAGGTGGTTGAAAAGATTGTTAAAAAACGAATGTTGGAATATTTGCATAAATTTGGGTTAATAACACCTAAACAGTATGGATTCTAGGCGGAGAGGAGCACCCATGACGCTATATTCGATTTTCTGGAGAGGGTGTTTTCAAATCTTAATAGAGGTGAGGCTGTGGCAGCAGTGTTGTGTGATCTATCGAAAGCTTTCGACTGCGTGGCTCACAGAATACTTCTGAAAAAGTTAGAACGATATGGTTTTAGAGGGTCGGTGTTGTCGTGGTTTGAATCATATTTAAGTCATCGAAGTCAAGTTGTTATCTCTGGTTTAAGGTCTTCGCCTCTGAATGTAAATTGTGGTGTGCCACAGGGTTCGGTATTAGGACCGCTGTTATTTTTAATATATATTAATGATATTGTTCGTTTGAAAATATCTGGAGTTTTCACGTTATTTGCAGATGATACCTCTGTTCTGTGGCACCACAAAGATATCAATGTTTTAAGAACAACCATTTTACGAGACCTTCTACTAATTAAGAAATGGTGTGATGCAAATCGACTCTGCCTTAACATTGGTAGAACAAATATATTGGGTTTCAAATGTGAGATGCAGGCTGTTATTTTGGGAGAAAGTCTAGTTCAGAATCAAATTACGACAAAATTTTTGGGTGTTCACATCGATAGCCATTTAAAGTTTGAAAATCACATATTCAAGCTGGGTAAGAGACTGTCTTCTGGGTGTTTTGCCATTAGGTGTATAAGGGGTGAGTTGGGGCAAGATATGGCAAGAAATGCATATTTTTCTTTGTTTAAGTCACATCTGAGATACGGTATTCCTTTTTGGGAGCGGGCAAGTCAATATTTGCTCAACATGATTTTTGTTCTACAAAAAAAGGCTGTCCGATTTATAGCTAAAATTCACCAACGAGAAACCTGTAAGCCTCAATTTATAAAACAAAAAATCTTAACGTTAACGTCGCTGTATATTCTTGAGACAGCAAGTTTGATTTTTAATAATAACAGAGGTGAAATTGCTTTAAATTCTAAGCAGGATTCGAGACGAAAATGGAGCTTACCATTGCCAATACCAAAAACCAGCCTAACTCAAAAGTCTCTTATTTACGAAGGACGTAAAATATTTAATCATGTACCAGTTGAAGTTAGAAACGCTATCTCATTAAAACAATTTAGAAAAAAACTTAAACATATTTTACTGAAAAAAGCTTACTACTCCTTGACTGAATTTTATGGTGACTCTTTTTAACCTCATTTACCTTATTGTGAATTGTATTATTTATTAAAAGTATCTGTATTTTTTTATTATAGTTGTGATTTATTTTGTTTTTTAATGATATATTTATACTTTACCATTTAATAATCTTGTTTGTTTTGCTGGTTTTTGATTGCGTAGTTTGTTTTTTATATTTTTAAAGTTAATATATATTGTCTTTAATTATAACAATAAATTACTTGAATTTTTTTTTATCATAGAGTTAAATTAGTTTATTAAATTAGGTAAATATATAGTTTAACTAATTATTATTATATGATAATATGTTACTACCTACATTTTATTAATTATTAAGTAGATTTATATGACAAACTTTTGACACAAAGTTTTCTTATTAGATTTAGCATGCTTTGTCAACAGAATTTGAAGTGTTCTTGACAATAAAGTACTGATTGAATTTAAAAAAAATAAAATAACGACCAGGCCCGCAGAGGTACCAGAGGGGGTCTCTGCGTCAAGGGCAAGCTTCTCGCAGGAGAGACAACAGGCGATGGGTAGAAGCCTTAATTGGTTCAAAAGTTATGAATTTTTAAGGACACTAACCCCTTCTTATCCTTTAAACCACTCCGCACCAAATTATTTTTTTTCTCAAGTTAGAAGAATTAAGTCAAAGTAGACCCTGAGTTTTTTGACAAAATATTGTATTGTTGCCGGACCTACATAATACCGAAGTGTTTTTAAATATTGTTATTACTGGTTTTTACTTTGATTTTCGGCTCACCAAATCGTACGCAAACTTTCCAGTTTGAGTAAAATATGCTTATAAATAAGAAAATTATCATAAGGAACGTTTTCTAGCTTATTGGAAAGTAGTTGAAAAGGCAACTATACCCAACGAAAAATAAAAGAGCTCTGTAAATAAAAATATGCAAAATCAAAAGCCGGTCCTGCACTTTTAAACGAGTAAATTGAATTTGAAGTCATTATTCTTTGGGTGACTTCGCTCACCAGTCTGGCATATTGGGTCTGGCTTCGTATTTGCTTTGTTTTATTACAATAAAGTATCCATCGCATCATGTTGTCTCGCTCTGGTGCATTTGATTGATTGAAAGCTTAATATGGGGGGTTATTCGGAGTGATTTAAGGTTAGCAGTGTAGTTATAATACCGATTAATAAAGGCTAGGGGCGTTTGAATTTGACAACTTAAAAATCTGGTTTCGTTCTGTGGGTCATTGAGGCAGTGGCGCACCAAGAAATTGGTTTACGGGAGGGTTAAGGATAAATAATAAAAAAAACCTGAAATTAACTCTGTGTTTCGGACTTCCATTGACTATATTTTGTTTATACACGATGTTTGGATCAGTACAATCTCTGATCGTCTTCAGGTGCAAACTACATTCAATTCCTAAGGCTACGTACTTATATACTGTGAGAAATCACTCAACCTTGAAGTTTAATAAGTTGGCTCCGCCCAAGGAGGGCCTTCCAAATATTTGGGATTTCAACACTTGGTTCACTGAAAATACTCTGATTCTGCCCAATAAAGGCAACTTCAAAGATTTTTCGTTTCTTCCAGTGTGACTCCTTGTGCAAAACCTTTGCTTCTGCCCACTTCATTCGGTGTTCGGCGATTCCTGATTTCGTTGTTTTACCTTTTTGGGTATTCGTCTGATGTTTCTTAAGCCTAACAGATAGTGGTCTTTTAGTTTCGCCTATGTATGATTCACCACACTCACAAGGAACTTGGTAAATGCATTCCTTATTTTGTTTGTTCTCCGGTTTTGTTTTACTAAGAAGGCTTCGAATTGTATTACTAGATTTAAAAGCTGTTTTAATATTAAAGTTTTTCGCTACTCTTCGAATTTTCTCTGATACTCCTTTAACGTTTGGAATTGTAAGGAATGCATTTGCCTGGTTTTGGTCTTGTAATCTCTGTCCTGTTAGTTGAAATTTAGAAATAGTGTCTGTTATAAGTTTAAGGCTGTAACCATTACAATTCCATACGTTAAAGGAGTATCAGAGAAAATTCGAAGAGTAGCAAAAAACTTTAATATTAAAACAGCTTTTAAATCTAGTAATACAATTCAAAGCCTTCTTAGTAAAACAAAACCGGTCATGAACTAACGAAATCGTGTGTTACCTACATAAAAATTGAAGTCCAGTCTCTTGGATTTCCCCATATATTTTATTTGTGCTGATATTTGATTGTGCCAATTGTATATAACCAGGCTTCTCGGGGGGAGGGGGGGTGTGCCACTGATTGAGGTTATGTTTTGTCTAAATAAGAATGGAATAGACTGTAGGATTTAAGTATTTGCTATGGAGTGAGTTCCAACCATATAACTATAAGATACTATAACGGCCGTACTCTTGCTTTTCCCGAGAAAAATGCGTACCGATAATAACTCTCGCAATCAAGTTGGCCTGGAAAAAACCGATAAACGCAGAGTGTAAACGGGCAGGCGCGTCGATTGCGTCAGCAGTGAAAGTGTCATTAAATTATCTTTGGATAAAATTTGTTACAGATTTGGTTGTCCAATGGACTGCTGTATGATCCAGAAAACTCTCTCCACTGATCCTCCTTGGGACAGAGTTGTGCTGTCTGGGAATGACCTTTCTAACGTCACCAAGACGTCAATTTTACGTTATGTGGTCGAAATGATGTCTTCACGACGTAATGAATGAATTTTGTTACTTAGTACGTGTCACGGAAGTGCCCATAAATCAAATATTTTACTTATGTTGTTTTAGTTTTCGTTGGCACACTCTGTATATTGAGTACATTTTAATCTAGTCCTTTTTTAAAGCATAGAATAAACATGTCGTCAATATTTTAAATTTAAATCGAGTACTTTATTGAATATCTATTTGTCTATTTTTTTTAACAAAATAAGTACTTATTACGTTTTTATCGTTAAAATATATTCTAAATACATTTTGATAAATGTTTTTTTACTTTTGAGGTATATACTTTGTTTATCAGATTGTGTAATTTCGTAAAATTAGGGCAAGTAAACGATAGTTAAGGTCGTCGATTTTAGTTTTTAGTGTGGTCTTATTAAGGTTCAACGAACCCAAAAATGTCAATCAAAAAATTACTCTCCCCCTTTTATTTCTTTTTGGGGCTAGCTACTTTCTGAGCAAAACTTTAAAAATGTATAATGCAAAAGTGTAAGGTCTTTTTAATTTTTCAGATTAAAAGTATCTTTTTCATTGTTTTCTTTGTTTATATTTTTTATTATAATTGGTTATTTTAAAAAAATCCATCTTCTTGAAAACACCAAAGGCCTCATTGCTAAATTTGCGATACTCAATGGTGATTATAATCCAAAAAGTTTTTATTGTTTACAATTTATGGGTAAAAAAAACACTTAAAGTAAATTACTTATGCTCGGTATCCACCAACGCAAAAATTCTTGCAGTAGGCTCTAATCGTGATTAGTTACTAATCGGTATTTAGAATGTGGTGTTTTCCATTGAAACTTTGTTTGCGGAGACTCATTCAAAACTCCGATTAGTGTATGATTAAAGCTTAATCGGGGAATTTTCAGGTTTGTGGATATGGACATTGATCTTTTCCAAGAAGTAAACTAGACAAAAATTTAAAGGTTTAAAAAAACTGGTAAAAACCAAAAATTTCCTATAAAATAAAAACCACAAATCTTAATATCACACAAAGCTTTACAATAAGCATTTTATCAGTATACACTACCGCTTTTGAAAAAAGAATTGCAGCGTTTCTTAAACATATATCGTATTCGCTATAATCTACTCGAGTGATTGAGCAATAGTGATACTGCCGACAGATGACGCTGAGGTCGCAATCAACGCGTTTGAAGTCGACTTTGACGGAGTTGGCTCTGAAATACCTAAACAGAAAATATCTTAAAACTATTAGTAAATTGTGCAAAAAGAGACGTAAGATCTTAAATCTATTGTTAATTAAAAAAAATAATAATATTTAGACTAAGAGTATAGGTAGTTTACAAAAGTAAAACGTTGTTAAGAATAAAACAAACGTGAAACACAAAATCAAATATAAGTTTTAACCCACACGATACATAGAGAAACAAAATACAAACTTTTATCTAAACACAAACAAACTGTTATGTAAGTGAATCTTAAGTAATTGCTTGACACTTTTTTAACTTTTTTTGTCAATCAATATTTTTTAGATCTACTCGAAGTTTATTATAAATTTTTACACCTCTGTAAATTAAAGAATTGTGAGTTAAGGTAGACCTTGGAACAGGCAGAGGAATATTATTATAGTTTCTTGTTTGATAAGGGTGTGCATTAGTTGTGCCTTTATATTTTGTATGCACAAGGCATACAGTTTCTAAAATATAGAGAGATGTTAGGATAAGTATACCTTCTCGTTGAAAAAGAGGTTTACAATGTTCTCTAAGTTTTGCACCGCATAAGTATCTGGCTATTCCATAGCGCAAGTGAGATTCTACTAATGCATAGAATGTTGTTTTAGCCATTTTTTGACCAAGTTCACAAAAAGTCCTACGTACTGCATAACCTTCAGAAGCTGTCTTTTTGCAGAGTTATTTTAGTTTTCTGAAAATTTAAACATAAGAAATTTGCATCGCACCATTTTTTAATTAAATTTTAAATTACTCCTGGGCAATGATTTGTTTTAAAATATTTTGATTTTTTTGATGCCAAAGTGGCGTTAAATCATCTGCAAAAGTTGGCTTTCAAAGCAGGAATAAGATAGTGCCAAGTACAGAAATATAAGAATCAAAAAATGTTAAAGCCATTTCCCTTATTTCATAGAATTCGAGTTTTTTTAGCAAAATATCATGCACTACACACAATCACAATCAAAAGCTTTGCTGAAATCACAAGAAACTGCAGCTGCCATTTCTCTGTCATCTAATTTCAAATACAAATTTTCCAAAAAGGAAAACACCGCATCATTTGTACCTTTATCGCTCTAAAAACCATATTGACATTGACTTACAACATTATTTTGCTCAAGAAACCCGACTAACCTTTTTTAAATTATTTTTTCAACAATTTTTGCTAAAATGTTGAGAAAAGATATAGGTCTAAAATTAGCTGGTTCGGTATATGATCCCCCTTTGTGCAATGGGATCACTAATAATGTCCTTAAAAAATGAGGAAAATAACTCACAGAAAAGCACTTATTTATAGCATAAACTAAAGTAAAAAGAACTTTGTCCTTTAAATTAAGATAGATAGATTGGAGCTGCCTTTATTTATATCTTTTAGAATTCCCTTTAGTTCATAAATATTAGTATTTGCAAGAATAAAAGTTGCATTTACAAAATTAGAGTGATCAAGATAAGATAAAGGATCAGTTTCTGGATGTACATTTTTAGTGAGTTTTTCTGCTGCAGCAGTGCAATAATATTCATTCAGTTCATTAATCTCAGGTTAATGTCAGGTGGTAGCTTAGCATAACTATTTTTTTCTCTTAAGTCATTCACTCTGGACCAGGCTTCTTTAGCAGTGTTTTTTGCATTTGAAATTCTTTTTTGATAATATAATTCCTTTGCTGCTCTGATAATCCGTTTGTATATTACGTACTAAAATATTTATAAAAATCTTCATTAATTATGTTTTTTTATGTAGTAGAGGATTCTTAAATTTCTTGAAGAATTTTTTATACCTTTAGTCATCCAAGATTTTTTTGATGTTTTTGATCTCATCTTACGCAATGGAAAGCTCTTATCAAGTGCGGTACGCAAAAGTAACTGAAACCTTTCAAGAGAGTTTTCCGACTCGCTTACACATCCCCAATCAGTACAAGAGCATTCGACATCAAAATTATAAAGGTTTTTTTTGAAAATATTCTTCTATACATTGCAGGCTTTTTCTGACTAGTTTTAAACAAAGAGAAATTTGCTAACGAGGCCTCATGATCAGAAATTTAAGGGGTAGAAATAACATTACACTCAACCTGTTCCCGATCTAAGTTAGTACAAAAATAATCTAAGAGGCTTTCTGATTCAATAGTAACTCTTGTTGGACAATTTACAAATATAGGAATACCAAAGCATCTTAACAAATGTTTTAAAGCTAAGGTCGTATTTAACTTATTATCAATAAAATTAATATTTAAATCACCAGACAAAATAATCTTAGAATTAGCTGGTATATTTATTAGGATAGATTCTAAGTTTCTCAAAAAACGTGTATCATTAGCGTTTGGTGGCCTTTGTATACAAATTATATAAAAATTGCACTTCTTATTAAAGGCTATGGAGAACTCAAACTCTTTCTCAATGCATAAATGATCAAATATGATTAAGGCAGTATTCTTTGAAAAATGATGTTTTCACCGATATTCGGCGCCACCATAACCCCTTGCGGACAATAATTAGTGACAATGTAATAATCTGGTAAATTGTAATTTCTAATAGTTGGATAAGAGAATTTAAACGTAAAAATTTAGTGAAACTTTCCTGAAAATTGCGAGGATTGGTTCCAGTCATTTCACGACAGATAGGGAAAGTGCCTTTGTGCGGAACGGTAAAAAATAGAACCGACTTTATTAAAGTTAGGCTACGCCAACTTTATGGAGAGATAGGTCCCTAATGTTCTTCTGATTCATCGAAAAACAAAAACATTTATTATGTCAAAACGATCTTGATTACCTGTCAAAAACACCATTGTGCTTATCGCTGCTCCTATGCACAAACGTACTGGCTAAACTGTGCAAAATTTTAGGACTAACTTCTTTAACCCTATAGTAATTTGTAAAATTGTACTCGACGGTCCATTTACCGACAGTGCCACTGACGTGTGACAGATTTAGATAATACTGAACGTAGTCCATGATCTAAAAATAAAAAGCTTATTTACACGTTTTTACTTATGAGTCAATATATCGTTTACTTTTTTTATTGATGTGCACCTAGCCCTATGCGGCGCTATACCAATATTAAATATTTAGTACGAGATTCGGCTCCAAATTTTTTGAACGGTCGCGTAACCTCTCAAAATATTTAAAAAGTTGAAGATTAGTACTCACCATTCCCAGAAAGCTTATGGTGCCAGTTGGCATTTGGCTGGAAATGTGAAAAAAAAAATTTTGGGCGTAACCAAAAAATACTTGTATTGGGACTTGGATTAGACTTAGGCGATGCCAAAAATGCAATGGTGCATCCGGCGGCGCCGGAAGTGCCCGGCACCAATGATTTTATATTTAAAACTCGCAGGCCGTTTACTCTAGAGGCCAGTTAGTTATTGCTATATATCTTCGAGAAAAACCTCAGTAGCCACAATTTTTTTTTATACCTTAATATTCTCTAATGAGCCCTCAAAAATCCGACTATTATCAACACCGCCATATTGAAAAAATGGTGGAATATTTTTGGGGTTTTCTCGAGCTTTTTACTAATTATCTCAAAACTGTTCGGTCCACGATAAAACTTATGGTGTCAAACTAAAAGCGTATAACAGTGTAACAACTTTTAGGCTCAGACCACCAGTGGCGGAGACAGAATATTTTTTCTTTAAATATTTGTTTCTGCTTCTTTCCAAAATATCTACTATTATAATAAAAAATATAGGAATTGAAAAAATAACTAGTTTTTTGCACTCTCTAAAATATGACATATTACATGTTAATATATAAAAAACAGTGGCGATATTAAAGTATGTTAAAATAATTTTCTAAACATCAATTTTTGTTTTTCAAAAAAACATAATGTTCTTAATATGAGATGTTTAATTTTATATTTTATGTACCATGTTGTCTCTGATAACTCTGATTATCCTAAGTTATCCACAATTACCTTTAAAATATATTTAATCAGCTTATGTTCCTTTCTAGGCTTCTAGGAGGTGGAGGTGGATACTAATAATTATAATTTATAAATGACAAATGACCACCTACGACAGCTTCAACATAAACAAACTACCTACCAAATTTTATCAAACGTTTTCGTTGCACCTATTTTGGTGTTTAGTAATCGAAAAAATTAATAAGAAAATCAGCCGATTACGAAATCTACTAGTTTTGTACAAAAATAGAAAACGTACCTACACAGTTGCATATTATATGGTCGTGTCGTATTTACGAATGGGAGATCAATAAAATGAGCAAAAATATAATAAACATAAATGTTGAAATTTAATTTTGCCAAAAGGAAATTGATCGAACAACAATTTAATCGAATCGTAAAATGATCGAAAATACCAAGCTCAAAAATAATTTCGTCAAACCCTGGAAAAAAACTTTAAAAGTGAAATGACCGAAAATATATAAAAAAAAAATGGATAAAACCGTAAAAAAGTCGAAACGTAAATTTAAAAAAAATACAAAAATTATATATAATTTGTTTAAATCGCAAATCGGCCGCACCATACGTTGGAATCGGGATTTTGTGAAGCACAACACAACACAGGGTAGTCACAGGGTACAAATCCGAGCTCAACTAAGTATTTCTTACAGTTTGGCAATTCTGCAACTTCGTTTTCTTATGCGACCTTTCTGCGTTCCGATCAAATAACAGTTCCTTAAAATTATTTTAGATCTCTTTCGTGACGACTTTATTTAATTTTTTACTTTTCCAGAAAATTATTTTCATTCTTTTATTTTGAATTTTTTACTGTTCGATGGTTTTATTTTCGCTTGTTTTACATTCGAGTCCTATGTTTAAATATTTACTTACTTAGTATTATATTAGTTTGGTAAAAAAATCAAATAAATCCTATAATTCACCCCTTTGGGGGAAGCGTTCAATCAAATTTTTATTTTATTTTATATTTTCGGTTATTTCATATTAAAAATTTGTTTTAGGGTTTGACAAAATTATTTTTGAGCTTGGTGTTTTCGATCATTTCACGATTCAATTAAATTGTTTTTCGACCAATTTCCTTTCGGCAAAATTAAATTTCAACGTTTATATTTATTATATTTTTGCTCATTTTATGGACTCCCTATTCGTAAATACGACGCGACCATATAATATGCGACTGTGTAGGTACGTTTCCTATTTTTGTACAAAACCGCTACTAGTAGATTTGGTAATCGGGTAATTTTTTTATTAATTTTTTCGGTTACTAATTACTAGACACTAAAAAAAAAACGAAAAGGAAATAGCCAAATTCACAGGCTCATCGTGAACTACTTGTTCCATAAAATTTGATAAGTAGTTTGTTTATGTTTAAGCTGTCGTAGGTGGTCATTTGTAATTTATAAATGATTAGTATCCACCTACACCTCCTAGAAGCCGAGAAAGGGAGATGGGCTAATTAAATATATTTTAAAAATAAAATATAAAATTAAAACTCATATTAAGAACATTATTTCTGTTTTAAAAAACGAAAATTGTTGTTTAGAAAAATTTTAAGAAAGTTCAAGTGCGCCACTGTTTTTTATATATCAACAAGTAATATGTCATATTTTAGAGAGGGCAAAACACTAGTTATTTGTTTAATTCCTGTATTTTTTATATTACTAGGAGATATTTTGGAAAGAAGGAGAAACACATGTTTAAAGAAAAAATATTCCATCGCCGCCACTGGTGGTCTGAGCCTAAAAGTTGTTACACTGTTTGAGAGATAATTTTAGAGGCTTTTAGTTTGGTACCATAAATTTTTTCGTGGACCGAACAGTTTTCGAGATAATTAGTAAAAAGCTCGAGAAAAACCCAAAAATTTACTTATTTCCACAATTTTTTCAATATGGCGGTGTTAGTACCAGTCGGATTTTTGAGGCTTATTAGATAATTTTAAGGTTGGTATTCCTAACATACCTATATATAAAAAATTGTGGCTACTAATCCTTTTTTCGAAGATATATAGCAATAACTAACTCGCCTCTATAGTAAACGGCCCGCGAGTTTTGAGTATAAAATCATTGGTGCCGTGCACTTCTGGCCAGATTCGTATTGTATTCATATCGAGGAGATCAATACCTTTAATTTGACACCTTAATCGAGTGGTTACGTTATGGGTCGATTTTGCTTAAAAAAAGCACCCCTTCGGGCGATGGTGCCGCGGCAACGAGGCCGGATGCGGAATGGCACCATTAATTAATCCAAGTCCCAATACAAGTATTTTTTCGTTACGAACAAAAAGAAAAAATGTCAAAAAAATGGATTAAAAACAATTTTTTTTTTGACATTTCTGGCCAAATGCCGACTGGCACCATAAGCTTTCTGGGAATGGTGAGTACTAATCTTCAACTTGTTAAATATTTTGAGTGGTTACGCGATCGGTCAAAAAATTTGCAACCGGATCTCGTACTAATTGTGACAATTTTGTTTAATTTTAAACAATTTTTTTTAACAACAACATTTGAAACGCATAGCATTTTAGTGTAAGTTTTTGCCTACGGCGCGGGTTAATTTTGAAAAACATCTGCAAATGAGACTAGATGAGACTTGCTTTCAAAAATAAGTATTTTTGTTTCGTATACACTAACCCAACACTTATGAAACCGCCTCTCCCCCTCCCTTCAGTTCAATAGCTCAAGCAATAGGCCATAGGTACGGAAATAAAAATAAAGATGGAATGATAATATCCTATAAATAAAATGACCGCTATATGTAATTGACATTTGAGGCTAATAATAAAAAGGGCTATCGCACAGCACTTATGAGAGGCAAAATAGTAGTCATTCCGGTTGTATAACAGCACGGAACAAATCAAAACAATATATTTTTAGCAAAAACATTAAAAAAAAACACTTTATTTTGACTAAAAAAACAACCGTGTAACATCCTAGGAACTTTTGGTTTGGTGCAAACAAGTGTGTGGCTAATAAAAAAAGTAGGCAAATATAATAATATAATATAAAAATAAACAACAGGGTACATTAGAGTATTATTCGGGGCGACTAAGCACACGTTAGGTCAACTTTACTGGCCTATAACGTAAGAACGGCGCCATAGAATTTGGAATTTCATATCTGAATCGATTTGTTGGGGCCTTCTTATTCATTGGAAGTCATCAGGGTTTATATCCAGCCAAATTTTTGATCACTAGGAAGAATTGAAGAAAACGTTGAAAAACCCTTTATTTACATACTAAAAAAAACTTTAGGCGACCAATGGCCATATCATACTAAAATTATTTTTATAAAAATCTACATACTTCAGCTATATATAACCGATTATTTTATTGACTATGCATGTCTTATTTAAACTATTAAAAAAATATGAACTTTTATTAAATTTAAAATCGGAAATTTGGGTGCTACGTCGTCCGCAGCGCCACCTAAAAAAGATACGGATGATAATGTTGCTTATTATAAAAATATTATTTTGAGTGACCTGGTGTAACTAAACCCTGTAAGCAAAAAGTGAATTATAAAGATTATCTTGGTGTTCTTTCTAAATTAAAAAATTACAACAAGAGACCTGTGGCGGTTTACTAAATTATGAAAAATTATCAAAAAAAAATCTCAAAATGCATTAAAAAAAATTGTCACTTTTTAAGGATGATAAGGTCATACGTCAATGTAACCATTTTTTTCAATTCCTCTCTATCGAGTTATATGGTTTCGAGTATAATGTTGTTTTGATGGCGAACCTACAATTAAAAAATAATACATTTTCAAAAAAATCGCCGCCATCTTGGCTCCTATACATACGATAATCGATTTCCTCGACCAAAATTTTAAAGAATTGTCTAAAGAATAAGTGTGTCAAATTTCATGCTTTCTGCACAAAATGAATAATTGAGGACCTAAGCCGGACAAAAACATTAAGAAAAAACGAAAACACTTTATTTTGACTAAAAAAAGCAACCGAGTAACATCCTAGTAACTTTTGTGTGTGTGTGGTGGACTTGAAACTCGTCTAAAAATGATATAACTTTACTTTTTCTATTAACAAAAATTTAAAAAAAAACAAATTTTAATATATTACGAAAAATCATGATAAAAAATAACATTTACTGACTGTGGAAAAGATACATCAAAATGTCAGTTTGATTGATGTGACTACATTCTTTTAGGCTCATAACTGTCACCTACATAAGGCGGCAATTTTTGTAAAATTCCTTTAGTTTTACAAAAAAAAAGGAATTTGCTGTCCGTTTCTTCTTTCAGTAACCGGATGGCAGGTTTATTTTTTTTTGTCCTGCTCGCAAATTTCATTCTTATTGATATTTGTATCCTTTAACGTTTATCTCCGACAGGCGGTGCGCTGCATATAGCCATCCACCATCCCGCGGTGTTTGACGACGAAAGTTGTTTAAATTCGCTGGGTGTGGTTGCTTACTGGTTTCTGGACTATCCATTAGATCTTGGAGGGCTCGTCGTAATGAATTAAAAAGAAACATGTGTGTCCGATATGCCACGAACCTTTCTTTTTATTTAATTTTACTTCCGTGGCCATAGGTAGGTATTTTATTTTTATTAAATGATGAAACACCCCCCCCCAGAGTCGATTTCTGGCTACGCCACTGCTATTTCAAAACTATCGCGCTGAAACAGGGCGTGTATCGAAACCCAATGTGAATTAGAAGTTCAACTATTTGTCTGGTGGACTCTTTGTTTTTTCTTAGTAGTTATTCAGTTAATTTTAAGTGTTTGGTTATCTCAGTGTCCTACTGTTTTATGAATTGCTTGACTGTTTTCAGCAATCCTGTAGAAGAGTTCCGATCCTGTAAATGATCTAAGTAGTGCTAATTGTGTATGTGGTAATATTGTTATGATTTTAGCTCTATTTTTCTTACTTGTCCAGTGTCCTTATTGAATTTATACAATCTTAGTCCCGGATTGTTTGGACCTACGTGAAGTCGCCTTGGAGTGAGAGATGGTGCCAACATTATCCAGGATATTGGTCCACCTATACAAATAATAAAAAAGAAGAATAAACTATCCGCTTTACTGATGAAACAGGGATCAGCTATATATGAGTTAATAAAAAACAAATTATGATTTGGTTTTGCTGGTTGGCAAAACAGTATAATTAACAAAAAATAATTCGAATAAAATCCAAGCCAAAACAATTGCTTTTAAGGGGATCCCAACCCTTAAGGCTTTTTATATTAAATTAAAAAAAAATACAATATAATGTTTACTCTCCTAGATAGAGCCCCTCTAAAACTTTTAATGGGATGGAGATTCTTTTAGCTCCACACTGATTTTAAAATAAATTAAAACAACATTTGTTTAAAAAATGTGTTCATGGGTTGGTTTATCATGGGCTTTTTGTGAAATATCCAGTAGTAGACTGCCTATAACTACATTGACTATTTTAAACCAGTAGTAGTAGTACAGGGGCGGCCCATGGTCCCTTTCTGTCATACCCCGTTCCTTACCCCTATGCCCCTACTTTCGCTGCAACTCTCTCTCCGGGCCTCCCTGTCTCCTTTACGAAGTTCAGTATGTCAGCCCATTTGAATAAGTGCTCTATCGTCAGAAATGCCCACTTCAGCTGCCTTGATCTGGCATATGCATCGCACTCTGCTAATAAGTGCTGCGCCGATTCCTCTTCGAGCCCGCAAGCTGGACATAGGGGATCTCCTGCTACTCTCATTTGCGTCACATGTTTGTTCAGCCGATTGTGCCCAGTCAGCATCCCTGTCAGCTGTTCAATGTCCTTTCGGGTCTTGCCTAAGAGCCACTTAGTTCTGGCTACATTCGGACCATCCTCGAATAGCTTGTACTGTCTGCACTCTGACTCTTGCCTTCAGGACGTCTTTCATTGTTCGCCCATATGTTGAGCTCACTCAGTACCTATTTCCTTGTTATTTCCAGAAGAGGTTCCGGTCCCATGTATTGGGTTTCGGCCCCTAGTCTGGCAAGTGCGTTCGCTTTCTCGCTCTCTGGAATTCTCTTGTCGTGAGCTAGTGTTTGCACTCCTCCACTAGGGGTGCACTTGTTGAAACCAGTAACTAAATAGTACAAGCCACAAAAAAGTTTAGGGATATATGCTCTGGGAACTTACCACTATTATCGTACAATACTCGAAAAGTATCCGAATGATAATGTCCGAAAAACTGGCCAACAATGATATGCGAGTAATTACGCACCATTTCCAAATACTTTATGTTGTGAACCTCGCTATAGGCGTTGTGATTTGGAGGTGCGAATGGTTTCTGCCTTTCGTCCAACCCTGGAGGAATATGGCCAACCAAGTAGACCTAGAAGAAAAGAGGGTTTAAATAAGTGCTGCAAGTAGTTACTTCACTTTAAGTCGTTTGCGAAATGATTGTTATTGGAATAGTTGTCCTGCATTCCGCATTATACAGGGTTCCTAAGATTTTCCTTAGGGATAGGATTTCAATAAATTAAACAGAAATGGCATAGAAAGTTCTGCGCGCACAAAAGAAGCAGGTATATTGAGCAATGGTGCAGCTTGTTAGTATCTCCGGTCTGCTTTCATGAGAAAAAATTGTCGCCACTCTTTCATTGTGAGCATAAATCATAGTTGCAATAATAACCGTTGACAAGATGTCTGCAAATTCCGCTAGATGGCGGCCACACCATGAACATCTAATCTAATTAAAAATTAGATGTGTTCAGGTCGAAACCACAGCTTTTTCTTGCTTAAAGGAGGCGGCAGGGTCCATTATTTACGATACTGAGCGATAAACTCGTGAGGTTGTTAACATTAGAAAGAAATATCTTCGCTTTTAATTAAATTTCTTTCCATTCTGTTCTACTAGTGACATCTATTCGGAAACGGCCAAACCATGCAGCTAGCACATTAGCCAAAGAAATCAATAAACGACGCTGTTTTTCCTGCAGAGCTTTTTGCTTGCGATATTATTGATTTTAAATAAAGCTGGCCCTACACTACATTTGATATTTTCGAGGTGTTTTATGACATGATCTCGAAACATGTAGCGAACCAATTCTTCAAAACTAGCGGGAGGGTTAAAGCGAAAAATAAGGGGCTGCCAATATTTGTAACACCCAAAAAGGGGTGAAAAGATTTATTTTGCTCTGTTTCTTTACAAAAAACATTTTTTTACGAAAAACTTGAGCTCTGCCACTTTTTTTATTTTTTTCTTCAAGTTTCTCGAAATTTTCGTCATACCGTAGAAAAAAATTATTTCCCCTATGGACATACTCTACTTTTATTCGAAAAAATTTAGAAACAGAGACGGGATCAGTTTTCCTAAAACGAGGGATCTTGGTCCCGAGTGAGAAGATAAAGGGCGCCGCAGGCAAAAATTTTTCAATTAAATTAGCCGAACGTAAAAATGTTAGAAAAACAAAGCACGAAATAAAAATGGCGCCGCTTACATTTTTTTTCAAAAATTACGTAATTTCGGGAATGCAAAGAAATAGGTCTAAAGAGTATAATTTTTAAGAAAAAAATATCAATTTTCTCGCCCTCCTCCACTGGGACTACAGAGGCCGTGCACAAATTACGTAATGGTCATAGGGGGGAGGGGGGGTTACAAAACGTTACGTAGGGGGAGGGGGGTTTTCGACAGCGTTTGCATTTGTGTGAAACTAAGAAAATTTGGAATGAAAATAAGTGAAAAGTTTTTTTTTTGGGGGGGGGGGTAGTGGCGTGCCAAACCGCTACAAAACATTACATAGGGAGGGGGTCAAAAATTGGTAAAATCACCGTTACGTAATTTGTGCACGACCCCACATCTGACTGTTCCTCCTTTTTGATTTCGAATCAAAGTGCAAAACCCGGGTTGTACGTTCGAAGGCGTCAACCCGTCCTATTTGCTTGATAAAGTTTCTACAGAAATATCTCAGTCGATTTCTCCGGCCGTGTATGAACGCTTTAGGTTAGGCATTTGCATGTATCTCAGTCCCCAGCCTGTAAACAGTGCGTAAGGACAATGGTTACAAAATGAAAGCCGAAAAAAAAATTTTTTTCGATATCTTTCATCAGTTTGGTATTAAAGTCGAGCAAAAACAATTTTTATTCCAGTCCTAAAGGTATGAAAATGGAAAACATTAGAAAACAATAACCTGGAATGGATTTACTACGTGTAAGATGTAGTGACAACATCGCCCCATGCCCATCCTTTTCTGCCTAATGTGTTTTTCCGTTTGTCTGCGTTATACACGGCTGCTTGGCCCCCTAAGGATTTGCTTAGGAACCCTGTATGTAGTAACAGATTTTGAGGAATAGTTATTTACCTAACAAGTGCGGAAAGTTATACTATTCTGCACGAACCGGCGTTTGCATGAAAAACGCGCCAGCGGAATTCGGGCAAGCCGTAAGTGCTGAAAATAATTTCCGCACGCGTTAGGTACAACATTTTTCCTACAAGCGTGCGGAATATAAAAATATTTTGTCATTATTTTAGTTAAACCTAGCAGACTAAAAATGAAGAATTAGTCGAAACTACGAATTTTATGTTTTATTCAGAACTAAATTTTAACAAGACTAAAAAATTAATTTCCATAGTAATTATTAATCACGGTAACATTGTAACATTGAAAGTACCACTGCTGTTGCTTAATGCCATCGTCGATTTCAAGTCTTCCTGATTCATCACTGCGTGCGTGAAAAATTTTCTTTGCTCAACAGCGGGCGTGAAAAGTTTTTTCACGCACGGCGTGCGGAATTTTTTTTTCACGCATGTCGTGCGGAAAAGTGGCACTTTCCGCACGGAAATGAGTGCGAGAAAAGCGTTTTTTCGCACGCTCTTAGGAAAATTATATTAAATATTGCAATTTCTGCAAACAAATTATATAAAATATTCTTCCACGTTACTTGTAAAATATTTTTTTTTAAATGTAGGTTAGGTTAACTAGTTTTAATACCTAACAATTTTAGTAAATAAATTTATTTTTTTTTGCTTATTACTGATATGAACCTATTTTTGGTTTGCTTATCTAATACCGTTTCAAAATTATTTATTTTGCTTTACTTATTTTATTCAGGGGTATATGCCATATAAATTATCATTTATTAAACAAAAAAAAATCTTGTTAAAAAGCCACTAATTATAACTCGGGAAAAGCCAGAAATTAAACAAAACCTTTCCAGATAAAATCTAGAAAACTCGTGCAACTCGAGTTAATCAGATCATCTCCGAAAAGGACCCGAGTGTCTTTATAAAATTCAAAATTAGCTTAAATTAAAAAAGTAATGCTATAGCTAGCCTTTTCCTCTCTGTTCGTGGTCTAATTAGTGCTTGTACATTTTTTTCCATAGATGTTGAGAAAAAATACTAGGGGCAAAACCGAAAATAAGTACCTATCAAAAGTTAATAATCAGTCTGCAGTAAAAAATACTTTAACTCAACCAGAGAGGTATAAAAACACGATAAAAGGTGATCTTTAGTCATTCATTATATTTTAGTAAACCTTATGGTAGGGCCATGATGGTAATTAAGGGCCTAAAATATTTGTTTATTGGACTTTTTTGTAGGTTTTTAACATTTTTATGCCATAATTTTAGCCACATTTTAAAGTGTTCTTTCCAAAATGTCGTAGAATAAAAAAGTCACTCTTTTTAGGTTTTCACTGTTTTTTAGTGTTTAGAAATAGTACTGTCAAAAAATAATTTTCTTTCTGTAAAAATTAAAAATATTTAAAGATGTTGATAAGTGAATAATTTAACGCCATTGAGTGGTGTTGTGCATATGATTTCTATTTTACCATTTTAATCCAAAAAAAAAGGAAAACTTTGTAATTTCTTAGAGTTTAAAGTATGTAAGACATGAGGTAGTATTAATTTCTTGTAATCAAAAATTTACAGTCTTTAAAATTACCAAAAAAACGTGTTTTACCTTATTTTAGCACATCTACACAATCAAAAATTAATCAACTTTTGTTGACAGCTTTCTAGAATGATTGTCATTTGTAGCAAAGTAAATAATATTATTTAGTTTAAAAACAAAAGATCAAAAGATCTTGGGTGGAAAAAAAACAACAATTCAAACTTGGATAAGCATCCCACAAGAAACACACAAAGGACCAAAGCGAAAAGAAAATAATCAAACGATGTTTCGCCCTGGGCAACCAGAGTGGGCTCATCAGTGGTTTCACGGGTCACCCTCCCCAAACATCATTAAAAACTATCATACACTTTGATTTCCAAATTTGAATTACTCACAAATAGGCATCGTTCCGCACTGGTACTTATCTAAGTCACCTAATACGGGTTCGTCCTGGCGTGTTAATATTTCCAATAGGTAAGTTATTTATTATTTTGTTTGTGTTAACAAAAAACGTGTTTTACCTTATTTTAGCACATCTACAAAACCAAAAACTAATCAACTTTTGTTGACAGCTTTTTGGAATGTTTGTCATTTGTAGCAAAGTAAACAATATTATTTAGTTTAAAAACAAAAGATCAAAAGATCTTGGGTGGAAAAAAAACGAAAATTCAAACTTGGATGAGCAACCCACAAGAAACACACAAAGGACCAAAGCGAAAAGAAA
This sequence comes from Oxystoma pomonae, assembly GCA_963921995.1. NCBI lineage: Eukaryota > Metazoa > Arthropoda > Insecta > Coleoptera > Brentidae > Oxystoma > Oxystoma pomonae. The sequence goes on from OY998168.1 coordinate 95,194,058, forward strand.
ATTATCAAACGATGTTTCGCCCTGGGCAACCAGCGTGGGCTCATCAGTGGTTTCACGGGTCACCCTCCCCAAACATCATTAAACACTATCATACACTTTGATTTCCAAATTTGAATTACTCACAAATAGGCATCATTCCGCACTGGTACTTATCTAAGTCACCTAATACGGGTTCGTCCTGGCGTGTTAATATTTCCGATAGGTAAGTTATTTATTATTTAGTTTATTATGGGATCACAGCAAATCTATGGGTAAAGCCATGATAACCCTTAAAATAATTTAGTTAAATACCTGTTAAATGATTTTTAGATGTGCTTAAATAAATTTAAAGAGCGTAAAGAACTCTGATTGAAAGAAATTAATACAACCTTATGTCTCACACACTTTATGCTTTAAAAAATTACAATTTTTGCTGTTTTTTGTATAAAAATTGCAAAATAAAAATCATATGCAAACCACTCAAGATGACAGACAGAAATATTTTAATATTTCTCTAAAATACTTTTTTTATAGCATGATGTCTCTCTTCAAGAACCGTAAATATTTTTGCCCTTCACTAAATTATTTCTCGATCTATCTCTGAAATTCTGACCTCTCTCTCTCTTTCGAAATATTTTTCATTTTAACAGAGAAAAAATGTTTTTAGCAGTACTTTTTTGAACGATAAAAAAACATTGAAAAGTTGAAAAATGTGAGTATTTTATTCTAGAAATCGAAAGTCTGGAGAGAAATCTTTAAAATGTGAGCAAAATCATGGCATAGAAATGTGAAAATCATAGTAAAAAATGCTTAAACAAAAACGTTACCCCTTAAATTATACTTAATAATTAATTTCAAGCCTTAAATTACTATCATGGCTTTACCATATGGGGAAATCTCTTACATAAGCATTATTAACCTTTGGCGTTCCAAAATTAACGGGAAGTCACATCAAAATAGTTACTCCTATTGCACTGATAAAGCATTTTCCTAGAATGGGAATATACCAAGAGGAACCTATCTGAAGACTATGCGATGAAGATGACAAATTACCCTCTCAAGTCTTATTTAATTGCCCTGCACTCACCTACTAACGAATTAACATTTTCTGAAAGAGAAAAGCATTCGCGAGGGAGATGCTTTCTAATAAAAGCGCTTCTTCCCCTGAAAAATGAAACAAATCTCTTTAAGCAGAAAAAATACTGCAAGAGGTACTATATGCAAACAAGCTGAAGTCTAAGGGAAATCCCAAACCTCACCTTGCTGTAGAAAACACAATAAAACCTCTCTTAATAAACACCTCTCTATATAGTTGACACCCCTATTAATGAACGGTCCTTCTGTTCCATTATACTTATATGTATTTTAGCCTCTCTATATTTATGTATATTACTATAGCGTTGTACCATTTTTTAATTTCAAAATTCTTCCTCTGGCAGTAAAGCAGCAAACTAGTCCCGAATAATCAAATATTTTTGTTAGCTTTCGATTAGTGATGTCAATTTTTCGAAGCTTAAACAAGATTGTATCTTTTTCGGCATTACACCACATTCCCAAGACTATGCTGGTTTGTATTGTTCATGTTTTAATAGGTAACCAGAATGTCTAAATTAAGCTTTTCTTTGACTCTTTTTGAGTTTGGGATCCAGTTGACTACTTTAAAGCCTCCGAATTCTAATACTTGACAAATTTGAACAATTTTCTCTAGAGCTACATTTTCAGAAAGGCTTGAAATCAAATAACGTAAAATGTATCAGTTATCGCCATTTCTCTATGTTTTTATTTGACGCAAAATTGATTGCAGTTTTATTCTTTATATACCGTGCACCAACCGGAGAATTTATTGCACCAAATGTCATGACCTCCGTTTCATAAACATCGGGTTCTTTAGATTCTAAATTTTTCCGCAGTACTTGTTGGGAGCATCTGTCTTCCTTACGTATTCGTAACTGGTGAAACATTTCACGCACGCCGGCTTCATATGCTATCTGGTGGATTCTAAAAAATTGGAATTTGGCTGCGACATGGTAAACTAACCTTATTTTTCCAGGTTTGTTCTCTTTTTCTACTGTGAAATTGGTACATACCATGTCTTCCAATTTTCCATGTTAGTTTCTTCGTTACTTAACTTTTTAGCGTAGTTTTTCTGCAAACAGGACTCCATTTTTTCTTGATACTTCCTGGCAATATTGAGAACTTGCATCTTTTCTCCATACATTTTGTTACAATCTGGGAAATTGTTTTTAGCAACACTGTACGTGAAATCAATTTAACTATTTCGACCTGATTTTTTTTGCAAAATTTTACGTCATTGAATTTGTTTTCCATCGCAACACGGAGACTTTATTTATGTTTATTCACAGTGGGACACCAGAGATTTTTTAGCACCGGGTCAAAAATTTGGGGTTAGGTAACTTATTTTGCCTTTTCGCGTTCTGCGCCGCTAAAAAACCAAGTAAAATACTAAAATAAAGGAAAACCATTTATTGCAGAATTACCTGTTAAAAAAAACGCTGCCCAACTACGTATTAAAGTAACTGTTTGTAATGTTCAAGGTTGCATTTATAGGTGCATTTATAATTGAATTGGAAACACTCCCGCTGACTGATACCGACAACAGGTTAACTTAAAAGCATGCAGATTTAAAAGTCGACTACTGGCGTTAGACGAAATAATCGTATTCTATTTTAAACAGGAGCATTAACGACTAGCAAGAGTCTTTCGAACCTCTAAATGTAGCTTTACCGACCTATTTTGTTAGTACTCAAGTATCCGTGTGTTTTTGAAACTGAGGTTCTAAAATCAATCCTTTGCGCTCCAATATTTCACTAGTATAGTTGCACATAACTATGGCGCAATAATTTAAATTTGAAAAAATAGTTGAACCAAAATAAAAACAAAATTATGTGGGTTATGGGCGCCCAATGTTTCTATACGAATTCCTATTAATGCCAGCGAGCCAGTAAAGTTCTCTTAGTTCTTTGATAGATTCGGGGTATTGCCTGCGCAGCGCTAGACCTTTTTCGGCGGGCGACCGCACACGCGGAGTGGTTTCATATTTGTTTTATAACAATGTTTTTGAAAACAGATTTTCGAAAGATAAACATAACCTCGAATGGTTTTTTGTCAGAAAACGTAAAAATACTCTTCTGTCTCACTGCGGCTCGATTTAAAGTTTGTTGACAAAACACCTGCAGTTACCATGGAATCGTATAAATTCTGCGGTCTATCGACCAACACTTGAACTGCGTGTGTCTCCCAAATTAACTGAAGTGTGATTGGTTGATCGGTTTTCTTTTTCGGAGTACACAGGCTCTTAGAAAAAAGGAAACTTAGTTTTTATTTTCGCTTAAGCAAGGAAATATAAAAAGGAATCATGTAATCCAGAGGAAATTGTGAGTATTTCTCTATTTTTTTGTAAATAAGGGTTTGTTCTAAACCGCAATTATTTTGAGGCTTTTGGGATAGATGACAGCACCATAGCTTCAGATATTTTTGTTAAGCATTTAAAAATGATCACCCCCGCAAAATTTCTGCTAATTCTGATGTTAAGTTTTCCCTGGTCACTCTGGCAAAAAATTAAAAAATTAAAGATTAAAACCTTGCCACTTGTACTTTTTTTTACTTAAAATCTGGGGAGAAACTATACAACGCTATCTTCTTTCCATAACAGTCCTATTTCGTATCTATTTCCCACATTCTTATAGTGTCTTTCATAACTTTTAAAGCCTTTTCTTCGTGATACGTTAGATTTTTCAATGACTGTCGATAAGTTTTCTTTGAGTAGTTTTTCTTTCTGGCTCTTAGATTGGTTAACTTCACACAAGTGTAAAGTGATTGCAAGATGTATCAATGGAAGATGATGTTCGGAGGGTGTAGTGGTTAAGTTTACTGTTTAAAATCGTGTTTGTAGGGAAATAATTAGATATTATGTTATATAAATTAAGTTCATTTTATCAAAATAAAATACAATTTTCATAGTGTATAATAATGTGATAAGCCGGTTCCCGTAGCGCAGTGGGCAGCGTATCTGCCTGCCGCACGGAAGGTCCCAGGTTTGGATCCCGGCTAGGTGCATGGATATTTTTTATTTGTCTCAAAAAATTTTACACTCTCACTTTGACAACACTGGGTATTTGATCCTAGTATCCCAGTATATATACATAAATAATAATAATTATAATAATAATAGAGAGAGGAACGAGAGGGCCCCCACAACCGACCCCGTCGGATGAGGGGTCAGAGGCAAGGTGGAGGGGCCCAACCGGATGGATTGCCCGACGACAACCGCAATGACCAAGGACGCTTTGAGTGGACAGATGATCTGAGAGACGATCTGCTGGAATGCTATGAGAGCAGTAGCCCAGGTCGAAGGGGATATATGGTTCGTATGCGCGAGCTTTGGAATGATATGCATCCTGAGCATAATACATTTACTGCTCAGAGCCTGCGAGACTATATATCTTATCTTCGGCGAAGGGGATATGTTAGAAGACCTCAACAGCCGGCAGTACCTGAGGAACAGGAACCGCAGATACATGTAGCTGAAGAGGAGCTTCCCGTAGAACCGGAAGAGAGACTCTGAGACCGCAGGGCGCTGCACAAGACTAAGTGCCCGAAACCACAAGACCTAGCTAGAGCGGACGCAGAATTGTTAAATGCTTTAACAAAAGAAGCTGACATCTGGCGTATTAATTGCGTCGTCTACGAGGCAGCTTGGTCCGTGTCGCCCAGGGTGCCCAACAGGGACCCCTGCGTCGACAGGGCGCAACGCCGAGTGAAGAAGATGGAAGCAAAAATTCTCTCAGCAAGGCAGCAAGTATCCCGTATACAGCTACATCCAAACCTAGAAATTTAATAAAAGAGCATTTAAACAAATTATTTATTCACAGATCAAATAATTATTTTTCTTTAATAAGCTAACTTTCCTCATATTTAATTAATGGTCGATTTTTTTAATGGAGTTGGAGACTTAACCAATAAAATTTATATTCCAGAATTACGAAAACAGCTTTGCCAATTTATATTTGTACAATTTTCTATTTGCCATACATCCATTCCCTTTGTTATTCAGCACTAAAAATTTTAATTAGTGCAATTTATTTGCCAGCTATTGGAATGCTTTTTACCAAATCACACTTTTATACTCGTATATTTTCATTATGGCTTGGTGAATAATTTGTTTTATTGGCATCGCCTATACAGGGTGTAATAAATAATACACCAAACTTAACGGGGTGATAATATGAAATATACCGAACAAAAAATCCCAATAAAGTAGGGGTCAAAACTCTACAGATTTGAAAAAAATGAAACCGAAATTCTACGTTTTTTCCAAAACACCACCGCATCATAGGCTCATCTTTACAATAGGAAACGTAACGGTTATAGCCAAGTGCAGCGAATTACGCGATAGATTAGGAGATGTTCAGAGTGTCTTCCTCACAAAGTACAAACTCAAAAATAAAAGTGACAAAAGTACAAACTGAAAAAGCTGGAGATGCATCGCGAGGCGTTGCGTATTTTATGTAAATAATACTTCTAAACGTAGGTACCGATAAAGTAGAACTAACGATACATTTTTGGATTCACCAAATTTGTTTTAAATTTTTTGCCCCAATAAACTTTTAAAAAATTAAAGAAAGACGAAAGACAAAAGGCGATACATTTTTTGAACTCAGCTGACGGTTTTTGATAATAATCTAAAACCCACATTCTTCTATCTGTTTTGGGATTTGCAAAAAATAATAATAATTAGCGAATAGGCTAAAAACCACAACAACTCAGTTATTTGCCTTTAAAAAATTACAGAAACACGCTAGACAAAAGGCGATAATTTTTTTAAACTTAGCTAACATTTTTTGTATAACAATCTAAAATCCACATTCTTTTGTCAGTTTTGCGATTTGCAAAAAATAATAATAATCAGCGAATAGGCTAAAAACCAAATATTTTTATCGGTTTTTTGCCTTTAAAAAATTACAGAAACACGCTAGACAAAAGGCGATACCACATATTTTTATCGATTTTTTACTTTTAAAATATTATAGAAACACGCCAGCCAAAAGGCGATACTTTTTTTAAACTCTTTGGGATTTGCAAAAAATAATAATAATAAGCGAATAGGCTAAAAACCACAACAACTCAGTTATTTGCCTTTAAAAAATTACAGAAACACGCTAGACAAAAGGCGATAATTTTTTTAGACTTAGCTAACATTTTTTGTATAATAATCTAAAACCCACATTCTTTTGTCAGTTTTGGGATTTGCAAAAAATAATAATAACTAGCTAATAGGTTAAAACTCACATAGTTTTATCGTTTTTTTGCCTTTAAAAAATTACAGAAACACGCTAGACAAAAGGCGATACTTTTTTTGAACTCGGCTAAAGTTTGTTGACAATAATCTAAAACCCACATTCTTTCATCAGTTTTGGGATTTTCAAAACAAATAATAATAGGCTAAAAACCATATATTTTTATCGGTTTTTTGCTTTTAAAAAATAACAGAATCACGATAGACAAAAGGCGATACTTTTTTTAAACTCAGCTAACATTTTTCGATAATAATCTAGAACCCACATTCTTTGTCAGTTTTGGGATTTGCAAAAAATAATAATAATCAGCGATTAGGCTAGAAACCACATATTTTTATCGGTTTTTTGCCTTTAAAAAATTACAGAAACCCTCTAGACAAAAGGTGATACTTTTTTTGAACTCGGCTAATGTTTGCTGACAATAATCTAACCCACATTCTTCTGTCAGTTTTGGGATTTGCAAAAAATAATAATAATAAGCGATTAGGCTAGAAACCACATATTGTTATCGGTTTTTTGCCTTTAAAAAATTACAGAAACACGCTAGACAAAAGGCGATACTTTTTTTGAACGCAGCTAACGTTTTTTGACAACAATCTAAAACCTACATTCTCCTATCTGTTTTGGGATTTGCAAAAAATAATAATAATTAGCGAATAGGCTAAAAACCATATATTTTTATCGGTTTTTTGCTTTTAAAAAATTACAGAATCACGATAGACAAAAGGCGATACTTTTTTTAAACTCAGCTAACATTTTTTGATAATAATCTAGAACCCACATTCTTCTGTCAGTTTTGGGATTTGCAAAAAATAATAAGAATCAGCGATTAGGCTAAAAACCATATATTTTTATCGGTTTTTTGCTTTTAAAAAATTACAGAATCACGATAGACAAAAGGCGATACTTTTTTTTAAACTCAGCTAACATTTTTTGATAATAATCTAGAACCCAAATTTTTCTATCAGTTTTGGGATTTGCAAAAAATAATAATAATTAGCGAATAGGCTAAAAACCACATATTTTTATCGGTTTTTTGCTTTTGAAAAATTACAGAAACACGCTATACAAAAGGGGATACTTTTTTTGAACTCAGCTAACGTTTTTGGGCAATAATATAATACCCATATTCTTCTATCTGTTTTGGGATTTGCAAAAAATAATAATAATCAGCGATTAGGCTAGAAACCACATATTTTTATCGGTTTTTTTTGCTTTTAAAAAATTACAGAAACACACTAGACAAAAGGCGATACTTTTTTTGGGATTTGCAATAAATAATAATAATTGGCGGATAGGCTAAAACCGCATTTATTTTATCGGTTTTTTCCTTTTAAAATATTCGAGAAAAACGTAAGACAAAAGGCGATATTTTTTTTTGAATTCAGCTGACGTTTTTTGATAATAATCTAAAAACCACATTTTCTTCTATCAGTTTTGGGATTTGCAAAAATAATAATAATTAGCGAATAGGCTAAAAACTACATATTTTTATCGGTTTTTTGCTTTTCAAAAATTACAGAAACACGCTAGACAAAAGGCTATACTTTTTTTGAACTCAACTAACGTTTTTTGATAATAATCTAAAACCCACATTCTTTTATCAGTTTTGGGATTTGCAAAAAAATATAATAATTAGCGAATAGGCTAAAAACCACATATTTTTATCGTTTTTTTGCTTTTAAAAAATTACAAAAAACGTAAGACAAAAGGCGATACTTTTTTTGAATTCAGCTGACGTGTTTATAAATAAACAGGTGTAGTCATTCCCTACTGGCATAATTAGAATTTTTTATGATTTTTTGACCGCCATCTGGTCCAGAATATGGTAATGTGTATCTAGCTTCTGGTAACTCTTTTGTCGGTAGTTTAAATGACTTTGTTGGATAGACAAGTGAGTAGAACATGAAATTTACAGTTCCGAAACTTAATAAAAACAACAGGCATATAGGTCATATTTACCAGGGTATAGCATAAACATCTGGGACGCCAGATCAAAAAAAAATAGTGGGAAGCTTTAAACTGAAGTGTTTATTTATGGCTTAGATTTTAATTTTATCACCGACACTTAAAGTTTTTGGGTAGTGGTAAATTGGAAAAAACACTACAAAAAGCTTGTTTTTCAATTGTACATAGTATTTTCAAGGTCAATGAAGGTCATGAATCAACTTAACTTTTTTTTCATAGTAAGCGGCAATAAGTAAACAAGAATTGATGGCCACCTTGTCGTTTTTGCTTTTTTTTGATACATCAACCGCCATATTTGAACGCATCATAGCTGAAACAATGTTTTTTTACAATATTGTTGAACTTGATCTTCTTATCTTTCTTACCAAATTTGGTTCTCTTCGTTTTAATAGTTAATAGCCCATTAGTATATTATTTTTGCAAAAAGTTAATTTTACTGGGGTATTTTTTAAGGTCATGAAGCTTCAAACTGCTTCAATTTCTAAGGATCGAATTTGGCATATATGCCTAATAGTTTGAGGTATATATGAAGTTGGTCTGACAAAACGTCAAATTATTAAGAATATTTTGAAGAGAAAATGGAAAAAATCTGGTTTATTGCGATTTTCAAAGTCATTTAAGGTCAGTGACCGTGAACTTTTTGGAATCCTTGTCCTCAAATTATATGGAATCGAGTATAACGCTGCCCAGATCGCAAAATTTGTATTTTTTATTATTTTTGAAATATTGCGTCATATCAACCCCTTCTGCACGGATGCGAACAAAACACTCGGTGACACTTGATTGTGTGACTAAAGAGCTATCAGTGCCACATAGTCACAAAACTCCTTCATTTAAAATCCCACGGATTTACACATGCCCCTTCACTAGTGGTTATATAAGTATAGAAAAAAATTACCGTCTCTCCGTTTTTGTCAAGTTTATAAAGCACCTTCTCGAGCCATTTCCACTGCCGGGCTGCGTCATCGTCCTTTTCTCCCCTTTTCATCAAATTCGTGTTTAAAACGACTATCTGCAGTTTGAGCAATTTCCTCTCGAAAATATAATAGCCACCTAAGAATAAAATAAAAATAAAATTGTGTATTGGGCAAGTAGGCACATATTGTTACTACACAGTAAAAAATTACCTTTATACATTTTTGCTTTCAATTGATGGTATTTTAGGGTAGGCTAGGGAACTTTGTGAATTTGGAACCTTGCTTTTAAACTTTTTACAGATCAGCTATGGCAATTTTACAATATAAGGTATAAAATTCCTTAAACGTGTGGAACCGCAGAAATAGTGATAATATACTATCAGGTATGGAAATTGGGCATGTAGTAACAATGTGCTTTAAAGGCTGCATCTGCAATTCCATCATTAAAGCGTCTAGTGGTCTTGTTTTTCGTATTTTTTATTTAAATAAAAAAAGAAGCTTCCTTAAATATAGGCAAATAAGAATGTTTGTGTTGTTTAAAGGTGGTAGACAATATAGAACTTGAGAGTACACAGTAAAAAATCCTGAGTGAATTTTCACTCAAAAATCACTGCGAATTTGCCCAAAATAGGTCCACACCAAAATGAGTAAAATTTTCGCTAAATTTTTGGGAGTAAATGTAGCTAACCTAACACTTTTTGAGTCTAAAAAACAAAAGATCAAGAGATATTGGGTGGAAATAACGAAAATTCAAACTTGGATGAGCATCCCATAAGGAACATACAAAAGACCAGAGCGAAAAAAGAAATGATTAAACGATGTTTCGCCCTGGGTAACCAGTGTGGGGTCATCACTGGTTTCACTGGTCACCCTCTACCATACATCATGATGAGCACACGGTAACCAATGATTGATTTTGTAAATTCACCAAACTTTTTTATCAGTGCTTAAATGATCCTCTAATTATATTGGAAAAATTGGTTTTTCAATCTGTTTTGTAGATATATTCAGATTTTGTTCTTCCAATATTTGAAAACCCACCATCATGTTTTATTGAAGCATAAACTTCATCAACAGTGGGAATTTCCTTTCTAAAATAAAAGGAATGAATTAACCGCCTTAATGCATTTTTTTTTATCCTCATCAAATTCTATTGGTTTTCTCCCAGACTTTGATAGCGGCGATTTTAATGATTCTAATTTTCTTTCATGTAGTATTCTATTTTATTTACCAACTTATCCACTGTCAATGTTTTATAATCTTTTTGCAGATTATCGAATACACTAAGAACTGTTTGTTTTTCTCCAAGCGTTAAATGTGCACGACTTTTATTTGTACTCGGAGTAGAAACCATATTTTTTTACTTTCTATATACACAAACTGCACACACTTTAAAAGTTAAAACTATAATAAAAACAAAGCAGATTTGTAGTCAACTTTAATATTTCAGAGATAATTACTCTTAATTATCTAATAAAAATAATATTTAGAACCAACTCATTAGTACCTATAATACCAGGAAGAAACAAAAATTGCTAATAATCTAAAATTCTTAAATTCCTAAAATTATATTATTACATTGCTATTTAACCCTATTTAACCCTCACTTGCTCTCACTCACGTGCAAAAACAGAACACGCATAATAAACTATTTCTCTATCAGGTTAAAATATAATATATATTTTTATCTGCTGTCTTTTTTCTATTTTTTTTTAAATTTAAATGTTGGCAAAACACCTACGCCAATGGTACGCTCGAGAAAATGGGTTTTAAATTGTTTTATTACTCTCTCTTCTTTATGAATGGACTATAGGCTTGAAGTTTGGCTCGAGCAGTTGAACAGCAGAAGTGCTTTTGTGGTTTTTAGTGTTTAAATAATTAGCTTTGTGTGTAAAGCTTGACTCATTGGAGGTTTATCTTTTTTTTAGTTACCAGAAATCTTAGGGTTTATTTGTGTTTCATTCCTTTTATCTGTTTAAAAAAAAGTATTATTCGTAGAATTATTTACTACATTTTCACGTGGAACTGAATACATTTTCAATACCGATTTCAGCTTTGACATTTGCCTGATGTATTTTGAGGTTAGTTTTTGCCAATTGCCAAATACTTCTTTATTGGCTTTTTTAAAGTCTAAAGTTTACAGCATAACAATATAATTAAAATAAATGCATATACCTACTGTTTGCAGGAATATTGGAAGTGTTAACGGCTTATTATTGTCGTCAGTCAGTTCGATTCGATACCCATTTTCATGCCACTGGATCCCGATACGATACCAAAAAAAGCGGTATTGAACTTGGCAGGGTCAAACTTTTTCATCAGTGCTTAAATGATCCTCTAATTATATTGAAAAAATTGGCTTTTTAATCGGTTTTGTAGATATAGTCAGTGCTTTTTGTGCTAATTTGATTGTTCTCTAAAAGCGATTACTGCACTAGTGCAAATCATCAATAATTTCAGTATTGTAGAAGTTTTGCTTTACCCTTTAGGCCTTCGTAATGAACCAGAAAATGATGTTGATCCTCAACAGTGGGATTTAGGAAGATCTAAAATAGTACCCCTCACAGATCTAAATATTTAGACTTGTCGTGAGTAGTAAATTATAAAGACACAAAGTTAATTTCAGTAGTGTATAACTTTTGCTTGAACTTTTACGCTTTTATAATGAACCATCAAGTTGATGTCGAGTCTCAATATATCCAATTTTAGGAGAAAATGCCTAAAAACTAATACTTTTTAGAAAAAACAATATTTTATGTACTTCAGCGGCATATGAACTCCCTGAATTTTGATTGCTTACACAAAAGGTGAAACTTAGGACGACGCCGGTAAAAAATCATATAATATTCATAAAAACTTGTTAAAATTTATGAAAAAATATAACATCCTCTTCATTTTCTTGGGGACGGTTTATCAATAGTAAATACCGCACGAATTAAGATTACTTCTGGGTAAAGTAAGTCCCGAAAAAAGTAATGAAACCCAGAAAATAATAATATTTGAAGAAAAAGCAAATTCTTTATCAAATAGTTACTCGCTATTGATAAACCGGCTCGCAGTTTACCTGATTCAAAAGTCTTCGCTGAATCTGTGGGCAACCATCGTGACCACATTCGGCCCAAATGTTTTCTCGACAGTGGGTCATCGTGACCCAAAACGGGGAACACAAACTGGTTGGGGAATGTTTCTCCCAACAGATCCGTGATCTTTTGCAGGTACTCTAACTGGTGTGCTTCCGAATTTTCGTGTTTCGTGTTGTGGCTTAGGCTGTCGCTGAAAGCGAAAGGTGACAACAGTTTATCGAAAAGAAAGTTTATCAACAGCGTTATTACACGGAGATATAGGCAATCAATTTTTTTTTAAATGTGGAAAATTCAAGCGTTGCATAGTAGTAGTAGAGGTAGAAAAGCAAGGTTCTCACTACGATGACTAAGATTCGATCCACGCAACCTCTTTTCACCATCCCATACAGCACCCTCACACAGAGTTTTTCACGATCGATCAATCCTCTTAATCAATACAAAGGGCAATAGGGGGGTCCAACAAAAATAATATGGCCGGTGTAAGGTAAACAAACCGTTTTTCCATAAGACGTGATACTAACTTAAATCAAAAGTGGAAAAAGACGCAGATTCTTCCAAGTGATTTTTTTACAGAGAAATTCTTTCTGAATCGTGGAAAAACTAGCATTTTGCGGAAATTTTAACAATAAACTTAAAATTCGCAATTAAACGTAGAAATATCCCTGTACCTATCTCTGTCGCACTCTGTGCAATTACAGATAAAGTCATCTCTCTCAAATCAGATAGCGCAACTGACTCTCTTCAAGCCGATCTGGCCCGATCTTCAGGCTGAACTGAGAGAGACAATGCCTGTTCACACTGTGCAAGTGCGAGAAAGATAAAGTACATGATATTACCTCTTTAAACTGCGAATTTTGAGTTTATTTCTAACATTTCGGCAAAATGCGCGTTTCTTCCCGATTCAGAAAGTATTACTGCATAACATTTATTTAATCTGCATGTTTTTCCACTTTCCCGAAATTTTAATTTTTATTAGCATTACGTCTTACGGAAAATCGCTTTTTTACCCTACACCCACCCACCATTTTTAAAGAGTAATTAATGGCTAACTTTGACAATTCGTTAAAGAGCCCTATTGTACGCCGTTTTTGTTTAACTTGTCCAATCATGTTTTCTTATCTTCTGGTATATTATCTTAGTTGCGCTTCATTTTTAGTCTCCCACAGATTTTTATCGAATATTTTTTTGCCAAGAGTTGGCAATTTGCCAAATGTATCACAGGCTCGACCAATCAAGAATTTTTGGGAACTCTTGACCATTTTTCAAATTTCGTCATTTTAGTCCAAGAACATAAAACATCGACAGTGAGATTTATTAAGATCTAAAATGGTACCCCCCACAGGTCTAAATATTTACACCTGTGGGGGATACTATATTTTAAAACCAATTTTCAACCCCATACAGAAAAGACACAAAGTTATTGATTATTTTGTATTGTTATTGCATAATACCACTGAAAAACTGCTTTTTTTCTCAAAATACACCATATTTTTACAAGAAAATGCCCTAAAACTAATTTTATTTTGACAGGTTTCAAAATGGCAAATGGTGAATACGCCAGAAATTTGGAACATAATAGCTTCATTATTTGTGTTTGAGGTTATAAAGTTAATGATTTTTTAGACCACCTCAGGGTGGTGGTTTAAATTTATAGCCCCCAGAAAGGATTGTTTTGTGGCAATTGGTAATAAGTTCGTTTATAATTTCCCTAAGTAACCATTTTTACAAGAATTAATTTACCTTATCTAATATCCCAAGTTGTTCATTACGTAATAAAACACCTCCTATTTTGTCCAGAAAAACGCCATATTTTGAATCCGTTTTCAGCACAAAAAATATATTTATGAGGGCACTATGAGGCAAAACAAACATAAGTGAAGGTCACTGATTATGCACGAAAAATATACCAAACAAAAAACCCAAAACAACTATATTAATTTATTTATAAACTGAAAGTAAAACATTGAGGTTATCTAAAAGCTCAGTTAAAAAAGCTTACCTTACTCAAGGACCACTCATTTTAAAGATGTCACTTTCATCAGTAGAGGTTGGTACAAGTCAAGGTGCAAGCAGAGGTAAAAGATCCGAACTCGCTCTTTGTGATTGAACGCAGCGCTAATACTTTTAAACTAACATTTCGACAGTGACAGAAATGTAAAAACCTTGCATTTAAGTTTTTTATTACATTTCATAAATAAAAACACCTTTTAAATAAATCATTGTGTGACATCAAGTATTAATTGGAAAAATTAATTATCAAGGGTAAGTTTTAATTAGAGTGATATATAACCACAATTTTAATTTGTTCTACAGAGTGTTTACTATTTAAACCCCGAGTAGGTTTAAATTTTTTAATTTTCTTTTCTTCTAAATTGAAACTTTCTTCTTAAATCCAACAAAAGCTTGTGTTAAGATGATTATTCAATAAATAAATTTATTAAAATTCTTTTTATAAATTAAACTATGTCCAAAACTCAAGGAGGTTTGGTTTCAAATGCCTAAAACCAAAAATTTCATTTAAACCTAGGACCGTTCTAAAATAGACTAAACCTTTTTAGTAAATCCCACCGCAAATGACAAAATGTCAATTTCTTTAATAAGGTTCTTGCCGAATGCCGTACTATATTGAGTTTGAATTTGATTTCCCGAATCGATCGGGCCGTTTGAAAGCCGAGCTTAAAGTGGTCACTTACTATAAGACTTGTCTCTAGGAGTTCCAAAGGCTGTAACGAAATGGCGCGAATCCAGGGAAGCATTATTAAAGTAATAAACTAAAACGTTATTAAAATCTTGACCAAAAATCGCACTTTAACAGTTAGAAGTTAAAAAAATTACTGTACCCCTGTGTTCATACTTCTTCTTCTTTAGGTTTCCTGTGCTACTGCGGATTAGATATTATCTTGGTGATTAATTCTTACTCTCTTTAAAGCTGTTCTAAATAATTAATTTCTTGTCATACTGCAAACCAATCAATTTTTGAGAGAGAGCAGAGAAAATCTTCAGTTTTGAGGAGTCATAGAAAGGGTATATTTACTCCCTACCTACTTTTTGAATGACATCATCAACTTACGGCCGTGTCGGATTTCCTCATTGACTTTTTTGGAATTTTTAGTAAAAAAAAAATTACAAAATGTTTAATTATTTTAGAGTTATAATACAAGATTTGAACGTGTACGACGTGCTTACTACAAAACATCGTCTATGAAATATCAACGCAATATCGACGGCATTTTTGTTTGCGATAATATCGAAAAGATGGCGTTAATGGTTACAGAAAATAAAAAGCGTAGGACATTTATTTTTGTTTATAGTTTTTTTGAATGCTTTAAGACTTTCAGTAACGAAAATCTGGTGTTTCAAGAATGAACCACACGTAAACCTAAGAAGCGGGTTTGTAAATAGAGGTACAAATTTAAGCCCTTTTTTATTTATTAAATGCTCAAATCATCTCCACTTTGAACATCGCAATATCCCAGTCAATCATAAAAATATATTCAACTATTCCCTGACAAACCCTGTAGATCAACCATTATCCGGATCTCCTGCTTGGTGAGCTCAATAAGATTCCCGGCCCTTTTCCATCAGGGTTCTATGATGAACTTTTTTGAACATGTGCCAGAATACTCTTCAGTACAAACTTATTGCTTGTAAAAAGGATCTCTTTTATCTCATCTCTGGCACAAAACTTCTTAGTTTAATCTTTAAACTCCCATAATAATTTTACAGCCAATAAAATTTTATTAAAAATTTTACCATCCAACACCGGAGAAACTCGAAAATATAATATTCTCTTCGAATTTCCCATCGTAAAAATAAAGATTTTGCAAACTATAATGTTCAAATGCAGTAAAGCAAAAGTATTTAGTATTTTGACGTAATTTTATGTTACGCGTTCATAAAAAGTCGTTTTTTATTTAACAGGTTGGTCCTAAAATTTGCCAGCTGGAGTCGTTTTCTATTTAGCACGGTTGTGGTTGACCTTGGTCTATAATTTTGCCACAAGCATAAACAGAAAAAGATGATCTCGATTGTGTAATATCTTTGTATATATATATTTTTTAAATGGGTATTGAGTTTGACGTCATCCGCTTAACTTTGGATTTTTGATGGGTAATATTCGGACCTGGAAAACAAATAAAAAGAAAAAATGGAGTAATTGGAGCAACAACCGATTGTAATCGTTGTCAATCAGCGAAAGACGTTGGTCCAAAGTGGATACGTTTCTAACCTCAACTCAAGCTTAACTCAATAAAAGCTGGTAGTAGTAGTAGCAGTAGTAGAGACCCTGGGCCTGGCAATTAGGCTGCTTCATGGACCCTTTCTGCCAGACCCCGTTGTGTACCGCTATCCTCCTTCTCCCGCTTCGCGGGCTGCGGCTCTGTCTCTGAGCCTTTCTGTTTTCTTTACGAAGTTCAGTATATCGAAGTAAGGGCAGCTCTTCCTCTTCTATCGTGTAGCAACCAGTGTTGCCAGGTATATTTTTAAAATAATAGTAGATCAGAGACAAAAATAATAGTAGATTCTAGAATTTTTATAAGAAAAATAGTAAATTACAAAAAAAAACTGTTATTAATAAAAAACTGAAAAAAAAAAAATAAATATTTTATTCTTTCAACCATAGAGAAAGTAATAGCTAAGCGAGAGTGACCAATACTGTGTTATACTTGGGGAACATTGTTTATCGGCGACACGAGCGCAGCCAGTTGCTACAGGAAGGAACTACTTGTACAGCCAGACGCATAATAAGATACATATGTTCTTTTGGTTAATTTATTAGAGACACTTACTTATTTAATAATAAAAAGCAAGGCATTCGCGAAAGGTTTTAGCTCTATACAAACCTTAACCAGCTTTGTAATGTTTCATGCAGCTAAAAACAATTCTTTAGCTTACAAAAAGTTTTTTGGACTCTTTAAAAGTTTAAAATATTAGGAGGGGGTTATAACTATGTTGAGGAATATTATCAAATATTAAAGATAACAAACTTTTATTATGTTATTTTCTTTTATTAATTGGGAAAAAATCACAGAATAAAAGTCTTACAGATTTTGTAAATGTTTAAACCTATATCTCTTTTTCTTGTTGTATTTTAACCTATTATCTTCTTGCTTAACTCTGTATAAATTATCACAATATTTTCTTCAGGGATTTGGTTCGCAAAAATCTGAACCCCAATTTTCGGCACTCTTCAAATAGTCCCATGCTCTCTAGCTTTAATGGTAGCCTGATTTGAATGGCATTTTAGACTTTACAAGAAGTTGTTAATCCACTTTATAGGTAATCCCATACACTTGCGCAATTTCCAACTAAAACTAATTAAAATAACTAAGCGGTGGCAAAAACCGGCAGGTACTAAATTAAAATTGTGTGAAATATATTTCGACATTAAAAAATGTTCTGCCTTTCTTTCATGATCATATAAAAAGAGATGGACGAGGCAAGGTAGGTGTTGACTTAATACAAGCATTACTTTCACTCTTCGCCGCAATGCGCTACAGGAACGTAGTTCCTGCGCGGTCCTATCTTTCTTTTAGTCTGCGTAAGTTATTAGGTTGTCTCTGCTTTCAACTCATCCTAAATTTTATAAATTTTTTCCTATCTCGCTTTAGTTCAAAACGATAAAAAGGATAGGAGTAATGCGACCCACGTTTCTTTTAAAACATCTTTTGATGGTGAATATCGGGAGCTTTTAATCCCATTAGAAATTTCCTGTGTGATGGAAAAAGGAAACGTGTTCTGAACTAAAAGCCGTGATTTTGGAACGAACTCTGCTGGGTCTGATGGTCTCCGATGATTTAGACACAGAGTTTATAATCGAAAATTACCAATTTTTTTCATTATTTTACTTTTCACTTAAGAATGGTAGAATAGTAGACATGAGTAAAAAATAGTAGATCTACTATTAAAATAGTAGACCTGGCAACACTGGTGGCAACCCCACGTCAGCTGCCTTAATCTGGCCTGTGCATCACACTCTTCTATCAGGTGCCGATGCCGGGCCGATTTCTCTTCCAACCCTCAGGCGAGACATTCAGCATTCCTAACAGAGTTTTGCTCAGGAGCCAGGCTATCCATGAATAGTTTGGACTGCCTGAACCCTGGCTCTTGCCCCCAGGACGATCTGAGTTCATTGTTTGACCATTTATTGATGTCACTTTGAACCTGTTTTCTTGTCATTCCTAGAAGAGGTTCCGGTCCAATATATTGGGTTCCGGCCACTACTCTGGCCAACTCGTGCGCCTTTTCGTTCCCTAATATCCCCTCATGGCCGGAACACTCATCAGTGTCACCCACTTATCCTAGAAGTGATGCTACGTGAAGAAGTTTTAAAATTTGCTACTCCGGGCGAGTCGATGGATAGGTTTATTTTAGATCCTATAGTAAATAGTAACCTTTAGTGCCTATCCTACAGGGACGCAGGTTTGCCCTCTAGTTTGAACGTACCCACGCAAGATTTATACATAAACTTTCTCGTATAAAATAAAGTTAAGTGAAAACTTTTGCGCCACAAGGATGAAACTCCGAGCAATAGACCTTTTGAAAACGGCGACACGAATCGCCAAACTCGAGGAGCAGTAAAGTTTCATTGCAGTTTACAAAGAAAAAAGAATTCCTCACAAATAAATATACCTATAATAATAATACCTCTCTTAGTAGCAAAAAAAAATTGTCAAAGTAAAAAACTCATAACCTTATAGAACCTTACTTTTTTTAAGTAAATATTATAAAAATTTTGAAAAAAAAATAAAACTCACAAGGAACACTGGAAGGGCCAAATCAGACTGAAATAATTAAACGATGTTTCGCACCGGACAACCAGCGTGGGCTCATTAGTGGTTACACTGGTTACCCTCCCCAAATATCTTGTTATAGTTATCTTCCAAATTTCGTCAAAATCGGACGATTAGTTTAACTACGTAACTGTAAGAAAATATTTTTATTGATCTGTTACGCCAGCGTCGCATTACCCACCTTAAACTTTTATTCCAATGGTTAAACTTTCCGCCCAAAAAATTTTAACCAATTTGCCAAGATAAGATCTTGATATTTTATTTATTAGAATAAATCTGCCACCGCTAAGCCCATTACTTACTCCAAGAGCCCCTGACAAGGATGGTGGTAATTTCAGAAAATACTGGGAACGAATTCTTACTCCACTTGCGAGATGTCCAACGTACAGAGGATAGCCCTCCTTTTACAACTTTCACTACTAACTCATTAATTCCAGAACTAAATGGCTTTTAGGCAAGACCCGAAAGGCCATTGGACTGCTGACAGGGATGCTGACTGGGCACAATGGGCTAAACAAACACCTGACGCAAATGAGAGTAAATGAGATCCCGTGTGTCCCTCTTGCGATGCACATGCCAGATCAAGACAGCTGAAGTGGGGATTTCCCACAATAGAGGAAGAAGAGCTTGCTGCACTCGTTCAAATGGGCCGACATACTGAACTTCGTAAAGAAGACAGGAAGGCCTGGAGAAAGAGTTGCAGCGGAAGTAGGGGCATAGGGGTAAGAAACGGGGTGTGTCAGAAAGGGCCCAATTGCCAGGCCCACGAACCGCCCCTATACTACTACTACTACGAACCTATTACTTATTTCAATCTGAAGGGTAAAAAAGGAGTTTATTATTAATAAAAAATTCAAGAAAGAAAGAAAGCCAGCCAAAGTACTAAGCATTCACCTAGCGTCATTTTTATTTAAACGAGCACCGAGCGGCAAAAATTCCTTCGGCATTTCGAATAAATCATGAAAACATCTGACGCGTTAAGGAAACGTATGTGTGTACACAGCAGAAAATGCAAATGGCAAGATATTATTTATTTAAGGAGTCTGTCTTGGCCCGGAGAAATGAAAATGGCCCGTCGAACAGTGTAAACAATATATTAGGAGAAAGCGATGCAATTTTGCCGGCTTCGTATTTTATGACTTTACCTATATATTACATGCTGCAATTAGTTCAAGTGGATTTTCCTGAGTTCTTATATTATGAATTTACTTATTATAGGCTAATGTAGAGGTCCTCGGTGTCAGTTCCTGTTTTTTTTCCTAATTCACCAAAGTGTAGTGGACTTATTTTAAAAAATCTTTCACTGCTTTTTCCTGCAATAATTAAGATATCTGGTGTCCTGCAATAGTTAGATCCGTCAGATTCATCAGGTTTTGCAGAAAAATCTTTTGGTTCCATTTGTGGTTTCCCATATATTGTCTGTTTTCTCTACTCTAGATCCTCATAGTTACATAAGATATGTGTAGCACTATTTTTGTTTTTTTACCATTGCTTTATTTTGACCAATATTCTAATTGTACTTTTATGTACTCCGGGGTAGTAAGCCGGGTTAGCGATCCATTTCTTGGAAACTAGTCAGCTTTTCCATTTCCAGTATGGCCCTCATGACAGAATTACACTGTTATTGGAAGCCGATCGTCTTAGTCCTTTGCTTCATTTCCAAACTAATCTAGATGTCATTTTTACGCTTTGTGGAGCTTTTTCAAGTCAATGACAGTTTTTACTAGAAAATAGGATTTATTACTTAACGGCGCAAGAACAATCCAGAGATAATATAAATTTGTCAATCGATTTCAATACGTCATCTACCACTCATTATCTATCTCTGGTTACTTTACTGTATTCTCCTGTTCACAGATTGCGCCGCGAATCATTGGGGATTAGGGTCACTGGATCCTAAAACCTGCGGCGTGGACCGCAGGTCTCAAGATCCAGTGACCCTATGGAGGATTGTTTATTTATCACCTAGGTGATCGAATTGAGAGCAGTGACAACTAGTCAAATGGCCATACACACAGACCACTTAAGGGTTCTAAAAAGTAGCTTTTCACCAAAGGAAAAATTATTAAATAAAACACAAAAACCAGGCCGACGAACTCCAAAACAAAACGACAAAACTAAGGTTATGAAGAATGTCAGGCAGACACACTGACATTGGTTAGTTGCAAATACAGTGAGTCGACCAATTTCGATGTTTGCATGGCATAAATTTTTTTTCCTGGTAAGGGGTGTTACCTAGGTATATGTGCTAGATCTCTCTTAGCCGAATACATTTAGGAAAGGAGAACACTAGAAACTATGCCTAGGGTAAGCTCACAAAAAAAAGACGTGGGTGGTTAATTTTGATGGTGGCGGTATCTATAATATAATCATTTAAGTACTTTTTGATGCTAGGCATATAACTAATATTGATAGGTAACCAGTATAGTCCATGTTTTTACATTTCCGCATGTTTTAGCTTTAGAGGAAAATAATACTCAATTTGTTTTTTATTAGAGGAAGAGGATTACAAAGCTTATTAATACAATCTAGAGAGTTTTTGAAATTAGGTGTCCATTATTTGGAAAATTACAAATATTTCCAATTTAGTTTTACAGGTCTCTATAAAGGGTATTTCTGACTGTTTCTGACGTAATATGGGCGCGCCAATTTTGAAACACCACAAAAGCTAAAACAGTTTTTTTCAAAAAATAAACAAAATTTTAAAAAACTACCAAGATCTGATGGAAAAACATAGTCCAATAAACAATTTAGGCAAAATTTCAGGCCATTTGGAAGTCCCGTTTCCGAGAAACATGCGGAAAAAGAATTGCCTAATAAACGGACCCAACAGCGTTGCCGGTTTAACGATGTAATTGGGCCGTTAATTTACGGGATAACATTTAAACGTAAACATGAAAGAAACACTATTATTATATTAAAAATAAATAAATAGGAAAAGAACGATATCATTTTACTCGCGCTACCAAAACTTGACTTTAGTTTTGCCACTTAATTAAGATAACGTTTACACTCAAACATGAAAAAAATTTATTTAAAAAAATATTGTGAAAATTAATTTAAAGATTTAATAGTTATTTATGTATCGAGGTCTTACAGACAGCGCTTAATGCCCGCGCCGTGAAAATAAAGACCCGAGCCGATGGGCGAAGGTTTTTACACGCTGAGGTCGCTAAACGCATTTTAACACACCAATGTTGTTTTTTAGGAGAAAAAAGACTTCATGAATTATTTAAAAAAAATTGTTTGTCTAAAGCTCTCCAATATGTTGATAATACAGGAATCACTGTCAGTAAACGGGCGGCCAGTCTATTCATGTCACTTTTTAATCAAGCAATGCATTGGATAATTCTCCTAGCAAAACGTAGCAACCAAATAAACAAACTGAGCGTCACTTGAGAAGTTTCTTCTAAATTTTTATACAAACTGCATTATTTCACCTCAGGGAAATCCTGGATACCGCCAAAGAGTCAAAGAAGGACCTTTTGCCCGCGAAAAGGTATTATAAAAGGACCATTTTTTTTTTGGTGTTCAGAGAAGAATATTGCTGAACGTGGATGCCTAAACCTAAAAGAAGACACTTTGCTGACGTACTTCAGCGAAACAAGCCATCTTCCCTTTGAGGCTACTACAGTATGTTGAAGACCACTATAAGTTTTAACAACAACGTCGACATGCACTTCGAAAAAATGACCATCCCCATCCCTCATTGATTTTGTACCTATAATTATGTAATTTGTTTATTATTGTTCTTGCTTGCTTTACATCTAGGAACAAACTGAAAAAAAAACATATATAGGTAAAAAAATCTCTCTGCTTTGAACGAACAAAATGCAGGAAAAGCAGAAAAACCAAAATTTTATGTCCGCGGGCGTTAAGTAAACTCTAGGGCGTTAAAATGCCACTTATCGCCCTAAAACGCAGGCGGTAAAAGTAACGCCCGGTTGTGCATAAAACTAATTAAATAATAAAAAACTGTACTTGTTTTGCTCGTACTAATACAGTTTGATTCTAGTTTTACTACTTAGTTTAGACTCTAATGCTATTATTTTAGATGTTTTATTTTAAGCGTTTAAAAACAGATATTTTGGAAATTATTCGTGGGTTTAAAAATAACTAAATTTTCAAAAACAAGTTTTTTACCACTAGTTATAAAAACCGGGAAGTATTTTTATGGCGTCAGCATTGCACCATTCGGAAGTTATTCATCAACAGGTTAGTGAAGGGGCATGTGTAAGTCCGTGGTATTTTTAATAAAGGAATTTTGTGACTATGTGGGATTCAGTCACACAATCAAGTGTGTGGCGGCCAAAAATCATAAAAAATACAACTTTCGGGACCAAGGCATGGCTATACTCGATTTTATATAACTCAAGGACGAGGATTCCAAAAAATTCACTTTTAATGTCATCCGACTTAAAATTACCTTGAAAATCGCTAAAAACCGGATTTTTTTCATTGTCTCTTTAAAAAATCGTAATAATTGGACGTTTTATCAGAGGAACTTCATATGTACCTCAAACTATTAGGTATATATGTCAAATTCGATTCTTACAGTTTGATGCAGTTTAAAGCTTCATGACCTTGAAAAATAACCCAATAAAATTAACTTATTGCAAAAATAACATACTAAAAGGCGCTATTCATCAACTATTAAAGCGAAGAGAACCAAATTTGGTAAGAGAGATAACAAGATCAAGTCCAACAATATTGTTAACAAAAATTCTTCGGAAGAACGTGGCTTCGTAACCGATGTTTCAGATTTATTACAATGTCGCACACACAAAAATATCTAGTGGAGTTAAAAATGCCTATTTTTCAAATAGGTTCGCAATCTTGAATTTTTAGGAAGTGTCAAGATCGACATTGGTCCTATAAATTTTAAAGCTTTGACTTTCTGAAAGGCTAAATACTATTAAAATTCGACAATTTCCCGCTAAGTTATAATTATTTAAAAAAGTGCGGTTTGGCACACCCTATATTTTGTGCGAAAACTGGGCACAAGGTTGTAGGTACTGGTTGGCTGTATGACGATTTAAATAGGTCCAATGCAACAGCATAAAAATAATTTAATCAAACTTTTAATTCAATCCCAAAAAGTAATGCCTTTTTTAAACATTATAAGATTTTTTTTTTAATTTCATCGGTTTGTAGTACTTAGTTGTCAAACTGTCAATTATAAATCAAAATTGCTGTTACCGAATAAAACCGATTCTGTCGTAAAAGGTAAAAAGTAATATGTGCTGAAGTAATACAAAATTTATTTTGGTGTGTGCGTGAACTCCCTAGTATCTAATGACTAAGGGGGCGTATACCAATAAATTATAATATAGTTTAATACACCCTATATTTTACTTATTCATCGCGCCAGTGAATCATTTTGCATTTGCGTGTTTCTGTTTTCCCTTTGTGTAGAGGGTGTTATGGTAATTGTGACACACATTCAGATAAGTATCGCATATGATCATAAAAATTGTCTAACCAACTCAATAAAGAATTGCTATAGTTTTTAAATTAGTTTTTCAATAAGCTATACAATATGGCAATTTTCCAAACTTGTCCTAAATATGTTTGCCTATTTTAGGGTCCACACATCCTAGTTTAATTAGCTTCTCATAAGCTACTTGCACCAAATATTCATACAAATTGACAGCGTCACCGACCGGATGTCTAAAAGCCGTGCAGCTTAATTAAATATTGATCTTATGGAAACACACATGCTGGCTTCCGCATTATTTGCAAATAAACGCAAT
The DNA here is from genome assembly GCA_963921995.1 of Oxystoma pomonae. NCBI lineage: Eukaryota > Metazoa > Arthropoda > Insecta > Coleoptera > Brentidae > Oxystoma > Oxystoma pomonae. Next base: position 95,218,866 of record OY998168.1, read on the forward strand.
CACAGCCACAAAAAAAAACACTGATTCAAGTCTAGATGTTAGACAGGTACGCAGTGGATTTACTAGAATTTAGAATAGCACCCTCCACAGGTCCAAATGCTTAGACCTGGAATTATTAAATTTTAAAACCAGTTTTCGAAAGACACTTATCCATACAGAAAATATAAAAAGGTATTCATTATTTTGTATTCTAATTGTTATTGCAAAATACCAGCAAATAACTATTTTTTTCTGAAAATAGGAGAAAATGCCGTAAATTCAATATTTTTTCGTAGATTTCATAATGGCATATGGTCAATACGCCACAAATTTGGCACAGAATAGCTTCATTATCTGTATTTGAGGTTATAAAGTTGGTAATTTTTTAAACCACTTCTAAGGGATTGTTTAAATTTATAGCCAACAGAAAGTACTGTTTTTTGGCGATTGGTAATCAGTTGGTTTCTAATTTTTTAAATGAAAGATGTTAATTAACGAATATTACACCTCCAATTTTATCCAGAAAAACGCCATGTAATGAACCTGTTTTATAACAAAATAGATATTTATGAAAGCACCAAGAGGCAAGATTAATATAAATGGAGGTCACTTTTTATGCACGAAAACTATACCAAACAAAACAACTGTATTAATTTATTCACAAACTAAAATTAAAATATTAAGGTCACCTAAAAGCTCAATCAACAAAACTTTCCTTACTGAAAGCTCACTCATTTTAAGTTTGAAGCTTTCATCAGTGGGTGCAGGTTGGTGTAAGCCAAGGTGAAAGCAGAGGAAAGAGATCCGAACACGCTGTTTTCGAACATTTAGACTGTGACAGAGATGTGGAAAAACTTGTATTTAAATAAAAACTTTTTAAAAAAATACATAGTTATTCTAATTCCTTTTTATTATTAGACATATAAATCGTAATGTGACATCAAGTTTTAATCGTGAAAATCTAAGTTTTGATTATAGTGACATATAATCTCAAATTTAATTTGAACTACAGAGTGTTTACCATTTAGACTTCGTGTAGGTTTCAATTTTTTAATTTTCTTTTCTCCCAAATTGAAACTTCTAATAAATCCAAAATTTTACGCTTAAATTTAACACCGTTCTAAAATAGGTCAAACCCCTGTAGAAATTCTTATTGTTAAAGTAAACTGTTGTTGATGTTTTTACATTGTTTGTTGTTGTTAAATTTAATTATTTGTTTTTGTTTGCTGAAATTTAATTTTTGTTAAAATTAAAGTGTTTGCAGTTGTTAAATTGTTGTTGTTTGTTGTTGTTAAATTGTTTAAATTCTTGGTAAATTGTTTAAATTGTTGTTGAGGGTGTCAAATTGTTAAAATTTAAATATTTAAATTACTTAAATGGTTAAATGTAAATATTTAAATTTAAATATAAGTAATTTAAATTTAAATCTAAAGTTAAAGTAACTTTCCGTTAAATAAAACGACATATACCAAAACTTTTAATATACAATGACGGAACTGACTTATTACTGATAAATTTCGCGAAATACTTGATTATCTTGGTGCTGTATGTTGTATTCGCGGCTTAAGATATTTGGTAAATGGATCAACCATTAACCGGATCTCTTACCTCGTGAGCTCTATGAGTTTTTCGGCCCTTTTCCTACAGAGTTTTGTAATTAATTCTTTGGCATGTGCCAGTCCTGGTTATTCTCTCCAGTACTGGTGTGACTGCTTGTCCATGGGTGTAGTAACTCAGGTAAGATAACCAAGCAGCGACGACGTAGTTTCGGAAGTCGGCGATTTGACTGTACTAATTTGGGGAATAAATTTTTGAGTCGTAGCGACGTAACAACCCTAACTATAGTCGACGGGAGTCGTTGGTTTAACGTCGTAGATTTACTAGAAAACGATATATGTATATTAAAGCGAATTTCAGCAACTTTGTTTACAACTAACAAGAATCATGGCGGGCCAAGCCGTAAATCACCAAATACGGCGGAGTCGTATTTAGTTGTATTTAACACGCCGAGTAAACGAAAGAAACTGACAGCGTGGCTATCGGCGCATCGACGCCAGCAATTTGTTGCTTGTTTTTTTTAGTTTGTTATATTCTGGTGCTGCACTACTTTCCCAATAAAACCGTTTTTGACAATATTGGTCAGGTTCACTTCTTGCCGCTCACTTCTATTTCGCTCTCTGTCATCTTTTTTTCCCTCTCACTCTTATCAACAAAGAGAGAAATAAAAATGAGCGGCAAGAAGTGATCGCCTTAGGAGCGTAACCCTATTGGAAGGATTAACACGCCAGGACGAACCCGTATCAGGTAACTTAGATAAGTGCCAGTGCGGAACGATACCTATTTGTGAGTGATTCAAAGTTGGAAATCAAAGTGTATGATAGTGTCGAATGATGTTTGGAGAGGGTGACCAGTGGAACCACTAATGAGCCCACGCTGGTTGCCCAGGGCGAAACATATTTTGATTTTTTCTCTTTTCGCTTTGATCCTTTGTGTATTCCTTGTGGGATACTCATCCAAGTTTGAATTTTCGTAAAGTAACTGATTCGGAGGTTTTTTAACTTCTTTTTGTTTTAATCGCCTTAGAAGCGTAACTCTATTGGAAATACTAACATGCCAGGACGAACCCGCATCAGGTGACTTAGATAAGTGCCAATGCGGAACGATGCCTATTTGTGAGTGATTTAAAGTTGGAAATTAAAATGTATGATGGTGTTGAATAATGTTTGGAGAGGGTGACCACTGGAAGCACTGATGAGCTCACGCTGGTTGCCCAGGGCGAAACATCATTTGATCTTTTTTCTTTTCGCCTTGATCCTTTGTGTATTCCTTGTGGGATACTCATCCAAGTTTGAATTTTCGTAAAGTAACTGATTCGGAGGTTTTTTAACTTCTTTTTGTTTTAATCGCCTTAGAAGCGTAACTCTATTGGAAAGACTAATATGCCAGGACAAACCCGCATCAGATGACTTAGATAAGTGCCAATGCGGAACGATGCCTATTTGTGAGTGATTTAAAGTTAAAAATTAAAGTGTTTGATAGTGTTAAATGATGTTTGGAGAGGGTGACCAGTGGAACCACTAATGAGCCCACGCTGGTTGCCCAGGGCGAAACATCATTTGATGTTTTTTCTTTTCGCCTTGATCCTTTGTGTATTCCTTCCTTCCTTCCTTCTTTTTGTTTTAATCGCCTTAGAAGCGTAACTCTATTGGAAAGACTAACATGCCAGGACGAACCCGCATCAGGTGACTTAGATAAGTGCCAATGCAGAACGATGCCTATTTGTGAGTGATTTAAAGTTGGAAATTAAAGTGTATGATGGTGTTGAATAATGTTTGGAGAAGGTGACCAGTGGAACCACTGATGAGCTCACGCTGGTTGCCCAGGGCGAAACATCATTTGATCATTTCTCTTTTCACTTTGGTCCTTTATGTGTTCCTTGTGGGATACTCATCCAATTTTGAATTTTGGTTTTTTCCACCCAAGATCACAAGATTCTTTTCGGTTGAAGTAACTGATTCGGAGGTTTTTTAACTTCTTTTTGTTTTAACCGCCTTAGGAGCGGTAACCCTACTGGAAATATTAACACGCCAGGACGAACCCGTATCAGGTGACTTAGATAAGTGCCAGTGCGGAACGATGCCTATTTGTGAGTGATTTAAAGTTGGAAATTAAAGTGTATGATGGTGTTGAATTATGTTTTCAGAGGGTGACCAGTGGAACCACTGATGAGCTCACGCTGGTTGCCCGGGGTGAAACATCATTTGATCATTTCTCTTTTCGCTTTGGTCCTTTGTGTATTCCTTGTGGGATACTCATCCAAGTTTGAATTTTGGTTTTTTCCACCCAAGATCACTTGATCTTTTGTTTTAAGAAGTGAAACAGTGTCAAAGTTGTTTTTTTTTAACAAAAACTAAAACCCCTAAATAGTTTTCTTGCCTAAACGTTGTTTAGATTACTTAAAAACGTTGTGTCTCTATCCGCGTTAATTAGATGAAGTTTTCTTAACGTCACCGACAATATACTACCAATTCAACAACCTCAGTGTTTAACAAAGGTCGCTTACGTAGTTAATACGCCGTTGTTAAAACGTCTAAAACTTAAAGTTAATCTTGGCTAGAATGTGGTTAGAGGCGAAAAAATGTAACTTAGGAAGTTTGTATAATTTCAATTTGGCAGCTAAACTGAAGCTTATATAAAAACCTCTGGGAAATCATAGTGTTGCCGATTCCTTAAAATGCCATTCTATCTATCTCAGTGCAATTTGTTCTAAAGAATGTGTATTCCGCTTGGAGGCATATGTGTGCGGATCAAGCGAGTTAATTGCCTAAGGCGAAACATATTGTGTCAGCTTCACCTTACTTAATGCCGTCGTTAGGCAAGCACATATTTCCTACAAGCAAACAAATTGAGTTCCTAGAAGGCACCTAGGCGAAACACATACACGTACAAGAGCCATGGCATGGGCGTAGGCAGAATCTTTCTCGAGGGCAACCAACTTCTCTAAGGGAGTTTTTAAAGTACACTGAAATTCCCCGACTTGGTGACTTCGATTGGATCAGTTTGGTGAGATTGGTGGAGTGACGTCAGCAGCGGTGGGTGCCAAAAGTTTCACCGAAAAAAAATAAGAACGCAATTGACAGATACTAACATAACCACAGTTTCTTTAGAAGCTGATTTTTTTCTATTTAAAAAGAAACGATGTGGATTGTGGGATTTCAAGTACATTAAATCATATTTGACTACGGTGTTAACTACTCAATTTTAGCCTGTCTTTTTCGTCGCAAAGTTAAAATTAAATCAAGTTTCTCATCATTAGCGGAACTAGTTTCTTAACAGAGTTTCATGGCCATTTGTGCAGCCATACATTTTAATTTATGTTCCATCCCTGATCACAAAAAAAATATACCCTCTTTATTAAATAAAGGGATTATCTTCCACTTCGAGCTTGTGTCCTTTGACATCCCCAAAAAATGTTGTGTTTCTTAATTTTTGCATAATCTTAAAGATGCATGGGCAAAATTTATCCAAAAAAACCGCAGTTGTCATTTTTTTATTGCATTCCTTCATAAGAATTAAATAAAAACTGAATTTTTCCTAAATTGTAACTTATCTAACTTACATTGAAATGAAAAACTTAATTCTGACTTCAGGATGAGGCCATGCTCCCCCCCCCCCCCCGCCCATGACAAGAGCTTGATAGAGCCCGAAATGGGATTACACAAATTGTGAGATACAAGCACGTCCCCAAATGACTTTAATTACTGCACATTAATGCATTTATTACGTTTGAAAAGGAAAACACAAATATTTAAACTCTTAAAGTAAATAATTTGCACGTACAGAGAAATAAGAGATGAGTTGATTTAAGTAAATATTTCTGAAACTACTTTTTGTGTTTAATAATGCCTACATAGTCGCAAATCCTAACGAAAATCAAAGTACATATAGATTTTATTTAAATAATTTTTTTTACAATTGATAAATCTTTTAAAGTGACATATTTTTAGTTGAAATAACAAAAAACGTTTATTTGTCCATTACGAAAAATATATCTATTTAAAATCAAAGTTGTTTTTCTCAGTACACACGCAATAGTCTTTTAAACATTTAAAAAACCCGGGATTGATAATATTAGTAATGTTTCGTACAGACAGTAATGAAAGTAATTCTGAACAAGAAAGACAAAATTTTAAAGTTGCGGTTAACCTTGGCAATGTCAGAGACAAAACTTTTAAAGATGAACCTCCGTTGAGTGTGGGAGAATTACATGTAATAAATAAACAGTTAACAGGAATAAGATCCAAAAACAAAAGTTCAAAAGAAGAAAAAACGAAAATTCAAACTTGGATGAGCATCCCTCAAGGAACACACAAAGGACCAAAGCGAAAAGAGAAATGATTAAACGATGTTTTGCCCTGGGCAACCAGCGTGTTGCCTTAGGAGTATAACCCTATTGGAAATAATAACACGCCAGGACGAACCCATATCAGGTGACTTAGATAAGTGCCAGTGCGGAACGACGCCTATTTGTGAGAGATTCAAAGTTGGAGATCAAAGTGTGTAATGGTGTTTAATGATTTTTGGGGAGGGTAACCAGTGAAACCACTGATGAGCCCACGCTGGTTGCCCGGGTTAAATCATCATTTAATCATTTCTCCTTTCGCTTTGGTCCTTTGTGTGTTCCTTGTGGAATGCTCATCCAAGTTTTAATTTTCGTTTTTTCCACCCAAGATCTTTTGATATTTTGTTTTTGGATTCTTTTCAGTTGAAGTAACTGTAATTTCGTTCTTTTTGTTGTAGGAATAAAATATATTCAAACTTACTCCAGTATCAGTATAGATTCACATAGGACTGATGTGGTTTATACAGGCAGATAAAATAAAATATTAACAAAAATAGGAAGGACCTTGACACTCACGTTTGTGTACGTTTATTTTCACAACAACATCTGCTGTTAGTAGCAGGTTGGTCTCACAGAGGGCCCCTAATTTCTGATGGACTTTTTCAGTTCTATCTCTGGTCGTATTGGTTGGTATACAGTGCAACTAAAGTTAACTGATGAGTCCCAATAGGACGAAACGGCCTCATACTAGTGTCCGCCCTATGTTTAAACCATATAACTATAAGATACTATAATGGCCCTGCCTTTGAATTTTTTGAAAAAGAAAGCCGCAGCAATAATAACTCTCCGAATCAAGTTGGCCTGGGAAAAATGCAGAGCGAAAAATTGTTTTGGGCGTCAGGCATGCGCAGTAGATTTCTTTCATTTTCAAAGTTATTTTTGTTACACATTTGCGACACTTGGCGAATTATAGTATCTTATAAATATATAGTTTACGGTCATTTGCACCAACCAATTTAGGGTAGCCTTAGTACTAGGGAGTCCTTAGTACTAGGGAGTCCCTAAATTTAGGTAGGGGTCGGTTTTCGTTTGCTTGCTTTGCTTAAATCTAGGGAGTCGATATCTGCCACCTAACCCTTACCTAAATAAAAAAAAATCATTTTAGGGGCGTTTCAGGCAAGCTGTAAGCAGGAATAAATGATTTATGTTGTGGCCGGTGGCGTCTGCGCTTGGAGATTATTTTTTAAGTCGTTTTTATATACCAGCTATTTCAATTTTCAATGTGCCCTGGATATCTAAAATGGCTTCTGATTGCTTAAGAACAACCAATATTGTTCATAGATAGTCGTATTACTTCTTACCGTACTTCATACCTTACGGACTTCTAAATCCAGACTGCTGGAGTAATAAAAATACGCATGGATTCTCAGGCAATCAGTCAGTATAAAACGATCTTCTAATCGTGGCAATTCTACAATATACAACAACAAGTACTACAGTTATTACTATAAGATCTACAACGTCAAGAAAAAAAATCAAAATAAACAAATGATACACAAGAAAGGACAGCATTCAAAGAAAAGCCAGCTTCAAGGCAAAAAAAAGTTGGTCATTATTCGTTGATCTCATAATACGCTCTATCCTCCAACAACCTTGCAACAGATTTCCTAAAAACCCTCAAACTATTAGGCTTCTCAATATAGTGCGATGCTAAATAAAAAAGATTCATGACATGAAAAATTTAAAAACAAAAAAATTTTGACAATATTTAAACAGTAGAAAATGACGAGTTCAATTTCCACTTATGGTACAAAACCTCTTGTTTTTTCGTTTTTTAATTTCGGAACTATTATGTGGGTAGGAGGATAATAGGTAAAAGCGAGGGTATAAAGCTTGTATTTTTTCTGTTGTAGCTCATACCCTTTAGTCCTTTCATCCTTTTTTCCAAAAATGTTCGAATGATGCCCATAGCAAACACCAATAAAATCGACAGAAGTTTATTTTAGTTTTACAACCTTCAGGCAGGGATACCCTATACGCTTACGGTCATAGAAATCAGATGGGGATAGAACTAATTTGGATGAATGTCTATCCAAACTTTTGCAAACACCATGAGTGCAGCCATCCCAAGGAAAACATAATTTATTTAAGATGAAGACTTCTACATCTGCAACCACAAATGGACTAATTTCCAAACACCATTTAAGGTAACTCACAGTTAATTAGTATCATTAAAGCGGGTTTTTAAAGTTTCCCTTAAACCAAATTTACCAACATGCCTTAATTATCCGTCAAAATGGATATTTCAGTTTTAAAAAATAAGCGAGTCTTTAATCCTTCTTATTTTTGGCTAAATGATTTTTTGTTTAAATACTGAAAATTTTAAAAATGCCTTAAACCTATTTTAAACTGTAGCCAGTTTAAAAGAATGCTTAAAAATAACTATCAATAAAAAACAAGATTTTTTTAAAAAGATTTACACAAATGGCGTATTTGGCCACAATTGTCTCGTATAAAGAAAGGTTAGAAAAACGTAAATTAATTAAATCTAGTTAATTATCAACGTTTTGGAGTCGTTGATCCGTGTTTCATTGTGGTCGTTGAAAACTCTACAATAATCCAGTGAAAATAAACGTTATTAGAGGGTTACCAAATTTACCCTAGTTAATTACAACGGTGTGGCGCCGTTTTCTCGTCCATCATAGCGGCCGTTGCACACATGACTAGTTTTTGTACTATATGCTACGTTAATTTTACTGTAGTTGGCACCTAAAGCAAGTAAAAATTGTAACTAGGAATTTTTATGGTAGCTGTCCTTGAAATTCTCCTTTGATCGCCATAACTAAATTGTAGGGGTCGTTTAATGAATTTAAGGCTTCTTCCAAAGGAAGGCATTTTCTTAGGGGTTAGTTTTCTCACTTCTTGGATAGATGGAAGTACCCCCTTGAGATGCTTAAGCCTCTTCCAGAGTTGGGCGGGGCATTCACAGAGTAAGTGTTCTGAAGTCTCTGTCTCGGTGGTGTTCGTCTTCTGTTCTTTCTATTATCTTTAGGTGATATTTTACCGGGCAGTGTCTGGTGAGCAGTCCAACGACTATTCTGATGCCTTTTCTGTTCATGTTTATTAACTTTTCTGCTCTTTTTTTTATGTGGTGATGAACCTTTTTGCCTGTCTTGGTCCTGGAGTGTGTCTCCAGTGTTTTGACAATTGATCCTTTTCCCAATTGTTGAGTCCACAATAGGGTTCTGGGCTATAATATGGCGTTTCAGCACCTTGTGAGGGTATCTGTTTTTGACTTTGACTCAGATCAAGGTTACCTGGCTGTGGGTTACGAGCGCTTTTAGGGTTTTTTTGCAATACTAGAGTGGTTTCGACGCACATTTATTTGTGTTTAGGGCTTTTAAGGCCGCTTGACTGTCTGAGAGTATGAAGATGTGTTTTCTTTTGAGGCTCGGTAAAGACACTCCTGTTAATTGCAAGCAGTTCAGTTTGCAATATGGTGGGATATTTTCCCAGTTTCGGCCGGCTTTGCGGCCCAGGTCATACGTCTTTAATCAAGGCGACGACATTTTTGCTGTTTATTTAGTTTAGTTTCATGTTTTTATTTGTCTTGTGCGAAATTTTTTTATTTGCCAACAGCAAAATAAAAAATATCTGGAACGGCAGCGGTCGACCAAGCAATCACATTTTACGTCGGATTTTAACTAAGTTGTTGTTAAAAATCAACGGCATATTTTTTTTCCTCAGTTTGAGAAGTAAACTAATACGTAATTCATTCCGTCAAACAACAACGATCGACTATCTTCATAGCTTCGGGTCTTAGCCGATGACACTGGCACGGCGCATGCGCAGAACAGCGTAACTAAGCTAAACGAGATAATAGAGAGAGAAAGGGAGATAAACAAGAGATAAAGAGAGGTACATGCGGCTTACAACTTCGTGCATGCTAAAAGAATTTGAGGGATCTAAACTTATGCTAATAGATATATGGGTGGTGTTTGCACTGATTTATTCTATGGTTATTACATACAGGGTTTTTACTTTTGGGCGGAAAACTAATTGTGTAGAAAGAATAGCGAAAGTGCAGGGCAGTCGATGCTCGAAACGTATGTTCAATAAAATAACATGGAATGTTACAGAAAAAGAGCGACAATGCAGAAATGTTGTAACATTCGCTTTTATTATTTACCTTTTTGACTGGAAAAGGTGTACTATTCTTTAAAAAAAAACGTGTTTTTCCTATCACCTATGTATTTTATTTACCAGTTTAAAATAGCTGACGGTATGCGTCAAACTGATTTTTACAATAACTTTTAAAGTCAAAAATGCCACAAATTACAACAATTACGAAAGCAAAAATTATCACTTGAGTTAGAAGGCGGCTGGTCTATAAGGAAAGCGGCCACTCACTTTGAAGTTGATAAAATGAAGATAGTACGACGAAATAAGCGCTGGATTAGGACGAACGCCTGTGTCGTGAGATATATGATGAAAGGCTTATCGACTACTTCAGACAAAATACTTTTGCCACATCCGTTAAAGCATCTAATGTAACGATGTTCCCAGGTTCCTTGTCAACTACTAACAAAAGGATTAAAAAATCTGAAACTTCTTGTCGAGTTGCTGCAGAAAACTTTTTTTAGCGGAAGAACAAAATCAGGCCAGGGTTATTTTTCCATTAAATAATGTTCCTCATGATGATGAATTCTGGGAGAGGGTTCTCTTCACAGATGAAGAGATATTTCAGTCATCTTCAAGCACCAGACGAATTTTAGTGTATCGTCCACCAAATTCTTTGATTTTAATCCAAAATACACCAACCAAAACTTAGTGCTAGAGGTTTGGGAATGTTTTGACAAATCGAAGGAAGATTCAACAGTCAAAGATATTTTGAGATTCTTGAGGATGTTATGTTGCCATTTGTGCAGATATTTTATGAAAACAACGACATCTTTTACCAGCACGGCTAATATCGTTCCCCAGTGGTTTGAAAACAATAATATTGAAACAGCCTTGACTTCAACCCAATAGAAAATATATGGGGCCGACTTGTCAAAATTATAAAAATGTTGAAGAGTTAAGCGATGCAATTCATCGCGCATTGGAGGTGCTCTCAGAAAATTATGAATATTTTCAAAATTTAAGTTTTTTAAAGCACAGACGTTTGCAAAGTATTATTGCACTACTAAATTACTAAAAACTTACTAAATATTAGTTTTTGTTGTTGTTTTTAGTAATATTTACTACTTAGTTGTTTCCAATCCTTTGTGTTATTTTAAATCCATCGCTTTTTTCATTTTATTATTGTCATTCTATCAACCCCAAAATGAGTGGCCGCTCTTTTTATAGACCGCCGTCTTCTGTAACTTCATTGATAGTTACTCTTTTGCAATAAAGATTGTTTTTAAATATATTTATTTGCTGTTTAAATGGGAAGTTTTGCTATCATCAAATAATTATATCCAAGATTAAAACATTAATTTTAGAAACAAGACACTAAATTCAAAACCCTCCTTTGCATTGCATAGTCGGGTATTAAGGTTATTTGTTTTAAATTAAGGCATTTTTTGATTTCGAGGCCTTTTTATTTTTGATTTTATCAATATGACATAACGTCATCGTAATACCGAATTTAACACAAAATATGTTCCTGAATTTAATGCTGTCAGACATTAGAAGCTAGTGGTGTGTTTAAGCATACACTAATAAAAAATTAAAGTTTCATTTATAGGGAAAAATGCATGCATTCGTTTTTTTTTTAAACAAGAGTACACTTCTCTCCACATAAAACTGGTACAGCAGAAGGTAGCTGCAAATACGATTTTTTATATTTTCCCATGTGCAACACTGACTTTTTGAATTTGTTATTTTAGGCATATACAGGGTTCCTAAGCAAATCCTTAGGGGGCCAAGCAGCCGTGTATAAGACGCAGACAAACGGAAAAGCACATTAGGCAGAAAAGGATGGGCATGGGGCGATGTTGTCATTACATCTTACACGTAGTAAATCCATTCCAGGTTGTTGTTTTCTAATGTTTTCCATTTTCATACCTTTAGGAATGGAATAAAAATTGTTTTTGCTCGACTTTAATACCAAACTGATGAAAGATATCGTAAAATAAAAATATTTTTCGGCTTTTCATTTTGTAACCATTGTCCTTACGCACTGTTTACAGGCTGGGGATTGAGATACATGCAAATGCCTAACCTAAAGCGTTCATACACGGCCGGAGAAATCGACTGAGATATTTCCGTAGAAACTTTATCAAGCAAATAGGACGGGTTGATGCCTTCGAACGTCCAACCCGGGTTGTGCACTTTGATTCGAAATCAAAAAGGAGGAACAGTCAGATGTGGGGCCGTGCACAAATTACGTAAACCAATTTTTGACCCCCTCCCTATGTAATGTTTTGTAACGGTTTGGCACGCCACTCCCCTAATATTACGTAACGATATGAAGACCACTACCCCCCCCCACAAAAAAAAAAAAAAACTTTTCACTTATTTTCATTCCAAATTTTCTTAGTTTCACACATATGCAAACGCTGTCGAAAACCCCCCTCCCCCCTACGTAACGTTTTGTAACCCCCCTCCCCCCTATGACCATTACGTAATTTGTGCACGGCCTCTGTAGTCCCAGTGGAGGAGGGCGAGAAAATTGATATTTTTTTCTTAAAAATCTTTAACCTATTTCTTTGCGTTCCCGAAATTACGTAATTTTTGAAAAAAAATTTTAAGCGGCGCCATTTTTATTTCGTGCTTTGTTTTTCTAACATTTTTGCGTTCGGCTAATTTAATTGAAAAATTTTTGCCTGCGGCGCCCTTTATCTTCTCACTCGAAACCAAGATCCCCCGTTTTAGGAAAACTGATCCCGTTTCTGTTTCTAAATTTTTTCGAATAAAAGTAGAGTATGACCATGGGAGAAATAATTTTTTTCTACGGTATGACAAAAATTTTGAGAAAGTTGAAGAAAAAAATAAAAAAAGTGGCAGAGCTCAAGTTTTTCGTAAAAAAAAACGTTTTTTGTAAAGAAACAGAGCAAAATAAATCTTTTCACCCCTTTTTGGGTGTTACAAATATTGGCAGCCCCTTATTTTTCGCTTCTACCCTCCCGCTAGTTTTGAAGAATTGGTTCGCTACATGTTTCGAGATCATGTCATAAAACACCTCGAAAATATCAAATGTAGTGTAGGGCCAGCTTTATTTAAAATCAATAATATCGCAAGCAAAAAGCTCTGCAGGAAAAACAGCGCCGTTTATTGATTTCTTTGGCTGCTAGTGCTAGCTGCATGGTTTGTCCGTTTCCGGATAGATGTCACTAGTAGAACAGAATGGAAAGAAATTTAACTAAAAGCGAAGATATTTCTTTCTAATGTTAACAACCTCACGAGTTTATCGCTCAGTATCGTAAATAATGGACCCTGCCGCCTCCTTTAAGCAAGAAAAAGCTGTGGTGTGGCCGCCATCTAGCGGAATTTGCAGACATCTTGTCAAGGGTTATTATTGCAACTATGATTTATGCTCACAATGAAAGAGTGGCGACAATTTTTTCTCATGAAAGCAGTCCGGAGATAATAACAAACTGGCACCATTGCTCAATATACCTGTTTCTTTTGTGCGCGCAGAACTTTCTATTCGCATCAGGAGTTTTTGCAGTTCAAGGCAAAACGATATTATTATCCTGGAACCATCGCTGCGCAATTCTGGTCATATTAACTGGACAGGTAACCATCTGCTGCCAAAATTCTTCGTCCCTCAGAGAAGATGCAAAAATTAATCGAGACTGCTTCTTTTCCTCACTTAGTTTAATTTTTTTTGCCGCAATGCAACAACTTAGCCTCGAACGTTTAATCTTCCTGCCTAATGTTGTCATGGATCCTGGAAAATTTGATTCAATTTTTACTTTTTTCGCTTTCGCAAAAGGATGATTTTCCAGAAAATTTATTGCTACTTGGTCTTCCTCTGGGCTAATAATTTACGTCAAACTGGTTTTTTGTTTACTATCGTAGACTTATTTCTCCCATAATGAACAGCTACTTGCCGAATAGAGCAACCACCGTCAAGATGCGGCAGAATTTTTTTAAATTTGGGTGACACTGACATGCAAAAGTCAGGCGTCTGTGACATTGTCAGTTATAGGAAGACAATGCCGTCCTATAAAAATTTTAAAAATTAAACAGGATGCTAACTTCTCTTGTATCAGTTTTATGTGGAGAGAAGTGTACATACATTCGGAAAAGTCTGTAACATACCCACTCCCATATCTATGCTCGTTGTCGGTCCCCTAGGGGCCATTTTTGCGATTTACACGTAAACTTTTTTCGCGCTTCTTGACCCTCTTTGAAAGTCTTCGCAATTTGTCTTTTTAAACGCAAAAGTTGGACGGTTCTAAGGTGGATATTAGTTGACTTTACGGCTTGTAAGTTACTGGCCAATATTTATTGTGGTGCGGAAGGAGAGATTTTGCGCCTTTTTAAAGCAGTACAAGTTGAAATATTTTCGGTAGAAAAACATATTGGATTTGATTTTGCTTTTTAAGTAATTTTGTGTTTTCCACCCGAAGTTTACTTTTTTTGTGTCTCCCTAGATTCCTGACCATATGGACAGGGGCTCATTCAGAAAATTTTCGTTTTCTTTTTGTTTAAATTTTATCATGAGTACATGACACGGTTGATCACAGTGTACTAAATATGCAAACAGTTTGCACCTGAAGATGATCACAGATTGTATTGATCGAAACGTCATGTATAAATAAAATATAGACAATGGAAGTCCGAAACACAGAGTTAAAAACTTACGTATTTTCACATATTTTTTTTTCATGTCAACACCTCCTCAACCACCCACCAAATTATTTTTTCTCAAAGTTAGAACATTAAGTTTATTATAAGAAGGTTTTTGACTAACTTCTAGATATCCGATTGAATTCAAATTTGGTATGCAATTATAGTTCCGGTGACAATACCATAATATGGTATTATTAGACACCCCCTAGAAGGGGGAAAACACCTAAGTTTGTCCGATGTCAACCAAAATTAGTATACGGGGGTTTTTGGGCAGATTTTAAAAATTTAATATGGCGGATTTAAGATGGACGATTTTTGGCCATATTTTGCTAACCAATTTTAACTGACTTATACACATCCGATTGTTTTGATTGAAATTTTGGTATACGTTTATAGTTTCAGTGACAATACAACAATATGGTAACTACCTCTCCCTAACGAGAAAAGTGGAGGGGGAAAAAGATTTAGTGTATGTTCGATTTCAATCAAAACTGGCATACAGGGGTTTTCAGGGAAGTACAAATCTAAACATTAAAAAATTTGTGTTGTTTGGTGGGGAGTGGTTTGGAGAATAATATAATAATGTCAAATTTAGACCTTTTAAACCAAAGCTGCTAGGATTATGCAGTTTCAGATTTGTATTGTAATTTTAGAAGAAAAAATAATTTGGTGGGGTTTTGTGGGGGAGTAAGAGCGTGTTGATATATCTGTAAATGCATAACTTTTGAACCAAAGCCGCTCGCTATAACTATGTCATTTTCAGATTTACCTTCAACTACATATTTTCTAGTTTTCTTAAAGGAAACACGTACGTTGGTGGGGATAGTTAAGAGGGCTAATATATTTCATGACCAAATCTTCCACGAGTATGCAGTTTACAAATTTAAATAATTTTATATAAATTTTTTTTTAGCATTTTGGAAGTTTGGCCATGTTAACTTGATAAATTTATGTTATTGATTATAATATAATTGTTCGCAAGAATCTCAATTCACTATAAAAAAGAAAAGCAAGGTTAGGTAAATCCAACGCAACTCGATCTAAGCTATCCTAACATTTCTCTGACATATGGATGGACATTGTTAGTTTTAATTTGCGCCCATATGATATCAGAATACTAAAAATGATATTCTAATTTTTAGTGCACTTTATATTTCATAAAAGCTTGTACTTGAAAAGCTTCTTTTACAGAAAATAATTTTTTAATTTTTAGATTTGTACCTCAACGTCAAAAATTCATAATCCCTTTATCTAAAAACCCCTG
This sequence comes from Oxystoma pomonae, assembly GCA_963921995.1. Lineage (NCBI taxonomy): Eukaryota > Metazoa > Arthropoda > Insecta > Coleoptera > Brentidae > Oxystoma > Oxystoma pomonae. The sequence continues at coordinate 95,234,738 of OY998168.1, forward strand.
TATGCTAATTTTGATTAAAATCGAACAACCTAAATCTTTTCCCCCTCCACTTCCCTCGTTAGGGGGAGGTGAGTACCTAATAATACCATATTATTGTATTGTCGCCGGTACTATAAACGCATCTCAAATTGGAAGACAATCGGATTTGTATAAGTCAGTTAAAATTGGCTAGCAAAACATCATCCACAATCGTCCATATTGAATCCGCCATATTGAATTTTCAAAATCGGATTAAAAATTTGTATCCCTTATCCCTAAAAACCCGCGTATTCCAATTTTGGTTGAAATTGGACAAACTTACATGTTTTCCCCCCGCCACTCCCCTCGTAGGGAGAGAAGGGATGTATAATAATACCATATTATTGTATTTCTACCGGAACTTTAAAAGCATTCCAAATTTGAAGACCGTCGGATCCGCATAAGTAAGTTAAAATTGATTAACAAAACATCATCAATAATCGCCCATCTTGAATCCGCCATATCGAATTTTCAAACTGATCAAAACTTCATATTATTTACCCCAAAAACCCCTGTATACCAATTTTGGTTGAAATCGGACAAACTTAGGCGTTTTCCTCCCCTCCGGGGTGTGCCTAAAATACCATATTATTGTATTGTGATCGTAACTATAATCGCATACCAAAATTGAATCTAGAAGTTAGTCAAAATTGAGTTGCAAGATTTGACCCGAACATATAAACATGCATACATAGAGGTGAAAGTTAAATAAAAGCTTGTAATAAAAAATACGCAAAATTAAAAGCCAGTCCTGCATTTTCAGGCGTCTAAATTGAATTTAAATCCATTATTTTTTAGGTGTCTTTGCTCACCAGTCTGGGTCTCTCTCAGGCATATTGGGTCTGCATCGCGTTTTCTTTGTTATGTTGGGTATACAAATAAAAACGATTATCATAAGCGCTTTAACAGGCATATTCATTTTTCATTCATAAAGTATCCCTAGCATCATGTTGTTTCACTTTGGTGCATTTGATTCATATTAAAGCGTAATACAAGGGGTTATTCGGAGTCATTTAAGGTTAGCAGTTTAGTTATAATACCGATTACCAAAATCTAGGGTGTTTGATTTATTAGTTTCATGTAAACAAGTACAAAATTTAAAATTGACCCTTGATAAAGAGCTAGAAGATAAACAATAAAATAATTCCAGAAACACAGTCCGCTTTCAGAAAAGGCCACAGCACTACCTAGGCTCTATCAAATATTTTAAACGAGATTATTACTGCCCTAGATTAATAATGCTCTGCTGCTTTATTAATGCTGTACTCCTCTTAAGCATTTGATACCCTTGACTACGACCTACTTTGCTCTAAACTTTATTATTACGGTTGTGATGAAATAGTTGTAAATTTCTTTGAGTGTTGAATGCAGGAAAGAAAACGGCAAATGCTCCCGACAGATAAAGAAGTAACCAGTGTGGTTGATATAACCTCAGGTATCCCACAAGGGTCAGTGCTGGGGACGAATGTGTTTCATATTTGTTTAATTTTTTTTTAGCTACGAGAAATCTTCAAAGACGCCGGCCTCTGGCGGCTGCCGAATGTACCCGATGCATCCTTTCTTGAGGACGCCTAGGGACTAAACCCCTCTGCTGTAGATTTGGTCGAAATAGCGGAACCATTCTCAGTAATATACCGTCACTATTTCGCCGTTTATTATTTTGGTCTCTTAGGTGCGTTTATCTTCGTGTTTAATTTTTATGACTGTTCTTTTCATATCATGTCCCTGGTTCTATTTATCTAGGTGTTGTATCGTTTCTTTGAAGAAGTTTACTATGGTTATATTCTTTATCTGTAGATCGTGTCTTGTTTGGCGGTAGTTTTTAAATCTTAGACAGTAAATTAACGTTTGTTCTGCGTCATCTATTCTTTGACAGTACCAACAAATGTCGTCCGTTTTCCCTATTCGCTTTGTGTATGTTCTAGTGTATGTATGTTTCGGTATTCTAGTCCCATGGTGCTTGCGAGGATTCCAGTGTTTTCTGTTTTGCAGTTTTTTTGTTTTCTTCACTCTGGCCATTTTATCTTTACATACACATTCTTCGACAATTAGGTCCATGAGTGGGATTCCTGTTATAACCTGAATAGCTTCTGTTGATATCTTTCCGTAGAACTTGAATAGCTTCCGTTTATATCGTTCGGTAGCCGTAGGCTACTCTTAGTAAGGCTTTCCGTTGCATTCTTATCAGCATGTTTTTGTACTTCTTTGTGCGCAGTACTGGACTCCATATCACAGCACCATATGTCACGATTGAATGGATTGCACTGTATCATGTGACACACACATTTGACAGTGGTCAGGTAAACCAAGCCTTAATTAAACTAAAGGCATCCAAGTGTAATGATTTTTAGTCAAAAAAATAGAATAAATTATGCCAAAGAAAGTCTTCGACTTTTTGTGGAAACAAAGCAACTGAAAACTGTGGATAAGGCTAAAAACCTGGGAGTAATTTTCGACAACCACTTAAGATTTAAAGCTCACGTTTCAACTATACTGCAAAAAGATTATTATGCACTCAAATCTCTCTATTCTAATAATACTAATTTTTTACATGATTTTGATGGCTCACTTACGATCCTAGGATAATAATAAAATTCATCACCACAAAATGGCATCACAAGCGATGAAACTTTATTAGATCTTAAAAAAGTGCCTGTAGAAAGTTTTAAGCGTTTTCGACAGCTTTAAAAATAAGGGCGCAGAAAAATAAAGATTTCGGTTATTTTCGCCGGAACTGCCCGGCCTTTGTAAACTTTTTTTGGATTTGAGCAAAGCGTCGAATTGCGCAAGTTTGCCCTATTTTAAACCATTTCGTATCTCCTACCGTTTAGGAGATTTCCATAGTGAGCATCGAATTTGGAACACCCTATATACCTCATTCAAAATTCTTCGGACAATTAAACACAGAAGCTAACTATTATTGTCAGTGTCAAAAAACGGGTTCGCAGCAATTTTGATTGGAGTGTAGTCGTTGTGGCATGTTCCAGGATTTCCCGAGAAGGAAATTTTATTTTTGTAAGAACACGATTTTTGCATTGGTCCATGGAATTTGAAACGAACACTAAGAGCATTTATATTTTTGCAAAACAAAAAGTTGTTATAGAATATTATAAAATTGATTTGTATTATGCAAAAATAACAAGTGAAATCCATTGTGGCATTGTTTTAAATTGAAAAACGATTTAAAAATCATAAATATTAACTTGTTAATATTTTAAAGCCAAAAGCAGTTTTAGTTAAAATCCAATATTTATTTTGCATTGGCAAATAATTTGTTGTAGCTTTAAATAAAATAAAACAACACATTTTATTCAACGCTCATGCATACCACTTCAGTACTTTTTCAATTACTACATTTATGCGCGCCTAAAACCGGTTTTATATAAGGACCGTTCTCCAAGAACGTCAGTTAAAAAATAAATATTTATTAAAAAAACTTTTAAAGGACAAGCTTTTATTCAATGCACTCAAAAGTAGAAAATAATTTTTTATGTCTCTCATACCATAATAAAAGCGATAAGTGCAAAATAAAACTTTTAACTTCAGGTATCGTATATCGATCACATCGAGGATTCACCTAAGTAAACAGTATTACTCTATAACATAAGGACATTTTCACAGGCTCGGAAAGCACGGCAATCTCACCCGTTCTCAGCTACTTTAGATGAAAGCATTATGTTTATCATTCGAGTAGAAGAAGAGTTTAGTTCTTCTTTTGTAGTTCTCTCTACTTTTGAGTGCATTTAATAAAAGTTTGTTCTTTAAAAGTATTTTTAATAAAAATTTATTTTTTAATTTTAGTTAGAGGGAAGTGTGTACCTAATAATATTTATTGTATTGTCGCCCGAACTATAAACACATACCCTTAATTTTTAGATTTGCACCCTTAATCGTTTATTTTGAATCCGTCGTGTTGTTTATTATCTCCCTCCTTAAAAACCCCTGTATGCCAATTTTGATTGAAATCGAAAAAACTAAATATTTTTCCACCTCCACTTCCCTCGTTAGAGGGAGGTGGGTACCTGAGAATACCATACTATTGTATTTTTGCCGGAACTTTAAACGCCTAGCAATTTTGAACACAATCGGATGTAGATAAGTCAGTTAAAATTGGTTAGCAAAACGTGACCGAAAATTATCCATCTTAAATCCGCCATTTTGAATTTTCAAAATCTGATCAAAAATTCGTATTCCTTATCCCCAGAAGCCCCCGTAAACTAATTTTGGTTAAAATCGGACAAACTTAGGTGATTTCCCCCCTCGTATGGAGGAGGGGGTGTCTAATAATGACATATTATTGTATTGTCACCGGAACTATAAATGCATGCCAAATTTGAAGGCAATCGGATGTGTATAAAATAATTCAAATTGGTTAGCAAAAGATGACAAAAATCGTCCATCTTCAATTCGTCATATTGAATTTTCAAAATCTGATTAGAAATTCGTTATCTCCATCCCCAAGTGCCCCAAAACACCAAATTTCAACGAAATCGGGCGTACTGTATCCCCCTCCACCCCCTTCGAGTAGGGGGAGCTGTTAACTTGATTACACTATATTCTTGTGTTGTCACCGCAACTATATAAGCATGCCAAATTTAAAGCCGATAGGATGTCGGGAAGTTGGTCAAAATTAAGTTGCAAGATTCCACCCGAACAAACAAAGCGTTTGTTTAAAGCTTTTAAAAGGGTAACGAAAAGGAAACAACTGTCCAGTAATAGGTATTTACGTCACTAAATTTTTAATTTGCGTACATCGCTTTATTATAGTAAAGGAAAGATAAAAAATTATTTTCTACTTTTGAGTGCATTTAAAATAAGCTCTTCTTTAAAAGTTTTTTTTAATAAAAATTAATTTTTTAATTTTTAGATTTGTACCCTAAATCATCCATTTTGAATCCGCCATATTGAAATTTTCAAATCTGATCAAAAATTTATATTCCCTTCCCGAAAAACCCCTATATGCCAATTTTGACTTAAATCGAACAAACTAAATCTTTTTCCCCCTCCACTTCCCTCGTTAGAGGGAAGTGTGTACCTAATAATACCATATTATTATATTGTCGCCGGAACTAGAAACGCATACCAAATTTGAACACCCATCTTAATTTTTAGATTTGTACCCTTATTCGTCCATCTCGAATCAGCCATACTGAATTTTCAAAATCTGAATAAAAATTCGTTATCTCCATCCCCAAGTGCCCCAACACACCAAATTTCAACGAAATCGGGCCTACTTTAACTTTACCCCCCTCCACTCCCTTCAAGTAGGGGGGAGCTGTCAATTTGATTACACTATATTCTTGTGTTGTTACCGCAACTATATAAGCTAAGCCGGTCGAATGTCGGGAAGTTGGTCAAAATTAAGTTGCAAGATTCCACCCGAACAAACATTTCTAGTTCGTTACATATATACATACATAGATACGTTGCAAGTTAAATAAAAGCTTCTAATAAATAGAACCCACCTGAAACTTTTCGTACAAAAAATTATACACAAATTGCTTATTTTCGGTCGGGGACAATTTTAAACTATATAACGCTTACCCAGTCCACAGGACAAATTCCACATTGTCATTCTGTTTGGATCTCATAAATCTGGCGGCTGACTCGATCAACTCCCAACCCGAATCGCATCCATAGTCTCCGAATCGGCCCGAGTGGTGGATGTTGGATCGTCTGTGGGATTTGCTCGATCCAGTGTTGCCGGATCCTCTGTTGGCGCTGTTGTCGTGTCGTAAACACCCTGGAAAATATTTAGTAAGAGATCTAGGCAAACACTACCTTTTTCCACTTGCTTTGCTACCACTTGATTTTTTTTTAACGCCAAGTGTTAAGAGCTAGTTAGTTTTTATATTTTATTTCATTATTTTTTGTTGTTCATAGTTTTACATCGGCAATTATTAGAGGTGGGTAAAATTAGCTGATTGTGAAAACTAAAATTTGTTTGAGAATGGTTTAAGAATGATCACAATGCAAGCAAAAGTTGTTGTCAAATATTTTGTTTGTTAATTTGCTGAGGAGTTTTCATTTTTGGGATGGACTCTGATTTTGAAGATGCCAACTTGACATCTGTCAGTTTTAGAATATTAACTTAAGTTTGCGTTTTCTTTCGCAACGTTGCGGTGGAAATTTAGACATCATTCCACCAAATCAAAGACAGATATAGATAGATATCTTTATTGGTGTTGTACATACAGAGTATTTCCACAAGTTAAAAGTAACAAAATAAAACAATATAAAAGTCATATTAAAAGTTAAGTTAATAATAAAGGTTAATTATAAAACACATTAAAATTTTTTAAACCTGACAGATTACAAAACATTTATTTTAAGTCAAATGAAAATTTAAGTCAAAAATAAGGATAGTATACACAACACATTAAAATTTTATAAAACAAAACAAAGAACAAAACATTACTTTAAAAAGACGGTTCCTGTGTACTATAAACAAATACCTACAAAGGGATTATTATTTAAATTTTAAACAGTAAAAACACACATCCATCAACAAAGTATTGCGGACAACAACAAAATTCACATATATTAGTCATTACACAAATACTACTAAGTAATAAAAATAATAACAATAATATAGTATTGTTGTTTCATATAAGATCCTATATATCATCAAAGTTGTTTGTCAAATATTCATCAATTGAGTAAAAAGATTTTTGTTTCAAGTATAATTTAATCTTGATTTTAAACATTTTTATATAAAGATTCTTAATATGATCTGGAAGAACATTATACATTTTTATGCTATAGTAATTAACACTATCTCTCGAACGCTCCAATCTAGAGAAATCAGGCAGGAGGTTATTTTTATGTCTAGTAGTATATTTATGCACATCACCATTTCTGGCATATGCATGCAAGTTGGAGTTAAGTTGCATCAAGCAAGTCAAAATATATTTTAGCTCGACAACAATCTCGATATCTAAGCTCACCAATGACCCTTACACACTTTCTCTGGACAGCAAATACCAAATCTGTGTGAGCTGAGTGACCCCCAGTTTAAGATGGAATATGACATGTGTGAATGGAAATATGAATAATATGCACTGAGGATGGTATTTTTTGAGACACAGTTTATTAAGTTCCTTATTAAATAAACGTTTCTGCTAAGGGTTTTTGTAAGTTTAAGAGAATGGTTCTCCCATGTTAGCCCTGGATCGAGTGTTAACCCTAAGAATTTAACAGGTTTTTTATGTAGGTCTTCTGGAATTTTACGCATTGAAAATGTAATGTTTTGGGTTTTTTTTGTCGTTAAGGCTAAGACGGTTACTAAGAAACCAATTTTTTTACATCCGACTGTGTTTGACTTACTGCTTCACATAGAACATCATAGTCAGAGGACACATTTTCAGCTGTGGTATCATCAGCAAACTGTACTCCGTTAATAACATCATCGAGATCGTTAACAAATATAATGAAAAGAGTAGGTCCTAAGGTCGAGCCTTGAGGAACTCCATAAGTTAGGGGTTTGGTGTTGGAAGTTATACTCGGATGTTTGGTGTACTGACGTCTGTTTTCCCCCAGGCACGACTTTGTTAGTGAAACTGAATCAGAGCTCAAATTGTATTCAGTTAGCTTAAGTGCTAGCAGATCATGAGAAACGCAATCAAACGCTTTCGTTAGATCAAACAATGATGCATGCAAGTAAGCTTTATTTTCAAATGTTTCTTGTATGTGCTTAACTAGATGACTAATCGCCAATGTTGTAGAACCACCTTTACGAAAACCATATTGACAGGGACTAAAAAAGTTGTTTGCATCAAACCAGTTTACAATTCGATTCTTAATTACAGTTTCATAAATTTTAGCGAAGACTGTTATAATTGAAATTGGATAATAGTTGGAAACATCTTCTATGTCACCTGATTTATGTATCGGGATCACTTTAGAGATTTGAAAACAACTGGGGAATAAATTATCTCTTATTGCTAAATTTACAAGTTTCGTGAACGGTACTATTATCAGATTTTTAATAATTTTAGGCATTTTTACATTGATGTCATATGCGTCTCTACTCTCTCTAAAGGTTTCAGCAAGTTAAAAATAGATTCGAATTATTATTTAAAACTGTTTTACTAAAACACAATGATTGTTGTCGCACCCTCGAAACCGCAAAAGCAGGTTAGATCGTGACAGAACTTGCGCGATCGAACTTTTTACTCGAACGGATCCAAAAGGTTTATGCGTTCAAATGTAAACATAGTTGTTTGTTTGTGTATTGTAGCTTTTCGAAATAAAGCCTAGAATAAAGAAAGTGTGCAAAAAAAATGTTTTAAAATTAACCAGATCTTTAAGAGAAAGATTATGGATTTGTAAAGATTGTAAATCGAATAAAATTGTTGATAATACTAATTGTACGACCATATTAACACGATTTTAATGGCTCATTTACGATCCTAGGATAATAATAAAGCTTAGACGTAAACCACTCGCATGTTATGGTCATTACACGCTCAGATAACTAGGACACTCGCCTGCGGTTCGCGTCTCAAACTTCATATTCGCGTTTAATGACCATTATAGCATGCTTGTTATGTAAATTACTTTTATGTATTATTATGTAGTCTTGAGTGAGAGTGGTTATGTGTGAAAATAGAATTGTGTGAGTCTGGTTGTGTAAGTGTTAACATCTAATGAAACTATGTAATTTTTAAAAGCCTTCTTAAATTTGAATGTATGACTAATACATAATTTGAGATATTCTTTCCGTTTTTTTGGGATTTTGGCAACAGCTTGCGTTATCTGACATGGGTGGTATGCTTTTGAATTTATAATCTCTATATTATTGAGATTTTTACATACAGAGCGCTTCAGGCTACTGCGAACATAGGCCGGAAGAAGTCCAATTTGCCAGTGTACGTACACGCAGTGACACCGCACACCTATCAGTGGATGCGATGCCATGTGGAGCGTAGTCAATGAAACCGGAATTTGGTCAATAAATATGCAAATTTTTATAACGTAATTTTCTTGTTTTTTGTCACTGATAAATTAGAACGTTTTATTTTCAACTGCTCAGATTTATCACCAACAACGTGTTATAATGAAAATAATAAGGAGACACAAAATAAAAGCAAGTTCTCAAAATAAAATAATACATTCTAAAAACCAAAAAGATTCTCCCAGACAAAAAAAAATTAGAGCAAATGTTCGAAAAGTCCTCCTTGCGCGGCTAGACAATATCCGAGCCTATTATAAAAACCCCTTCTAACGTTACTAAGCATGTTAGGGGTGATAGTTTGAAAAGCTTCTTCAATTTTAATCGGAAGTTCTTCTAAATTATTAGCACGTTCATGCCCTTAAACTTTATTTCTGATATAACTCCACAGATAGAAGTCATTAGGAGCAAGATCGGGTGATCGAGCTGGCCATAAAATAGTTCCTCGTGTACTTATAACCCGATTAGGAAATACATTATCAAGATATTCCCTAACAAGCCCAACATTGTGAGCGGGACAACCATTTTGTTGAAACCATGCTTCACCAAATCTCACACCTAACAACTACCTAGCAGTTGGAAAAATAAGCTGCTGCAGTAGATCCAAGTATCTAGGACCATTCAAATTGTCGCTAATTCCGTATTCCCCTACAATACCGTCCCCCCAAACATTTAGTTTTTGGGGATATTGTGTTCTTACGTCAAAATACAAATGCAAATTTTCCCTTGACCAATATCGAACGTCTGTTGGGTTATGACGATTTTTCATCTTCGATCTTTCATCTGTGAAAAGAATAGATCTCAGAAAGTTGTCCTCCGGAAAAATTTAATGCGTTTTTGACGCTTTGTAAGAATGATAACCATTCTTTTTGAGAACACGTAAGACAATGGCTGAAGACGTATCAACTGCTTCGGCAATTTGGTGGCTAGTTAACTTTCTATTTTCCTCCACTGCAGCGCAAATCATCACATCTCGTACTTTCTGCTCGTCATTAAAAAGAGTGTTTTTTTTTTTGGTTTCTTGACGCTACACAACCATACTTTTCAAAATTGTGCATAAACCTATGAATAGTTGATAAACTCGGTTCTGGGCGATTTGGCGATTTACAAAATTCTCCAAAAAAAGTTCTTGAATAAGTCTCAATGGTCTGCCTTGATAGTACCATTTGACCATCTGCAGTTTTTTGGCAACTTCGTAGACATCCATTTTTAGTTTTAAAAATGTATTATTTGACTTAGGAACGTACCAATCTGTTTCTCGAGCGAGGCAGAAATAAAACAAAATAATAAAAACAAAATAAATTTCAAAAAGATAACACAGCAGCGTGCTTCGACCCCACCTCGGTCGTACGGCACGGAGAGTAAATTGGACTTGGTTCTCCCTATGTTCGCAGTAGCCTGAAGCTCATTGTATGTATTGAAAGACTTTTTTGCGTATAGCTGTCTTAGGTGTAGAACATGATAACTTGGAATAAATTATTTGTTAGACAGAAATGGCTTTTGGGCAATTCCATGATAACTTACGGGACTAATCTAAAGTAATTAATTTTTTGATCTCGTTTGTATGTCTTTTAAAAATATTTCAGAATGACCATATTTTAATGCATTATGTAGAGGGTTTATCAGGATAATTTACAAGTAAATGCAAATTAATTTTTTATTTAGGATCCAAGATATAACAAAAAATTGGTGATAACTGACCGGAAATCAAAAACGTGTAGAGAAAATCTAAAAGTAGTTTTAAATTAGGTTTCAAAATATTCTTTTATTCTCTAAATTTAATAAAATGGTAAGATGTTATTTTTCTTTGCTTGCTTTGATTTTACGTTAAATGTAGTTTTGTGATAACTGACGAGACATTTCTTATAAAACGCTAATATTTTGTTTGCCAATATTTTGGCTAGTGGCTGTTATTTTATAATTTGAAGTAAAGTTAGAAGAGATCTACATACAGTCCATTCCATTTTTATTTAGACAAAACCTAAACTCAATGACCCACTGAACAAAAGCAGATTTGAAAGTTAAAGATGAAATCCAAACGCTCTAGATCAGCGGCGGCGCGTGCCCTTAAATAGTGGGGAACAAATATCGATAAGGTACAGAAACAAGTACGTATAAACCTAAAACATAACTATATAAACTTTGTAATATTATTAATAACCTAAAACTAAAAACTAAACAGATTATTTTATTAAAACATTATTCTCATATCTTTATGGCTAGCAAATAATCCAGTAAGACTATCCAGCCCTACTTATGACATGAGTTTTGAAGTACTATCTTTTTCGACGTACATTGTATTTCGCAAATAATCTTTAAGTACTCTCAATGTTTAGAAATATCTCTTAGCTGACGCTGTGCTAATCGGACAGGTTAATATAATTTGGAAAAGATTCCGTACTAAAGGTAACATTATTTTAAGATCGCTATCCCAAAATTTTGTTTTGAGGGAAACACTGCCTAATCTCTAGTTCCCGATGTAGCTGAGGCATGTCTTTAGTTAATTTGTAAAACTCATTAATTACATTTGCTTCCTCTTTCCTTTAATTATTTTTATTGATCACAAGACAATTCTCAATATACATTACGAATTGGTAATCGTTTTCTCAGAATCTTGTTTTCATATTCTCTGCCATGTCATGGCCATCAATGGCGGCAAATAAAATATTAGTACGCCAAAATCTTCAGCACACACAAAAATTAAAAGCATTCTTAGGGCGCTCATCCAGTTTTTTAGGAAGTTTTCTTTACCGTGGAAATGAAATTTATTTAACGTCAAACCCAATAGCTTAAATTTCTAATGAAAGGGGTTTAATTTTTTTATGAATTTCATGAAAGCGATCTTGCACACGATAATTCTCAAGAGACTTAATTGTCGCATTTGCTTTTAAAAGTACTGAGTAAATTATAAATTGTGGGGACTGCAACTGTTTCGATAAAATAACAGCAAATCCCAGAGTAATGTTAAGTACTAGAAGACTGAACAAAAACTCTTCATTAAACATCATATTCAATGCAGAATCATCAGCTGCTACTTTTGTGTTCTTTGTGTCTCTTGAAGAAACAATTTGTAAAGTTTTGATAACAGCAGGAAAAAGTTTAAATAAAGTGTTGACCGACGAGTGCCGTGCAGTCTTGTGAAAGACTTAACACCGTTAAGTTTATTTGGGACATACTTCCAAGATTATTTTCTGAAAAATGTCTTTTTGCTGATGCTTCTATAATTTTTTCTTTAAGAAACAAAAATAATATTGGTTTTGAAAGAATATTATGGGGTTTAAAAAAGTGGGGGAGGCAAGGCTTCCCCTGATGCGCCGCCGCTGCCCTAGATTGTTGTTGTTGTCACATTTTAAGTTTCTTAGGTTAGGTTTTTTTCTAACAGAATTTAGTATTTGTTTACATTTTGGCAATGGAAAATAATAGTACATTATAAACCTAGGGAGTAAAGTGGTACATTTAATCCCGAGGCAAAAAGTTTATAGCCCGACCAAAGTGAGGGCTATTATTTGTCGAGGGATTAAGCATCACTTTACTCCTTTGGTTTATATACTATTTCATGCACTTTAGAATAAGCAGAAAAGTAAAAAAAATTACTATATTTTTTTATTTATTTTTCAAAAAATCGCACTCTGTAGACAAACCGCTACATGTACCTTCGCTCTGTCTTTATGTCAAACGATAACATCCAGTATGCCGAAACGCAGAAACATATGCGTCGCTATGTCAATAAATTTTACTTTATTTCCCTAGGGAATAAATGACCCACTTTATTCCCGCAAAAGCGGGGTTAAATGTGTGCATTTATTCCCGGAAGTGCATAAAATTATTTAAAAATAACTTACAATTGTGCCACCAGTAAACCTAGTATGACACGCATTCGTTTTATTTTTCATTGTTTACACTATTTGACACTGTCATGCTATAACAAAATGTATCTTTATTTTTGTCTAGGCAAGGCTGGAAATTTGGTCAAACATTTCGAATTGATGCGTTCATGAAAGTAATGCTTTTATCTATGAAATTATACATAAAAAAGTGTGCAAATAAAGTTTTATGAAATATTAATAACAATATTATCAGCACACATAATGACTAAATGAATTAATGTAGAAGTGCAAGCAGGACAATTCCCATGTACGTAGGTCACCTTGCTGAGCCCGTTGCACGCCCACTATCTACGGTTTAGCCCTGGAAGCCTGCCTCTTCTGAAAAGAACAAATTTTTCTGGGCTGCAAACTTCTTACATTGCTTGGGACCAACAGATAGTTCCCAAGATGCGACTCTCTTGACCTGGCCAGAGTCGGACATTCCAGCAGGACATGCAAAAACGATTCTTCGTCTTCCATGCACCATCCACTCTCTGAGTCTCTGACGATTCCCAGTGTCTCTACAGGTGCTTCTTGAGTCAACAGTGTCCTGTCTGGAGCCCTGTTGCTGGTCTCACACCATTCCTGCCTAGGTGAAGCAAAGATTTCGAGCAGGTGCTCTTTAGTCAGCTCTGTTTCGGTTGGACTGTCCATGCTGACCACGATTTTGACCTGGAGCTTCCTGAGCTCCTTGGCCAATTTGCTTACATCAGCGGCGTCTGTAGGCGCCCCTGATGCATTTGTAGAGTGTCCATTGTGTATTTGTGCAGTTCCCTGTCGGCTTTCTTGTATTAAGAAAATTCTATTGGGTCCTTGAACAGTTTGTTGATCCTTGCCTTTAGAGGTTCCACTGAGTACCTGTTCGGTACCCTGTGTTACCTCCTGTTTGTCAGAGGGTCCTTCTGGAGTTCCCTCACAGACGAGTAAACCGGCTAGAATCACCTCCCAGCACTTCGGGAAGGGGGCTTTTATACAACAGGATGCGCCTAGTTCCCTGAGGAAGGTTTTTATTGTGGTGCCTCAACCACGCAGCCCTGGCGTTTAAGTCAAGGCCCCCACAACCGTCCCCGATCCACCACTCAGAGAACTCGAGAGCTAGCCAGAGTTGGGTTCACCTAAGCGCTCCCTAATTCTCCCTGAGTTCGAGGGGGGTGCGGTATATTCCCCAACAGGATTTAGTCACCAACTTATTCAGCCACGTCCACCCCCGCGACTTGGACGCACATGTAAAGAGTTTCTCAAGTAGGATTCAGAGAAGGAAGCTCTGGGTCCCCCAGGGCCGGGTTAATGCTTGTATCTTGCGAATCCAAGCACACATAATAAAAGTATTAAATTAAAGAAGACAATGCAGCACTGGCCAAACTGTAACGAAATATCTCTTTATGGAAAACAAAATTACCAATTCATCAGGTAGAAAATTCTCCTTGACAGTTGACGTCAATTAAATATGTAAAATTTCGGGTGGAAAATACTGTACGATGTATCAATAAATAAAATTAAAGTTTTCTCGGGTTTCACTCTGTTACTTATTGAGTTTAATGGAACAGCAGCAGGCCCTTTAGAAAATAATGACTGTCTGACTGTTCATTGTAATGTTAATAAGACATCGCAAGATGCTCTTGAGATTTTCGCTCAGCCAGGAAATTTGCAATCAATTTTAGTCAAATTTGCTCCTGCTGCCTGTCCAGAATAGAATTTAATCAACACAAGATAAAGGGTTGGGCGCCGGCTGCCATTTATATAACTGTGGCAAGACATCAAAAGGAACTAACTCGGGACATTCCACAATTCCCCGATTGCCTAAACTTTACGGTAATATTCTCATAAATAATAGATTTTTTTTTGATAAAAAGGAATAAGCAAGAATTTTTTTGACTCTGGAAAAATTCTTGTAAAACTTGAGATATATGAAAAAGAAAAATAGTAACTTCTAAATGAAATAGGAAGCCTTGGTTTAGATTGTATTAAAAATGCTAAAAATTATTTTAAATATCGAGCCCAAAAGAAATGCTGCCTTTACTCAAACCGAGTCACAGCAGAAAGTCTGCCGCGTGTCGTGTGCGCGCGACTTATTACTAGAAAAATCCAATAGAAGCTACCCCGCTGCTAGGTTCTCTGTAGTATGCAGCTATAATACGCCGGCAGAAGCAGTATGCCTGCTTTCGTGTGCGTCGAGAGATCATTGAACCTGCTGAATGCATTGAGCATCGAATCGCGGTCGCGTGGTTTCGGCGGGCGTGGAAGCTATTATTGGAGTAGGTTATTTGCAGGTTTAAACGGCTATCGGTGTATACAGTGGTACGTGCGTCGTGCGATATGACAGTATTGTGTATGAATGTGTGGTGTTTGTCTTAATAATAAAGGGATTTTTAACGCTTAAATGTATACAAAATTTTGTGAGAAATTTAACAATTTTTTTCCAAAATAAGAGCAACGGTAAATAGCAAGTTTATGAATCCAGAAACAACGAACAAATTATCCTAATAATACCAAGTGTTTTAACGTATTTTTAAGTTTAAGAAACGATAAGTAGCTGCATTAATTCTCTTTCTGGATGTAGAAAAAGTGGCTTTTACACAGCTTTTAACCCTTTCGTACGCTTCCAGGGCCATTCCCTAGGCAACCACCTGCTTAACTTGGATTCCGACTACTTCTTTACAGCGAGATACCGACTGCTCCGACACCGTCCTTAATTTTGGGGAGTGTGTAACCTTATCCGCTTCCACAGATTATCCCATCCCATTCGGCCTTATTAGCAGCGTAAATGGAGAGATGAGATAAAATAAAAAGGGAGTAAAAACATTCAGAAAACGAAGAAAACGAACTTAAAGAAAAGGTTTGAAAACTGAGTATTAAAATTTTTGGTCTGTTGCACCAACTGCAAGACTTCTTCAGAGAATCCTTTAAAACTGCACTAGCTATCTGGATAAATGCCTTCACTTAACCTCAAAATATTTGATTTTTTTAAATATGTTTCGATTGTTCGTGACCAAAATCAGATCTTATCGCTGCAAATTAATTGTGATTTTGTATAAATAGGCTAGTTACTTAAATATACAGACCGCTTCAAGCTACTGCGAACATAAGGCGGAAGAAGTCTAATTTGCCAGTGTACGTACATGTAGAGACACCGCACGCCTATCAGTGAAGCAACCAATACTCAGGCTTGCGATCACCACTTGCATGACTTTCCTTTGGTATTTAGTACGCCTCTAACCACGGTGCTGTGTGGAGCGTAGTCAATGAAACCGGAATTTGGTCAATAAATACGCAAATTTTTATAACGTAATTTTCTTATTTTTTGTCACTGATAAATAAGAGCGTTTTATTGTCAACTGCTCAGATTTATCAGTGACGACGTGTTACAATAAAAATAATAAGGAGAAACAAAATAAAAGCAAGTTCTCAAAATAAAATAATACATTCTAAAAACCAAAAAGATTCTCCCAGTCAAAAAAAAATTAAAGCAAATGTTCGAAAAGTCCTCCTTGCTCGGCTAGACAATATCCGAGCCTACTATAAAAACCCCTTCTAACGTTTCCAAGCATATTAGGGGTGATAATTTGAAAAGCTTCTTCAAAAACAGATAGAAGTCATTAGGAGCAAGATCGGGAGATCGAGCTGGCCATAAAATAGTTCCCCGTGTACTTATAACCCGATTAGGAAATACATTATCAAGATATTCCCTAACAAGGCCAACATTGTGAGCGGAACAACCATCTTGTTGAAACCATGTTTCACCAAATCTTACACCTAACAACTGCCTAGCAGTTGGAATATTGTGCTGCTGCAGTAGATCCAAGTATCTAGGACCATTCAAATTGCAATTGCCGTTAATAAAAAATGGCCCAATTACGTGTTCCCCTATAATACCCCCCCCCCAAACATTTACTTTTTGGGGATACTGTGTTCTTACGTCAAAATACAAATGCAAATTTTCCCTCGACCAATATCGAACGTGTGTTGGGTTATGACGATTTGACCATTTGACCATCTGCACTTTTTCGGCAACTTCGTAGACATCCATTTTTGGTTTTAAAAATGTATTATTTCAATTACGAACTTACCCATCTGTTTCTCGAGCAAGGCAGAAATAAAACAAAATAATAAAAACAAAATGAATTTCCAAAAGATAACACTGCAGCGTGCTTCGAATCCACCTCGGTCGTACGGCACGGAGAGTAAATTGGACTTGATTCCCCCTATGTTCGCAGTAGCTTGAAGCGGTCTGTAGACACTGACTTCTACGTATTCCTCTTAGGGATTGTGTTTATTCTCTTCCCAAACTGGAATAGCTTCATGAAAGTAAACTTTTCTAACGTCAAGTTTGCTAGTTTGGGATACAGTTACTTTGTTTATGCGGGGCTTTTAAAGCTCTTTTATATAGGGACGGTTTGCAAATTTTGGCGTATTAATACCACTAAATCGATTTGATTTTAAAGCGATTCAAGAAAGCGATCACTTTTAAACCGATTTTGGGGTCGCTAGAAATACTTTAGAAACGCCTTAGCACATTAATTGCGAACTTAAGAAATATTCAACCCTGGATTTACCAAAAAATCTGTTGTTAACTTAGTAATAGTATGGAGGCGGCTCGTGGGTCTAGCAATTAGGGCTCTTCGTGGACCCTTTCTGCCATACCCCGTTTTTACCCTCCTTCAACTCTCTCTTCAGGCTTCTATGTCTTCTTTATGAAGTTCAGTATGTATGTCGGCCCATTTGAGCGAGTGCAACTCTTCTTTCTCCTTCGTGGGAAATCCCTACTTCAGCTGCCTTGATCTGGCATATGCATCGCACACTACTGCTAATAAGTGCTGCGTCGATTTCTCTTCCAACCCGCAAGCGGGACAAACGGGATCTCATGTTACTCTCATTTGCTTCAGATGTTTGTTCAGCCGATTGTTGTTAACTTAGTTGTTTTATTAGTTTTTTTTTTAACTGACATAATGAATGACGTATAAACCTTCGAAGAAAACGATTTAACTTAAAACCGTCCTTATATAAAACCGGTTTTAGGCGCGTATAAATATAGTAACTGTCAGGAAGATATAAAGGTTTACTGGTGAAAGTTTTCTAAATTATTTAACAAGGAAAATGGAGACAACACCAACGCAACAAACGCCGAAATAGTGAACCATTCCTTTGAATGGTTCCGCTATTTTGACCAAATCTGCAGCGGAGAGGTTTAGCCCGTAATCGTCGTCAAGTAGACTACCGGAGGCGACTATATATGAAGTTTATATATAAGTTTGAAAGGAAATGCTCTGCATTTAGGAAAAAAAATCTGGATATCTTACATATCTTAACATTAATTATAACCTTAAAAGTATATTTGCCTTTACTTCAGAACTTTTTACTATAAATCCAAAACCGCAAAATCCCTGGGATTTAAATTAAATTTAATTAACTAAGGCTTTAATAACCGAATTAACTTAATAGCCGTAAAACTCGATGATGTCTTCCGCAAAACAATAAAGTAGTTTTAATCGTTTCAACATTTGGTTACCTTAAGCGCTTAAACGACGAAAATCGTAAAAGTCAGTAAGATCACAACGTGAGCTTACGATTATGATCGGCTCAAATAATTTTAGTTTTTTTCTTCTTGGGGTCTCATGCTTAAATCAAGAAAAAATCTGTTCCTGATTCCGTCCAATAATAAAGCCAATCAAACACGTCCCAATCCACTAAATTGCAGTTTCGTTCTATTGGCACCACTCAATTGGTTTAAACCAGTTAGTAGACGAATGGATGACAAATAACCACCTAAAATTAGCACCAGAAACTAAATGGAGTCCTCATAAAACCGCAAAAGAGCGTACGATATTTTGGAATCCACATCGATGAAAACCAGAAATTCGGAAAGCATATAGAAGAAACTACTAAAAGGGCAACTAAAAAATTCGCTGAACTACAAATATTTATGTTCAGCATAAAAGAGCCCAGTACGAGCATAAAGTGTAATCCATTTTATGGACATATGGAGTCCAGTACTGCGCACAAAGAAGTACAGAAACATGCTGATGATAAGAATGCAACGAAAAGCCTTACTAAACTGATTGTCGAGGAAATTGTATATGAAAATAAAACACCACAGTGAAGAAAACACAGAAACTGCAAAAGAGAAAACATTGGAATTCTGGCAAGCAAGATGGAATCGAAAAAGGACTATGGACGAAAAGAATTATGCCCGACATTAAAACGTCGAGAGTCTGCAAACAAAAAAAAATGGATTACTATGTGACACAAGCTCTAACGGAACATGTATCTTTTAGGACATACATAAAGCGAATGGGAAAAACGGACGAAATGTCAAAGAATGGATGACACAGAACATACGTGAAGTTACTGTCCAAGATTTGAGAACTAATGCGAAACAACAAGACTCAATCTACAGATAAAGAATATGACCATAAAGAACCTTCTTAAGGAAATGATAAAACACGTTGATAAATGGAATCAGGAACATGTTATGATAAGGACGATTCTAAAGATCAAACACGTCATTGTGACTTTTAATGGTTCCCCTAGTTTGACCAAATCTGCACTGGAGGGGTTTAGCCCGTCGGCGTCCTCAAAAGAGAATGATTCGGGTACATTCGGCAGACTACCAGAGGCCGGTGTCTATGGAGATTTCCTGTCGCTATAAAAGAAAAGATAAGTATGAAAGGAAATGCGCTGCATTTCGAAAATTGTCGGGTTGTTGATAGAAATTTAATGATTAATTATTCTTCTTCTATCCATTAAAAAAAAGCACCTAGGAGTCGTTTTTTCTATCAGGATCCATCGATACCTCGTGGACTTATTAATATTGAATATGTCTTGTATTCTCTATTCGTAACTGGAGTAGTCTGGCAACCTGCACAAACTTGTTCAGGTATTTTTCAAGTCTGGTCTTCTAGTTCCGCTTGCGCTTTTTCATATGTTGTCTGACGTTTACAATTTAAAGTTTTTACCTTTAAAAACATGTGTGCCACGTTTTTGTTAATCTCCTTTGGTTTAGTTTTCGGCATGCGGGCGGGGTGACCTGGCCACAGTGAAGTTGTTGCTTAATGATAAAGGCTCTCCTGCTAATTGTTTTGGCCTCCTTTAAAATAACAATATTCGTTCGTTGGTCATGACATTTAATTATTTAGATCTTTCTTAGTTTGATGTATTTTCCGCTAGCTCATTAATTTTTTCATTTTCGGTAATTCCTTGATGTGGAAGCTCCCATGACCTTTAGTTTATCGGTTTTCCACATTAGTCCTGATGTTTCTTAATCTGAAACTGTTTTTGTGTGAATGGATTGAACTTATTTTTTCTTGTCATTTTCAGTGTCAATAAATTGGTTCGATTGAATCTGAAATGACGTGCTATTAGTTTTTTTTTTAATATTTATTATTAGTAGTCATCGTTAGAAAATAAATATCAATTAAAAATACGTACTTTTACATTAAAAAAAGTTTTATATGATATTTAATCCTTATAAAAGTATAACATCAAAATATTTAATTGCTGTCTTAGTTTTAATTCCCCTTTTGTCTCAAATAAAGCGATGTTTATTGCCGACCATTAAACTGAAATTGAGATGGCTGGCGAATTATTTTGTTAGTTACTGGGATTTAGGAGGGTTTAGTTATGTTAACCGGTGTGCTTTAATTTATCTACGTGTTTAATTTATATAATTTTTTGGTATTTAGCAATAAATCGTGAATTGCATGCAAGTCGTAAGCCCAGCTACAAAATTCTAATGATAAATCTGGTTACTTTTTTTTTAGTTCACGAAATGTAACCTTTCGTGCATAGTTATGTAGAATATATAATGGCGTTTCCTTCTCCTCTCCACAAAATTTACAAATTGGTGTATTGGTCATTTTTGTGTTATTTAGTCGGCAATGGCCGGCTGTTTCTTAATAGTTCCAAAAAGGCTTTGGAGTGGTTTTGTTCAGGAATTAAGCGCCATGGCTGCACCGATTTTTTTAATCCATTCGAATATTTTCTTGTTGTCCATAGCCCTATAGTTAATTCAGAGCAGGGCTCTGACCATAAGAACGCAGATTCCCCCCCTTCCTTAGCAAGATAATCGATTTTGACCATGCAATTACGTATTGCAATTACTTACAAGTTTTATTGCTCCATCTCAAGTGGGCTCTACACCTGCGGCGTTTTCTTCAAAACTCGTCAAATTTTATTGCAGAAAAACACATTTTTAAGCTAATATCAAAGGTACCCTATGCCAGACATATGGTGGAGATACTGATCCTTCACACACACAATCAAAACCTTAAAATCAATTTACTAGTTTCATTTTCAATTACACAACGATGACTTTTTAAAATTAAATATTTTAAGACATATTAAATAAGATTTCATACCTTAATCGGTAAATACTTTTTAATCTTTTGCTACTTACATTTATCAGCCTTTTATAGAATCGGGTGTAGATATCCATTCTTTTATTGAACAAAGGGTCATATTATACCTTGCTTTAACAGGCGGCAAAGGTGGAAAAGTATAATTTATGATTTTTAGATACATTTTTTTTGGGTCTTTGCTGCTTCTCGAACATTTTCAACTATTTTTTCTTCAATAATTTTTACCCTCATCAAAAAAATAATTGGCTCTAAATCTTACAGACTGGCTATTTGATTATTTTTTTGCATTATCTCAAAAAGAGAGCAAAGCAGCAAGAGTAGCTTTAGCAGTTGCAAAAAACATATACCTATAGTTTGACAAAATATCAAAATTAAATCAATTTTCTGCAACAGTGGGTAAATTTATTTTCGGAAGGGTCAGTGGAGAAGTATTTTCTCAAAGTTCGATAATTCTATGGAATATTGGCATTTAAAACTCTCGATCAGTGTCAAAATTCGACAAATCCATTTGAATAAATTAAAATTTTTTCGTATTTTTAGAACGAATATTTTTTTGCATCTTTTTTCCTTTAAACTCACTGACATCTATGCGTGGATAGACTGATCAAAATATTAATAAATTGCTGCAAAAGTAATTCAATATTAACTCGACATAGACTAGTTTTAATTAAGCACTACTTATGAGACTAGAATATGCAACGTCCCGTCGCGACAAAGAAATCTAAAAATCTTCACAACTGTGCACCAACCAAGCAAAAATTTTATGGTCATCTGAACACATATTAGTAAAAAAGCTTAGGAAGTCTTAGTTTTTCTTATTATTCACTAGATGACGATTCCAGATACATAAGCCATTGGCAAGTTGTAAAAAAAGTAAAAGACAAAACCAATGGAAATTTGAAACTCTATTTTACTTTTAACTTCATTCAACTTCAAACAATACATTAAACCAATGAACTAACTTCCAAATTAAGGGTGGTGCAACGAAACACGTGAAGCTTTCGCCAAAATCATAAGAAATGTATAGTTTTAAGCGAGAGCTGGCTCGGTAATGCACACATGCACACATTATGAAGCATTATTTCGAGGTATTTAGAGGCGTTCTATAAATTTTCGGCAACTTATGGAATTCTGAGGCATTTTTAACAAGAAAATCTGGTAAAAAATGCCTTATAGATTATACAAAATAAGGACCGAACCACCCTTCGGCTTAAAGTTATTGGCTTATTATCATATTTACGCAAAGAATGTAACATTGAGACATTCCACTTCTCTTGGTATCTTTTTTCTATATTTGCAATTTCTTGATGGCCAGTCACATCTCCACAGTTTTCGGGGAAGTAGTCCATATGATTGTAGAAGTTTGTTTGCAATCTCTAGATAATTTTCTGCTCTTTTATTTCCTAGGCATTTGGTCAACACCATTCTAAAAGCTTCTTATGCATCAAACTACGAATCCACGAGAAGGTTTTTATTTGGGGTCCCACAAAAATTCACTCTTTAATGTTGGCTTGGGAAATTTTTGTTTTATATAATTGAATTTACTTCGCAGGAAATATATATACTGCCCGCATCATGTAACCCAGACCTCGAAAAACATTTTAAGCGATGGATTTGCGTCGAGCAGGTTAAAATCTATAAGACTGAGCTATTTTTATTTGTGACTTGACTAGTGTCATTTTGTTCTTTCTGCAAAATCGAAAGAATAATACAACTTTTAAAAGTTTTCCAACGAAAAATCGGAAAGTTCTTTTATGTAATTCTTCACGGCGCGTTACCCAGCAAAAGTGCATTTTAATCGCCTTAAAAATGCCCCGTTTTTACAACGCAGTCTTTATTTCTAAAGGCTTTAAGAGGTACTTATGGTATTATTTCGTTCCTTTCAGCTCATTCTTGTAAAAATGCACAGAAAAATAAAGGGTCTTCCACAAAAACTGTCGTCGTTTTTTTATTCGTTTTCGAAACAAGCGTTGAAAATTTATAACGATTTCCTTTTGCTGCACCAGTGTCCACTATGTCTCTATCCCTTATATTTATACAGGCCATAGATATAGTTGGTGCGCACCAGTGCATCAAAAGAAATATGCTATTAGTAGCAATTGACTCTTCGCTCCTCAAAATTTCCCAGAAAAGACCGGTACGGTACCTCCGACTTCAAAATAAGGCCCTTCATCAAATCTCATTTCAGTAGCCTTTTGGCTTTTATGTCATAACTGTCAAAAAGAGTGCCAAATCAAAAGTGACTGTGTGGTTCTTCAGTGGGCTATGTCAAACTTTGACCGCTCCTTGGAGAGACCAACCGACAGAGTTAGGTGTGCCACAGGATATGGTCCTTGGCCCAGACTTATTTACAATTTACATTATTATGTTCTCAACTTCTCGAACATTAAAAACTAAGTGTCTTGGAAATAAAGAAAATTTAGAAAGGGATTTAGTGAGGGTGAACAAATAACAAAATCAACGAATAGCGAGCTTTCTCTCAAAAAAGGTAATGGTAACCGTAGATAAGGATTATCTTTACATATATCCTAAGCGCTGGAGTTGATAAATTTAAAAAGGGATGTAGTGAGGGTAAAGATAATTATATTAATGTGTACCTCCTTGTCTGTATAACATATCTAGGTTTTTAAAGCCGCAGTAGGCTTCAAAGATCTCCCCACTACTAACAAATAAATCAGACGAAAGGATTTCCGAATAGCCAGTCAAAACCAGAGTTCCTCGGTAGCTCAGTTGGTAGAGCATTAGACTGGTATTCTAGAGGTCCCGGATTCAAATCCTGGTCGAGGAAAAACTTTTTTCCGATTTATTCCCTTACCCTTTGCCCTCTACGCCTCAGATTTTTTCTGTAAATTTATTAGGGCCCTAAATTTTTCCTTTATTTTGTAAATATATTTGGCTGAAATTATTAGTTGGAAATTCGTCATCTGACACCTCGATAAAACGCTATATGTCGTGTATCGTTGGTTGATGGATAAATAGAAATTTCGTACAACTAATAATCATAAATGTGTACCTCCTTGTCTTTATAACATATCTAGGTTTTTAAAGCCGCAGTAGGCTTTAAAGATCTCCCCACTACTAACAAATTAATCGGATGAAAGGATTTCCGAATAGCCAGTCAAAACCCGAGTTCCTCGGTAGCTCAGTTGTTAGAGCAATAGACTGGTATTCTAGAGGTCCCGGGGTCAAATCCTGGTCGAGGAAAAACTTTTTTCCGATTTATTCC
This sequence comes from Oxystoma pomonae, assembly GCA_963921995.1. Lineage (NCBI taxonomy): Eukaryota > Metazoa > Arthropoda > Insecta > Coleoptera > Brentidae > Oxystoma > Oxystoma pomonae. The sequence continues at coordinate 95,259,155 of OY998168.1, forward strand.
CTTACCCTTTGCCCTCTACGCCACAAATCTTTTCTGGGGCTGTATTCTTAAAAGCTTGGGAAGGGAATGCTCCCGCGGGAGTATCCTTTTCTTCTTCACGCCTTGATCCGTTATTCTCTCTCCTCCCGAAAGTTCAAGAATAAAGTCCCTGTAAAGTTAATTATATCTGTCTCCGAATATTGAAGGTAAATTGAAGGTACATCTGCCGATCCTGCAATTTGACAGATGATTGTCTTTTACATGAATCTTGTGTCAGATTTTTTCATCATAATTTCATCTCCCAATTCCTATCACCGTACTGATGAGCACCACTAGTGCAGAATTCGGATCTACAGTTACCATTACCTTTTTTGAGGGAAAGCTCGCTAGTTATTGATTTTAATAAAGAAAATGTTGACAGTTTTTTTTATTTGCATTAATCAATTAGTATAAGATATATTTTTTCATTTTGAACCAAAAATTGTCAAAAGCGAGGATTACAGTTTACAGAGGGAGTTCAAAAGGTCCTTATTTTTAAATAGCACCCTTCATATTTTTGTGTTTTGGGAGTATTGGAAAAAAAATCAGAAATACCAATCACTGAAAATATAAACTAATAAATCTAGCATTTATATTTTGTCTTTTAAAATGACAGCGGTTCAAACAAACGTGGCAATTATAGTTCTTAAAATAGTTTTTGCTGATAAAAAGGTGCTTTTCCCTCGCCACTAGTATGATAATAGAGCAATTAATTGTTATGAAAGGATAAATTAAACCTCTTAATTAGCGGTATTGATGGAAAGAATTTGTCTTAAAATACAAGAATATGTGGGGTGTTTCTTTTAAAATAATGAATGACCCGAAAATTCTTGAGTTGAGCCCTTTTCTTATCCATAATATTCTTGTATTTATCAGTGTAGTTTTTAATTATCTAAAATAAGACGTAAAAACGGCCCCGCTAAAATAATTCAGAACTTTTATATACTTTAACAAAAACTCAATTAACGTTCTAGCGAATAGTTAAAGAAGTGAATTTTAAAAAGCCAATTTGAGATCTAAAAATATTCTAGTACTAATAGAACTAATATTGGTTTTTTAAAATATTGGAAAAAATTAATACCCAATAAAAATGCAGTTTTTAATCGGAAACTGTTGAAATTGAACGCATTGATTTCAATGTCTAAGTGGTACAATGTTATGTAGTATTTATAACAAGACATGATGTTTATGTTATTATTTTATCCATACTAAGATGGAATCATACCACTTTTTAAACATTGATAGTAATACGTTGAGACACTTATTATAATAGAAAAAAATATTAGTTATACTTTCTAAATAGGTACTAAACTTGCAAAGAATTAAGGATCTTTTTAGAATTAAGATACAGACAAAAAAGAAAAAGTTAATTATATCCTACTTAGATTTTAAAATTATTCTGGACGTAGTTTCAAAACAGTTGCATTTACAGGTGAATTTATAATTGAATTGGAAACACTCGCGCTAGCTGATACCGACAACAGGTTAACTTAAAAGCATGCAGATTTAAAAAATCGGCTACTGGCGCTAGACGAAATAATCGTATTCTATTTTAAACAGGAGCGTCAACGACTAGCAAGAGTCTTTCCAACCTCTAAATGGAGCTTCACTGACCTGTTGTGTTACTACTCAAGTACCCGTGTGTTTCTGAAACTGAAAACTGAAGTTCTAAAATCTATCCTTTGCACTCCAAGATTTCACTAGTACACTTGCACATAACTATGCCGCAATAATTTAAATTAAAAAAAAAACGGTTGAATCAAAATAAAAACAAAATTTTGTGGGGTTATGGGCGCCGAATTCCTAGTAATCCCAGCGAGCCAGTAAAGTTCTATTGGTTCTTTGATAGACTCGGGGTAATGCCCGCGCAGCGCTAGGCCTTTTACGTCGGGCGACCGCAGACGAACATAACTTCGAATGGTTTTCTGTCAGAAAACGTAAAAATACTCTTCTCTCCCATTGCGGCCCGATTTAAAGTTTGTTGAGAAAAAACACCTGCAGTTACCATGGAATCGCATATCGGCCAACACTTGAAGTGCGTGAAGTGCGTGTGTCTCCCAATTTCAATGAAGTGTGATTGATTGATTGGTTTTCTTTTCCGCTGTGCACAGGCTTTTAGAAAAAAGGAAACTTAGTTTTTATTTTCGCTAAAGCACGGAAATATAAAAAGGAAAAATGTAATCGATAGGAAATTGTGAGTATTTCTTTTTTTTTTTTAATCGGGTTTGTCCTAAACCGCAATTATTTTGAAGCTTTGGGGATAGATGACAGTACCAGAGCTTTTATTTTGAAGAAAAAATAATTGAGAATTTTGAAAAATCCTTCAGATATTTTTGTTAAGCATTTAAAAATGATCACCCCTGCAAAATTTCAGCTAATTAGTTTTCCTTGTGCACTCTGTCAAGATTAAAAAATTAAAGAACAAGTTGTACTTTTTTTTACTTAAAATCTGGGGAGAAACTATAGCCTTAAGTCTCAAATTTGTTTATATTTAAAACAAATTCAACTCACTTTTTTCTTCGGAGTGATCTTAAACCTTACCTTGTTTGTTTTCTTCATGTACATTGTGATGGTCATAGTGAATATCTGTGATATGCCAAAAATATCCTATAAAACAAAAAAAATGTGTTAAATATATACAGGGTGAAAAATAACTTCCTGTTTAAATACGAAGAAGTGTCAAGAATCACCTTTAAAGGTTTGTATACTCTTGAATTACGGTGTTGTACATTTTTGATATCGGTATCGGCAGTTTCCGATCAAGCGACATTATTTAAAAAAAAATCTATTTATAAATTATATCCTATGAATAATAATAACTATTGAAACTACTACCTTTTTATGACTTTTTGCTACATCATAAGCCACGGTCCCTCTATACTAATACTTCTATAACTTAGAAAAACATCAAACTGACTAGCATAACTAATATTGCCTTTAGTTACAGAAAAAGTGAAACTGTGTCAGGCAGCAATCATTAAAAAATACTATTAAAATCTTTTTGATTTTAATCAGTAGAGAAAGCAAATCAATACAGGAAAATATTTCCATAACTTGACCACAAAAGCCTACTAAGAGTTGAAGGAAGACTGGAGAAATCGCATCTACCATATGAAGCTAAGTATCCAAAAATCATTCAATGCAATGCTTATCTAGCAAGAATTATCATTTGATGAAGTCGCACCCGGTATGTATTCTTGTGGTACTCCGGGGTATTTTGTAAATTTCGTTTTTTCTGCTATCAATTCGTCATAGTAAAAAAAGCCCAACTGGTGGATGGACTGTGTCTGAAACCAGTCAGTGGTAGAACTGGTGGAGGAGGCCAAAAATTCAACAGCTTTCTGTTGCTAAAACTCTCTTTTTTATTTATATTTAATTCCACTTGGAATTGGGAATTTATTTCTCATTCTGTTTCATTCCTTTTAGACCACAAGCGTAGATTATATAAGTCATACGGCATACAACGGATATATATCCATTAAGAATTCGTAAAGCGACATGTCAGCATACAGATTTCTGGTTGCTTTTTGACAAATTATTTCACGAAAAGGAAGCTATGCACTTTTGTATACCCACAATGGTACAAATTTCGTTGGAGCCGACCGAATCTTCAAAAAATAAATTTACGATACAATTAGGAACTGCAACATTCAAGATGAATGAACGACATTCGGAATGCAATGGCACTTTGTACCGCCAGCATCACCCGATTTTTGGAAAGCTGTGGAAAGCTGCAGTAAAATCAACAAAGTATCACCTAAGAAGAATTATTATAGGAGAACCCGTTTTGACATACGAAGAACTAACAACATTGATGCCAGGACTGAAGCTTGTCTCAATTCGGGACCACTGTATCCAATAATGACAGATCCAATCGATTCAGATGTACTGACTCATGTTAGCATTCTAATCGGAAGGTAGTGAAACATGTTCGGATCCAATCACCACAGCAATCACATCAAATCTTACAAATAGATGAAGGATGGTACAGAAAATCAAGACAAATTTCTGGAAACGTTGGCTGTCTTACACAATTTGCTACAACGCTTCGAGCGACAAAATCAGCAGAAGAATACAAAAGGAGAGCCTGTTAGCCAGTTAGTGTGATCCTTAGAGAAGTCAGACGAAGGTCTGATGAAACGACCCAATGGAAACCAATGATGTACAACGCCAACCATGCCAATTCCAGACCGCTGCTCAGACCTTTTGTTGATTTTAAAAGACACAATATCTATCAATAAAATAGTTGCCTTATTTTTATTAAAAACTTTAACATTGCTTTCTACTTCGCTCTTAAGTACTACATATACAATTAATCCAAATCCTATACACGTAGGTTTGACCATTGAATCCATTTCATTATCAACCCGATAATAATTTCAACGTAAACCGACCCTACATAGCAAAATTATTATTAACAAAACTTTGGCCACACAACAAGAAGAACATGGGCAACTTTTATGTATCGAGATTTAGAGATAAAGTTTCATAATTTAACAAGTTTTCTGCTAAAGCTTGCACCAGATGCTTTTGTTATAGGAAACCGATGTTACACGCTGCGTGGTAATTAATGAACAAAGTATTATTATTATTTATTATTAATTGTTATTGGTTTTCCTATTGATTTTTAATGTTTGCAAGATTTTAGACTCTAGTTGAAGAGTAACAGACTTTATTTCATTTATTTTATAATCTCTTAACACATATTTTAATAGACAAATACGTTCAAACCTCTTCCTGTTTTACTGTTTCAAATTTAAGACTTTATTGCCTTTAGTTTGATATCCCACACGTATATTTGAATGAATTAAAATTATTATTTTAGAGACGACTACTTTTAAAGAAAGACCTATGTGAAAATTTTCAGCTCCATTAAAAAGTTGATTTTAAATTGGAAGTAAATTATTCTGAGTGGACCCCTCTCTCTACTACTGAGTAATTGTGAGTTATTTGTCTTCCTTAAAAACAGAATCACCCCTTCTTTTCAAGCCCCCAGTCAAAATTGAAAAAAAGCCCACATACTGATTTTAAGATACAATTTTTTTTTTATTTCGACCCCTATTTTTATTTCCTATGGGATAACTGTTTACAAGCTTTTATTTAGCTTCACACGTATTTGTTTGTATGTATGTTTGACACAGATCTTGCAAGTTAATTTTAACTAATATATACATATCCGATCTACTTTAAATTTGATATGCGTTTAAAGTTCCGGGGAAACAAAGGCATAATATAATTAAAAATTCAAAAATTCATTAACTTTTAAATGAAATCAGTTACGAATATGCAGTTTTTAGTTTTTTGTTCCACTAAGCATTTTGTAATTTTGGAGATAGAATATACGTTTGTTAGGGGTGGTTAAAGAGATGAAAGTGGGTTAATGTATTTAAAAATTCATAACTTTTCAACCAAAGCTGCTAAGAATATGCAGTTTATAGTTTTATGTTTCACTAAATATTTTCTAATTTTGGAGGTAAAAACTATGTCGGTTGGGGGGTTGTTAAGGGAACCAGAGGGGGTTAATAAACTTGAAAATTCATAAGTTTTAAACCAAAGCTCCTACGATTAAGATTTTGAGGGAGAGGTGGTTAAGAGGGTGACATTATGAAGTTGAAAGTCCTCTCTGATGGGATGTGAATGGGGTCGGCACGTCTAAGTATTCTCGATTTCGAAATTGGCACATAAAAGTTTTTGGGGTCGAGGAACACGAATTTTTGATCAGATTTTAAGAGTTATGATATTGTCAGCTTCTCTCTATTCGGAAGTAGGTATCTAAATAAGTTCGATTTCATTCAGGTAAGAGTTGTTTCAAAATTTTCTAATTCAAATTTGGTACCATGCAACGATACAGTATCCGAAATGCAGTTAAAAATTTCCAAATAAATTTAAGTAAAGAATATTTTTTAACAACAAGGTTTTAGAGAAGGCACTAAAAACTTAAAAATGCGCGATATGCGAAAATTAAATATTGAACTTTAACCCTTAATAAAGGAGTAAATTATAATACAAAATAAACGAAATGAAAATGGGTATAAAAAAACAGAAAATAAAATATTATGTGTGATGCACCATTTTTAATAAAATTTTATACTGATTTCCAAAATCAAGAAAAGAAAAGTCATTCAACAAGAACTGGTGTTATTTAAACCAAAAATGAACTTTCATTAATTAAAAAGTTTTAGGCCAAATTTTAAAACGCAAATTTTTCAAAAAGTTCCCGTAGGTCAAAAAAAGATTGTTAATTTTTCAAAAATCAAATAAAGTAACCGCAAAAATGTAAAAAAATGTAATTTTATCCTTATCACTAATGTTTTATTGAGTTGTGATGAGGGCTATTAAGCTGAAAACCGGTTTATAACTCTAGACCAAAACACCTTCTGTTTTCTAAAGACAAAACTACTTACTTATACTTTAGATTTCAGTATGTTAAAACAAATAAAAAACATACCAATTTTGTCGTAATCATCCCTTCTAGCAATCACCGGCAAAAGTATTCCTAGACACGGTAACCACCAAACATTCATGATTCAAAACTAGCAAAGACTAAAAGTACGAGTTTTACTTGCTATTCTATCAAATTTTTTAGTCCATTTTAATCATGCAAAAAAAAGTAATGCCATCTAATCAAATTTTCCTCTATTTTTTTTAATTAAAAAATATTGACCAAATTAAAATGCATAATTAAAAACCCTCGCTCGTGTTCTCTCGTATATTTTTGACGCAAAGCTTTACAGACGTCCTTTTGGCTTGACGTCGCGGCGCTATACTGAAAAGCCCAACACCGACATTGTTGTGAATGTATTTGTTGGAATCGGAAAAGAGCTGCACGCCATGACGCCACGCGCCAGCCTGCGCTCGCACCTGAGGAATGTTCTTACTGTGAAAACTTTCTAATTATACAGGTTAAATAATTTATTTTAGAAACGTTGATTTGGTTAGGAAGGGGTCACTTAAAAAAGAAGAAAATATTTTTTTTAATTCGCGAACGTTTCGATTTATTTAAAATCATCATCAACGCATCTGAAAGATACAAAACAATCCAACTTTAGTTTCAAGAGTTAAAAAACAATAAAAAAGGAGGTTTTTATACAAGATGATATAATATCATGGCTAAGAGCCTTACTTAATAATTATTATGTGTAACTTTAAATATTATTTGTAGGGGTTAAAATATAAAATATGGATAAAAAAAACTTGTACTTAACTAAATACAATATTAAAACATAAAATAGGTACACATAGAATCCACAAAAATAGTTGTCTGATAAAGAAAGAAAATTTAGAAAAATAGTCAATGTTTTGGAGTTTTTTTGTTAGACTATGTCTATTACGTATTTGTCTCACCACTGCTTTTGTGACAACGGAAAAGCGAATTAAAGGTCAGTACGATTTTAAAAATTTTCTTTCTTTATCATTCAACTATTTTTGTGGCTTCTATGTGTACCTATTTTACGTTTTAATATTGTATTTAGTTAAGTACAAGTTTTTTTTTATTCATATTTTATATTTAAAAAATTTAAATTTAAATAATATTTAAAGTCACACATAATAATTATATTTATTATTTTATCATTTTATATAAAAACTTCCTTTTTTATGTTTTTTAACCCTTGAAACTAAAGTTGGATTGTTTTGTATCTTTCAGGTGCGCTGATGATCATTTTAAATAAATCGAAACGTTCGCAAATTTTAAAAAAGCTTTTCTTGTTTTTTAATTGACCCCTTCCCAACCAAATCAACGTTTCATAAACATTAGGGTCAAGAACTAGCCATAAAAAATTTATTTAGGCTTCGATACCGAAATGGGACCCATAATCCCCTATTTGCAGAAATATCGTATAGGCCAAAAAAAAAAACAATTTTATAAGATATTTCTGTTTCCAGGTTTACTTTTTAGGCTATTGTTAAATTTTTGGGTACAAGCAGTGGCGGTCACTAGTGGAGGGGCGATTGTTCCCCCTCCCTTTTAAAGCTACATTCTTTGCACTAAAACTTCATGGATTGTTACAATTTTAGGAAGTTTTTATCAACAGCATTTAAAACGTTTAAAAAAATTACATTTTACGAACTTTTATTTAACTTGTAATGTATTTATGTAAATTTGTTTTTTCGGGTGGAATCTTGCAAATTAATTTTGAACTTCCCGACATCCGATCGGCTTCAAATTTGGCATGCTTATATAGTTGCGGTGACAACACAAGAATATAGTGTGATGAAATTGACAGCTCCCCACTAGTCGAAGGGGATGGAGTGGGGTGCAGTTGAAGTACGTCCGATTTCGTTGAAATTTGGTGTGTGTGTGACGATTTTTGGTCATCTTTCGCTAACCAATCTTAACTAACTTATACACATCTGATTGCCTTCAAATTTGGCATGCATTTATAGTTTCGGTGACAATACAATAATATCACCCCTACGAGAGGAGTGGAGGGGGGAAACACTTAAGTTTGTCCGATTTCAACCAAAATTGGTACACGGGGCTCGTGGGGATAAGAAAGTCGAGTTCTTGATCAGATTTTCAACATTTAATATGGCGGATTCAAGATGGACGATTTTTGGTCATGTTTTGCTAACCAATTGTAACTAACTTATCCACATCGGATTGTGTTTAAATTTGGTATGCGTTTATAGTTCCGGTTTATGGTATTCTCAGGTACCCACCTCCCTCTAACGAGGGTAGTGGAGGAGAAAATGATTCAATTTCAATGAAAATTGGCATACAAGGGTTTTTAAGGAGGAAGATTATGAATTTTTGATCAGATTTGAAAATTTGAATATAGCGGATTCAAAATGGGCGACTAAGGGTACAAATCTAAAAATTAAGGGTGTGTGTTCAAATTTGGTATGCGTTTATAGTTCCGGCGATAATACAATAATATGGTATTATTAGGTACATATTTCCCTCTAACAAGGGAAGTGGAGGGAAGAAAAGATTTAGTTTGTTCGATTTAAATCAAAATTGGCATACAGGGCTTTTTCGGGAAATTTTTGATCAGATTTGAAAATTTAAAAATCTAACATCAGATTGCCTTCAAATTTGGCATGCATTTATAGTTTCGGTGACAATACAAAATTTCATTGTTAGGCACACCCCCCCCCCCCGACGAGAGAAGTGGAGGGGGGAAAACACCTAAATTTGTCCGATTTCAACCAAAATTGGTATACGGGAGCTTTTGGGGATAAGGAATACGAATTTTTAATCAGATTTTGAAAATCAAATATGGTGAGTTCAAGATGGACGATTTTTGGTCATGTTTTGCTAACCAATTTTATCTGACTTATCCACATCCGATTGTGTTCAAATTTGGTATGCGTTTATAGTTCTGCTGAAAATACAATAATATGGTATTCTAATGTACCCACCTCCCTCAGCGAGGGAAGTGGAGAAGAAAAAGATTTAGTTTGTCCGATTTCAATTAAAATTGGCATACAGGGGTTTTTAAGGAACGGGATTATGAGTTTCTGATCAGATTTGAAAATTTCAATATGGCGGATTCAAAATGGACGACTAAAGTCACAAATCTAAAAATTAGAGGTGTGTGTTCAAATTTGCTCTGCGTTTATAGTTCCGGCGACAATACAATAATATGGTATTACTAGGTACACACTTCCCTCTAACGAGGGAAGTGGAGGAGGAAAAGATTTGGTATATTCGATTTAAATCAAAATTGGCATACAGGGGTTTTTCAGGAAAGGGAAATTAATTTTTGATCAGATTTGAAAATTTCAATATGGCGGATTCAAAATGGACGATTTAGGGTGCAAATCTAAAAATGAAGAAATAAATTTTTATTAAAAAAAATGCACTCAAAAGTGGAAAATAAATTTTTATCTTTCTTATACCACAATAAAAACGTAATGCTTTTATCTAAAGAAGCTGAGAACATAACTGTTTCTTAGGTGAATCGTCGATGTGACCGATATACGATACGTAAAGTTAAAATTTCATTCCCAGAGCTTAGGATATCTGTAAAGATAATTATATCTGTCTCTGTAGAGACGCTTAATTTTCCTTCAAATTTAAGGTACAATCTGCCGATTCTGCAATTTGAAAGATGACTGTCTTTTACATGGACCCTGTGTCATATTTTTTCATCATCATTTCATCTTCTAATTCCTAGCACCGTACTGATGAGCACCACAAGTGCGAAATCCGGATCTACGGTTACCATTACTTTTTTTGAGGGAAAGCTCGCTATTCATTGATTTTGTTAAAATTTTTATTTTGCGCCCATCGTTTTTATTATGCTATAAGAATGATAAAAAATTATTTTCTACTTTTGAATGCATTTAATAAAAAAGCTTGTTCTTTAAAAGTTTTTTTTAATAAAAATTTATTTATTATAACTTTCTCAAAATTTCTTATGAAGAACTGAGACCATATATACCCCAGCCCAGTTTTTCTTGGAATCTAACCAATTTTTTTTACATAATTTACAAAAAACGTAAAGGGGCCAAGATTTTTGGAACATTTTTATGGCGCTATACTGAGAGTGAGATATGTTCGTCTGCACCTCAGGAATGTTCTTGCTGAAAAATTTCTAATTATACAATAATACCCTATTTGCAGGAATATCCTATAAGTAAAAAAAAACACATTTGGAGGATTTTTCTGTTTCCAAGTTTACTTCTAAGCAACTTTTATATTTTTGGGTACAAAAAGTGGCGATCACTGGTGAAGAGGTGATACAAGTTTAGTTTTGTTTTAGGGAGTTTACATTTTTGAATGAAGAACTGCGAGTGGATACCTCTCTGCCATACAAACAAAACAAACTACGCCCATAAGACCAAGAATGGACCAATAAGTAACAGCCGACCACATATAAATACGATCTGCGAAACAGAACACGCCAGTTAAGTTTCAGCACCCTATGGAAAGAACTCTCCTGAAGATGCCAGACACACGAGACGGTGAAACGTCGAGAAGACTAACTTCTACGAACGACGGCCTAACAACCCGAAAATCAACAGTAGTAAGTTATAAATGGCAAAACAACCGATAGGTGCCGTACTGCACGATTTGAAAATGGAAGATGGCTGTGGCACTGTAGATCTAACGAAAAAAAAGAGTTTTTTTGTACTTTAGTGTAAAATGAACTTACTGAATTTCGATTGCTCACACAGAGGGTGGAACCTAGAAAAAATTATTAGTATCTCATACCAAAACTAATCAATCAAAAATTGAAATCCAAGTAAATTTGCATAACAGCCTTATCCCTACTTCTCTTCCTAACGAAGCAACAAGCTGCTGGAAAGCAACCGCTCATCTAATTTTAGAACCAACTAAGAAATAAGTAAAAGTTTCTGAGTCTGTGGGCTCCAAATCATATTTCGCACACGAGCGAACTTTTAAAAAGGTAAAAGCTAACGTTTGGGGCCTAGCTGGATAAAACGCATTAAATCCATCTTTTTAAAATACCTTATTTGTGGAAATAATCTTCCTGTGTAAAGTACACTTGATTTAAAAAAAAACTCATACATGCATTTTTCCTATGTCACAAAATTTAGCTTTCCATTAGTGTGTACTATTATAAGGCATCACCAGCTTAGTATGCCTGACAGCTTAAAATTCAGTGTGACATACTTAAAAATGCCACAGATATCAACATTTACAAAAGTTTAAATTATCACTCGAGTTATAGAAGAGCGGCCACCCATTTTGGAGTTGATAAAATGACGATAATGCGATGGAAAAAGCGCTGGATTGAAAATAATTCTACGGATAGGAAAGATGGATCAGGACGACCAAAAGTAAGTTCTGAAGTACAAGATTGACCATCTCAGACAAAATCCTTTTTTAACGTCGGTTGAAGCAGCTAATGTAACATTATTTCCAGGTTCTTTAGCAAGAGTAAATAGGAGAGTAACGAAATCAGAAGTCTCCTGTCGAGTTGCTGCAAAGAAGCCTTTTCTAACAGAAGAACAAAAATAGGCCAGACTGATTTTTGCACTGAACAACGTTCTTCGTGATAATGGCTTCTGGGAGAGGGTGGTTTTCACTGACGAAAAAATTTTTCAATCATCTTGAAGCAGCAGGAGAATTTTAGTTTATCGTCCACCAAATTTTAGATTTAAATCCGAAATACAAACCAAATTAAAAAAGCTGGAAATTTTTCTGTAAACATGTGGGGCTGGTTTAGTGCTAGAGGATTGGCTTTTTTTGGAGACTCAAAGAAAGATTCAGTAGTGACCGATATATTGAAATCCTTGAAAACGTTATGCTGCCATCTGTACAGGCTTTACATGAAAACAATGACTTCGTTTATTAGCAGGACAACTGTCCAGTACACACGGCTAATGCTGAAGAGTTAAGCGATGCTATTTATCGCGCATTGGATCAGCTCTCAGAAGACCATCAGTATTTTCAAAATTTAACCTTTTCAATGCCCAGACGTTTGCAGCTTGTAATAGAGAAAAATGGTGATCCTATTAAATACTAAATTATTTATTTTAGTTCTTTTTTAAGTTAAAAGAATTAGTATTAATTTTACCATCGTTTTTGTCCAAATTCAATTTTCCTATTCGTCGAATTGTTTTCAATCCAGCGCTGTTTCCATCGTATTATTGTTATTTTACCCAAAATGGGTTACCGCCCTCTTTATAGAACAGCCTTCGTCCATTACTCGAGTGATAATTTGATATTATTCAATAAAGACTTCATTAAAACATTATTTTTGCTGATTTTTTAGTATTATGCAAAATTTAATATAAAAATAAGGTTGCCGTTAATTTAAGTAAAAAAATATTTTCAGTTTTAGGGACCCAATATGACAAATTGTCGTACTTTTGAAGTTTTTAGGCATTTTAGCTGGTAGTCCGTATATATTATACACTTTTAGAAAGGTCAATTTTGTGACTGCATGTATGTGTTTTTTTTTTAAAAATCAAGTGTACAGTAGTAATAAAAAATACTTTGGTTAACTACGACTGCAGGCTAAACTTCAGTTTTATTGAAGTGGTATCGATCCTGGATAAATGCAACTCTAATAGTGCAGTTTTAATGTTCCGTTGATTAACGCACTGACCGAGTTCTGCACTGAATGCATTTTTTTTAGAACGATTTTAATGAGGTCGTGTAAAAATCATTGGGCTCTTTTAAAAATATTTTTTTTGTTTGAAGTGTTTTGTGTTACTTTAGAAGCAATTATGGCATCTGAAGTGGTGAAAACAATTTTTTTTTAACAGCGAGAAAGTTCACATTTTCCGTACAATTTTTTGTACAGAAAGTGTAACTTTACAAAAATCGGTGGAAATGAGAGCGGAAAATAAAACATAAACCGAAAGAGGACGAAGAAGTCTATGTTTTATTTTTCAGTCTCATTTTTGGTCAAGTCGGCTATGACTTGTGTTTACCATTTTAAAATTTTTTTATTTTTTTAATATTAAAAAAAAGATTTTTTTTTTTATTTTTTATTTTTGTTTTTTTTTAAATATTTTTTGGATTTTTTTTAATTTTTCTTGTTATATTCTTTTTTTTCGTTTCAAACGGTCTTCATGGCCTTTCTTGCCATTTAAAAAAGCTGGTGAACCAGCAACAATTTCCAAAAAAAATAAAAATTATTCTGAAATATATTCAAATTATCTATTTATTCCTTTTTGTGTTGCACCATTTGGTCCTTGTGGGGAAAAAGCAAACATTTTCGTAAACGAACTTGGTGCTAAAATCCGCTTATCTAACCATAAACCTAGATCCACCTTTTTTTATGCAAATAATTAGCCTTGCAATTCAGAGAGGCAACGCGGCATCTGTTTTGGAAACACTGCCGGACTTACAGCCTTTGGACGGGGTGTTCTGTGTCTAGTTCACTGCATGAAACGTCCTCCGTTGTGCACGGAAAAAAATGCATTGTATTTTGTAATAAATTGTATTTTAAAGAAAATATATTTATTTTAAATACAATTTTATTAAGTTTAAAAAAGTGCGAGTATTTCTTTCAAATATATTTTTATATTAGACTTGGAATACTTTCAGATATTTGGATCGAATTTTTAAAATTAAATGTATTAATTTTACAATTAAACATCCTGTGTTTTAAAAATAAATAAATATGATTTACAAAATATGTTTAAAATATGAATTTTTTAAAATTTAATATTAGTTTTTATTTAAAAAGCAATATATTAAAAAGTCTTTTAAAAAATAAAACACGAACCTATTTAAAACTAAAATAATTTTATTACAATTTTTCCGTAAATTATAAAAATAAGAAGTGAAAAAAAAATTAAAAATCAAGCTAGTAAAATTTGAAATTTTAAAAATTCGTCACTCGAGATTCAATTATGGGACGCGACGGATGTTTCTTGACCGTCAAAAGCGGAAAAAAAGTCTTTAGTTATACCCTATAGTGGTTTAGAATAAGTGCGTAGAAAAAACTGACAGTTTGATAAGTTATGAATTATTTGCAAAAACTCATAGAGGATTGGAAAATGCCAGAACTTTTTGCAGAATTTCAAGGTAAGTTTTGAAACAGATCGAGGCACAAATAGATTTTTTTCTTATTTTTGCCTTTTATGAAAAATTCTTTATACTGTTTAAAATTTACCACCGTACCGTACCGTTCGACGATATCGACAGTGGAAATCTTCATAGTTTAAAATGTCGGGTTTAGCGTTTTTTTATTGCGTAAATTATTATGCAAGTACAACATAACCCACATTATATGGACATAAAATGTCTAAACAAACTTTTTTTTGAAATAAAAAATTTAAAGACATTTTACATAGGTATCAGTAATTTAAAAAAAAAATGAAAAGAATTCTATAATCCTAGAGGAATTATATTATTCTGTCAAAGTTTTTTTTAACAAAATCTAACGCTGACTTGTTTTTGTGTAATGTAATGTAATTTTTTAATGTGTATTTAATTTTTTTTAACGTTGGTTTGTAAACTTGTATGTACCTATTTAGAAACGGTGTTTTAACATTTAACTCATCTTATTAAATTTTCAGATTTCAGATTTGATATATATTTCTTGTACTAAATTTGTTATTCTTTTCCAGGAAAGAAGAAAATGAATGTTTGGCTAAAAGCAAAAAAAGGAAAAGCGCAAACGCGAAGAAAGAAAAACATCAAAGCAGGCAAAACCTAAATTAAGATATGTTTTAAAGGGATTGGACAGAATAAAGAAAGAGAGAAAAGCAACCTTCGTAAAAATTTAATGTCTATATAACATCTAATTTTAGTGTAATTGTATGTTACGCTTTAAAATATTGGATTTTTGTAACATATATTAATAAATAATATATTAAGTTTAAGTATATTTATTTTAATTCCATTCAAAACAAAATATTTTTAATTTGAAAATATAAAATTTAATAAATTAATTTACTAAATATTAAAACATATATTTAATCTTAAAATAAGAGATATTTATTGGTAATATATACATTTTTTTAAAATAAATTAAATGATTTTTTAATTTTTAATAAAATATATTTTCAACTTTAAAATTTGATGGATTTTGTAATATTGTAATATATTTTTATAATACTTCTTAAAATCTTAGATTTTCGTAACATATATATAAATAAATAATTTATTAAATTTAGATATATTTTTACCTATTTTTAAAATACTTTTTTTTTGCGTGTGGGTTTATTATATTATTTTTTTTTTCATTTACTGAGTTTTGTTTTATATTTTTAATTACTGTCGTAATAAAATAGAAGAAATAATATCCAATTCCTTGATCTGTCAAGATCGACGGGGCAAGATACAGTGATGTCGGTGGGAGCGTGATCCGTTCTTAAATCGAACACGAAATCTCGGAGTGCGCGAGAGTGATTTTAGAGCAAAAATAATAATGGAGAACGCTAAAAGTTTTTCCAGACTTATAACGTTTTGCATGATTACCTCAGCTTTGTTTACACTTACGTTCGGTTAGTTCGTATTTAACTTTAATTTGAGCCGCCTTTTGCTCTTTGACGGTAAAGGAATTTTAATTAGTACAACCGGTACACACCGCTGTTTTCTATGATCAAAAGTTTGCTTTTTTGTACCTATTCATTTATTAAACTCTATCTACGGGACAATGCAAAAAACCTCAATTTTGGTTATTTTGTAGTTTTACGGGGGCATGCATAAACGCAACCATAACTTACGTTTAATGCATCTTCATTTTTATAGGGTTTGGCGGTAAAGGAATTTTAATTAGTACAGTGGTTCAAGACTCGTCGTTGTCTAGCTTTTTAGAAGATTTTTATTCTGACGGTAATTGATGGTGGGATTAGTTTATTTTAGAGCAGTCCTAAGTTTAAGTGAAATTTTTGGTTTTAAACATTTTAAACCAACCCTTCTTGAGTTTGGGACATAGTTTGATTTATAAGAAGACTTTTAGTGAATTTGTTTATTGAATAATCATCTTAACACATCTTTTGTTGGATTTAAGAAGAAAGTTTCAATTTAGAAGAAGAGAAAATTAAAAAATTAAAACCCACGCGGGGTTTAAATAGTAAACACTCTGTAGAACAAATTAAAATTGGGATTATATGTTACTCTAATTAAAACTTACCCTCGCTAATTAATTTTTCCAATTAATACTTGATGTCACAAAACGATTTAGATGGGTAATAATAAAAGGATGAGTAATGAATTTTGTATTTAATCAAAAGGGGTTTTTATTTCGAAATGTCAGTTTCAAAATATTAGCTGCGTTCAAATCACAAACAGCGAGAGTTCGGATCTCTTACCTCTGCTTGTACCTTGGCTTGCACCAACCTCTACTTATGAAAGCTACAGCTTTGAAATGAGTATGCTTTGAGTAAGGAAAGTTTTCTTGACTGAGCTTTTAGATAACCCTAACGTTCTAATTTTAGTTTGCAAAAATATTAATATAGTTGTTTTGGGTTTTTCGTGCATAATCAGTGAACTTCACTTATGATTGTTTTGCCTCGTAGTGCCCTCATAAATATATTTTTTGTGCTGAAAACGGGTTCAAAATATGGCGTTTTTCTGAATAAGATTGGAGATGTTTGATTGGTTATTGAACAACTTGGGATATTAAGTAAGGTAAATTTTTGCTTGTAAAAACGGTTACTAAGAAAATTATAAACGAATTTATTACCAATTGCCACAAAACAATCCTTCCTGGGGGCTATAAGTTTAAACCACCCCCAGAGGTATTCTAAAAAATCACCAACTTTATAACCGCAAACACAGATAACGATGATATTTATGTGCCAAATTTTCGACGTATTCACCATTTGCCATTATGAAACCTATCAAAAAAAAATAAGTTTTAGGTCATTTTCTCCTAAAATATACCATTATTTTGAGAAAAAAGCAGTGGTATTTTGCAATAACAATACAAAATAATGAATAACTTTGTGTCTTTTCTGTCTGGGTAAGTGTTTTTTGAAAATAAGTTTTAAAATTTAGTATGCCCTACAGGTGTAAATATTTAGATCTGTAGTGGGTACTATTTCAGATTTTAGTAAATCCCACTCTATATTTTTATTAAAGCAGCCCAATAAAAATTGCCGACGTTTAAAAACTGGAAAAAAGATTACATCACAAAAGGAAAAGGAAGCAGTAAAATTTCAGCTTACAAATGGGCTTTCTGTGTTGATTTTGGCTTTATAAATCACTTTCTCTTTTTGCTAAACTCATATTTAGAAACACGTCGAAATTTCCTTTCCAAGAATAAGCAGTTTTCGCTAACTGCACAGACCAACACAAGGGAATTTACTGTAACTGGAAAAGAAACACTGACCGAATAACTTCAGGTGCATTTTCCAGGATCAACCATAATGGAACAGCCACCCGAAACCTGGAGAAGAGAACATGAAAACCCTGAAAGGAGAATTTCAAGGGTAGGCTGGCAGGCCTCGAATAAGGTGATGAACTAGGCAAAAATCAAATAGGCAATCAACACATTTAAACCATACAAATCACCGGGATCGGACGGGATTTCCCCAGCAATGCTTCAGAAGGGACCAGACCAACTGATAAGCACATTTTGCACACTATTTAGAGCAAGCCTGGCCCTAAAGTGTGGCGGCTGACCAGGGCCGTGGCGCTAAAGCAGTTGGGCTTCAAAGTGATAGGATACGCAAATGACCTTGTCATTCTGGTTCCTGGAAAATTCAACTCAACCATTAGGGCTGAAAAAAACGATTAATCAACTCCCAGAAGACAGTTATAATCCCTTTTACCAGAACAAGAAATTTAGAGGAACTCATATTTTTAACTGTATGAAATGAGGAAGTTCAGGTGTCAAGAGATGTTAAATACTTGTGGGTAATACTAGACTCTAAGCTAATATAGACTCTACATATCGAGAACTTAATAAAGAAAGCGGAAATCACCCTGGCGGAGATTAAACCACACATTTTACACTGGCTGTACAAAACGGTGGTAATACCATCTATTACGTATGAATCTCTGGTTTGGTGGCCTAAAGTAACTCAACAGACTTGCTTGCCTCAGCGTAACAGGTGCAATGAGATCTACATCAACAACTTCGATGGAGGGGCTCCTAGACCTTTCCTTACTTCACTCAGTGATACAGGGAGGGGCAAAGATCGAACTCTATCGTCTTCAAAAAACCATGAACTTACAAAAGATAATGCATAACAGAAAGGAGAGGATTTTAGATATACCAATCCTATACATGAGATCAGATCAGATGTCACCAAAGTACCTATATGGACCTAGTGTTAATTATACAGGAGAGAGTAGCGTGGTCAGGATAAAACAACCTGCTACCACAGGAAGGACTAATCTGGTACGTAGACGGATCAAAAACTGACGAAGGCAGTGGAGCAGGAATATTCGGGGAGAGACCTAGGATAGATCTGCATTTCTCACTGGGATTTTACCCGACAGTCTTCTAAGCAGTAATCTTTGCCAGAGAGAATAATATAATGGGATACTTCCCAGGCCGCTTATGTGCGCGAAGGTCACCTCAAAGCTATTGTGGGAATGCATTGTTGAATTAATGAAACGGGCGGAATATAATAAAATAAAATTAATATGGGTGCCCGGACATATCCAAGGCAATGAAAAGGCTGACGAACTTGGAAGACCAGGATCGTCAGAAAAGTATATTGTACCAGAGCAAGCTCTTGGGGTACCAAAATGTACTATAAGGTCCGAGTTCAAACTCTGGATAAGGGAAAAATATAAAAGCCACTGGCTAGAAAGACAGGGTCGGTAGGAATCTGACACTGCCCGAGCTCTTCTGGTAGAGAAGAAATGACTCTCGCAGGAAAGTAATTCGGGCGTCTTTTGTAAGATTTTCCTTGAGACCCTTAAAAAAAAATCTACAAACCCCTTTTACAACTAAGTATAACAAACAAATCTTCTGAAACCTACAATACACAAACAAATACTACAAGTTGCATAGCCACTCGTCTCGATCACAACTATGTTTACATTTAAACGTATAAACCTTTTAGATCCGTTCGAGTAAAAAGTTCTATCGCGCAAGTATTGTCACAACCTAACCGCCTTTTGCGGTTTCGAGAGCGCCACAACAAAAGCAAAAAAATACAGGATGTCCCAAAAATAAAATATGCTACAGACTTTTTTAAATGTTTGTATATTATCTCATTTTCTGAATCATTCAAATGTAAGCTTTTCAAACACGGGTCTATCTTTTATCTTCTTCAAGATTAAATTTGTATGGAAGTGATACGGAAATCGAAATTAACTACCCAATATTAATACCACACAACAGTGGCGGTTTCTCCATAGGAGCACATGAGCACGTGCACCCCCACGCAGAATGAAGAAGTAATAATAAAATGTCTGATTTATATTATTCTTTGCAATGTTTCCGGAACTTCCTATTATCATGACACCGCGTCAAAATTAGAAGAGTATTTAAAATTTAACACAGCCAGGTCTCTTTTCGTTTCACGCGCACTCATTGCCGCGTCCATTGTCCGTCTTTTCAACGCAGTTCCTGCTACCAGCTGTTCAATCTTACCGCCGAATAAAATGAACCTCTGCTTGATGACGCGGAACAGTCGTACATGCGATGAAGTAGGTGGTGCCTAGCAGGATATCTGTATGTTTTCAGTGGGCGAGTAACAAGGGATATCGCGAATTTCAATAGAGAAACGCGCACACATTTGGTGTGCCCAGTCCGCTTGCTTTTCCTTGTTGCTGTGGTTCGTGATGCATTTGCGCGTTCAGCGATTTTATAAAGGCTTTTATTTATACTTTTTCTGTTTTATTATTTTAACAATTGTTATAATGAACATTTTCACGGTAGAGTACTTGAAAAATAATTCTAGCTCTTTGAGTATGGAACAAAAAATTGAAATTAAAAATGCCTAAACTCAAAATTGACTTGGCGCAAACCACTAAGGGCAAATCTAGAGACTTCAACAGAAAATTTTGCAACCTACAAAAAAATTCACTGTCAATTTTTTAAATTTGTGAACTTCCTCTTCATAGATCACTGCCACACAAATTTAAACTTGCATATCTTGGAGAATATAAAAGATAGACCCAAAGTGTTTGGTATTTTTGAAAAGCTTACCTAAAGTATTAAGAAAATGAGATAATATACAGGGTGTCCAATTTAAAAAAATTGTTTGTGCCATATTTTATATTTGGGGTATATCGGGTATACATTTTTTGTCACCGCTTTTTGTTATCTAAAATGATCCTATATAAGTTTCTTTTAAAAACCATGGTTTTCCCAAAAAACCCATTATTCCAGACTTTTGCGACACACTGTAGAAATGTATTTCTAAACCTTTTCATCTTATTTGCAACGTGCGTTGGTGGAATGAAGTCAAAATTTTTCTCTCAACATATCGAAAAAAACGAAACTTTTCACACATGCAGTAATTGGTGGTAAAACTAGCAGCGAAGTGTCACTTTCCTTTAGCCCTTGCCCTCAGAGCTTAAATTAATACCTATTTTCGGCCAGCACTTGTCTAGTTATTGTCGAACTTTAATTACATTGTGCCCATAGAAATCAGGAGGGAATAGAGCGATTTTTCACGAGTGCGCATCCAAATTTTGGTAAAGTCTATGAATGTCGCCATTTTTATGCTAGCTGTCAATATTTTCTCGAACTTTCTCTCTTCTTGTAAAGTTATATGGCGACGTCTAATCGTTTCTAATGCTGATGTCGATAACTAACAGATAGCGCAAACTTATTCCATGGCGTCAACAGAAGAGAGGGCTCAGCGGCAGTGTTTTGTGATTTATTAAAGGCTTTTGACTGCGTGAGTCACGAGATAGAGCTGCGAAAACTCTCCGTTTATAGCTTTCGTGGTATTGCTTCTGGGTGTATTTAGTGTTTTCTTTCAGAACATGATCAGTTTTTGTCTTTGAATGGCGTGTCATCTAGCAAACAAAGTATTTCATGTGGCGTTCCTCAGGGCTCAGTATTAGGTCCAACTTTGTTTCTAATTTACATCAATGATATTCTTTAACTTGATATGTCTAGTTCCATCTCGGCTTTCCCAGATGATGCATCTGTATCATGGGGAATCAAGACGAAAACCAACTTCTGGCTGATATGTCGTGTGACTTATCTAAAATTAAAAAATGGTGTGATTCAAATCGACTCTGTCTAAATCTATCATAAACTCACATGACTGGGTTTAACTGTAGGGTAAACAACATCGAGCTCTATTACTTCGGTTAACAACCCTTTCTTGGATTAATTTAGGATGACAGCTTGAGGTTTCAGGAACATATTTTAAAATTAAGTAAAAACTTAGCCTCTCGATGATACTCAATTAGGGTCACCTCTCGGGAAGTGGAACCATGTTGAATTCCACCTGAGATATGCCCTTCCATTCTGGAGAGGTTGCGCACAGTATCTTTTTCAATCTGTTTTCATTATTCAAAAAAGATCTGTAGGGAAATTATGCAATGCTCGTCCTAGAGTTCACTGCAGACCACTTTTAGTTAATTATAAAATACTTACACTTGGATCCTTATTTATCTTGGAAGCTGCATGCCATATTCACAAAACCAAAACTCCTTTTCCAGATCATTAGTAGATTCATTTCACAAGACAAAAAACACAAAAAACGGGTTGGATTGAATTTGGAATGAAGTGACGTATTTTGACTGTCTAGATAAGGCATAGGAAGGAATACATAATTTTTATATTAGCCCATCTGTGTGTTTATCCCTTCTGGTCGGTGTGGAAGTCCTTATTTTCCCAGGAAAAATTCAGGCGTTGTGAAAAGTTTCTTTTGAGAATTAAATGCTGATCGCTTCCATCGAAGTACACCTCATTCCAAATTCTTCGGACCCATTTCAATATGGCGGCTAACAATTAAACACAGAAGCTAAATGGAACTGTCATTGTCAGTGTCAAAAAACTGGTTCGCAACAATTTGGAATGGAGTGTACAGTGAACGTTTTACCGTAAAACACTCAAACTGGCGATATGTCTAAAGCAGGAGATCTCTGTTTTTCAAATTTGAAAACTGATTTTTGACAAAAAAACTCTTGGTATTTTAGAGTTATGTTGTCCGTTGCTTCGGGAAATCAGGATTCTCATACGTCGAGTGGTCATCTAGCCTAGATGCCATGGAGGTCAGGTTGTCTATTATGACATAGCGACCATAAAAATGGTCACCAAAAAAATTTTAATGTTCGCGCAGGTGGAAAGGAATCAAAATCTATTCCCCTCTTCTATATCTATGATTTTGCCAGAACCTCTCATCTAATTTGACTCTGCCCCAGAAGTTTTGCACAGTAAGTGGACCCTTGTAATTAACAGATTAATGCCTGGGATTCTTGTGTTAACAAAAAATTCTTCATTTGCTCTTTATCATTAGAAGCACCTAAAATTTGCATTATTCTTAAAAGAGCCTGCGGATATAGGGATATTTTGGAAGGCTATCGAGACATCTTTATTGCTTTGCTTTGCAAGTTGTACTGTATTGGGCTTTCGCGCAACTCCAAATAGCTTCTAACTTTGCTATTGGTGAAAATCTGCCAGAGAGTACTCTGTTCCATCGAATTTTCTATCAAAAATAAGAGCCCAGGAAGTGCCAATAAAAAGTATTATAGTAATCCTGCTCTTTGCTTTTAAAAGTTAATTTTAATTAGCTACAAAAACTTATATCTCATCCATTAAAATGAATGTAAAAAAAAAACTATAGTACGATACTTTACCTTTACTTTACTCTAAACAATTTTAATCCGAAGGAAAACCGATTTAGATTTTTAGTGACTGCTTTTACTTGTTGTGAGGAAAAGAACAATTTCTCTTAAAAAGCCTTGTTCACGGCATCTCCACGCGTTCCCGGTAAAAGCTTGGGAGCGTTTGGAACCTCTTCACTTTTCGGTCACGTTCCACAAAACTAAGAATCGGCACCCAGGGGGATGATTCTTGAATCTCGTAGGGAAGGTCGTACGGAAACATTTTCATCCTTCATTTCGACCAATAAGGGTTCAGAAGCTGCCAAGCTTGTATGGTGCACGCGCAAAGCTGACTGGATTATCGTTTTTCAAGAGCGCCTGTTCATCTGCTCAGAGGCAATTGTATGTAAGTGTAGGAAGGTTCCTTCGATACACGGTAATCGGGCGGGGTTCGGCCGTGGTCGGATAAGTTTCGGATAACTCGTGATAGCTCCAAAGCCTGTTATTGGTGGATATCAGGGAGGTGACCGTTCTTGTACAACCTTTCCTACGAAATTCAAGAATCAGCCCCCAGAAAAGTGTCAATCAAAATTACTGCTGTATTCATGCCCTTTACTTTTGAAAGTTCATATTCATTTACTACACAAACCTTAATCTTATCTATTGCCAAGAAGGTAAAAAAAACTGCAGTACGATACACTCTACCTCTATTGCCGCCGTTAGCTTTAAACAATTTTAATCCGGGGGAATAAACTGATTTAGCTGCACATAGCTGCAAATTCCTCCGATATGTCTCTTCTACTGGTTAGTAGTAGTAGTAGTATAGGGGCGGCCCTTGGGCCTGGCAATTACGCCTCTTCATGGGCTCTTTCTGCCATACCTCGTTCCTTACCCCTATGCCCCTACTTTCGCTACAACTCTCTCTCCGGGCCTCCCTGTCTTGTTTACGAAGTTTAGTATATCGGCCCATTTGAGCGAGTCCAGCTCTTTTTCCTCTATCGTGGGAAATCCCCACTTTAGCTGCTTTGATCTGGCATATGCATCACACTGTGCTATCAAGTGCTGCGCCGATTCCTCTTCGAGCCCGCAAGCGGGACACACGGGATCTCCTGCTACTCTTATTTGCGTCAGATTTTCAGTCAGCAGTCCAATGTCCTTTCGGGTCTTGCCTAAGAGCCATTTAGTTCTGGCTACATTCAGATCATCCACGAATAGCTTGGACTGTCTGCACTTTGACTCTTGCCTCCAGGACGTCTTCAGTTCATTGTTCGCCAATTTGTTCTAATGTTTAACGGCACGAGAACGACTTCTCTTATGTTCGCGACAGGTTTGCGAGTGTCCATAAAAGTTTGGCGACCCTTCAATCGAGTCTTCACTGATTCCGAGAGCGTCGTTTTTTGGTTGACACCTCTTCAGTTTTCGATCACGTTCCACGAAACCAAGAATCGGCACCCAGAAAAGTTCCGATCAAAATTACTGCCGGATCCATGCCCTTTGCTTTTAAAAGTTTATGCTCATTTACTACACAAACTTATACGTTATCCATTGTAAAGAACGTAAAAAAACTGCAGTACTATTCACTTTACCTTTATTGCCGCCGTTAGCTCTAAACAATTTAAATCCGGGGGAATAAACTGTTTTAGCTACTTTTTAATAACTGCCCCTGCACATTCCTCCGATAAGTCTCTTCTACTGGTTATCGGCAAGAGGACGACTTCTCTTATGTTCGCGACAGGTTTGCGAGTGTCTATAAAAGTTTGGCGACTCTTCAATCGAGTCGTCACTGCTTCTGAGAGCGTTTGTTAGTTAACACCTTATCAGTTTTCGGTCACATTTCACGAGAACCAGGAAAGTGTCGACCAAAGTTGCTGCTGTATTCATGTCCTTTGCTTTTAAAAGTTCATGCTCATTTACTACATAAACATAAACTTCATCCATTGCAAATAACTTAAAAAAAACTGCAGTACGATACATACATACATAATCCGAGGAATACACTATTTTAGCCACTTTTAATAACTGCGTCTGCATATTCCTCTGATAAGTCTCTTCTACTGTCAATCGAGGCACATCTGACATGATCTTCAGTGCCAGGGAACAAAATCGCCCCCTCTTCATGGCCTTCATAGACCTAGTCAAAGCATTTGACTCGGTCAAAAGAGAAGCTCTTTGGCAAATACTGGCAAAAGCTGGATACCCTCAAAAATATATTCAAATTCCTTCGACAATATGAATGCAACAGTCCTGAGCAACGATGAACCAGGAGAGTCATTCCAGATTACGATAGGCATGTTTTATTGCGCCCACCATATTCTCTATATTTTTAGGTGCCGTGCTTCACATTGTTGAGGATCATCTACCGCCAGGAGTGGAAATTCTATATAGATTCGACGGTGGCCTATTTAATCTAGGCAGAATGCGAGCAAAAACTAAGGTCTCGACGACATCGGTAATCGAACTGCAGTACGCCGATAACAACGTCGTTATGGACGATACAGAGGACGGTCTACAGCTGGTAATCAATGCATTTAACCAAGCCTACAAAAGCATTGGCCTAGAGGTCAATCTTGCCAAAACGCAAATTCTTCACCAACCAGAACTAGGTACGAATCTCCAAGCTTCAAACGTTTCCAAAAATGGCCATCCTCTGCAGAACGTGGACCATTACCCATACCTTGGGAGCCACCTATCATTGAATGCAACTATTGACGCAGAAATACAGCATCGCCTAAAAGGTGCTAGCGCAGAGTTCGGACGGCTTTCGGAGAGAGTCTTTAACAATCACGACGTCAATGCGGAGACCAAGCTTCGTGTCTACAACACAGTTATAATACCAACTCTAACATACAGATGCGAAACGTGGACCACCTACAGAAGGCATACCAAACGACTACAAAAATATAACCAAAGTTGTTTAAGACGAATCCTGAGAATCAAATGGCAAGACCGACGAACAAACATAAGTGTTTTAGAAGGAGTCAGAACAACTAGTATAGAAGCCCTTATCTTCAAGCACCAGCTTCGTTGGAATGGTCACGTTATCCGCATGCCCGAAACACGTCTCCCAAAGCAGATATTTTATGGACAACTGAAGGCGGGAAACAGAAATCAAAAAGGTTAACAAAAAAGGTACAAGGACGTTTTCAAAGGCAATATGATGAAGGGTCACATCGATATAAACAACTTCGAGACCACGGCAAATGATAGGACTTCATGGCGCCGAGCAGTCGACGTAGACTAGAGACGGAAAAGAGAGAACGTAGAAAGGAGCGATAAAATGGAAGAATGCATGACCAACAACACCCGGCTGCTGGCAGGAACTGGGTGTGCCAGGACTGTGGAAGGGTGTGCGGCTCGAGAATTGGCTTACATAGCCATTAAAAAACGCACAAGAGATAGCGACGATACAGAATAGACTGGTAATAAACAAGAGAACGACTTTTCTTAAAGCGACAGCTCTGCGAGTGTCCGTAAAAGTTTCACGACTCTTCAATCGAGCCGTCACTGCTTCCGAGAGCGTTTATTGATTGACACCTCTTCACTTTTTGGTTACATTCCGCGAAACCAAGAATCGACACCTAGAAAATTGTCTATGAAAATTACTGCTGTATTCGTGCCCTTTGCTTGAAAGTTCATGCTCATTTAGTACAAAAGTTAAATCTCGTACATTGTAAAGAACGCAAAAAAAAACTGCAGTACGATACACTTTACCTTTATTGCCGCCGTTAGTTCTAAACAATTTAAATCCGGGGGAATAAACTGTTTTAGTTACTTTTTAATGACTGCCCCTGCACATTCCTCCTGAATAAAAAATGCGGCCGTTTTGCGAATTTGCGTTTGTTTCCCGTGGGCGACAAAACTTGGACTTTATTGTTTATGAGGAAACTTTTTCCCGGGGCACGTAAATTTCCATTTCGGCTTGGTATTTTGTGTGCGCCCTTAAATTGGGATTTATATTTTGCATTCTGGGATATATGCGTTTCGTTTCTGTCGTATGTTATTGTAATGCATGTCGCAGAGGTATGATGGTATAGTTCCAAACAGATGCCGAATGCTGATGATGATGATGATTGGCTTTTATATATGATAACGAACAGCGGCGACGCGTCCCCTTAAAAAGTGAGAGGGGGCGTCTAATTTTTCAATTAAAAAAAAACATTATTGAGGGATAAGGTTTTTATGGCCCGCCATATAATACAAAAAAATATCAACGTTACCTGATGTACAGAGTGGTTTATTTTCGATGGGTTCTTATGGAAAACTCCGTTAATATTGAAGATATCAAGATGCCATTTACACATTACTGCCCTACTTTTTCGAGACTTGAAAAATGCTGTTATCAGATTTTGGATGACCCTTGTAGGTTCTGAGCTACGGGGGGAAATCGAAAATATGGAAATTTTAATAATTTGCCATGTCTTCCTCAATATGCAAGATATTTTGATTCTGTAAAAACTTTTTTGTTGCAACTTTTTAACGGAAACAAAATGGCGTACTTAAAATTTTAATGCAATGTTTCGTTTTGAACATCAGGATCGAAAACTTAAATTTTGTATAGTTTATAGTGCTTTTTTGACTGGTTTATCCTCCATTTTAATTTTACGACGTTTCGACCCCAAAAACCATCATCAGTGATATATTTTGAGTTTCAGTAATAGGGACAGCCCTGGAAAATCGAATCTGTTTTCTATTTTAAACTTATTGTTTTGTATGCTTTAAACTCCATGTAATAATAATGTAACCACGGAGATATTTGTTTGTTTAGTTTTATTAATAAAAAATACCTATACAATAATTTAAATATAAAGAAACAAACAGGAACAAACTTAACTTGCTTACATAAAACTAACAACTTAATTTAATTCAAATGTTCAAATTGTTGTCCGTTAAAGTGAATGCACATCTCACATTTTCTTTGAATTTTTCTAAGACTATGTAACCAAGACCAAAAGAGTACGAAAAAGAATGAAACATGCTTCTCGGTGTTGTTGAAGCTACTCCCCAAACAAGCGTAAGGGACGTGAAAACTTCGGTTGGTATTTTAAAGACCCGCACTCAGCGTATTTTAAAAAAGCATAAATATTTTCCCTATAAAAAAAGGATTGAATAAAAGAAGGAAGGCTTGAATTTTCTCGGGTGTACTTGCAGCATTCCGAGTTAGATGAAAACTTTAGCCATAAGATAATTTGGTCTGATGAGGCCTTTTTTAAGAGCGACGAGATGTTCAACAGGAACAATACTCGTTTCTGGTTGCAGGTTGAAAGAGCACGGCAAGGACGTTTTGGTACCAGTATAAAATTCGTTATATATGAGGGAAGTCTTACTGGCCCAAGAAACCAAGTAATACTAGAAGAAATTTTCCCTCAATTACTGGAAGAAATTCCAAAGAATAAGCAAAAAAACATTCACTTCCAGTAAGACGGCGCAGGTCCTCATAATGCTGCCATAATAAGAGGCATGTTAAATTATGGCACTATTCCATGGCTTGCAAGATCTCCGGATCTGTCAATTTTAGATTTTTTTCTTTGGGGTTTCCTTAAAAATACAATTTATAAGAGTAGTATGATAACATAGAAGACTCAAAAAATGCCGTAAGGGAGGCATTTACATATTTAAGATCAAAAAGAATGGCAATAATAAATGCTCTTAGGAAAATTCAAAGAAAATGTGAGATGTGCATTGATGTCAACGGACAAAAATTTTAACATTTGAATTAAATTTAATTGTTAGTTTTATGTAAGCAGGTTAAGTTTGTTTCTTCATATTTAAATTATTGTATAGGTATTTTTTATTTATAAAACTAAACAAACAAATATCTCTGTGGTGGGTAGTTACATTATTACATAGAGTTTAAAGCATCCACACACACACAATCCATCCAATTTAAAATAAAAAACAGATTCGATTTTCCAGGGCCGTCTCTATTACTAAAACTCAGAATAGAGCACTGATGTTTTCGGGGTCTAAACGTCGTTAAAATAAAATATAAGTTAAACCAGTTAAAAAAGAACTAGAAACTATACAAAATTACGCAAAACAAAATTAAGGTACGTATTTAAGTTTTCGGTCCTGATGATGGTCAGTTAAAAACGAAACGTTGCGCCATTTTGTTTCCGTTAAAAAGTTGCAATAAAAAAGTTTTTACAGAATCAAAATATCTTGCATATTAAGGAAGATATGGCAAATTATTAAAGTTGCCATATTTTCGATTTCCCCCCGTAGCTCAGAAACTAGAAGGGCCATCCAAAATCTGATAATAACATTTTTCAAGTCTCGAAAAAGTAGGGTGGTAATGTGTAAACGGCATCTTGATATCTTCAATATTAACGGAATTTGCCATAAGGACCCATTGAAAATGGGACACCCTGTACATACCATGAAAAATAAATTGAAAGAATCTTCAACTACAATATAATTTCCATTTTAGAGCTTTGTAAATGCATTGGGGTCTTTTAAAAGGAAAATTTGTCCGATTTGATGAAGAAACTAGTAGAAAAAATGCAAAAAAACAACATAAAATTTTTTTTTCTTTCGAAATTTTTGTACAACTCGGCATCGTCGAAAAGTTTACATTTTTGACGATGTGTGGTTTCGTTATTTTGTTTATGTTATTGTGGTGCCTTCGTGTTCTAAAATTAGAAAATAAATATTTCAACGCATCGGTATCGGTCGGCTGATTGAAATATTTGCGTATGTTCGTGGATCCGTAACGATACGTACATCCTTCCGTACGCAACGAGATTCTGTCATCACACCCGTCAAAGAAGCAGGTATCGTTCGAAACATGGCATGAACAAGTCAAAAATGTAGTGTATTTTGGCTTTGTTTTGAACGCGTTACGTATACCGATACCGAAGCGTTGAAATATTTACTTTAAGTGTCTATTATGTGGCGTTGTTTTCTGTGATTGGTAGTCTGTGATTTATTTTAATAAATATGCGAAGCACATTGCCTTTTTTGTATCTTACACCTCCCCTCCTAAAATACAGTATGCATTAATTGGCTCTTAACCTACAGAAAGTCTCACTTACAAAGTCCAGGGTACAAAATGCCTAAAAGAGCAACTTTTATGCAAAAATTTGAAAAATAATATCCAATATTACCTAGCAAGTGGGTTTTTTTTTGGAGAAAGCCATAAATTGACCTAAACTCTATAATTATGCTCATTAATTAAGCTTCAAAGATCCTGGTTTTTGTCTTCCAATCTTGTTTTATCCATGTTTAAATCTGAAGGAATCCAATGTTCTTTCGAAACGAAATTACGGGAAATACTAGTCAACATTTTTTAATATTTTATTACGGTAGTTTCCACTCTATTATAATCATTTAAATAACAAGGTTTGAAAACGACCCTTTGCACACGATCAAGCATTTTGCATTTTTTTTAATGATATTATTGCGATATTACAGGGCTTTTTTTAATATTAAAATAAAAAAGTGGGTAGGATGACTGCCAAGAGGGGTGGGTTTAGGATCTAGTGTTTGTAGCCAAAATCATGTTTTCATTTAATGCGCGGCAAGCGAAAATTTTGAAAGAATTGGATTCAATATGCCACTTGTTATACGTTTTAAATGCTGTTGACAGAAATTTCCTAAAATTAAACTAAAATTGTTACAAATTAAACTAAAATTGTAACAATGAATAATATTATAGCGCTGCCGGTAATATTTTTTGCAATTTAAGTAAAAGATTCTTCTTCAACAATTTTGATCTAGCTCTTTGACGGTTATTTTTAAATATTAAAGAAAATGTGAGTTGAATTAGCTGACAAAAGAGGTTGGGGTCGGACCTATAGCCTCAATTCTAGATTTGTTACCACAATCATATGCCATAAATTGTAACTGTATCAAACTAATGACCTAGATTACAGTCCCCCCGACGCTACGTCGCTGGTAACGAATGCCATATGTCAACCACCTCCCCCCTTCATGTGACGCACAGCTCTTTTGGTCTTTTGGCCACGAATATTGAACAAAAAATTGAAGTCATTTTGACGCCCTGCACTGTACCTGATAAAGCGTTTTAGTTAGGTAATGGGAAAGCAACACCATTCTCAACAAAAAAGCCAGTTAACTTACCCAATTGACAGGTAAAACATAGTAGGCCAAAGGATACTAAAACAAAAATGATCTAACTGGGTTTTTATAGTTGAGAACGGTGTTGGACCGCTATACTAGTCTAAAGGATACTAAATCGAAAAAGAGCTAACTGAGTTGGGTGAACGCCCAGTATACAGTAACATTTTTGACCGTTATTATTTTACCAGAGGTTAGAAACTAGGAAGTTGTTAAAAATTTTCAAAAATTGCGGGCATTTGAGAGCCCAGCAAACCAGGAGGTGGCGGTAAACATTCGGCCACTAAAATCTCCTGTATTTCGGAATGTATTTGGCGCTCGATAATTCTAATTCATCCCGAGGTTGGTTTAACGCCATCAAAATGCGCTTTCTAACAAGTAGGTTCTTTGCTTGCTGAAAAACACCTGACCGTTTTAAGCGTTTTGTCGCTTTGTAGGCGCCAGCTGTACGCAACTTTTCTCGCGGCGTTTAGCAACATAGAAATGAATCATATATTCTTAAAAGACAGATTTGATATAGAAGGCTCGTGGCGTAGTGGTAGGGTATCAGACTCTTACCCGGGACGCGCAGGTTCGGATCCCGGTTGCGTCCAATACTTTTTTTGTAAATTACAGTTAAAATAATCACGCCCACGCGCCTGTCGGCCGACACGTGCCCAAGCGGTCATGGGCGATATACATGCATCGGCGCCCCAAGTTGTCGAGCCGCCAGCTGGCTTCCGAAAAATTGTAAAAGATGCGCTAGCATCCAGACCACGTTGTGTTTAATGGGAGAGCTCAGTGCATTTCTTAAAATCGCTTTGAAGCTCCTGGCGAAAAAAAAGTAGGACACGGAATTGAATTATGGGTAAATATAACACCCTATATTAATGAAAATTTACATTGTTACCTATTTTTTAGTTATTATTATTATTATTATTATTAACCTCTCGTTATTTACCTTGATACATTTGACACTTGTTTTTGTCATAATAGGAAATAAATCAAATATTTTTTTTTAGAGTAATTTATTGAAAATTCCTTTGATTTGAGAATTGAGTTGGAAAATTCAACATATAACTTGAGTTACGGAATATAACTGGTCTATAAGAAAAGCGGCGAAATATTTTGGAGTTAATAAAAATACATTACCACGCTGGACAAAGCGCTGTAACAAAAACAATACCACAGAGAAAAAACAAGAATAAAATAAACGGCGATAAAAAAAACTGTACTTTTTGCAAATAAATAAAAACAATAATTTTAATACTTAATGGGCTCGCCGTTCTTGTCTAAAACAAGCTACAGACGAGTCGGCATTGAAAAACTTTGAAAACTATTGCTCTTCTTCTGAGATGATATCTACGGCTCTTTCAATGGCTTCATTCAACTCGTCTGATTTTCTGGGAAGCAATTTCACTAATAAATTATCTTCACAATCCATCCCCAAACATTTTCCATCGGATTTAAATCCGGACTGTCAAATGTAAAGAGGGCCTCTAGGTACAGAGAAAGAAATGTCTTATCTATGATTAATTGGAGCAGTGTAGCTATTCTTGGAATCAGGAAGAAAACAATTATCTCCTTGAAACGCACAGATCCTATTGGTCGACGCCACCGATTCCCTCAAAAATTCTATTAAAACATTGTCATTAGTGTCATTTGCGGGAGAAATCAGCGCCATCGACCAATCAGAACCGCGCATTTGTGAGGAATTATTTTCTTTCCCTGATCTCAAAAATAGCTACAGTATATGCCACCCGAAATTTATCCACATTGATTGACGTCAACTATCAACGACAATTTTCAGTCTGACGTTTATTTTTTGTTTCTCCCTAGATTTTTGGCCACACTGATCACAGGATGGACAGGGCCTCATTCAGAAAATTTCGAATTTCGAAATTTCGAAAAAAAATCGATCGTTTAGTTAAAATTTTACCATGAGTTGATTGTAATAGAAAGTTTTTGAACCATTTTTTTGCCATTTTGTTATTGTTATCTTAAGACAATTGATCACAGGCTAGTAGATATGGCCACGGCAGCAAGTGTTGATCCAATACATAAACGTAAATAGTGCGAACGAATCTGTTTCGTCATAATTTCCTCTAATATTAGGAAGTAATTTGTTATTTTAAACCTAAAAACTGCAAATTCGTAAGGCTCAAAATTAGAAAACATTAAGTTTATTATTACAAGCTTTTATTTATATATATTTCTATCTTGAAACTCAATTTTGACTAACTTGTAGGTCGATTGAATTCAAACTTGGTATGCGGTTATAGTTCCGGTGACAATACAATAATATGGTAATGTTAGGCATTCCCTGGAGGGAAGAAAACGCCTAAGTTTGTCCAATTTCACCCAAATTTGGTATACATGGGTCTTCGGGGATAAGGAATACGAATTTTTGATCAGATTTAAAAAAATCAATATGGTGGATTCAAGAAGGACAATTTTTGTTGTTTTGCTTACCAATTTTAACTGGCTTATCTTCAAATTTGGTATGCGTTTATAGTTCCGGTGACAATACAATAATATGGTATTCTCAGGTAACCACCTCCCCCTAACGAGGAAACTTGAGGTGGAAAAATATTTAGCTTGTCTGACTTCAACCAAATTTGGCATACGGGGGTTTTTGAGGATAAAGTATAGGAATTTTTGATCAGATTTTGAAAATTTAACATGGCGAATTCAAGATGGACGATTTTTGGTCAAGTTTTGCTAATCAAGTTTAACTGACTTGTACACATCCGATTGCCTTTAAATTTTGTATCCTTTTATAGTTCCGGTAACAATACAATTATATAGTATTATTAGGCACCTCCCTCCCCCCCTACGAGGATAGTGGAGGGGGAAAACACCTAAGTTTGTCCGATGTCAACCAAAATTGATACACGGAGGTTTTTGGGGATAGGGAATACGAATTATTTGATCAGATTTTGAAAATTCAATATGGTGGATTCAAGATGGACGATTTTTGGTCAAGTTTTGCTAACGAATTTTAACTGACTTCACCTCACAAGTACAGTACAAGTCAGTTAAAATTGATTAGCAAAGCTTGACCAAAAATCGTCCGTCTTGAATCCAGTATATTGAATTTTCAAAATCTACCAATTTTGGTTAAAATCGGAAAAACTTAGCCGTTTTTCTCCCTCCAGGGGGTGCCTAATAACGTAGGTAATCTACGCTAATAATACCATATTATTGTATTGTCACCGGAACTATAATCGCATAACAAAATCGGACATGTAGAGGTTAGTCAAAATTGAGTTGCAACATTTGACCCGAACATATAAAACAATACATAGAGGTAAAGTTAAATAAAAGCTTGCAATAAAAAATACGCAAAATATAAAGCCGGTCCAGCATTTTTAAACGTCTAAATTGAATTTGAATTCATTAATTTTTGGGTGACTTCGCTCACCAGTCTGGGTCCCTCTCAGGCATATTGGGTCAGCATCGCGTTTTCTTTGTTATGTTCGGTATACAAATAAAAATGAATATCATGGCCGCCTTAGCAAGCATATTACATAATAATATATTTTTCATCCATAAAGTATTTCTAGCATCTTGCTGTTTCACTCTGGTGCATTTGATTAATATGAAAGCGTAATATAAGGCGTTATTCGGAGTGATTTAAAGTTAGCAGTGTAGTTAGAATGCCGTGGGGCGTTTGATTTTGGCAACTTAAAAATATGGTTTTTGTTCTATGGTGAGGTTATGTTTTGTCTAAATAAAAATGGAGTGGGGTGTAGCTACACAGGAGACATCGCGATCGGTAGGCAAATGAAGCAAAATGATCACCAAACAGATAGTGCCGACTGAAATTTAAGTATAGCTTATACAACTGGTTTGCTTTACCGGCAAGCTTACCGACGAAAACAATCTGAAGTCTGGTTACACTGCTTCTAGTCCAAAGGACGATCGCAAAAACATGTGATAAAGGTTGCAAGTTTGCCAACTATGAAATCCAAAACGGTACCGTAATTTCGACAGGACTGTAGCAAAAATGTTTATTATTTGAAACAACAATTTTGAAAAATATTCGAAATAAATATAGGTTATAAGCGATAAATTTGATTGGCACATCAAAATCAGCGATATAAAGTGACAAAAAAACGTCATAAATCATTTGCTAAGAAACTCATGACATCGTTAAAAAAAACTATATTGAATACTAAGACCGTTTTAGTGTCCTTTTATTGACGTTGGCCGCCATTTTCATTTATTTCCTCCCAATATATTTCACGGAAAATTAAAAACGTTTAACTTATCTTTGGGGCAAAATGATACATTACCCTCATAAAAAATAATAAAAACCATTAACATACAATAAAACCCACATAAATCAGTCCACCAACGCCACGAGCGGGGATGAAGTTGATGAATCTTTTTCATTTGTTTCGGCCGCCTTGAAAAATACATACATAAAAACCCACTTTCCAAAAATATATTGCGCCTCATACGCACCCCATTTAACTTAGAAGCGTATAGAGTATAGGTTGCCGCGCGTACGCCACTGGAGATGTGACTTCTTTTCTTCTAAAATTAAAACTTATTAAAATTCTTTGTTCTGAAATATTTCAACACACGCTAAGCACGTCAAAAAACTGCCATTATTTTCGTCTTGGCTTTGGATGAACCATTTAAACATACACAGTACTTACGGAGACTTTGGTTATATTATTATCTGAGAAACCTTAGGACCTAATTTTGGAAGGTACATCAAATGCATGCTCATAGTTCAAGAATGACCGCGGCAAAACCGATGCTCGCTCTGCCATTCACCTGTTCATTTAGGCTTGTTGGCTGCAACCATGGAGGAAACAAAAAACGGTACGGAGGAGCACGCCCTAAAGTTAGTGCGCCCAAGATCAACAACACCCTGGTGGAGGAATGTGCGGATGCACTAGAATCCTTGGGAGAGGGCGAACAAGTGACACTTATGTGGGTACCGGGACATATGGAGGTGCCGGGGAACGAGAACTCCGACGAGCTCGCCAGGATCGAGGCAAGCACCCAGTATGTAGGGCAGGAACCACTCCTAGGAACAACCAAGAGGCAATTGCAAAGTCGACTCAACAAATGGGTCAACGATGCCATGGCGATCGCTTGGAGAGGAGGAACAGGATGCAGAGAGACCAGGGACTTTGTGAAAATCCCGGATGTAGCCAGACAAAAATGGCTTCTGGGGAGATCACGAAGGGACGCTGGTCAGCTGACAGGAATCATAACAGGTCACAACCGACTAAGGAAGCACATGACCCGGATCGCGGTGGAAAATGACTCGACCTGCCGGGCCTGCGATCGGGCAGAAGAAACATCTCGACATGTTATAGCGAACTGCGAGGCATACCAGAGGACGAGATACCAGGTATTCGGTTCCCCGACCCTGGATGAGGAGGACCTGTACACGCTCAAATGGGATAAAATACTGGACTTTGCAAAAAGGACAGTAAAAAGAGATGAGCAGATTGCCAGACCAGTGGTGCAGGCGGCGGATTAGGGGCAGGCTCGGGGTAAGGCAGAAAGGGGCCAGGGAGACCTACTTGCCAGGCTTCGCGCCGCCCCTTCGCTACTACTAAGCTTGTTTTCGCGGCTGCGCTGCACCCTACATTTCTTCGTCGCTCTCCCTCTCTAACTTTTAGAACAATATGGAATTTATTCCAACTCATTGTTTTGGGTTTTTCCGGTGTTGGCAAATTTTGCAAATAAATGGTGGTCATTATTTGCTAAGGAGTTTTCGTTGGACCAGGTATCTTTTCTTTTTTTAATCTAAGGTTGTTTTGTTTAAATTTTATTATTGCGCCAAATTTTCGCGTAAAAATATGCGAAAAACGATTAAGAAAGCTTCTCTTCTCTTGTTTAAGAATCTGTAAATAATTCTTTGGTGATATTTATTTGATTATACACAATTTAATAAATTATTTACCAATATATCTTACAAAAATCCAAGATTTTAAACAGTGTTATAAAAATATATTACACTAAGATATTCTTCTCCTTCAAGTGCCATGCTCTCTTCGAACGTTGGCTATCATCAGCGCAATCTGCACCCTGTCCACTGCTTTTCGGTAAAGTGTCGTAGTACTAACACCATACCATTGTCTAAGATTTTTAAGCCATGATATCCGTCTACGACCCGTACCTCTTCTGCATTCAATTTTGACTTCTATTATCAATTTTAAGAGTTTATATTTGTCATTTCTCAAAATATGGCCAAAATATTCAAGTTTTCGTTTTTTGATAAATAAAACTTTAAGCTCTTTATTTATTCTAAGCAGAACATCCACATAAGTTACTCGGTCCATCCAAGATATCCTTAATATTCTACGAATGCCTCCAACTTTTTGCACGTGACCTCAGTCAGTGTTCATGCTTCCATGCCATAATATAAGATGCTAAAAACATAACACCGAAACACACGAATTCGGAGAGTGGTATTAAGATCGCGACTACACAACACTGTTTTCATTTTGATAAAAGATAATCTGGCCTGTTCAATTCTTGCACGAACTTCTTGCATGTTGTCCCAGTTCTCATTAAGGAGACAACCTAAGTATTTGTACAAATCCAGGCATTCGACTTGCTGCCCATTTACTTCTAACATGCCCCGGATGTTCTTTTCCTTAGATATGACCATCCATTTTGTTTTTTCAACATTTAAGTTAAGCCCGAATTGCGAACTTTTGGCAGCAATTTGATTCAACAACTCTTGTAGGCCTTCCAGCGTGTCTGCTATTATGACAATGTCGTCGGCATATCGTATGTTGTTGATTTTTACACCGTTTATGGTCAAACCCTCTTCGCAGTTATGAAGTTTGTTACTATAGATATTAAACAACAGCGGAGACAATATACAACCTTGGCGTACTCCTCTTCTTATTTGGACCTCTTCGGACAGTTGGCCATCAACCTTTATTTGAGCAGTCTGATTCCAGTATAGATTAGCGATTATCTTTAGATCTCGGTCATCTAGACCAACTTCTTTTAGCGATTCTATGAGCTTTTCGTGGTGGACTCGATCAAATGCCTTCTCATAATCTATGAAACAAGCATATACTGGCACCGACACATCTCTAGACCGCTGAACTAAAACTTGAATGCCAAACAAGGCCTCTCTTGTCCCGATCCCACCACGAAATCCAAACTGCGTGTCACCCATAAAAGATTCGCATTTTCCATAAATGCTTCTGTGGATAATCTTTAGAAATATTTTTAACATATGGCTCATTAGGCTGATTAGGCGATAATCACTACACTTTGCTGAATGTTTTTTAGGCAGCGTAACAAATATTGACTTTAGCCAGTCAGCAGGGATTTTACCGCTACGATAAATCAAGTTAAAAAGTTTGACCAGCGTATTTAGCGAATGTTCGTTTTTTATTAGCTTTAAAACCTCAATGTATACTTCGTCTTGCCCTACCGCTTCTCTGGTGTTATATCTATGCCTTGGTTTGAGAATTCTTCTGGCTGTTCGGATCGGTTATCGGTAAAGAGATGTTCTATCTAGCTACCCCATTCTTTTAATTTTTCTTTGGTATCCGGTATGATTTTGCCTTGATTGTCCACAAGGATTCCAGCTTGCCTTTTATTAAATAATCCGGCCGCTTCCTTTATGTGTTTATGTAAATTGAATGTTTAGCATCTAGATCTTCTATTTCTTGACATTGCTGTGTTATTCAATCTTGTTTTGCTCACCTTATCTTTGTTGGGAATTTGGAACCTTTGGTTGCACTAAAACAAAATTATGATTGTTTTCCACAAACCAAAACTACACTTTTTTGCACTCGACGCGCATTTCGCTAACAACGTTAGCATCATCAGGAGACGATAAACAGAACTAGAGATAAGACTAATAATTTGTGATTGATCACGATTTTTAATCCTATCTCCCCTCAACCAAAAAATAAAGTGTACTAAACGGGATGGGTCCTCTATCTTTATTTAAACTATTTCTGGATTTAATGATTTCCATACTTTCATATGCATTCAAAAGTCTTTTGTTTGGTACACTTTTTAGAAGTTTTATGTTATCTAATGTGAATCTATGATTGTTTTCAAAAGCATGCTCGGCCACACTTGACTTTTCTGTTCTTCCGTATTTTAAGTGTGCTAAGTGTTCTTTAAAACGTGTTTGAATAGAGGGTCTCGTTTGGCCAACTTATTTTTTGTCACAATCCATGCAACTAATTTCGTAAATTCCACTTTTTTCTAGAACTGTAGTTTTATCCTTGGGATTTCCTAGTAAGCTTCTTATTGTGTTACCGGATTGATATACTAATTTAAGACCGGTGTTATTAAATACTTTGTGTAATCCTTTCGTATAATAAGGATTATAAGGAATTGATACAAATTTTGAGTCGCAGGTATCTTTTTGTCTGAAAAAGGTAGAATTCCGAAAAATCTTTTGAAAAGAATGTCTATTTATCAGCTTATTTATTAAGCCTTCGTCGTAACCGTTTTCGCCAGCTATATTCCTAATCCTATTCTTTTCTGCTTCAAATCTTTCTTTGTTTAAGGGGAAATTTACTAATCTATATGTTAAAAAGTGCAAACTTGCAAGCTTATGTTGTAAGCAATGAAAAGAGTCATTTGGAATATACCTGTTGGTGGCCGTGCCTTTTCTGTATAGGTCAAAGTCCAACTTTTTTTGATTTCTTATAACTAAAGTATCTAGAAATGGCAGTGTACCGTTGTTCTCTGTTTCATAAGTAAATTTAATAGTGGGGAATTTGTTATTTATTTTTTCCATAAAATTTTCAACACTAGTTACTTTAGTGTTGATTGTATATAAGATAGAGCGTAGATTAATTTAGTTCATTGTTTATCGTCTCCTGATGATGCTAACGTTGTTAGCGAAACGCGCGTCGAGTGCAAAATAGTGTAGTTTTGGTTTGTGGAAAACAATCATAATTTTGTTTTTTATTGCTCTATTGATTTCTTGATACTGATCGCTGCCCTTTTTACTGCGTCTTTTATCCATCAACTCCAGGATTTCATCGGTCATCCTTCCTTTTATTACTAAGATATTAGCTGCTAAAATTCAGCATATTACATATAAAAATCCATCGTATTTTAAAATTAAATATATGTTTTATTAAAATTGAATAAATCAATATTTTCAAATTTAAAATCTTTTGTTTTAAATGAAATTAAAATAAATATATTTAAAATTAATATATTATTTATTAATATGTGTGACAAAAATCCCATATTTTAAAGAGTAATATACAATTATACAAAAATTAAATGTTATATAGATATAACATTAAGTTTTTATGAAGACAGCTTTTCTCTCTTTCTTTATTCAGTCCAATCCCTTTCCAACATCTCTTTCTTCGCGTTTGAGCATTTCCCTTTATTATTTTTCTTTTAGCCAAACATTCTTCTTTTTGGTTGGTTAAAAATAAATCATTCTATATGAAGCAGTTATATTTATTAAAATTTAATCCAACTGACAGTGCATATTTTCGCCAGTCGTATTCTATTGAAGCTTTCTCTCAAACTATTTCGCTATGCATGTTTTTTTTGCGTAGCTGCAACTACCAGGTACAATCCTATGATGTAAGAAACAAAAACTCTCTGAATTAGCAAACACGATACCTAAGGGCCTTTTTTTATGGTCACTCTCAAAATCTTAAATCGTCATTAGCTTAGTCTTAGACATTAATTAAACGTAAGGCCCTTATTCCGGCGTAATCCACTTTACTTGATCCGCAAGGCTGGCAACAAGATCAAATTAATTGAATCACATCAATCCAATTGAAATTTTAAGACTGGATAAAAGACTGAGCTTTCGAGTAGTAGTCATTAAATTAGGCTCTTCTCTGAACGACTCTACCGAAGAAATAACAAAAACTAAATTAGTTGCAAATAGTTTTAAAAAAAAATTATCATAATAAGATTTTTTTAAGGGCATAGTTACTATCTATTGCATTAATTATAATTGGTCCTTGATTTTTTCTGCTAGGGTACCGAGACTTTTAGAAAAAAGAGAACATTTTTTTTTCGGTAAACTAGGGACATTAAATAATTTTTATTTTATATCGGGTTTGTTATAACTCGCAGTTAGTTTGAAACCTTTTAGAAAAATGACAGTACTATGCAAAATATGAAAATCTTTTAGAGGTTTTTGTCAAGAATTTGAAAGTAAAGAACCCTGCAAAATTTCAGTGAGTTCTGATGAATAGCTTTCCCTCTGGCCAAGATTTTAAAAATTTTGGAAAAAGATGTCGCCACATCTAGGAAGAAACTATACAGGGTTGACCATTTAGAAAGGTGCACCTGGATTTTTTGAAAAACTGTTAAGAATTGGAGAAAATACTGAAACACATCGATTTTGTTTGTAAAGGGGACACTTTTTGGCTTGAAAATTTTTATAGCGCGCATCCCCTTTATTTTGAATAGAGAAAGTGGGTCGAGTGATACCTTTGACGGTATCCTGAATGTCTTGACAATTGTGTAAAACTTTCGAAAATCTATCAATTAGTTTTTGAGATATTCACTTTCACAGTTGCATGGACAATTGCAAAAATACTTTTTTAAAGAATTTTTTTTATATATTTGAGAATTCCCGGGATATGTCGACTTTGGTTTTACTAATGGTACATTTTATCATTGCATTTTTTCTTCTACGATAAATTCTTACAAGATGTGAAATTTGCCTACACAATTTAAGCTTACTTTGAACACGAACACGATTGTTAAGATATTCAGGAGACCTTCAAAACAAGGTATCAGTCGTCCCCCTTTCCCTATTCAAAATATAGGGGTAAAGTTTACCCCTCAAAGAGGATGCGCGCTATAAAAATTTCAAAATAGTCAAAAAGTTTCCCCTTATAAACGAAATCAATGTGTTTCAGCATTTTCTCCAATCCTTTACAGTTTCTTTTAACTGGCCAACCCTGTATAATAGTCTTAACACAGTGGTTTCTAAACTTTTTCAGTTTGCAGCGCATTTACAGGTTTATTATTTTGTCAAGGCGCCTCTACTCGCAATATGCATATATAGGCTCGATTAATAGCGGATGCGGCGCCGGCGCTGCCAAACGTAACTCAAATTTTACCTTATCAGGAGCGCCTGGTGGCGGCTCTGGCTTCTTCTCGCAGTTGAAACAATCAACGACATGACTTTTTTTTATATATAGGGTGGGCTTTAAAATTTTGGAATGTTTTGATTTTCTAATAACCTTTTTGTTCCTTAACCGATTTTTATAAATGTTAGCTTCCTGGAAGGGTAAGTAAAAAAATTTTATAATTTTTTAACAAAAACCGTCATATGTCAAAAATTCAAGATGGCGGAAAAAAATTAAAAACACAATTTTTAAAAAATAATTGCCACTTTTTTTACCCCCTGTATCTTTTTTTATTAAAGGTAGGAAATCTGACTTTATTTCACGTTTAACGAGGTACCACTCATAAAATTCGGTTTACTTACACAGAAGTTACGTGTGTTCAGATTTCCTCTAAATACACAACCTATTCTAAATACCAAAAAATATTTTTTTAATAACTTTCTAATTTTTTGTCGGATTTTTATAGAGTAAGCCTTTTTGCAACAACAATTGTTCAAAATTTACGATTTTTATATAAAAAATATCAAATGTCGGCAATAGTATAAAACAAGATTTTCAAAAACAGATCTGCTACTTTTCTGTAAGCACCTTGTTAACTTTTTTAATAAAAATTAGAAAGCCTTTACCATTCGACGTTTAACGAAGTATCACTTATAAAATTTGGTTCATTT
Source organism: Oxystoma pomonae (assembly GCA_963921995.1). Taxonomy (NCBI): domain Eukaryota; kingdom Metazoa; phylum Arthropoda; class Insecta; order Coleoptera; family Brentidae; genus Oxystoma; species Oxystoma pomonae. Next base: position 95,302,045 of record OY998168.1, read on the forward strand.
ATGCAAAAGTTACGTTGACTCAAATCTCCTCAAAATACAGAACCTGTTCTTAACACCAAAAAATGTTTCTTAAGTTTTTATCGGATTTTTATAGAATAAGCCTTTTTGCAAAGAAAATTGTTCCAAATTTACGATTTTCTTTTACCAATCATGCCAAATGTCCAAGATGGTGGAAATAGTCTTTACGTGTCAAAGCCATGTTAAATACAAAAAGTAAAGGCGTCCTGTAACGTTTTTGACAGTATGATTATAAGTTTTTCTTTCCATGGTCTACTTACTTTGTTTTTGTTTCCAAGGCCCGCTTACTATTTGCTTTTGTTATAAACTTGTGCATATTTCGAGATGGCGCAAAAATATGAAAAAAATAAAAACAACACATAATTTTTTTTATAAAAAGGTCATAAAAGTATGTCTTCAGCTTTTGTGAGTGTCATAAACTACCAAGCAACCATAATTAAATCTTTGTTTCATGATACCTCTTCCAAAAAATTCTATAAGTTGCCCCCAAAAAAATTGCAGATCTGTTTTTAAAATCTTATTTTAGACTATGTCCGCCATCTTGAACTTTTGACATTTGACATTTTTTATAATATAAATAGTAAATTTTGAACCATTGTTGTTGAAAAAAGGCTTATTCTATAAAAATCGGATAAAAAATTTAAAAGTTAAAAAAAAAACGTTTTTTGGTGTTTAGAATAGCTTCTGTATTTAGAGGAAATGTGAGCAAACGTAACTTTTCTACAAGTAAACTGAATTTCATGAGTGGTACTTCGTTAAACGTGAAATAGCATGTACTTTCTTACTTTTATAAAAAAAAATACAGGTTGGTTAAAAAAAGTTGCAACAGTTTTTAAAAAAATATGATTTTTAATTTTTTCCGCCATCTTGAATTTTTGACATATGACGGTTTTTATCAAAAAATTATAAAATTTATTTAATTATCTTTCCAAAAGTAGACTCAAAGCATGTTATTGCATACATACGTGTTTTGAAGAAAATAGAAATAAAAATTTTAAATTTTGGTCGTGAAATTCTGATGACAAAAAATACACAGAAAACAACGACGATTTTTTGTAGTTCTCGGAGATACCTCTTTTTGATATCGTCGTCCATAATATTAAAGGCGGATCTTCAGAAAATTTAATGAATTCTGATAAATTTGTCACCATTTGCCCTATTTAACACACGAAAGCGATTAAAATAAATAAAAGTAATAGTTCTATCAGAGTCTCACAAATGAGTTTGAGAATAAACATGAAAACTTTTTAGAAATACATTTTTTAGTCGCGCCTGAACCCATCTTAATTCCACCAAACAAAAAAAAAACATTTGTGCGTGGCGGATCACGGAGACAAAAATAAAAAAGTAAACATACTCTTAAGTCTCCGGATAGTGCTGGAAGACACCGTGAAAAACAAAACTAAATAAAAATCAAGATAACGGCGCCTTTCGCGTGTCACGGTGCCACTTTCGGCCCCTTGAAACTTGTAAAATGCAAGTTGTTGGGTTGCCTGACTTAGATAATGGCCCCTAATGGCCCGGTAATGAAACCGAATTATTAATATCGCCGTTTTATTTACAAAATCTCGGTCTTGCACCGAATTTAGTGTTGCTTTTATTATACTCAAATTGCACATTCTCGGTTTAATTGTGGAATAAAACGCGGTTGAAAATGGTCACAAAAATATGGTTTTAAATGTTAGCTGACAATATTCTAAACAAAGAAGGATACAACTTTTTATCTATAAGAGTAAACTAGAGTTGCAAACTTTAATTGGCTTTATTTTTTCTTTTTTCACAACGTTTCGAGTGCTTATGAATCTGCAATCGTCATCAGGTGAATACTAACAAAAACCGAGACTACCTCATTATATACCGGGTGGGCCATAAAAAACTGGACAACATGTTTTCCGTTATAGTTTTTAAACCATACCACTGATTTTAATGCAAGAAACTGTTCTTTGCAGGGAATTGAGCAAGACTTTCATTAGAGATATCTGTTTTTCGCCATCTTAAAATCCAAGATGGCGAACAGAAACAAACTTTACCCTTCAAAGAGCCTCGTTTATTCTTATGTTATGGATATTTTTTCGATTTTTTATGAAGTCGTAAAAAAGCTTTGTTTCTGCCACGCAAACCATTGAACCATTAAAATCGGTTCATGGGTTCTTAAAAAAAAAATAAAAAAAATTTAATCAGTGTTTTACGGATTCTGCGATTGCCGTCTCAATTCTGTCTGCATATATTTTCTCATAAATTCATTATTACCAAACCGATTTTGATGAAATAAAAATCTTTTTTGTTGTTTAACTACTGCTGTTGAAATTTGTCGCCATCTTAAAATCCAAGATGACATACATAATCAAACTTGTTCCTTTAAAGAAGCTCGTTTATTTATATGATCTGTTAACTTTTAAATATTTTTTTTAAATTTATACAAAGTTCTGCTTTCGCACAACGAGGTATAAATCATCACAATCGCTTTGGTGGTTCTCCAAAAATTAATTTTTGTTTCCATCACTGTTTTCCAGATTATACGACTGCCTTCTCAAATTGATACTTAACCGATTTCAATAAAATAAAAAGTATCATGGCAAAGATCAAAAACTCTTTGTTTTGTCGCCATTTTGAAACCCAAGATGGTGGACACAATTAATTTTTTCTCTTCAAAGAAGCTCGTTTATTCTTAGGTTTGAAGAACCTAAAAATTCCCTTTCTCCAACGCGTATAGATAGGTAGGAATCATTAAAATCGGTTTAGTGGTTCTCAAAAAATTATTTTTTGTTGTAACCATTTTTTTTATAACTCATTATTACTGAACTGATTTTGATAAAATAAAAAACATCATTCTCTTTAAAGATCGCCATTGAAATTTACCACCATTTAAAAATGTCGTTTTTTTTGCGAGTATTTTTTTACCTTTTTTTGAAGTTATATTAATTTTTTAGGTTTGCCACGGCCCGCGCCATGCATAACGAAAATCACTTTAGTAGTTCTTAAGATATCAGTGTTTTCTTTATCGATTGTTTGCATTTTAGACTCTTGCATCTCTGCATTGATTTCTTTATAAAATCATTATTACTAAATCGATTTTAGTGAAATAAAAATGAAGTAAAAACCGATAGCTCACAAAAATCACGAAAGAAAAATGCTAGTTATACTCGGTGGAGACCGAGCCTTTTTACGAATTTAAAAAAAGTCGAAAAGGTTCTCGAAACATAAGAATAATCGAGCGTCACTAAAGGTTCAAATTTGATTTTGTCCATAATCTTGGGTTTACAAATTACGACAAATTTTATAGATATGTTTTGTTATTTTCAACGTAGCACCTTGTATATTGTGTGCTTTTTTTGAATTTAAGAGAAATTTAAAAAATCTCGCTTAGTTTTTGAGTTATGCAGCATTGTTGGCAAGGGTAAAGCCTGCTTAGCTATAAAAATTACCCAAAATACAGGGTATTTCATTTAAAGTAACAAAGTACATTTTTGTTGTATGTACAAAGCCTAAGTATTCTAATATCAAATAAGTCAGAAAAAGTGATGAATTCTTTTGAATGCCCTTTTAATATTAGATTAAGAGTCAAAAATTCTACACTTGTTTATAATGGATAGCGCTGTATAGTTAGCTGTTTATTCATTATATTTTGTATACAGTCAGCCAAGAAGACTTAAGAGTCAAGGCTTCTTTGGATTCTGTTTTATTTAATCACAAAATCTTTTTTTTTTTTGAGAAAAATACGATCTTCATTTTGAATGCTCCTTAGTTGATGCTTTTTTTTATCTTTTTTTAAGATTTTTTTCATTGCATTCGCATTTATTGCGTTGACTAAAACATTTTTAACCTTGCAGTTTCTTATAAAAATAAAATAAAAAATAAAAATAATTTTTACAGTCATTTGGGGTAACTTTAAACCACTGTGGGTAACTTCGAGCAACTTGGAAAATTATATGTTGGAAGTTGATTTTTCCAAGTGGCTCAAAGTTACCCGTAATGGTTCAAAGTTACCCCGACTGATTATACTACAACTCAGATGCTGAGTTCTGGTAGCCCGATGGTAGGGTTCTCCCAGCTCAGACCATGAGTTACCACAACCTAGATGCTGAGTTCTGGTAGCCCAAAGGCAGGGTTCTCCCTGCCCAGATCATGAGTTACCACAATCGAGGTGCTGAGTTCTGGTAGCCAAATGGCAGGGTTCTCCCAGCCCAGATCATGCGTTACCACAACCCAGGTGCTGAGTTCTGGTAGCCCAAAGGCAGGGTTCTCCCAGCCCAGATCATGAGTCACCACAACCTAGATGTTGAGTTCTGGCAGCCCAAATGGCCAAAAAAATATATTCAGTGTTTATGCATATTTTGGACTACCACAGCATACGAACCATGTCTCCCTGCAATCTCTTGAACTTGGTTTTCACATCCCAGAGGTCTGGGCTGTCCTCTATTGGCAACACGGCTGGGTCTAGGAGAATACATATTTGAGTTCTCTTAGCCCACCATTTTTCTCAGTGTATGAATACTTTCTCTTTGAACTTCCGCTTGAATATATTTTCCTCCTTGGCGACGATACTACAACTCAGATGCTGAGTTCTGGTAGCCCAATGGTAGGGTTCTCCCAGCCCAGACCATGAATTACCACAACCTAGATGCTGAGTTCTGGTAGCCCAAAGGCAGAGTTCTCCCAGCCCAGATCATGAGTTACCACAATCCAGGTGCTGAGTTCTGGTAGCCAAATGGCAGGGTTCTCCCAGCCCAGATCATGCGTTACCACAACCCAGGTGCTGAGTTCTGGTAGCCCAAAGGCAGGGTTCTCCCAGCCCAGATCATGAGTCACCACAACCTAGATGTTGAGTTCTGGCAGCCCAAATGGCCAAAAAAATATATTCAGTGTTTATGCATATTTTGGACTACCACAACATACGAACCATGTCTCCCTGAAATCCCTTGAACTTGGTTTTCACATCCCAGAGGTCTGGGCTGTCCTCTATTGGCAACACGGCTGGGTCTAGGAGAATACATATTTGAGTTCTCGTAGCCCACCATTTTTCTCAGTGTATGAATACTTTCTCTTTGAACTTCCGCTTGAATATATTTTCCTCCTTGGCGACGATCTGTGCCTCTTTCCATTCCATATGATGTTGATTATCCCAGCAATGTTGAGCTATTTTTGATCCAGTTGTACCCCCTTGTCGAGTTTTGCGTTTGAGTTCTGTAAGGCAAACTTCCATGGGTCGGGTCGGCGGGCTTCTCCGATGGTAGATGCAGTTCTTGATATCGTGGCGTTGTGGTTTAGTTTCTTTTAATTGACTTCTTATTGTTGTGATCGTTTTGAAGACAGTCCGCAGATCGTATTGGTTGCCTATTCGTCTTATCTCTTGAGCCACAAACCTCTTAAAATATGGAAAAAGTGTTAAGTTAGATTTAATGTATTTTTTTTGTTATAAAACGCTTAAAACAACTTAGATTAGTCATTTTTCAAATATATTTGAAGCTAACGGGTGTCCCATAAGTTTTGGCACAAAGTTCAAGGAGCTCAAAAGAAATATCTAAGTTACTTACCAAGTTGGCGCTTTGGTAAGAAAAGTTTCCTTGTTTCCTAGGTTTCAATTTGACATATTTATGTTTTAAGTCAGTTTGTAAAAAATGTCTTACAAATTGGAAATAAGAAAATCTATTTATAATTGGGTTGGGCAAATGCCCAAAGCTGAAATAGTGCGAATCTTTCAACACCAAGATATATCCAGAAGAACCATTTATCGAACCATATTGGAATGCACACAGGGTATTCCTTGTATGAACCTCTCGAAAAGTGGTAGAACAGGGATTTTCACCCCCCCTCAGTGCAACAGAGTGGTAAGGTTGGCCTAAACCAAGGTCGGGGTGTCTGTAAGGAAGCTAGCGAGAATAAAACAAATTTCAAAAAGTACTATTTGTAGAATTTTGAGCAGAATTGGTCAAAAATACCGCAAAAGGCAAAAATGTCCAAAATACACCTCAGCTTGCCCGGATACCTTGATGTTGTCGTTCTCTTCGACGTGTTCATTTTGGGAACAACAAATCTATCATAATGGACGATGAAAAGTACTTCAATTTTGAAAACGCAGAAATTCCAGGCAATCAAGGATTTTACACCGATAATATAGAGGAGACTCCGGACAACGTAAGATTCAAAGAAAAAGCCAAATCCGCCGACAAAATTTTAGTGTGGTGTGCAAATTCAGCAAGGGGTATAGCAAGACCATATATAGGACATGTAAAGGGCGAAGCATTAACTAGCAGAGGCTATACTGATAACTGCCTAGTAAAACTCAATCAGTGGTATTTACTAAAAGGGTTTAGCCTATTTTAGACAGGTCCTAAGTTTAAGTGAAATTGTTGGTTTTAAGCATTTTATACCAACTTCCTTGAGTTTTGGACATAGTTTGATTTATAAGAAGAATTCTAATTATTGTTTTTAGAGAAAAATCATCTTTTGTTGGATTTAAGAAGAAAATTTCTATTTAAAAGAAGTTTTTTTTAACCCTAGGGGGGGATCTAAATGGTAAACACTCTTTTGAGGAAATTGCCGTTATATGTTACTCTTATCAAAAATTACCCTTGTTTATTGATTTTCGCGATTAATATTCACTGTCACAAAACCATTTCGATATGTAATCATAAAATAAGAATTAGATTAACTTTGTATTTATTTAAAAGGGGTTTTTATCTATCGAAAATATGAAAAAACTTTACAAACACAAGCCCATTGCAATCGCAAACTACAAACAAAAATATTTCATCAAAGTAGGTCATGAAAAAAAATGCGGCTAAAAACAGACCTGAATCTAACTGATGCGTTCACAAAGGAGTCATGTCGGCTCAACGAACTGTTCGGTGCCCGGTTCTCTGGTAGAACATGTTGAGAGTTGAGACCTTTGAGCTTTGAGTGTGATCTTTCAGTGGAACGCTTTGTTTGATGATTAAGCTTTTAGATAAACTCAATGTTTTAATTTCAGTTCTGTTTGTAAATAAATGAATAGGTACAGTTGTTTTGGATTTTTTTCATAGGAGACAGTTTTCATTGGAGACAGTTTTCGTGCATAGTGTCCTCATAAATATATTCTTTGTGCTGAAACCGAGTTGAAAATATGGCGTTTTACTGGACAAAATTGGAGGTGTTTTATTGATTAATGAACAACCTGGGATACTAAATAAGGTAAATTAATTCTTGCAAAACGGTTGCTTAGGGAAATTATAAAGGAACTTATTACCAATTGCCACAAAACAATCTTTTCTGGGGGCTATAAATTTAAACCACCCCCCAGAGGTGGTCTAAAAAATCATCAACTTTATAACCTCAAACACAGATGATGAAGCTATTTTGAAACCTGTCAAAAAAATTTAGTTTTAGGGCATTTTCTCCTTAAATATAAATATATAAAAAAGCAGTTATTCTGTGGTATTTTGCAATAACAATACAAAATAATCAAAAACTTTGTATCTTTTCTGTATCGGTAAGTGTTTTTTGAAAATGGGTTTTAAAATTTAGTACCCCCCTCGGGTGTAAATATTTAGACCTGTGGGGGTACTATTTTAGATCTTAGTAAATCCCACTGAATGAGTTTATTCAAGAACATCATGCTCGAGACAAAATTATGATTTGGCCCGACCTGGCATCTTGCCATTATGCCAGAGAAACGCAAAATTGGCTTCAAGAGCATAATATTCCATAAGTACCAAAAAATTATAATCCCCCTAATTTGCCCCAGGCTCGCCCCATTGAAGACTTTTGGACTCACTTGACACGGGAAGTGTACGCCGGAAGCTGGACTGCTCAAAATGAAGGACAAATGCGCCGCAGAATTTTAATCAAGTGCGGAGAAATTAATATTGTCACCGCCCAGACCCTTATGAGAGGTGTCCGAAAAAAGTTGCGGCTTGTTGAGGAACACGGACTGCTGCATATACTAAAATAGATAAATTATATTCATAGAAAATCAACTTATTAAAAAAATATATACAGTTTAAATAAAAGTTTGTTTTTCAAAAAGTATACGATTTTTTATTTTGTGCCAAAACTTATGGGACACCCGTTATTCTAACGTTTGTATAACGATGTTATACAGCGTGTGCAAAAATAATGGCACCATATGAAAAACTTTTTTTTATCGACTTTAGCAAAAAAAGCTATCCTTCATAAAAAGTTTTGCATACCCTGAAAAGTCTAAAACTGTAGAAATATTACAAATGTAATGTACAGGGTGGTAAAAAAACAGTCATGCAAAAATGTATTTAAAAAAAATTGTCAATCGATGAAAAATTAAAAAAATATGAAACTCAAAACGACTTTAACAGACTAAATCAGAATCACTTTTACTCAAAAAAGAGAAGACATAACACTGATAATTACTTATTATTATTATTATTGACTTTCTATGCAATATTTTAGAAAGAGGTTCGTAACTACCTATATCACTGTTTAAAATTTTTGATGAACTTTGCAGGCACATACAAAACTACCCACCTGCCACAAATAAATGAAATCACATCAAAAGGTATTAACCATAAATGTTTGGAATTTTAATTTTTCCCACATGGAGGTAAAATACGAGGCAAATAAAATTGCAATAAATCAAAATGTTGAAAAAAGTTGCACAAATTATTTTTTTTATTGAAAAGCCATAAGATCAGAGAAAAAAACTAGGTATCAAAAAATATGTATCTATATGTAGGACATTCAGATATTTTTGGGCAAATTAACTAAATGTTACTTCGTTGCTAACATTTGCAATAATTCCAAACATTCTCACATCCCCAAATGAATTACAAAAAACAAATCATCACCTGCTTGAACGCTATTCATCACAAAATATTTTGTAATTCGCGAACAACAAGTTTTGACTGATTATAAACTGTAACATTTTGATAAGATTAATTAATAACTCTTAACAATAACAAATCCGCCAAACTTTTGTACACGTTTACGCGTCTCCATTGAAACCCATCAATATGATTCCATTGTTTTGGGATGCTTGAAACCCTACTTAACCATAATAAAGGGTTCCTAAGCAAATCCTTAGGGGCCCAAGCAGCCGTGTATAAGACGCAGACAAACGGAAAAGTACATTAGGCAGAAAAGGATGGGCATGGGGCGATGTTGTCACTACATCTTACACGTAGTAAATCCATTCCAGGTTGTTGTTTTCTAATGTTTTCCATTTTCATACCTTGAGGACTGGAATAAAAATTGTTTTTGCTCGACTTTAATACCAAACTGATGAAAGATATCGTAAAAAAAAATATTTTTCGGCTTTTCATTTTGTAACCATTGTCCTTACGCACTGTTTACAGGCTGGGGACTGAGATACATGCAAATGCCTAACCTAAAGCGTTCATACACGGCCGGAGAAATCGACTGAGATATTTCCGTAGAAACTTTATCAAGCAAATAGGACGGGTTGACGCTTTCGAACGTCCATCCCGGGTTTTGCACTTTGATTCGAAATCAAAAAGGAGGAACACTCAGATGTGGGTCCGTGCACAAATTACGTAACGGTGATTTTACCAATTTTTGACCCCCTCCCTATGTAATGTTTTGTAACGGTTTGGCACGCCACTCCCCTAATATTACGTAACGATTTCAAGACCACTACCCCTCCCCCAAAAAAAAAAAACTTTTTACTTATTTTCATTCCAAATTTTCTTAGTTTCACACAAATGCAAACGCTGTCGAAAACCCCCCTCCCCCTACGTAACGTTTTGTAACCCCCCTCCCCCATGACCATTACGTAATTTGTGCACGGCCTCTGTAGTCCCAGTGAAGGAGGGCGGGAAAATTGATATTTTTTTCTTAAAAATTATACTCTTTAAACCTATTTCTTTGCGTTCCCGAAATTAAGTAATTTTTGAAAAAAAATTGTAAGCGGCGCCATTTTTATTTCGTGCTTTGTTTTTCTAACATTTTTGCGTTCGGCTAATTTAATTAATTAATTTTTGCCTGCGGCGCCCTTTATCTTCTCACTCGAAACCAAGATCCCCCGTTTTAGGAAAACTGATCCCGTCTCTGTTTCTACATTTTTTCGAATAAAAGTAGAGTATGACCATGGGGGAAATAATTTTTTTCTACGGTATGACGAATATTTCGAGAAAGTTAAAGAAAAAAATAAAAAAAGTGGCAGAGCTCAAATTTACGTAAAAAAAAACGTTTTTTGTAAAGAAACAGAGCAAAATAAATCTTTTCACCCCTTTTTGGGTGTTACAAATATTGGCAACCCCTTATTTTTCGCTTTTACCCTCCCGCTAGTTTTGAAGAATTGGTTCGCTATATGTTTCGAGATCATGTCGTAAAACACCTCGAAAATATCAAATGTAGTGTAGGGCCAGCTTTGTTTAAAATCAATAATATCGCAAGCAAAAAGCTCTGCAGGAAAAACAGCGCCGTTTATTGAGCTGCATGGTTTGGCCGTTTCCGGATACATGTCACTAGTAGAACAGAATGGAAAGAAATTTAATTAAAAACGAAGATATTTCTTTCTAATGTTAACAACCTCACGAGTTTATCGCTCAGTATCGTAAATAATGGACCCTGCCGCCTCCTTGAAGCAAGAAAAAGCTGTGGTTTGGACCTGAAAACAACTAATTTTTAATTAGATTAGATGTTCGCCATCTAGCGGAGTCTGCAGACATCTTGTCAATGGTTATTATTGCAACTATGATTTATGCTCACAATGAAAGAGTGGCGACAATTTTTTCTCATGAAAGCAGTCCGGAGATAATAACAAATTGGCACCATTCCTCAATATACCTGTTTCTTTTGTGCGCGCAGAAGTTTCTATGCCATTTCTGTTTGATTTATTGAAATCCCATCCCTAAGGAAAATCTTAGGAACCCTGTATAAAAAATTGGGAAGAAATTTGCAGTTTCATATTTTTTAATAATTTACTATTTTAATGGGGTTTCTGGCCCACAGTGGCGTTGCCTTTCTTCCACTATTTACGTCTATCGTCCTTTGTGTTGGTGTGGTCTGAAGAGTTTTATTGATCGTGTGGAATTTTCGCCTTTTCTTTATTCAAAGCTTCTTTCGTATTGCAGATGCAGGTGACTCGATCTATAAGAGATTTTGCAATGCCCAGTTTGGTTGATGTGGAGTGGTTTGAGTTGGTTTCCAATATGGGGAAGTGGTTATGGTTGAGCTCTTTTTGGTAACTAGAAAGTCAAGAAAAGGGAGCTGATAATTTTCTTTTTTTTTCAGAGTTAATGTGATGCAGTTTCTTATGCTGTTGACGTGATGGAAGAATTTTTTTAGTTACTCCAGTAGAATAGTCAGAAAATCGCGATTTATTTATAAAGCTGACTTAACATCCAAATTTTTCACAGCAAGTAAACGGTCATATGAGACTCTTGAAACCACATTTTTTCAACAAAATTTATCTCTAGGTTCGCCGCCATCTTAAATTTATGCGTAATTCGGGTTAAATCGGTTTTAGTCCGATACCTCATTGACCATTGGTCCGATTTAAAAACAAATTGTTTTATTTTATAAAAAAGTGGTTTTTCTAAGATTTTTGATCTAATATTTTTTTGCTATTTGTCTCGGATAAAAAGTTAATTCATATCTACCGCCGAAAATAATGATTAATCAAGGTAGCATATTTATATACATTGACGTTAAACTTTTCAAAAAAAATGTCACTACAAAAAATTAAGCGGGTTAAATTTTATTTAAATCTTGGTAATAAAAAATAACAGTTATGTTAAAAATAACGGAGATATAAAGGGTGCCACAAATATGTATTTTTTTATAGAAAAAGAAGTAAATGTTAACGCAGGCAAGAATTTTTAAAATACTGTTTCAATTTATAGGCATTAAAGCTCCCACCAAAGCCTTCAAAATCCCTGTTTAAATACGTTTCAGTTAATACCCCACATGCCATATTCTGGATTAAACTGGGTTTTTTAATAAGTCCCTTCCATTATCTTCACCCCTGGGGAGCAATTTTAATGTTCTTGAAATGGGAGCATCTGGAGCATAAACCAAGTCTACCTACCTACTAAATTTCGTCAAAATCGGACAAGTGGTTCTTGTGTTAGGCGCTTGGTGACACACAGACGGACATACAACCATTAAGGCAAAAAATGTTCTAAAAACTCTTTGAAAAAAAATGCCGGGCTATTAATCTGCTTAGTTACTTTAAATAACACACAGCTCGTTTTATGTATAAAATGGCACTGTTTTTACGTTATAATGACTTACGTACAGCACTGACCATATAGTGACTTATGTCATTTGGCGTGTTTTTTCTTACGCCACTGATTTGGTTAACTTTACTTTTTTTTTTTTAATTTTGCCGTTTTGGCACCATTTTTCCGTTATAATGACTCACGTACGGCACTGATCATATAGTGACAAGTGTCATTTTGCGTATTCTCTTCTTATCTTTAAAACAAAGTTACTCTCAATATCGTGGCACATGTATTTTAAAAAATACTTCAAAATTTCTATATTAATTTTTTTTTCTTATGATTCTAGCCCGTTTTGACAAACATTAAGTAAACTACGTCAGCGCCATCTACAAACCGGCTCAAACTTTTGATTGACTCTTATGTAAAAAACTTCAACAAAGCGATCTGTGTAGTTTTCATCACATTAGAGCTTACTGTTTTGTTTTTATTTAATTTTTTTTTTTTTTTTGAGTTTTTTTTGGATGTTTTGCCCACAAACTCAAAAACGGTGTCTCCTAGAGTACCGGAAACTTATCTAAAAATTACTCTGGACCTTTTTAAAGAGAATAGCAGTTCAGGAACCGTCAAAAAATACATAGGCAAAAAAACCGCTCGATCGAGTATTTTTGACTGAAATCATTTTACATAATTTTCGAAAAATTCTTAAAACTCAGAAACTAAAAACTAACCTCAAAAACCAACTTAACGGTCACCGAGCACACATTCGGCCTTATATTAGTACAAAATTTGGTTTAAATCGGTTGACTTCGTCTCGAGTAATGATTTGATATATTTTAAAAACCGGCAGAAATTTCGTCAAGTTTACACCTTTTTGAAAAATGGGGCCCCGCGGGGCTTCAGAAAAGTCTCAAAATAAAATACTTGTATTTCTCAGATTCGGCCCATTTTCAATAGGCTTCGTCATTGCATTCAAAACCTAATTCGTGCAAAATTTGAAAACGATTAGTCAACTTGCTGGACAGCTAGAACGGAACATCGGAGGTACACCTTAAAAAGGCCAATTTTTGACAAATTTTCCCATTTCTACTACACTTTTACTGGTGGTGTGTTTTGTGTACAATGGTGCCAAGTTTTATCGCTCTAGGTCAATCCGTTCTCAAGTTATGGCAAAACGTAGCCGCGCGCGTCGTCGGGGGGAGCTAGCTAGTAAGTAAGCTAGCTAGTAACGGCATGAAGGGTGCAAGGAATTGATTAACGCGCCTTTAAAAAGCGTTAATCAATAATCATGCACTATAGAAACTGAAATTGTTGTTTATCTGAAATTTCTCCTAAATTGATGGCGCATTCGCCAATAATACATGAACGGGAGGCGTACACGCAGCTGGCGCTGCGGCGCGACGTTTCAATGCATTTGTCGCTGCGCATACTTGTACAAGTAAAGTTCAATGTTCAACAGTTTGTGTATAGATGTCACTTGCATTCCAGTTAAGAACAAATTTCTGGTAAACAACGGGTCTTATGAATTCCGGGTTTGAAAAATAATGGTTTGACAAATACCGGGTTTGAATAAAAATGGGTTTTACAAATTAACAGTTTGATATTAAATGAGTTTGATGAACAATGGTTCGATTGAAAACGGGTCTTATAAATTTCGAGTTTGTTATTATATATTAATATTGGTTTAACAAATTGCAGTTTTTATGGTGAATCGTTCTTACGATGAAAATTTTTATCAAATACGGTCTGAAGAATTCCTGGTTTGACAAACCATAGGCGTTCGTCATGGCCAACTTGACACAATAAGGGAGTTAAATCTTACCCCAAGAATTTGTAGTGTCAACTTTTGAGCACTCTGTCTCAGCTATTTTTTACTATACAGAAAAAGCGTTTAAAAGAGAGTTATAGGGAATTTTAATATCTACAATTTATATTTCAACACTTTTGTTCTTAAGTCTACACAAAGTGAAATATTGGCTGGTAAGTAATCACATGTTACCATTTTCGGGAGTCTTTTAGGCATAACCTTTTTTTATGACACATACAAAAAAAAAATTCGAATAAAAGTTTTAAAAAATAAGTTTGTTTAGTCAACAAAAAAAACCGTTTTAAAATCGAACAAATATTAACCAAAATATTAATTCCAATGCAAAATCCAAGATGGCGGCGAACCTAGAGGGAAATTTTGTTGGAAAAATGTGGTTTTAGGTTTCTGGCATGATCCTCTATTAGCCCTGAAAAGTGTGGCTGTGTAGGTAGTTTTGCCATTTTAAAATACTATTCTATTGGGCTAAGTCCATTGTTGTGCATTTTCCAGATGATAAATATGTCTTCCATATAAACATCTTTAAAAGCACATAACATTGGAAGAATATTCATGTTGTAAGAATAATCTCTCGAAGTGATGTTTGGAATATTCTATTGCGAACATGACAGGAATGTTACAGATCTATTTTTTGTTAAATAGTTTGAGGTCGTTATACAGGGTGCAGTGGCGGTCCCAGGGGGGGCGATCGCCCCCCTTCGCCCCCCCTTTGCTCCAGAAAAAAGTAGATAATAAAGATGCTGGTGGTTACCTTGAAGCCCTTTAAGTGCAGTAATAAAAGTAAAGTTTGCAAATACTGAACCAGAATCAGTTTTTTTATAATTTGCATTGTTGCTCAGCTAGTGCAGCATCCATTGAAGGACATTTCAACTTACGGTCTTATTTGGAATAATAAAATAAAAAATTGTTTGGGATTAGAAAAAGCTTTATAACTGGTCAAAGTTTATGGAATCTGGATCAGATTGAAACGACTGGTAATAATATACCTTTTTTACGTTTACTTATTTTATTAATAATGAAATACCCACTTTTAAAAATCCCTACGTGTTTTTTAGGTGGGTTTTACGCTGCTTTAAAGACATTCTATCTGGACTCCCTCTACACTATTTTGGGACAGTTTGACCTTCAATTCGTCACACCAAGAATAAACAAACGCATGAAGTACTTACGGCGAAAACCACGATTTTGGAAATACAAAACAGTATTATAGAGTTTCTATTTAAGTTTTAGACAAAATTATTTCGAACATAAACAAGTATTTTTGACTTGAATATATTCATACCAAGTTTTATACAATGTGAAGCCAAAATCGAGGAAAAATTAACTAAAGTCGTTTTCCAAATACTATAAATAAACGGTTTGATTAATCCAAAACACAAATTCTGAACTTTTATTGGGAGAAGTCACTTTTTGGAAACAATTGTTCAAAAGTAGGCAAAACCTTAAGTCAAAACATTCTGATAACATTTTCGAAGCAGTGAACAAGTATGGCGATATTTTTCAAAAGTAGGGTATAAATTGCGGATCTATAACACCTTTGATATTTACGGTAAAGTGGCATATGTAGTGTCATTTTCTTTAAAAAAATTCGACTGCTGCACTTTGAAACCATTGATATATTTACTTCTTTAAAAATTTCGCCTGCGGCGCTATGATACCGTTTAATTTGATGATGATTTTTAATGTAATTTTCTCAAAAATTTCAACGCATTTAAACATTATTTAAAATAAAAAATGTATGAAATAAACAACTTAAAATCTGAGTAGCTCTCTCCCCTAACACAAAGTTACATTTTTTAAAATGGAATACCCCAATTTTCTGTTAAACGATGTGTCATACACCTATTTTTATTAAGTAGTTAAACAGATATCTGCAATTTTTAATAATTACCATAGTAGGCTGTGTTTAACTCTGACCTATGCAGTTTTAGGGCATCTATCTAGGTAGCTATGATCAAATAAAAACAATTGCCATGATAAATGAGCCCATGTGTCAAAAGTGGCGTCTTCGTCAAGATATAAAAAGGTTTGAAAACTTGTTTGAAAGTACGACATGATAAAATGTTATATTGAAAGTAACGAAAATCGACAGACGGCGTTAAATCTATATTTCCAGAGATATCCGGAAAGAAGGCAACCTAGCTCAAAAATATTTTTGAAGTTAAAACGTCATCTACAAGAATACGGAATCTTTACAAAACCGCGGCCTAGGACTTATGGAAGCCTAGCCAGAGATAGAGAGTTCGAAGAACTAACGGTTCTAGGAGAAATAGAAATTACCCGAATACTTCAACCAGGGTTATGGAGAGAAACACTGGAATTCCACGCAGCAATGCCGTTCGGGTGCTTAAAAAACACAAGTTTAGGCCCTATCGACCACGACGGGTGCATCAATTACGGCAACGAGATTTTGCTCCAAGACGTGCATTTTGCAGGTGGTACCTAAATAAAAGCCAAGAAGACCCCGATTTTGCCAGAATATTTACCAGATATAACTGCTATTACTGGAAACAGCAAAATCCCCATATTATGGTGGAATAAGCAAATCAGGGAAGGTTCAGTTTTAAGGTATGGGTAGGCATCTACAGAGGACAAATTATTGGGCCATATATTTTTGATGGAAATTTAAATGCCGAAAGATACCAACAAATTTTAGAAGAGCAGGTGATTCCGTTTATTGACAATTTGCCACTTCAGCAAAATAATGAGCTATACTTTCAACATGACGGTGCACCTCCTCAGAATACACGAGACATTACTAATTTGCTAAATATTGTGTTTGCCGAAAACTGGATCGGAAATAAAGGTCCTATATATTGGCCCCCCAGGTCTCCAGACCTGACTCCTTGCGACTTCTTTTTGTGGGGGAGAGTCAAAGACCTTGTATTTCGAAATTGCCCAACTACTAGAGGGGAATTGGAAGAGGCACTTCGTACTGCATTCAGGCAGCTTCGTGCGGTAGAACTTCTTAATGCAGAAAATAGAGTCAAGAGAAGATGTAGGATATGTTTACAAGAAAACCGCCGTCAATTTGAACATTTGTTTTAGAATTAAAGAAAATTGTTACATGTAGATTTTAAAAATTTTAAATAAAAAGTTTTAATAATTTTATTTTTGTTTATTATTTTAGGGTTGGTAATTATAGTAAACTAGAAGTTAAAGTTCGAAGTTGCTGTGTCCTCTCGTGTCGTAGCCAACTTGATTTTGTATGAAAAAAAATCAATGAAATTTTATTTACACATTTGCATAATGCAAATATCTTTTAAATTATTTAATAAAAATAGGTGTATGGTGAAAACTGATTTTTTAGAAAAATTGGGGGTATCCCATTTAAAGAAATATAACTTTTTGTGATATCTCGGGAACTAGAGCTTTAAGAGAAAATCGGTGAAACAGGTAGATTTGTCTTTAAAAAATCTTCAAAAAACGTTTTTAATGAAAATCTCTATCTTCACATATAAAAAAGTTGTAGAAGGCCTTTAAAATCGCACATTTTTGAGAATCACCTCGTAGCTCAGAAACGCTTTGACATATCGCAATGCGCTTTTTAGTTTTTGACGTCTCTTGAAAATCGATCCCGTAACATGTATATTAGTTTTGGGCTAACTATGCTGCAAAAGCCCAAATTTATAGAGGCCCCTCGAATTTGGACCACCCTGTACATTGGAGCTTATAAACAAATTTCCTAATAAAAAAAGCATCATCAAGCAAGCATGCTCTTATCTCCGTATCGCACCACAGCAAGTAAACAAACTATGCAATATTTGCTAGTTCAGTATTAGTTTTTTTAGTGATTTTGTTATGTGTTTTGTTTTAAAAAATGACATACAACTATTCATTTCTTGGGATATTAAACATCGAATTATTGGATATTGTTTTAATTTATAGCGAAGCACAAAACCCGCCCCAGAAGCTTAATGAATCTATTTCTGTGTCCCCTTACGTTAATAGAGGTGTGTCATTATTTGATCCTTTTATGTAGTTATGAGAATTTTCCGCGATTAGGAGTTTTTGTCACTTTATATATATCATAATTTAACGAATCATTTGCATACTTTTAGTGGTACAGTCATGTCTTGGAAAAATGTTCCCTAATTGAAACATTTAATATATAAAAGTTTCTGAAACAAGTTGTGAAAAACCCTATATTTCTTTGATAATAACATATTAATATTCTCATGATAACGTGATTATCAAATATTTTTGTCGGGATTTTGACATGTTTGCTGAAAATATTACTATCTTGTTAAAGGTATCATATATTTCCTGTCGCTATTGACAAAAAAAAGAACAAAATTTTACTTTAAAATAATTTATTGTTGAAACATTTCACAAAATATTGTTGTATTCTAGAACTACACCCTTTTCGTTCAAAAATATTATGTATAAAATGTCATTTGAAAAATTTTAGAACTAAAAACGAAATGCTTTATTTTCTTTTATTATAAAAATACTTAATACGCAAAAAAAAACGAGTAAATATTAAATTTTACAGACAGTAGAGTTGTATTAACTAAAGAATCAAAGTATTTTTTGTCACAAATAAATGCTCTTTTAGAAATTTTGACAAACTTTGATTTCACTTGTTTAAAAAAGGCCAAATTTCAGCTAAATTCATGCAACTTATGTCACAAAAATGTTTTTTTTTTTGTGACAAAGTAATGAAATATAATTATTCAACCATATCCAAAAGAACATTTGTTTATGACAAAGAAATCTTTCTGTCAGTTACTACAGTATACGCACATATAAAGAAAGTAACTGAAGGCATGGCCTGACTTTAATTAACTCGGCATTAATTTTGACATTAAATTTTTCAACGTCGTAACTAGAAGCCAGCAACAAAATTCAGCTTTCGCCAAAATGTTAAAAATGTTTTGTATTAAGTTCAATGCCTAACCATCAACTCCCATCGATTTAGTGTCCTTTAATCCACCTTGGCCGCCATTTTCACTCAAAAGTGACAGAAAATCCATTAGTTTCCTGTCAATATGGCGGCGAAGGTCGAGAAAAGGACACTAAAACGGTAGGAGTTGATTGGCCTATGTGGAGAAGGTATTGGCCTAACGTACTTGCCACTATTTTTGACTAAGCTTTGTTTACATATTTTTATTATCTGCGCTTGTCAATTGTCAAAAAAAGTACCTCATTATTTTACTTAAAGTCCCCACCTTGTATGGAAACTTTATTTGATACAAAAAATCTGAGCAGCTTTATTTTGTTGTACTTTAAGTATTGAGCAAACTTCCTTAATAACAGTTTCTAATATTGCTATTTTGATTTTTTGTGAAAAATATGCAAAATCTGAAATTAGGAACATATTTTTAAGGTATTTTATTTTCTTTTAAATAATTCATTTATTAATAGACTAAAATATACCCTAAATATAAACAGAAAAAAAACTTTATATTACATATCACTTCAAAATATTGCAAATTAATTAAATCTGTACACTCTTATGTAGAAATAATATACTAAAAAATCCTTAAGTAATTGTTTATAATAAATAAAACACTAACATAGAAAAAATTAAAGCACGCAAATTTTTTTGTTTTTGTCTTTAAAAAAAAGGTTATTATTAGTTGGTAAATATTGACTGATAGTGAATTTATTGAGTCGTAATTACTTTTATCAACAATATTAACGATAAACAAATATTTTTTACTAGTTAACAAATATTTGCTAATTGTTAATATATATTCCAACAATTTTTAATTATCAAGAATCAGTTCATTGTTAATGCATTCGTTTGGTTGAAATAAATAGGTAATAAATTAAATATTAATAAATATTTACTGACTATTAAGAAACTTTTCTCTGTTGGTGATCAGGTAAAACATTAGATTAAAAAAATATTTATAATCCATAGATATATCGAAATAAAAAAAAACAAGGAGTTTGTTGACTCCCAAGGGTAAGCATTTTGTGAATCGTCCTACTTTTAATCCACAGCCAAAGAGGGTATAAATCCGAAAGTTTAAGATTTATCTTTATTGACTGATCAGAATTACTATCGAAAAGTCAGAAATAACGCAGCAAAAACAATCAACACTAAACGACTCAAAAGTCAATTACTACACTCAAAGCTATTAAGTACCCTGGGGCACACAGACATAAACCTCTCCTCATTATTACGACTTCACTAACCATGACATATCTGACATATTTAAGAAGATATTTAAATAGTAAAAAAAAATATTTATTTTAGATGGCATACCAAAGATATTTTGTTACAATCAGTATGTAAAAAACTTCATAGGTACCGTAATTTCGGGTCCCTATAAAACACCCGAAACCAAATTTGGCAGAAACATAACTTGTCAGAATTTAAAAGAAAAGAAAATATTTGGTCCGATAAAATTGTCTCGAAAATTAAATTATTGAATTTATTTATGAATTAGAAATTCTAATTTTGAATTAGAAGTTCTCTTCGTTCAAGATATTTAAAAGTATTTTCCTGTTTTTCTTGGATTTTTTGATAGATATTTAAAAAAAAATAGTGTTAACAACTCGCGGCTAAACGGTGCTTTTTTTTACTCACGTTTTTAAATACCTCGTTGCGCTGGTTACCAAACCAACGCTTGTAAAAAAAAGTACTATTTTAGCCAGTAGTTGTTAAAACTACTATAATTAGTTCTAAATATCTTCATTTCTAACAAAACAAAAGTCGTGCAGAAAAGTAACTTTTCAGCACGATTTTACTTTTCCGCACGACTTTTTGAGTAAAGTTAATGGTTAGGGCTATGAACTTTCTGAATGAAAAATAGTACCCATAGATAGTAATTTTTATTTAAAGAATATCTTGAATTCAAATATTGTCCTTTGAAGTGAAAATCGTGCGTCATATTAAAAATCGTTCAAAAGTACAACTTTCTAAACGAAAAATCGTGCGGAAAAGTAACTTTTCCGCACGCTCATAGAAAAAGTATCTTTTCGTTTTTCTACTTGGGGGGGTTTTATTTTTCCTGTTCCATCATACGTTTCTATTTCAGAATTAACAACGAACATTGAAACAAAACCTTGAGTGATTATTATTTCAACTTCTTAAACACAAATATGTCATTCTCATCGCCCTTCTTCAATCCCAAACAGTTTGTTAAACTCAAAAAGCTCATTTCGTCGAGAAACGGCTTTCACGAGGCTCCACCGGAATCGGACGAATTTCCGGTGTTATTTCCGGGGTCCGGCGACTGTCCAGCGTTGCCGGAATTATGACAGTGCGAACAGTGAAGGCACACGCTGCACGATCCCAATTTTTTCGCCAAAATTGACCGCAATTTAAGCGCTGGTCCCAATTTCATGCCCATTCTGTTCGTTAGGTGGTCTTCGGTGAGGAGCGGGAGTCCGCTGCCATCTATGCGCTGGTCTCGGAACGTCTGAAAGCGAAAAAGAATCGAGTTAGCTTTACGTTACAGTTTATGACGGGGTAAAATAAAAGAAGTCGATAAACGGAGAATAGACTGCCAACTAGTTTTCAGAGCGAGTTTCGGCGTAATGCGCTAGATGGAGCTTGGTTTGATCAATATTTAGAATTTTAACTAAATTATTTGTTTTTGGTATATCATTTTTGTGAAATTGGACGTGGTTGCTATACAGACCGCTTCAAGCTACTGCGAACATAGGGCGGAAGAAGTCTAATTGGCCAGTGTACGTACATGCAGAGACATCGCACGCCTATCAGTGAAGCAACCAACACTCAGTCTTCCGATCGCCATTCGCTGCCGTTCGCGCCTTTCGCCTTGTATTTAGTAGGTACGCCTCTAACCACGGTGCTGTGTGGAGCGTAGTCAATGAAACCGGAATTTGGTCAATAAATACGCAAATTTTTATAACGTAATTTTCTTATTTTTTGTCACTGATAAATAAGAGCGTTTTATTGCCAACTGCTCAGATTTATCAGTGACGACATGTTACAATGAAAATAATAAGGAGAAACAAAATAAAAGCAAGTTCTCAAAATAAAATAATACATTCTAAAAACCAAAAAGATTCTCCCAGTCAAAAAAAAATTAAAGCAAATGTTCGAAAAGTCCTCCTTGCTCGGCTAGACAATATCCGAGCCTACTATAAAAACCCCTTCTAACGTTTCCAAGCATGTTAGGGGTGATAATTTGAAAAGCTTCTTCAAAAACAAATAGAAGTCATTAGGAGCAACATCGGGAGATCGAGCTGGCCATAAAATAGTTCCCCGTGTACTTATAACCCGATTAGGAAATATATTATCAAGATATTCCCTAACAAGGCCAACATTGTGAGCGGAACAACCATCTTGTTGAAACCATGTTTCACCAAATCTTACACCTAACAACTGCCTAGCAGTTGGAATAATGTGCTGCTGCAATAGATCCAAGTATCTAGGACCATTCAAATTGCAATTGCCGTTAATAAAAAATGGCCCAATTACGTGTTCCCCTGCAATACCCCCCCAAACATTTAGTTTTTGGGGATACTGTGTTCTTACGTCAAAATACAAATGCAAATTTTCCCTCGACCAATATCGAACGTGTGTTGGGTTATGACGATTTGACCATCTGCACTTTTTCGGCAACTTCGTAGACATCCATTTTTAGTTTTAAAAATGTATTATTTCAATTAAGAACTTACCCATCTGTTTCTCGAGCAAGGCAGAAATAAAACAAAATAATAAAAACAAAATGAATTTCCAAAAGATAACGCTGCAGCGTTCTTCGAATCCACCTCGGTCGTACGGCACGGAGAGTAAATTGGACTTGATTCCCCCTATGTTCGTAGTAGCTTGAAGCGGTCTGTATACAAGTCTAGGGTGCCGAAATGCAAGTAGCATTTGGACGTCAAACTACGTCCTCAACTCGTTGGCTTAAAAACCCCGACGTTGGCAAGCGGACTACAAATCTCATTCCATACGACCCCAATCCGACCTTAATGGGGAATACAAATTCGGGTCGGCTCGACGTCGCTAATTGTACTTCAGTGGTATAGTAGTTTACCTATGACGACGTGATAATACGTCCGCTAGGTTACGTAATTTTGTATTATTTAATTGATTACCTAATGTGTTACTTGTTTAGTAAATTTTAGGTGAAATGTACATAAACGAATTATAACTTACAGAAAATAAATGGCCTCTTTTTCATTTTATTAACAATAAAAGTTATGTTATTAAAAAGGGCACTTTACCTAGATCTATCTAGAGCGAAACATTTCTGCGAGGGCCACTTTACTGACAAAGTTGGTCAAGATCGGGCGAAAAATAACTCCTCCCCTTCCAAAAAAACATACTTCACTTCACTTCACAATTAAAAAAAAAAACACCCTTCTGTTATTAAATTTAACAGCTGTAAATTCGTTTTAAAATTAAACAAGATGTGAACCCGGTTACAAAAAGTGTTCTAAGTAAAAAGACTGGAGGTTTGCAGATTAAAAGACTGCGCTACGTTTCTTTAATTTTTTTTATTCTTTTAATATGTAGTTAAAGTTTCTGGATAAATGGGCATTTTAATTCATTTAGCGAACTCTTATTTCAAACTAAAAAAATTGGTGCTAAAAAGCACGGATAGTCCACCATACAATCAATTATTTTATGTTTATGTAGCTTTGAAAGATTTGAACCTTATAGCAAAATTTTTGGGTAATATTTCCGAAAACCAAAATCTGAAAACCGCACATCAATAGCTGCTTTACTTCTAAAGTTATGATTTTTTTTTATATTTTAACGTTTATTTAAATAACTCGGAAACTAAAGCTCCCACAAATTTGGACTTTACAACAAAATATGTAGTCCATATTCATGGAAACTTAAATCTGAAAACCTTATATCGCTACTTGCTTTTTATTTTTTTATTTTATCCCCCTTTTCCCCCCTTCAACCCCCTACCACCCTACCCAAAAAGTATTCACTTCATGGCCAACCGATAGAGGATTTTTGTACCAAATTCTGTTAAAATCGATTAAGGCGTTCTCGAGTTATCGTGTATACATGTTTCTCAAGTTTATTATCTTTTTCGCTCTTAGTTATTAGCCATAGCGCTTCTTTTTCAATACACGCCACGCTATTTCGGTAACCTAGACAAAAAGTAAAATATCACATAGAATACATATAAATTTTGCACTTTCTGAGATACCTGATATGCATATGATTTAGAATAATAAAATAAATAAAATAAAATAAAACTGTTTCTTATGACGAATAGAGGTAAGTTTGACACCCCTTTTTTGACAATGGTCCAAAGTCCATGCTTAAGCACATCTAAGACACTGTTTTATATTTTTCAAATATTCAGATTTCGAAAAGAACTTTGGACTTGTTTTAAAATAAAGTATATTATTAAAATCGATTAAAAGGTGTTTTTTACTATATGTTTTCCTGCTGTGGAATTTTGGTTTTACATTTTGAGGTAAAGAGAAAGTTGTTGCAACTCTTAAAAAATGAAAAGTATTAAAACGAAGAAAGATGAATTAAGAAAAATGAAGATATTTCAAAACCGATACAAATTAAAACCCATTAAGTTTTGAAGAGATAAATAGGTAATTAGAAAATTTGATATGTATTAAAATTAATAAAAAAGTTGATGAAGTTATAACCATAGTTTATAGAGCCTGCACAATTAAGTTTCAATAACCGCAAGTCAAATAAGATGATAAAAATCATTAAGCATAACAAGGAACATCTTCACCATCATTATTTTTCCACTTTTAACCTTGCGCCATTAATTTATTAGCAATTAAGCTCTATGCACACCTTAATTCTCTGCGTACAACCGGAAACAACTTTACATTGTTTTAAAGTGGTGCTCGCGTGCCTTTTCGTACAGAGGCGTAGAAAATGGGGAATTATCGACAGGCTTAATTCGTATCGACATACGTCACTAGCTTTGATATTTTTTATTTGGTTTAATTCTCTCTCATCAGCAAGTCTATTGTGACTGACTTCTGAGATTATTTGTCTGTCAGTTAAGTGGGTTTTCGAGTGCAATTATTTGTTCAAAAATTATATTCATTACATAAACTAACAAATAAATTATTTAACTGAAAGACTAACTATTTCTGTTAGATATTTTACGTCACCGGTACACGCAAACCAAAATTCATAAACAACCCGCAGTTTACTGTGAAATATGCAGGTTTTACACCTAAAAAACATGTGCGCCTTCAATTTAAGATGATTTTATAAAACAGATATAAATAAACTAAATTATAAATTGCTTCAAAAAGACTCTAGAGATGATGTTTAAGCGTTTAAGCGTTTACATGCAAGAAGTTTCGAATTTTGTATAAATGTAAATATTAAAATGATTTTTATTTCGTTTACAATAGCAGTTTACATAACAAGCATGTTATGCTGGTCATTAAACGCGAATATAAAGTTTGGGACGCGAGCCGCAGGCGAGTGTCTTAATTTGTCTGAGCATTTAATGACCATAACATGCAAGTTAATGTGCTATACTCTACTTGCGATCAATGAAAATGTCATCGTAATTATCAGAAATTATTAAAAATATCAAATGCGAACGCTCTTAAGTGAACAACTTGCATAACCTGAAGTTTTAATGACGTTTTATCTAAAACGTCAAAACAAATATGGTTATTAAGGGACTTTTTATATATCTTTTTAAAAACAAGGTTTTTTTTCCTTAAAAATGCGTAATATGTCAATTTAACGGGATTTATTTTTGGTTGGGTACTAACATTAGTATGTAACAAGGTTTGAAAACGACATTTTGCACACGATGGAGATAGTTTGGACAAGTCGAGGGAGTGTGCAAAGAGGTTTTTTCAAACGAGATTTTTACCAGACCAGAAAAATCAAATTTCAATTTAACTCGTTTTTATTAATAAAATGTATTCTATTTGAAGTATCTAATTAACAAAACAAAGGAGCCATCACGGTTGCTATGGAACTCAGCCAACTTATATTGTTGGGTGACAACAATAAAAATCACAATGACGGGAGACCCGTGTGCAAAAATTACGTAAGCTGAAATGACGTGCGCAAAAATGACTTAAGCGTGTGCAAAAC
Organism: Oxystoma pomonae; assembly: GCA_963921995.1. NCBI lineage: Eukaryota > Metazoa > Arthropoda > Insecta > Coleoptera > Brentidae > Oxystoma > Oxystoma pomonae. Next base: position 95,328,017 of record OY998168.1, read on the forward strand.
GTTTTTCAGATCGTGTTTTCCGTGCGCAAAACCTCCATTTTCAAGACAGCAAACCGGTAATATTTTTACTTACCCCGGCCCAGCCCCCTAATCCACCACCTGTACCGCTTGTACGGTAGTGGGCTCTCCGAGCCTTCCTGTTCTCTTCACGAAGTCAAGTACTTTGGCCCACCTGACAGCTTGCAGGTCCTCTGCATCCAGGTTCGGTTGTCCGAGTACCTGATGCCTCATCCTCAGGTATGCATCGCACTCCGCAACGAGGAGCCGGTATGTCTCCTCCGCCCTCCCGCAGGCACGGCAGATAGAGTCATTCCCGACCCCGATGCGAGTCAGATGCTTGCTGAGTCGGTTGTGGCCGGTCAGTATCCCTGTCAGTAGTTCAATATCTTTTCGTGTCCTTCCCAGGAGCCATTTGAGTCTGGCCGCGTCCGGTCCATCGACGAGTTCTTTGGACTATCTGCATCCTAATTCGTTCTCCCAGGAGTCCGGCAGTGCATCGTTAGCCCACTTAATGAGTCGACCCTGCAGCTGTCTCCTTGTTATACCTAAGAGTAGTTCCGGCCCCACGTATTGAGTGCTGGCCCCGATCCGAGCGAGTTCATCCGCCTTTTCGTTGCCCGACACTCCCGTGTGTCCCGGTACCCATATCACTGTAACTCTTTTGTCTTGACTCAAGGCTTCCAGTGCTTCTACGCACTCTTCCACCAGAGACTCTAGAGACGAAAGAAAATAAAATTGATATGCGTGTGAAATATAAAACTTTCTGAGGTGTTATAAACTGCAGATTTGGTTACTTTCGTGTGCGGTCGTACGAAAACTTATTTTTCTTACGGCTCTATCAGTGGGTCTAAGTTTCTGCTATGTTAATTTTGTGATTTTGTAATTTTGCTTATTACTGTTCGTAAAAAAAAATCCCTCCCCTCCCTAATCCTTTTTCAATTCCCAGATTTAAAATCTCTTAACGTTTAATTCCGTTTTTTTTAAAGATTTACCTTGCTAAATTTCGATAATAACTGTCTTTACAGAAAGCGTGTATCCAAATTTATTAAACTACCATGAAACCAAAATTCATTCAGACCTGTCCTGTCTGACCAAATGTTGACTCATGAGTATTCTAACCACACTAAAGGTTTTAGCTCCAAAATCATCATAAACAATAAAAACATCAAATTATAGTAATAATAAAAAAAAATATGTCAAAAATAGGGGCCATGAGACTGGGTTTGGTGCGCTGTGACTCAGAACATAGCATTTGACTGTCCTTCTGAGTGAGTACATCTTATGATGACATTTGTCCCTATAATTCAATAAAATCTACTATTTCTTTTTTCTCAGTTCTGATAACAAAGTTAAAAAAGGGTTCAAAACGTCATGAGACTTCCGGAACCCCCGTCACTGGATAACACGCGTTCCGTGATTTGTAAGCACGCGCTGCTCTGCAATCTCTTCGCTGCGCTCCACTTGCATGCATTACATTTTCTAATTCCTTTCTTTGGACTTGGTTAATTATTGCTTTAGCTGAAGAATAACAATGAATAGGCATTCTTGGTGAATCAAGAAATTTTCCAACATGAAATAAAAACCTTCATATCTAGATTTATCTTCAGGAAACGAATTTAGGTCTATTTTTAGGCAAGATATGAACATTAAGAATTTCATCATGCAAAGGGCCAACCTCGCTATAGAAGGCAACAAGGGATATATGGATAAAAAAAAGTTTCTAATATTTTTTGATTCGAACCTCAACAGGAAAAGTCTTTAAAGTAGCCTTATTTGTCATCGACAATGGAACCTACTGAACCTTAGAAAAACTTAAATATTTATTTTAGCAACCTTTAGTTTTTTGATTACGTCCTTTTGCTTATTTGCGAAAGAAGATGTTGCAGGATGAGGAAAGGGAAAGGGAACTAATTTCCTCAAGAGAACATTAAAAACATTTCGCCATTCAAAGGGTCGACCTTCAATTCAATTTATTTATTTTTATAATTACCTATAAATTTAAACAAATATGAAAGATTTAATTTTTGATTATTGAGCTGACTTTAGATCCCTTACCAATTGAAAATTTAAAAATATTATTAGTAGTAATATTGCTAGTAAAGATAATAAAAAATTCAGTAGAAGAAACCGCTTGATATTTCTGCCTTTTTGCAAAATTGGTATTATAGAAGATAGTGGTCGCAATTAAATCAGTGACGGTTGCAGGGGGGAGGGGCCGTCGCCCCTACCTTGCTTCAGAAAAAAGTAGAAAACAAAGATGCTGGTGGTAACCCTGAAGTCTTTGGAGAAAAAACGAGAAAGTGCAGAACGTTCCTTTAAAAATATTTTAGAATCCCTCCACATTTTCTTAAGACAATTTGAAACAGACAAAAACCACGATATTAGAAATACAGAATAGTAATATAGAGTTTCAATTTATAAACAAGTTTTAGACAAAATCATTTCGGATATAAAATCAAGGTTCAATAACGAGACTCTAAGTATTTTAAACCTGAACTTTTTCATACCAAGTTTTATACAACGTAAAGCCAAAATCAGGGCAAAATTAACTAATGTCGTTTCCAAATACTATAAACTCCTTGATTAATAAAAAATTTTCGAGGCAGTGAACAAGTGTGGCGATATTTTAACGTTATATTCTTGGATGTTTGTCAGTAAGTAATGCTATGACGGAAATTCGTCTGACAGACTTAGCGTTGCAGCATATCAACAGACATATTGAAATTGACATTGTGCGAGTAATTGACCGGTTTACCCAAAAAAACTGGAAACGAACTTTTTTTGGCAATATGCAATATGAAAGGTAATAAGAAGTTAAACTTCCAAATCAGTTACATCAACCGAAAAGAATCTAAAAAAGAGAAGATTAAAAGATCTTGGGACGAAAGAACGAAAATTCAAAATCGGATGAGTATCCCACAAGGAACACACAAAAGACCAAAGCAAAAGGAGAAACAATTAAACGATGTTTCGCCCGGGGTGACGAGCGTGGGCTCGTTAGTGGATTCACTAGTCACCCTCAATCCAGACATCATTTTACATCATCGCACACTCTGACTTCCAACTCTGAATCACCCACAATAGGCATCGTTCCACATGGTACTTATTATAAGTCACGTGATACGGGTTCGTCCTGGCGTGTTAATCTTTCCAATAGGGATATGCTCCTAATCTTTCCAATAGGAATATGCTCCTAAGATAATTAAAACAAGAAGTCAAACTTCCAAATCAGATCTTTTGATCTTCTCTTTTTTAGATTCTTTTCAGTTGATGTAACTGATTTGGAAGTTTAACTTCTTGTTTTAATTGTCTTAGGAGCATATTCCTATTGAAAATATTAACACGCCATGACGAACCCGTATCAGGTGACTTATAATAAGTACCATGCGGAACGATGCCTATTGTGAGTGATTCAGAGTTGGAAGTCAGAGTGTGCGATGATGTTAAATGATGTCTGGATTGAGGGTGACTAATGAATCCACTGACGAGCCCACGCTGGTTACCCCGGGCAAAACATCGTTTAATTGTTTCTCCTTTCGCTTTGGTATTTTGTGTGCTCCTTGTGGGACACTCATCCAATTTTGAATTTTCGTTCTTTCTTCCCAAGATCTTTTGATCTTCTCTTTTTAGATTCTTTTCTGTTGATGTAACTGACTTGGAAGTTTAACTTCTTGTTTTAATTGTCTTAGGAGCATATTCCTATTGGAAAGATTAACATGCCAGGACAAACCCGTATCAGGTGAGTTATAATAAGTACCATGCGGAACGATGCCTATTGTGAGTGATTCAGAGTTGGAGTGCACTAGTGAATCCACTGATGAGCCCACGCTGTTCACCTCGGGCGAAACATCGTTTAATTGTTTTTCCTTTCGCTTTGGTCTTTTGTGTGTTCCTTGTGGGACACTCATCCAAATTTGAATTTTCGTTCTTTCCTCCCAAGATCTTTTGATCTTCTCTTTTTTATGAAAGGTAATGTTTGAACTTAAAAGCTTGGATCTCAAAAAAAAGTATTTAGGTTTTGTTTGTGGTTTGTTTTTTATCTATGTTTTTTATAACTGAAAAAATTATACGTAGTTACTCAAGTTTAATTTTGTGTTAACAATGGCATTTTTTAGTGTCACTTTCTTAAAAATTTTCGCCTCCTGCGCTTTGAAACCATCCTAGTTACTAAGTTTTGTTTGCATATATTGATATGTTCCTCATAAAAGCTATGCTTTTATTCTAGTTTTTTTTTCGTATCGAAGCCGCCCCCTCCCCTTTTCAAATGACTGGGACCGCAACTGATTAAATATTTAAAAAGAAAACCAACAACTACAAAACAATCGACTAAAACCAAATATTAAAAAATATTATTGTACAATATCTCTAGGTAACGTCATCGACGTTAGAAACTAAGCAATGAAAATGATTTATCAAGCATAAAACTTATTATTTCAAAAATATGCTTCCATATTTTAACACATGACATGTTCTTTCGATTGCTCTTTTAGGTTTCTTCTCATTGCTACCACTTATAAGCAGGGTCTTTAAATCAGCACCATCCAGTTTTTATAAAAGACCAGTTTTGCCCATCGCTTGAAAAGATATGAAGATTATAAATCAGCAATCCATTTTATGTTCTTGGTTTTTAAAAACCGCACGGCCAATAAATGTCTCTGTTGAGTTTTTAAATGGTTCTAAAATATGTCTTTTAGTTTCGGTTATTCTTTGCAAATCGGTAAGGTCAGTTTAAAACGCAATGAAATAGTTGTGATAAAAGTAACCCAATTTTATGAAAAAAAATCTCTGAGGCATGAAGGTGTGATGATTTCCTTAGCTCTAAGAAATTCGTAGAGGTAGGGAATGTTATAGATTAGTAAAGGAAATTTTGGTTAGTTCTGCTTAGTCTAGGATCAGTAAGAAATGCTTTATTTAGGAGATAATTCTTACTTCAAAGTATTATATGTTTTTTTTCTGTGATTATTAGTGTTGCCTTTATCTTCTACTTCTTACGAAGTACACTTCGCCACATATAAAACGCATACGCCGATTTTATATGCAATATGTCCTTTACGATTTGGCATCCTTTTCTGTCAGAAAGTGTCAGAGTCCACTCATTGTCATGTTTTTTTGTCACAGTCTTGTCTAACTCAAAAATGTCACGACAGTTATCGGAATTCGATAACTAAATTTTATCAAAATTAGATGGAGGATGGTCTGTACGACGAAAGTCAGCACACCCCAACAGGTTTAGCAAGTCACTTATTTTCTAGTAGAACACCCATTTTCCACGGCCAGAGAAGTAAAATTACCAGTTGATATTCCTGCTACCGTAAGAACTGCACTAAGACGGATAAAGAGGCTGAGATTTCGTGTTGCAGCTAAGAAGATAACGGCTAAGAGAAGAAAAAAAGCAAGCCAGATTACTTTTTCGAGACAGGAAAATGAATTTTGGCTTCATGTAGCTGTTACCAATGAAAAAATGCTTAATCCCATTGTCAAAAATCTATCAAAATTTAATATTCTTCCAAAGAATGCTGACTACTTGTTGGAGCTAATAGTTAGAGCTTATGAAGAGATAGTTAAAGAAAATCCAAATTTATTTGAAAATTTATCGGACTCCATGCCAAGGCGTTTAGAAAAAATTACTTAAGCAAATGGTGCAATACGAGATACCGAAGTTCATATTTTTGAATTTTGTTTATCGATATGTTTTTTATTTCTATTTGTTTTTTAATATTTGTTGTTTATAAAACTGATCCTGTTAATGTGTATTGACCTTTCTTAACACAAAGCCTTCCAGTTCTTTCTTCTTCATATTTTCCTTTTAGTCGCACTATACTGGACTTGTTTCGTCTATTTTGACCGGCTATTTGACGAAGGGGCACACCTTCTTCTAGTTCTGCCATTTTTGCCAAATTTGATTGAATTGCTTTATTTATAATAAAAATTTGTTTAGTTTAGTTCGTAGCAGCAAACTTAAAAATATAGAACCAGTAAATATCGGTAAAAATGCTTTCAGTCTCCTTAACAAAATTTGTTTGTTGTCTAAAAGCGTTAACCTACAAAAGTAGGTAACAATAAGCAAGCAAAGTTTTTAATATATAAACATGTGCCTAACTTCTGCTGTATGCATTTTATGTGTCGGTAATTGTACATCTAAGGAAGATCATCGATAAAATATTATAACTTGCATATATTTGATAGTATTGTTTATCCTTTATCAGACGCACTACAAGACGAATTAAATTCTCTATGGATCCCTTTTCCAGTTCACACTGCACTAATAGAGAGAAATTAGGCATAAGATCAGTCGATACAAAATAAACGTGAAAAATATCTTAAGAAACAGAAGCCACCTAAACCAACACCTTTGCTTCGTTTTATGGATCTCTTTAAGGTTTAGTTATTATAGACTTTAGAGATGGTAATGGTAAATTGGAAGGCTATAGAAGTCACTCTCCGCTCTGTCAAGTTTAAAGGTGTGAATTTAGCGACAAAGGAACAGCGGTTCAATGTGAAATAAATAAAAAAATTTGCCAATTTAACAAGAACACTAAAAAGATATATCCGACCTAAATATGGATTAGGAATAGAACGCAATGAAAAACAGTATTATCACCCCCTCATATTTGTAAATTCTTCACCACTGTGGTCTTGGGGTCACACGATAAATTTAGTGAACTATTCATGACAGTAAGGTTAGGCTTAAGGTTACCTCGACACTTGCTTAATGTATCCCTTTCTGTATTCTTTCTACTTGTATCTCTAAAAGAAATTAAAATTATAATTTTGTTTGTAACAATCTTACTGTTGATGTAGTGAATCTTACTGTGATAGATATTCGTTTTAGCAATACAAATTCCAATTACAAGTTTAAAACTTAATTGTCACCAAAAAACTAAACATATAAGTAATGAAAATTTATTTACAAAAGTTTTTTTTATTTTTTTATCGAGTTTTATGAAAATGTTACACATTTATTAATTTCTTTGTATTATACATACAGATTTTCAATTCTAGGTGTATTTCACTTTTGAGGTAACTTAAGAATTTAGAAAAATTGTTGATATCGCATTAATTCATCTATTTAAATTTAAAAAAAGTAGGTTGGATAGCCTTCAACAGGTGCAGGGGTATTTTTACAAGCTTTTATTTAACTTGCAATGTATCTATGTAAATATGTATATTTTTTCGGGTGGAATCTTGCAACTTAATTTTGACCAACCTCCCGACATCCGATCGGCTTCCAATTTGGCATGCTTATATACTTGCGGTGACAACACAAGAATATAGTGTGACGAAATTGACAGCTAACCCCTACTTGAAGGGAGTGGAGGGAGGTATAGTTGATGTACACCCGATTTAGTTGAGTGGAGGGGGGAAAACAATTTTTAATTTGCGCCCATCGCTTTTATTATGTTATAACAAAGAAATAAAATCTTGTTCTTCAAAAAAAATATGAATACAAATTTATTATTAGTGTTTTTCGGGAATATTTCTCCTGGATGGAGTCCTCTTCCGAAAGATGCTGAGTTTTCCAGCAGGTAAGTTCCGGATACTTAAATAAAATAAATTTCAAAATCTTAATTACCAGTAATAAATGAGATTTTACCGTGGTTTTGATTAGATTTAACAGGGTGTTTGATTTCAGTGGTCTTATCTTCCTTTCTGGTCCACCGATCTAACCCATATTGTAAATAAGCCTTATGTTAACAAATAACCAAAGTGGAGGTGCCACTAAAAGTTATTCTTCACTCTGAAGCTAATTGACCCCAAATATTACCTTTTTATATCCACGCAATACACAAAGACTAGCAATCAAGGAGCTAAACTAGTTCTGGCGCACCAATTAGAGGTCGAAAAATGCTCTTTATCGATGACCCAAACCAATAAAATATAGGCATAGCTAACTAACAGTTCTAGGCGAGGTCGGTATCCGCTACTAAATAAATGACCAGGCATGCACCAGTAGTTCTTTCGCATTGATCAGAAGTACACGGCAATCTATAATATAATAGTCAGCATCCGTTTGCTTCCAATTAGGCCCGCATTCACGACGATGATGATAAACAAATATGCTTGACAGTTCATACAGAAAAAATGACAAAGAGAGCTTTGTGAGGAAAAAATTTACAGTTTCTTCACCTCTAACTTTAAAGATTTTTAGAAACCTTAGACAAACATTTTGTACCCTTAAAGGCACATATTGGAAGAGTTAAATACAGCAACATGTGGTTTAGGGTTTTCTAAAACTCCAGCTGATTTTCTTATTACATCTCTTGATACATCAAGTACTTCTACTACAAGTGTAATCCCTTCGTTAGGTGTGGCTATCTTTTTATTATTGTTTATAGGAAACATCCTTTCTGGATAATTTTCGTTATAAGAAGATGTTGAGTTTTCCAGTAGATCGTCATCGAGAGCTTAAATAAGATGTAAGGGGCTAATTCGCCGTCCACGGTTTTAAAGTTGCGTCATCTTCAACTAAGATTTGATCAAAAACTTAAACCAATATGTCAACCCATATATATAATATAATAGTTTTCCCTTTAGATTTATCTCATTGCGACAGATTGTCTATAACAGTCAACTGTTTTTGGTATTGCATTAATTGATTGATTGACTTTCTTTCTACAGTAAGGTTGGGTTGTCTTACTTCATCCGCTGATACAACAAGCACTTCTAATTAAATAAGTGCGACATATTTGTTCGGTGCGGCAGCTTTTTTATTAGTGTTTTTAGGAAAACTTTCGTCTGAATAATTTTCTCTTAAGGGAAACGGTAAGTCCTTCAGTTGGTGATTCCCGGGAGCTTAAACAAAATGTAAGCGGTTCGTCTTCATACCCACCATATGAAAGTATTTTCGCTGTACAAGTAGTTAAGGGTCCCGTCATATATTTTGCTCAAAGTTCTGGTAAGTTTTTGAATATCAAAGGCTAGTGACACCAAAGAAGATTTCACCGTAAATTTGCTCTGATGTTGCTTCGGTGCTTTTTGTGTTCTGATTCACTGTCTTAAGCAGCCATGTTTTGTGTATTTTGGGGATAGTAAACAATTTGCTTTTGATTAAAATAATTACCCATTTTTTAAAACTTGCACTTAGAAACCGTGACAATAAAAAAAAATGAAATTTCAAAAACTTGATTTTATCTAATAACATATCTACAGATGCAATATCTGATCGTCTTCAGATGCAAACCACGAAGTTTAAAAAAATGGCTCCGCTCCAGAAGAAGCTTTTAGATATTTGGAATTTCAACACTGGGATTCAGCTTCAAAGAATTTTCGTTCCTTCCAGTGTGACTACTTGTGTAAAACCTTTGTTTCTATCCACTTCATTCGGTGTCGTTTTGACCAAGCATGTTCGGCAATTCCTGATTTCGTTGTTTCACCTCTTTGGGTATTCGTCTGATGTTCCTTAAGCCTAACAGATAGTGGTCTTTTTGTTTTGCCTATGTATGATTCACCACACGCACAAGGAGCTTGATAAATGCATTCCTTATTTTGTTTATTCTTCGATTTTGTTTTACTAAGAAGGCTTTGAATTGCATTATTAGATTTTAAAGCTGCTTTAATATTAAAGTTGTTCGCTACACTTCGAATATTCCCTGATACTCCTTTAATGTATAGATTTGTAAGGAATGCGTTTTCCAATATAGGTACCATCAACATATCTTAGCCAGACCTTAGGTTTATATGCTGCGGTATCAACCGCGTGTGATTTGAACCACTCCATGTAAATATTGAACACTCCTGGCGAAAGCGATGAACCCAATGGCAGACTGTCACCCTGAGAATAAAATTTCTCTTTCACCTGAAAGTTAGAGTTAAGTAGACAGAACTCCAACAACTCCATCACTTCCTCCAGCGGCATGCTGGTATGTTTATAAAGGGCTTCGTTATCAACCTGTCTTTTTCTAATGATATCTATCGATTCCTTTATCGGAACATTGGTGTATAGACTTTCGATATTAAAACTGACAAATCTATCCTCGGCTCCTATATAGACAATGGAAGTCCGAAACACCGAGTTAATTTTAAACACATTACTGTCTCAAATAATCAAACATATCTACAGATGGTTGAAAAGTGTGTTTATTTGCATTTTATAGTAGGTACTAGTATACATATTCTGTGGCCATTAAAACGACTAGTATGTTCTTAGGAACTGATACCCAGGTCGCAACCCAGGCGATAAAGTGATCGACCTTTCAGAAAAGGCGAGGAGAGCAGGGCAAAAAAGCTGCTGAATCGGGCTGGTCAACTTTGGTCATCGGCAGCTTATAAGGACTACTCTTATAGCCCAGAATAAGAAAATATGTGAGAATTGCCATGATTGGCATGCATACTTTCTGTTGCAGTATTTGGCAACTTTCAAAACTACCAAGTTTTATCGGTGTTATATTCTTTATAAGAGTAGAGGAGAGTAGAGTTTATTAACTATTATTTGTACAATGTACATTATAGCAAGTCAGAAAAAAAGAATATAGCACAGGGCTAAGAATATTAAAATAAAAATAAAATAAAATTTGATCTTGAACTACTTATAACATGGTAAGCATACAAGTTAAAATAATTAATGTAAAACAATATATAGGTAACTAAATTACAACATTAAGAAATATAACAATAGACTTTTTATTATAATTACACAAACACAACTACAAAAAAAAATTATTTAAAACAATAATAATAACCCAAGTGCGTCATTGTAGGTTTGAAGTTGTACTTATATAAAATCACTTTCTAGGTATTCCTAAATCGTATAAAAAATATAAGAGTAAAAAATGTTTTGTTGACTTTTTAAATTTGCTTTTTGAAAGATTTTTTATGGATTCCGGTATTTTATTGTATAAATGATAGTTCAATGAATTTGAACCTAATTTTGTTAGTTTGTGAAGAGGAATGGTAATTAAATCTGACCTGAGATTATGTAAGTGATTTTTACTAGTCGAAATAAAAATAAATACAAGGAAGAGGCATAATTTTGTGATCTTGAAGTAAAGGTTTACAATGAGGGCGATAGTGATTAGATTAAAAACTGAATCTGCTGCATTACTTTAACCCCATACAGGAATTGCATATGCAACCCTTGAATGAAAAAGTGCAAAATAGCAGGTTAGAATATCAAAACTAACAAACGAACGAAGTTTCCTAACTAAAAATGTTAGAAGACTTCGTTCGTTTGTTAGGGTTGCATATGCAATTCTTCTATGGGGTCAAAGTAATGCATATTACGTATAGCGCTTTCAGTTTACGTACTCTAAGATCGACCCGGAGTATAGTAGTGACGTCACGAATCTACCCGCAGGTGATCTGCGCCATTTGCTTGCCATTTTCTCCTCACTTTTTCATTTATTTATTCCAGTTTCAAAATTTTTCCAATTGGACAGCCGTTTGAAAAATACGCGAGTCCACAAATAGAAAACAGAACAGAATATTAGCTAAAAAAGTACAAGTAGTCGTTTGTACCTAGCCTTCAAAATTATTTTTTGTGCTTTGGCCCACAAAAAGTTTATAAATAGCAAAAAAAATGAGATGAAAAGGTTGTCAAAATGTCATAACTAAAGAGCGGAATATATGCACGCCAATTCAGTTAAAATATGCGCATATATATGCATCGTTTTTCTTTGAAATATGCAACAATATGCATTTGTCTGTCAAAATATGCAATTATGTGCCTTGAATATAACATGGAAAAATGGAAATAAAGAAACGCGGACTCTTACAAAAATTATTTATTTTAAGTAAAATTAAAAGAAAAATATAATAGGTAAAATGTTGAAACTCAAATAGTATAAAATGCATTTATGACGATATATTTTTCAAAATTTTCCAATAAAAATGTTTGCCTTCTGTCTGTAAAAATATATTTGTACAAAGAAAAAGTTCTTTCAATATCTACCGATATGATCTGGCAATATTTTAATTTGGGTAGTAAGTTATAAGGCCAAGGTATTACTTCGTTGGATGTTTTATTATCAAAAATATTTTTGACTTCCATTAAATACTTAAAGCCTTCATTCTTTCCCACAATAACTTTGAGTTTCCTTCTTACTTGATTTCCTACATCACCGGGAACTTTTTTGCATTTGGCGGAAAAAGTTTCAACAATATCAATTGATTCTCTTAAACTTATATTCCTACTTTCTAACGAAGTTTTTATATTTGGAATAAAACTAAAATTAACCTAAATAAAAACAAGTTCCTTAGCTAAATTTACATTTTTGAATAATGCTTGACTTTGCCCTACACACTGCGAATTGTCTTCTAAATCTAAAACTATGTCTTTAATGGCTTCAAAATTGTCTGCGTAGAATATCGCAGCTTTAATCCATGTTCCCCATCGAGTAATTACGGGCTCTGGAGGTAAACTAACTCCTGGAAATTTCTCTCTATAGATCTGCACTCTTAGAGGTGCTTTCAAAAACACTTTCTTTATATTTGAAATTAATTTGTTCACCAAGGGATATGCTGTTCTAATAGTTTCTGCAACTCTGTTTATCCTGTGTAAAAGACAAGTGACATGTACCATATTGGGATAAAATATTTTTAAGTTTTGGCCTACTTTAATCATATACGACACTGCGTCAGACAAAAACACTAAAAACTTCTCTACGGGAACTGGATTTGGTAAAAAAAAATTGATAGAGACTGCTGAATAAATCGAGTTACGGTCACATTATTTGTTTTATCTAACTGTTTAGAAGATATTAAATATGGCTTCCCTGGCTTATTTCCTTGAAGCCCTCTAATCATAAGATGTGCGATATATCGATCACAAGAGTCTGTGCTTTCATCAACAATAATATAAAAATGTTCATCGCCCAGTGAAACGTTAATTTCACCCATTACAGTTTCGTATATTGTTTGCACATTCTTCTTTCTAAGTGTGTGTTCGTCAGGAATGTTTTGATTACAGTATTTTTGCAAAAAATCTCTGAATTGTGTATTTTGCAGTTTCTTCAAAGGTATATTTGCTGCGACTAAAGCTTTGCATAAGTATTGATGAAACACTTTCTTTTCACTCTTTGGTTTGACATTTTGAAATGCAGTTTGCACAGACTGATGAACAGGCACAGATTTATTTTTCTGCTTAGCTTTATGCATAGCTGTTTTTAAGTGTTTGGAACTTCTTTTCACAAACAATGATTTTGGCACAAACTTTGCAAGACACTTTATCCCCACTAAACTCCATCTCAGAAAAATCTTTAATCCACGAAGCGGCTTTCTAGGCGTTTGAAATAAAATATTTTCGAAATCACTCTTTTCACACTGTAATCTATCGACAAACTAAACTATACAATATAAATACTCTCCATTAGGCAAGCTGATTACTTGGAAATTCCTAAACACCCAATAAATGCCGGCAATAAACCATATAATAATAAAACGGGTGAGCCGACAAAACCTCCCACCTTTTAAATTATTTCAATTATCTGCAAAGGTCGCACTTAATTTTGATATTGATAAAACGAAAAACATAAAAATATGCACACAAATTAAGTTTTTGCCGAAATATGCAATTTTTTATGAAATTTGTAAAAATATGCAAAATATTCAAATATATGCACTTCGCATATATTCCGCCCTTTAGTCATAACCCTAATGACATTTTTGGAATGAAGTGGAGGGTGACCAGTGAAACTACTGATGAGCCCACGCTGGTTACCCAGGGCGAAACATCGTTTAATCATTTCTCTTTTCGCTTTGATCTTTTGTGTGTTCCTTATGGGATGCTCATCCAAGTTTGAATTTTCGTTATTTCGACCCAAGATCTTTTGATCTTTTGTTTTTTAGTTTCTTTTCGGTTGAAGTAACTGATTTGGAGGTTTTTTAACTTCTTCTTTGTTTTAATTGCCTTAGGAGCATAATCCTACTGGAAATATTAACACGCGAGGACGAATTCGTATCAGGTAACTTGGATAAGTAAGTACCAGTGCGGAACGATGCCTATTTGTGAGTGGTTCAAGGTTGGAAATCAAAGTGTATGATGGTGTTTAATGATGTATAGTGGAGGGTGACCAGTGAAACTACTGATGAGCCCACGCTGGTTACCCAGGGCGAAACATCGTTTAATCATTTCTCTTTTCGCTTTGATCTTTTGTGTGTTCCTTTGAGTTTGAATTTTCGTTATTTCCACCCAAGATCTTTTGATCTTTTGTTTCCTAATGACATTATTATGCTCAAAGTCCTCTACTCTCGCAATTTTGCGGGAGCAGAAAGACTGATCTGTTTGAAATTCGGAGTAACAGATTCGGAAGACCGAACACGCTACTCGGAGCAGGAGTACATACTCGAACATCCAATTTTTGGAGTATGATAGAGTGGTTTTAGAGCAATAAAAAAAAGCGCTAGTAGTTCTGGGAAATTTTGAGATTTTTTGAATAAAGAGTTGCAAAAAAAGTGGCGATTGCTTCGTTTACTTCCCAGTAAGTGCATACACCCCTATTTTGCATGTATAACTAGAATTTCTTGCTTTCACTGAATTTGTTGTATTACATTTTAAATCTAGCTTTCTCCTTATTCTAAAAATATGGCCATCGGCAGGCAACAAGAACTGCTCCTTCTTCGGCTGAGATAAATAATTGCGTCCGGCCTGCTGCGAGCGGACAACCTTTGCCATGCTCGATTTTTTCTAATCTACTTGCGGGCTAAACGCACAGTGGTTAATATTTTATTTAATTAAACCAGAGACATTCAACTAAAGTAGAATCATCAAGTCATTGATAAATCGTTTTAAAACACGATCAGTCGTTAAATATAGGAAAAACTGCTCCACCTCACACATGCTCGATTCTACTAAAGTGGCAACTCCGACGACAAATAATGAATGAGGCAGTGTGGTACACGGTTATGTAGGTGACGTACTACAAGTGCGAGGTTGTCACATTGTGTAGGTTTTATTGACAATATATATTGGAAGGTGCAAGGGTGTTTTTATTAGTGTTTAAATCAAAGACATTCAACTAAAATAGACCCCATTAAGTCATTGATAAATCGCTTTCAAACGCGATCAGTCGTTAGATTTGGGGAAAACCCATTTTCGTTTCCACTAGCAACGCTGCATCAGGCAATACCAAGTATGCTCCACCTCACACATGCTCTATCCACCTTACGTTTGGCAGCTCGACTCTACTAAAACTCCGACGACAAATAATGAATGAGGCAGCGTAGTATACGGTTATATAGGTGACGCTCTACAAGTGCGTGGTTGTCACATTGTGTAGGTTTTATTCCCAATATATATTGGAAAATATATATATTAGAAAATTAAAATAATTATTTTTTTGTTTAGAATATCAGATATTTCGACCGAAAAAATGAGGGATGTATATGTGCATTAACATGTACACTTGTGCTAAAAAAAAGTGGTGACGTCACGCACCGATTGAAATTTTATCGTATGATACTGTATCCAACTTTTTTTTATATTTTGGTGTTTTTTCTTTGCTTTTAATACTTTTATGAAAAAATAAATCATTTTGTTTCTTATTTTTATGAATAAAGATTACTTAAATTCATATTTAAATAAAATCGTCATTTTGGCTAAAAAAACACTTGAGTTTCTCCCCGGCACACACATTTTTTTGGTCAGAATATCAGATATTTATCCGATATTTCGACCGAAAAAATGAGGGATGTATATGTGCCATAACATGTACACTTGTGCTAAAAAAAAAGTGTTGACGTCACGTACCGATTGAAATTTTATCGTATGATACTGTATCCAACTTTTTTTATATTTTGGTGTTTTTTCTTCGCTTTTAATACTTTTGTGAAAAAATAAATCATTTTTTTTCTTATTTTTATCAATAAAGATTATTTAAATTCATATTTAAATAAAATCGTCACTTTGGCTAAAAAAGCATTTGAGTTTCTCCCCGGCACACACATTTTTTGGCCAGAATATCAGATATTTATCTGATATTTTGACCGAAAAAATGAGGGATGTATATGTGCCATAACATGTACACTTGTGCTAAAAAAAAGTGGTGACGTCAGGTACCGATTG
This sequence comes from Oxystoma pomonae, assembly GCA_963921995.1. NCBI lineage: Eukaryota > Metazoa > Arthropoda > Insecta > Coleoptera > Brentidae > Oxystoma > Oxystoma pomonae. Next base: position 95,344,014 of record OY998168.1, read on the forward strand.
AAATTTTATCGTATGATACTGTATCCAACTTTTTTTTATATTTTGGTGTTTTTTCTTTGCTTTTAATACTTTTATGAAAAAATAAATCATTTTGTTTCTTATTTTTATGAATAAAGATTACTTACATTCATATTTAAATAAAATCGTCATTTTGGCTAAAAAAACACTTGAGTTTCTCCCCGGCACACACATTTTTTTGGTCAGACTATCAGATATTTATCCGATATTTTGACCGAAAAAATGAGGGATGTATATGTGCCATAACATGTACACTTGTGCTAAAAAAAAGTGTTGACGTCACGGACCGATTGAAATTTTATCGTATGATACTGTATCCAACTTTTTTTTATATTTTGGTGTTTTTTCTTTGCTTTTAATACTTTTATGAAAAAATAAATCATTTTTTTTCTTATTTTTTATCAATAAAGATTATTTAAATTCATATTTAAATAAAATCGTCACTTTGTCTAAAATAGCACTTGAGTTTCTCACCGGCACACACATTTTTTTGGTCAGAATATCAGATATTTATCTGATATTTCGACCGAAAAAATGAGGGATGTATATGTGCCATAACATGTACACTTGTGCTAAAAAAAGTGGTGACGTCACGTACCGATTGAAATTTTATCGTATGATACTGTATCCAACTTTTTTTATATTTTGGTGTTTTTTCTTTGCTTTTAATACTTTTGTGAAAAAATAAATCATTTTTTTTCTTATATTCATCAATAAAGATTATTTAAATTCATATTTAAATAAAATCGTCACTTTGTCAAAAAAAGCACTTGACTTTCTCCCGGGCACACACTACTCAATATGTTTTTGCAATTTTTTTGCACAAATCTTAACAAAACAAACAAAAATTTTAAAAACGCTACCATTTTGTTAATAAAAAAGCGTTTATAGTGCCCAAGTTTATATTATATATATTATAAAAAAGTTATAAAACATAACCAAAAACACTCAGCTTAAAATGGACAGTAGCGTTTGTCAGACAAGATCTAATCCAAACTTATGAGTTTATTTATATTTGCATGATTGAACTGAAAGGTACTTGTTAGATGATTTAAAATGTTCACAGCATTTGGAGTATAGGATATACCCTAGAAGAGTTGCAAATAATTTTTCCTTTCTATTTTCGCACATCACAACTTTTTTGATTTTAGTAATTAGATTTTTTTGTTTTATCAAGTTGAAAAGATAAAATGAAAATCAATTGCAATCCTTGAAATATGAAAATAAAATAATACCACTGTGCAATGACCTATGCTCGCAAATGTAAGCTGACCATCCCGCTTAAGACTGTCAATTTATATTGCAAGTCAAATTAATAAAATAAATAATTTTGTCGTCACTTGGGTCGCGAAAATGTGGTTTCTTAATACTGTTCCAGTAAATAAAAAATATGTCAATTTTAATTTTGGAGACAGTTTCTGTGAAAAACCCTTTTTCTATTTAAAAATGTACGTTATTAATCTTATTTTTGTGTGTAAACAAACCTTCAAAACTTTTAACATAAAACCATTGATAGTAGCAATGTAGCTCCGCCGTAAAACTAGTCCTGCGGAATATCTTTAAAATATTAAATTTACAAAATTTTATTAAAAAAATTACGCAGTTTCTCTTACAACGTTATGATAAATATTAAGGACGCTGTGTTTTTATTTTATATGGGGCAATGAGTAAAAATCGCCACTTTACAGAATTGTGGCGCGTGAGATTTTCTGTCGTTTCTGAAGAATCGTGACCTTGGCAACATAAAAATTCAGTAAAAAACATGTGTTTTTACAGGTCGCTTAAATCGCTTTTGTTCAGGGCGTTTCACAACTTATGTATAAAAAAAATATCCAAAAATATGCTAAAACATTTTCCTCGCTTGAAGCTTGTAAGAAAAAGTAACACACAAAAAACAAGCATCAAGCAAGCAAGTGCGTTGCCCGCCCCGCTCTTATCAGTAAATAAACTACGCAATATTAGCGGATTCCGTTTTGAATGTTACGTCGCGGTGCGGAGTATTAGTGTTCTTTGAGGTGTTTTTAGTAATTTTGTTTAGTGTTTGTTATAAAAAATGACATACAATTATTCATTTCTTCCCCGTGAGACGCTTCAAAAAAAAGTTGCATTGGCTCAACATATCGCATAACGTTACCACCAACAAATTATGTCTCTTTTTATTTACCAAAAACTTTCTTACTCATCATCGGATTTTTACAGTTGTATCCTTTCTGCAAAGGTAAATAAACCAAGTCAAAATGTCAAATGTCAAAAACCCAAGATGGCGGACATACCTAGTCAAAAATTACTTTTCCAAAAAAAAAAACGACGATTCTTATACTTGTCTAGTACTTAACCGAATTTTATAAGTGATATCTCGTTAAACGTGAAATGCTCTTCTAGATTTGCAATAAAAAGATAACAGGAAGGTCAAAAAAGTAATTTTTTGCTATATCCGTTATCTTGGGTTTTTACATTTGACGTTTTGACGGTTTATTTGTCTTTCCAGAAATAATATAAATTTGTAAAAATCCGATAAGAAATAAGAAAGTTCTTGGGAAACAACAAGAGACATTATTTTGGGGTGGTTAGAATATGCAAAATTTTGCGCCAATGCAACTTTTGTACTATCTAACCGAATTTTATCTGTGCTATCGCGTTAGATGTGAAAAGGCATAAGGTTTCGTATTTTGGCAATAAAAAATTACAGGGAGGTCAAAAAAAAGTTTCAGATCTTTTTTTCCAAACTAAATTTTTGACTTTGTCCGTCATCTTGAATCTTTGACATTTTACATCTTTTTTACAAAAATAGTAAACTTTGTTCTTTTAACTTCCTAAAATGCCTTTATAAAAATCGGCTAAGGAACAAAAAAGCAATCAGAAAATTAATCAGTCCAAGATTTTCTGGCCCTTCCCATATATTATTATGGATTAAACCATCAAATGGGAGAGACGAGTGAAGAGATGACGGAAAAAATATTTTTTTTTATGTACGTATTGCCGATTAGGTGCACCCACACCGATAAAAAATAATTACCTGCTCAAAACTGAATAAAATGGTGGTGTTTTTAAAAGTATATTTTATTGTCTTCAAGCAGCTGTAAAAATTTCAGGAATCCCCTGGAAAATTTTATAAACACACGACAAAATATAAAGCGTGACATAATTATTTTATTTTTGAAGTTTTTAGCAAAAAGCTTTTTTTAAGTATGTTGTTTAATTTTATTAAAACTTGGGGGCCCATCGTGCCTTGTTAGATTTAATATTCTAGCGTGTTATATAGCCTTTTAAAAAACATATTTGGCAGATCTGTAAAGGGAATTTGGATTAAAAAATTTGAAGTTAAACAGCCGGGGTCAAGAAATTGGGATTTTGTAAATTTTCTGAACATGCGTCAATTCAATAGCTAGGACCTTTTTACAGTCACTTCAAAATAAATTTGTACCATCTCGTTCATAAATAGAGAATAGAATTTTTTTTTTAATTTTTAGAAAAAAAAACACAATTTTTTTTTTATTTTCAAATTGATTATTTTTTTATGTAATCAACCGGAAGTAAAATATCATATTTTGCATACTATGTTAAAGGATATTTCATAGCCGTTTAAGGGGTTTAACCAAAATTTTAAAATGTTTTCACTTGACCGAGATATAGCTGTCAAAATGACCCTAAGTCCTAAAAAAAGTTTAGGGCGTCGCAACTAACGTACGCCGTCGCCGAAAAATTTTATATTGGTTTGGTGGTCCCCGGAGTCATGCCTAAGTGTGTGCCAAATTAGAACAAAATCACCAAAAATCTTCTTATAGGTTTGAAAGAACACCCGACTATTAGCAGTTATTAATTAATCTTATCAAAAATTTACAGTTTATAACCAGGCAAAACTTGTTGTTCGCGAATTTTTCGCGAATTTTCGCGAATTTTTAAGCCATTAGTTTTCTGTCATTCATTTGGGGATAAGAGAATATTTGGAATTATTACAAATTAGTGCAAATGTTTGCAACGAAGTGCTAATTTTAGTCAAAAATATCTGAATGTTCTGCATATAGTTTTTTCTCTAATCTTATGGCTTTTCAATTAAAAAAAAATTGTACAATGTGGGACAAATTAAAGTTCCACACTTTTTATGGTTAATAACTTTTTATGTAATTTGATTTATTTTTGGCAAGTGGGTAGGTTGGTATGTTCCTGCAAAGTTCGTAAAAAATTTAAAAACAATGGCGTAGTTACGAGCTTCTTTCTAAAATGGATCATAGAAAGTCGATAATAATAAATAATTATCAATTTTTTGTCTTCTCTTTCTTGAGTGAAAGTGATTCTGATTAAGTGTGTTAAAGTCTTTTTAAATTTCATATATTTTTTTATTTTTTCACTATTTCGATAATTCCATAATTTAAAAATATTGATTTTAGCAAAAAAAAAAATGTATTTTCTTAATTAGGTGTTGTATTTTATTTAGTACTTTTGTATGATGTTTTCCATTATTTGGTCACATAGGATTCTTCAAACTTCCCTTACATTTTGACGAAAAATTGACAATTTTTTGAAATACATTTTTGCATATCTATTTTTTTATGACCCTGTATATTACGTCTGTAATATTTCTACAGTTTTATACTTTTGAGGGTATGCAAAACTTTTTATGAAGAATACTTTTTTTGCTAAAGTCGATAATAAAAAAGTTTTTAATATGGTGCCATTATTTTCGCACACGCTGTATAACATCGTTATACAAATTTTAGTCTAGCTTCAAATATATTTTAAAAATTACTAATCTAGGATAACACTTTTTCCCCATTGTAAGAGGTTTGTGGCCCACAGTGAGGCGGGTAAAGAAGTAATGGGTATAATAACACTCATCATAGAAATTATCTTACACGTCAGTTATTTTAGCTCAAAAAACAAAACAAATATGCCTATTCACGTTCTAGGTCCCGAACGGAGCTACTAGATTTACATACACGTATAAAAGTGAATTAATCCACATCGATATGTCATATAACATGAGTTGGGTGAGACTGAGATTGTCGGAGCGTAAACCGGCTATTCGAAGTAATTGCGTCTTTGTAATGGCCTTATTTTATCCCTCAGCTAGCTTGACTTAAACCAGATTTATTTCTTTATCTTCGTCTATCAGATTAACTTTACTTTTTGCTTCTTATTCACGATGAGAATCTCGCTTAAAACGAACAAAACCATTAGAAAACCACAGGCTACCGTTTGAGAACAAAAAAAAGCAAAAGAAATGTAACTATAGGTTATGCTTTAAAAACGTAGCATAATCTATATAATGTTTTTTTTGCAAAGACTTCCGTTAGTCGCATTAGAAAATCATAGGCACAGATTCTTAAGATTAAAGTACATAGTGTAGTTGACTATAAATATTTTATGGCAGCTTGTGTTTCTTTGCTCCATATGGTAGTTGGTTTGATTTTTTCTAAGATAGGCTCATAGTAAATAATAAACACTTACCCATACAGAAAAGACACAAAGTTATTGATGATTTTGTATTGCTATTGCAAAATACCACTGAAAAACTGATTTTTTTCCCACAATATACTATATTTTAGAAGAAAATGCCCTAAAACTATTTTTTTTGACAGGTTTCAAAATGGCAAATGGTGAATACGCCAAAAATTTGGCACATAATAGCTTCGTTATCTGTGTTTGAGGATATAAAGTTGGTGATTTTTTAGACCACCTCTGGGGGGTGGTTTAAATTTATAGCACCCAGAAAGGATTGTTTTGTGACAATTGGTAATAATTTCGTTTATAATTTCCCTAAGTAACCGTTTTTACAAGGATTAGTTTACCTTATTTAATTTCCCAAGCTGTTCATTAACAAATAAAACACTTCCAATTTTGTCCAGAAAAATGACATATTTTGAATCCGTTCTCAGCACGAAAAATATATTTATGAGGGCACTACGTGGCAAAACAAACATAAGTGAAGGCCACTGATTATGCAGGAAAAATATACCAAACAAATAAAACCAAAACAACTATATTAATTTATTTACAAACTAAAATTAAAACATTAAGGTAATCTGAAAGCTCAGTCAAGAAAAAATAAAATCCATTTCAAGGCTGTAGCTTTCATTAGTAGAGGTTGGTGCAAGCCAAGGTACATGCAGAGGTAAGAGATCCGAACTCGCTGTTTGTGATTTGAACGCAGCTAATATTGTGAAACCGACATTTCGACAGTGACGGAAATGTAAACAAACTTGCATTTAAGTTTTTTAATCCATTTCATAGATAAAAACACCTTTTAAATAAATAGAAAATTAATCTACTCCTTATTTTATTATTATCCATCTAAATCGTTCTGTGACATCAAGTAATAATTGGAAAAATTAATTAATAAAGGTAAGTTTTAATTAGAGTGACATATAACCCCAATTTTAGTTTGATCTACAGAGGGTTTAATATTTAAACCCCCCGTGGGTTTAAATGTTTTAATTTATTTATTAGAATTCTTTTTATAAAACAAGCTATGTCCAAAACTCAAAGAGTGTTGGTTTAAAATGCTTAAAACCAAAAATTTCACTTAAACTTAGGACCGTCCTAAAATAGACTAAACCCTTTTAGTAAATCCCACCGTTAAAGTAAATATTTGAACCCATCGGTATCGGTATACCTAACGCGTTCAAAATACAGCCAAGAGAAAGTGTATTTTTTACTTTTTTGCGGCATATTTCAAACAAGGCCTGCTTTTATGGTGAATGCGATGGGAGAACAGCTGACTCCATTCGTTGCGTACGGAGATGTATGTATTTGTAGGTACCGTTACGGACCTACCAACGTACGCAACGATTTTAATCAGCTGTTCAGGCCTCTCATCCACCATAAAAGCAGGCCTCGTTCGAAATATGCCGTAAACAAATGAGAAATGTAGTGTCTTTTGAATTTGTTTTAAACGCGTTAAGTATAGCGATACCGATGCGTTGAAATATTTACTTTAAGTATCTAATATGTATCCACTACATTAACGATCCGTAAAAAAATTGCTCTAAAATAGTAGGACCACTAGGCAAATATGTCACTACTCGGTGATAATAAAAGTTTGAAAAAGTCTATTAGAGGTCTCCAAAAGTTTTAAAGAAATGAGACGTCACCGGTTTAACCACAACGTCATTTGTTCTTGCAATCGCTAAATTGCATTTCCCAGTTACAGCCCAAATAGCATTTTTTCGTATAACATATAGTCAGTTGACGACTTAAGTGGTTTAAGTCAAGGATTATACTTTATCTTTCGTTGTTACGAAGTCTTAGCTTGTATAGACGGATAGAAGTCGTCGAGATAACGTTTGGAGCCTTTGTGTGTAGTCTAGTGCAGATTTCCGACAACGCTTCGACGTCGCTAAGGAGAACGTTGGCTGTAGTACAGAGTAAGACGTAAGCCTGACGTCTGAACTCGTAGTACTTGTTTTAGTAAAGTTTTATGACGACGTTCCAACGTCTGTGCTGCCAAAGTTGCAATCAGTAAAAACTATGACGTCCGTTCCACGTCCAGGATGCGACAAATGTATCCAATGTATGTGGTGATCATATTTGACCTATATCTGAGGGTTTTTCAACGTTAGTGTTTGGAATCCAATCCAAAGTAAGGAAAATAAGACTTCCTTTTTGTATTTTCGTGCGTGCGGTACATTTTTGTATTATTACTAATAATACCAAAGAAAAACGAATTCAAATATTCTACCACGTTCTACAGGAAAATAATCAAATTGCTCGCGCAAAAATCACAATTATCCCGTCAGCATGAGTAGCTAACAAAAGGTATAGATCCAGCTTTATGATTAATTTGGGTAGAAGCTCAACTTTAAACTTATCTTAACTAGGTCTTAAAGCAGTTTATGTTGATTACTTAGCGTCTTATATAAATGTGTTTGCAAAACATAAAATGGAAGGAAAAATTAAAGTCGCATAAATTATCACAAAATTTTGCAGGTTAGAATTTTGCATTCCGTTAAAACTCAATACTGTCATCTTTCTGGGTATTGCTCCGATGTCGGACAGATGTCGTGGAGGAATCTTTTTTCGAAGCAAAATTTCCTAAACAGATTAAGTTAACCAAACACCACCAGAGGTCAGATCTACCAGATCGAGTCAAACTAAAACAGCTGGCGATCTCCCTCTAGGATCTTGCAGTGGCGTCACTGTAGATGAAACCAACGTTTCGTCAGAACGGGCGACCGATTGGATAAACAAAAATTCACTAGGGGTCAGGACCAGTCATATTTGAAAAATAAAACTGGAGTTTCAATAGAACTCGGGCAAGATTGCTGGAATTCTCTGACGTAGCCATCTTTTCCTTGCGGTAGTTCCAAGCCGATCGGAAATTTTGTATTTTTGTGTGAAATATCATAAAATCCCATGAACTTTGCAATAAAACAAAAAACATTATTTTTTCCAATAATTAAATGCTAAATAATAAATGTAAAATAACAACTAAATAATATTAAACACCAAAAGAAACCATATATATATATATACAGGGTTCCTAAGATTTTCCTTAGGGATAGGATTTCAATAAATCAAACAAAAATGGAATAGAAAGTTCTGCACGCATAAAAGAAACAGGTATATTGAGCAATGGTGCCAGTTTGTTATTATCTCCGGACTGCTTTCATGAGAAAAAATTGTCGCCACTCTTTCATTGTGAGCATAAATCATAGTTGCAATAATAACCGTTGACAAGATGTCTGCAAATTCCGCTAGATGGCGGCCACACCATGAGATGATCGAGGAAAAAATGGGATTCACAGGCATTGCATTTTTATTTCCTTTCGAGTCGCTTCAGTTTCGTAAATTTTGTGTTTTTAAAATGCCGTATACTCGAGAAGAAAAGATTTTTATTATTAAAAACTACATAAAAAGTGACAGTGCGGACGAGGTCACTGGGCTTTTTGTTTTTGCGTTTCCAGATCGACCGGTTCCTGTGGCTCAAACTGTCTACAACATTTATCATCGTTTTGAAAGGTACGAGTGCATAAATGGTTGTAGAAAATGTTACCACGACGGCGAAATACCAGAGCATCCCGTTCTTCCACACAGGGTGGAACGAGACGAAATGGTATGCGCTTACGGTGCGGCACATGAACCATGTTCGACGAAACCGATTGCGGAGGCACTGGATATTCGTTTAAGATTGGGAAGTTTGCTGGAAATGCAACCAGGTGATTATTTTCGCCGGTTAGAATATTGTGAGGTTATGAGGAATAAATGTGACAGGAACGAAAATTTCCTATCAAAAGTTTTGTTTAGTGACGAGAAGACATTTGAACTTCATAGCTCTCACAATCCACAAAATAGCCGCTATTGGTCCCGCGAAAATAAACATCTGCACGCAAGTGTTAGAACGCAACATCCTCAAAAATTAAATGTTTGGAGCGGTATTGTCGGGGATCACATTATTGGACCCTTTTTCATTGAAGGGAATTTGAATAGCCAAAAATATGTTGATCTTCTCCAACATCAGGTTTAACTACGGTTGAGGGAACTCAACATAAATTTGGACGAATTGTGGTTTCAGCAAGATGTCTGTTCATCCCACAATTCACGCCAGGCTACAAATTACCTTCGTCAGGTATTTGGTGATAGAATTATTTCCACGTATGGAGATATCCGATGGTCTCCTCGATCACCAGATCTTGTGCCAAATGACTTTTTCCTATGGGGTTGTTGGCACGACAAAATTTTCCAACACCCTTACTTACGGCCTACGACTATACAGGAGTTGAGGGCGAAAATTTTGGAGGCGGGCAACTTTATCACCCCTGAAATGTTGGCTGCTACGCGCCAAGAGTTTTACAATAGATTGGGATATTGTGAGGCTCAAGAAGGGGACAGATTTGAACATCTAATCTAATTAAAAATTAGATGTTTTCAGGTCCAAACCACAGTCTTTTCTTGCTTAAAGGAGGCGGCAGGGTCCATTATTTACGATACTGAGCGATAAACTCGTGAGGTTGTTAACATTAGAAAGAAATATCTTCGCTTTTAATTAAACTTCTTTCCATTCTGTTCTACTAGTGACATCTATCCGAAAACGGCCAAACCATGTAGCTAGAACTAGCAGCCAAAGAAATCAATAAACGGCGCTGTTTTTCCTGCAGAGCTTTTGCTTGCGATATTATTGATTTTAAATAAAGCTGGCCCTACACTACATTTGATATTTTCGAGGTGTTTTATGGCATGATCTCGAAACATGTAGCGAACCAATTCTTCAAAATTAGTGGGAGGGTAAAAGCGAAAAATAAGAGGCTGCCAATATTTGTAACACCCAAAAAGGGGTGAAAAGATTTAGTTTGCTCTGTTTCTTTACAAAAAACGTTTTTTTTACGAAAAACTTGAGCTCTGCCACTTCTCTTATTTTTTTCTTAAACTTTCTCGAAATTTTCGTCATACCGTAGAAAAAAATTATTTCCCCCATGGTCGTACTCTACTTTTATTCGAAAAAATTTAGAAACAGAGACGGGATCAGTTTTCCTAAAACGGAGGATCTTGGTTTCGAGTGAGAAGATAAAGGGCGCCGCAGGCAAAATTTTTTCAATTAAATTAGCCGAACGCAAAAATGTTAGAAAAACAAAGCACGAAACAATTACAATTTTTTTTTAAAAATTACGTAATTTCGGGAACGCAAAGAAATAGGTCTAAAGAGTATAATTTTTAAGAAAAAAATATCAATTTTCTCGCCCTCCTCCACTGGGACTACAGGGGCCGTGCACAAATTACGTAATGGTCATAGGGGGAGGGGGGTTACAAAACGTTACGTAGGGGGAGGGGGGTTTTCGACAGCGTTTGCATTTGTGTGAAACTAAGAAAATTTGGAATGAAAATAAGTGAAAAGTTTCTTTTTTGGGGGGGGTAGTGGTCTTGAAATCATTACGTAATATTAGGGGAGAGGCGTGCCAAACCGTTACAAAACATTACATAGGGAGGGGGTCAAAAATTGGTAAAATCACCGTTACGTAATTTGTGCACGGCCCCAAGTGCAAAACCCCGGTTGGACGTTCGAAGGCGTCAACGCGTCCTATTTGCTTGATAAAGTTTCTACGGAAATATCTCAGTCGATTTCTCCGGCCGTGTATGAACGCTTTAGGTTAGGCATTTGCATGTATCTCAGTCCCCCGCCTGTAAAAAGTGCGTAAGGACAATGGTTACAAAATGAAAAGCCGAAAAATATTTTTTTTTACGATATCTGTCATCAGTTTGGTATTAAAGTCGAGCAAAAACAATTTTTATTCCAGTCCTAAAGCTTTAAAAATGGAAAACATTAGAAAAAAACAACCTGGAATGGATTTACTACGTGTAAGATGTAGTGACAACATCGCCCCATGCCCATCCTTTTCTGCCTAATGGGATTTTCCGTTTGTCTGCGTCTTATACAAGGACTGCTTGGCCCCCTAAGGATTTGCTTAGGAACCCTGTATAACCAAAACTAGACTTATATATAAAATATTTCTTTAAGACCTGGTCACCAGTTCAACGCCAAAATGAACGACTTCAAAATCTTCTGATGCCAAAAAACAACGTAAGTCATTCCACCTCAAGATACTGGTTAAATAAAACGACATTATAAAACTGCTAACCATTTTTACAAAAATATTTTAGTGGTAGAATTTGAATATAAATTTATTTATTTTATACCCACTCCCAATTTTAATAGTATTAGGAACGTACTTATTTAACAACACAATAGAAGATCACGGTTTACTACTACTACCCATTCAAATAGCGAAGCCTAACTATGCGTACGCCCTTGTCTAGGTCGACCATATGGAGATTGTGGCCCATTAAAATTTATTTATTATGTTACTTAATGGCTTGTGCTCTATTGTTAACTAATCAATGTAAATTATGTCTTGGGCTATAGTTTTCACACATCACAACCCACGTCAGTAAAATTAAAAATTGTTACTTTTCTTCGAACGGTGGTTCTCATCACCACAGCTTTTCGGAAAAATGTCGTACTTATAACACCATTTCATTGTCTAAGATTTTTAAGCCATGATGACCGTCTACGACCCGGACCTTTTCTGCCTTATATTTTGTCTTCAATTATTAACAGTTTATTTTTGTTATTTCCCAAAACGTGAACATAATATACAAGTTTTAATTTTTTGATGGTAAATAAAACTTCACGACTTTTATTTATTCTGAGCAGAACATTTACATAAGTTACTCTGTCCACTCAAGATATCCTGAGTGTTATACGATAACACCACATCTCGAATGCCTTTGTGTAATTTTACAAATTATGATTTTAAATCCCAAATAATCAATTAATTTTTATGTAATATTTTTAAAATTAAATGACATGATACCATGACTATATTACAATCAAAAGTTGGAGGGCCGGTAACCAAATTTTTTATAGAAAAGAGGAAAATCTATGCATTATTAAAGTTTTTCATGAATATCTCAAAAAGTAAGACTCCCACTTAAGAACAGTTTGTATTTCCAGAAAACCAAATCATTGAGTTATTTAACAAAGTATTCGTTTTTGTTTAAAAGTAAGTGGTACGAAAACAGTAACGGCTCGTTTTGGAAAAATGTTAAAATTTCAGTTTTTTTAACTTCTTTGCGATTGACCTATTATCTTACCTTTCTTTTGATGCTTTTTAAAATATTTTCTGGTACAGATTACGCTACCCGCCTTTTTAGCACAAAGGGTACCGAAATAATCGTTTTTTTTTAATCTGCAGCAAAACAAAAAACAAAAACATAATGCAGGATCTTTGAGGCTTAATTCAAACGTCTTTTTGTAGAGGACTTTAAAATGACAGTATACAACAAATAATGTTTACTTTTCTACGAAAACACGATAGGTAAAAGTACATTTTCTAAAACTAACTTCGGTAATAAGGGTCCTTTGCAACATTTTGTACTAAGGGACCCAGTGATCATTTGCGCCAAATTCCATGATTGTATCATTATGTTTTAGGCGATATTTAATGTTTTTGTCAAAAAACTCCATTTTTTAAATTAAACTAATATAGCGAGAAATATTTGTTCCTAATCTGATAGTTCCGAGGATAGTTCTGTACCTTTTTGGATGGCTGTTATTAATATTTTCCTTTTTTTTTAACGTCGAGAATTGGGGTATTTTCGGAAAACGGAGCCCTTTTCAGAAAACTTTATGTTAGCAACATTTACAAAAAATTATCTAAGGGTCTACTTATTATGCATGCCAAGTTTCACTGCTTAATTATTATTTTTTGTGAATTGAACTCATCTTCCAGACTAATATGCGATTTTCGTACGAACTTTTGACTAGCATGTGTATAGAAGAACCTCCCTAGCATAGCCTTACCCGAATTTTTTTGCATGTGTAATAGCAGCCCTAAATGGAAATGAATAGAGCTACAAAAAATATAGCCTTATGAAAATCTTACAAAGTTTGTAGAAGCGAGAGATATTGCGTTGTTATTTTTTGAGGAAAATTTTCACAATTTTGAATTAGTGGATTTTCCAAATTTAACCGTTGCTGAGGACCCTACTTAAAAAAAAAATGAACGAGCTGTGAAAAGGTTAAAACATGGCAACATATCTATAGGCAAAAAAAATAAAGCAGATTTTAAATAAAAACAATTATTTGTGCTAAAAAAGCCACGGGTAGCATAAAATATTTTAAAAAGCAGCAAAAGAAAGGTAAGATAATAGATCAATTTTGAAAGACAATAAGTATAATTTCGGAATTCAAACCTAAAAACCAGAAAAAAGGAAAATAAGTTGCGAAGAAGTTGGAAAAGCTGAAATTTTAACATTTTTCCAAATCGAGACGCTACTGTTTTCGTACCACTTTTTTTTTAAACAAAAACGGTTACCTTGTTAAATAAGCCAATGACTTGGATTTCTGGAAATGAAAACCGTTCTTAAGTTGGTGTCTTAGTTTTTGAGATATTCAGGAAAAACTTGAGAAATGTTTAGATTTTCTTCTTTACTATTAAAAATTCGATTACCGCCCCCATTTGACTCTTGATAGTAATATAGTAATGGTATCATATCATAAAAGTTTAAACAATCTTACACATTTTTTAAAAATTTTAAAGAAACAAACGTACTAAAATATTTGAATAACAACTGGAAAAGAAGTAGTAGGTAGTGTACATGGAGACCTAAAACCAATGATCAATTACAACAATATAATTTATTAAAATAAATCTGAATATACAAACAATGGTTTAAGAACTGAACGTGTTTTAAGAATGCAGATCATAAAAACTAAACTAGTACAGAACTGTGTAGGCTCGCAATTTCTATTTGCATACATACCATTTTAAATACCGAAAGCCATTAAAGTCTTCTTAAGTTGTCTCCTGTCCGCACGTCGTTAAAATAAGGAACAAAGTTATCTACCTACTAGGTAGTTACCAGTAATGATGGGTTAGTATCTATAAGAGTTTCTTAAATAAATCATATTCTCATTACTAATAGAAAAAAAAGTGCGACCTTGAAAAGATGGAAATAGGAGATAGATCTCAAAAATTAATCACAACACATCACATATACAAAAGACAACCAACTGGTAGATTCGGCAGAAGTATCTTCATTGTGAAGAAAAAATTCCAACAGGTAACACTACTGATGAGCACCAATAGTGCAAAACTCGAGTCTGACTTCTACAAAAATTTTCTTTAGAATTTACCTTCATCTGAGTGGATCTAAATGTTGCTCTGATTTTTAACCTTTCTGCAGTTAAGTGCCCGTTAAAATAAGACCCACACATCCGCTGATAATATTAAGGCTACTATTATCCGATATGCACCACACCTTACAAGGTGCGTACGTGGTGCGTTTAAAGCGGTACTAAAAGTACTGTGCTAAGATTTTCTTAGTTTAATCTCATTTCCACTACTAGTTAAAATTCTTCAAAGCTTTTTTAATGCATGTATATATCCGGTTTATAGGGTTCTTCTACGACTTCCAGTTCCCATTCTTCATATATAGGGTGGGCCAAAAAATCTTGCACACTGTTAAATTTGCTATAACTTAATATATATAACTTAATTAAATCGGTTAAAAAATAAAAAAAATACGGGCTTTTATATTGAGTGGAGAGGTTTGCTGTAACTTTAGATAGAAGTACAAGACTTAAGAATTTTATGTTGTGGTTCAAAATTTAAGAATTCTCAAAAATCCATGATGGCGGACATTTTTAAATAATGGGTAATTTTCATTCTCCCCCTCTCCTCTAAAAAAAATATGTTTGGCAAACAAATCAGTACTTACTTTAAAACCACAGCAATTTTTTAAATTTTATTACAAGTCAAAATTTTTATTAAAAACGCTGGAAATGATGACACCAACATGCTTACTTCTTAACTGATTTAAGCAAGTGAAACCTCCATACACCTAGAGGAATCCGATAAGATTTTTTGCAGATGACAATGTCGAGTCAAAAACCACTTATTTCAGAGGTTTATAGTTTTCTTATCTCTTAACCGATTTAATTAAGTAATGCCTTGGTATAGAAATCATTCATAACACTTTTGTTGCAATGACCTAGATTTGCTCCAGTGTCGCACGTTTTTTTTTTCTGGGGGGGGGGGGTGAAAATTACCCGATATTCAAACCGGTCCGCCATCGTGGATTTTTGCGAAATGTCAAATTTTAAACCGGATCGGAAAAGTCTCATGTCTTGTCTTTCAAAACAGTTAAAAAAATTAGAAATCGCGCTTGTTAATCGAAAGTTATAGCAAATTTAACAGTGTGCAAGATTGTTTTGGCCCACCCTATATATGAAGAATGGGAACTGGAAGTTGTAGAGGAACCCTATAAACCGGATATATATATGCATTAAAAAAGCTTTAAAGAATTTTAACTAGTAGTGTAACTGAAATTAAACTAAGAAAATCTTAGCACAGTACTTATATATATAAGAATACATAAGGCTTTTGTCACAATGACTTAGATTTTCCCCAGTGGCGCACATATTTTTTTGCAGGGGGGGGGGTGAAAATTTTCCGTTATTTAAAACGGTCCACCATCTTGGATTTTTAGGAAATGTCAAATATGGTACCGGATCGGAAAAGTGTGATGTCTTGTTTTTCCAAAAAATCATTTTAAAATCGACCGATTCGATCAAAAGTTCAAAAATGTGCAAGATTTTTTATCCCACCCTTTATTTCGGACACATTCCAATCTCCAACATTAAGATTTTATTCGGACATTGCTCTGGAGATTCCTTCTATTCAAAAGTATTTTGTTTGTCCTTGTTTTCAACTCTCTTGGGGAGTCTATTCCATTACTAATTTGGGAGTTCTTTTTTATGGCATTCTTTTAAGCTGCTATCTTGTCTTGTTCTAAGTGTCTTTTAACCTTCATTATTTCGCGAATTCTACATCAAAAATCCATTTCGTTTGCTAGAAGTCGTTTCTGTTGGGTAAGTTGCCATCTAACAATTATACATTAGGGAATGCATTTTAGTTATTTTATTTTTAGAACACAGAATAGGACCCAATTTCTCCTTGCTTTGAGTTATTCGGTTCGTTATTCCTTTCTCGCTTCTTCCCATGTCATCTATCTTCTTCAACTGTATTATTTGTTCATATTTATGTAAAGTTCGCATTTCTCGTATTGTTTAACTAACTTTCTGTTCATGTATTCAAGATATACTTTACCCTGAGCTATCAAAACCTGGTCATCTGCAAAGTGCAGCGTACATAATATGTAATCATCCGAAAGTGAAATTGCCATCTTGTAACATTTACTGCGCCATTCAAGCAATTCTCGTCTTAGACCCTTGATCACTTGAAATGATTCAGATAGCGACTGACCAATCTTAATAAGGCTCCTGAGTGGAGTTGCTTGATAGTAGTTGTAATATTTATAGAAGTTTTTATCACCATTACATCCCACAGCTTTTTAATTGGTACCGTGTCATAAGCTTTAGTAAGATCTACAAAAATAAATTTTTCCGTAATGTATGTAATTAAAAAGATGTTACCTGTATGCCCTCGGAGATAAGGGTTGTGTATTCTAGTCTTTTTTTTCTTAGTTCTTTTTAATAGTATTCCTTTCCTTACAACTTAAAGCTGGCCAAGCCTCCGTAGACCTTGTGCCTCTAATGTAGGCACAGTTTATTTCACTGCATTTATTTTCCCAACTTTCTTTTGGGGGTTTAGGCCCTAACAATCTCGACAAGGACCTCCCTAGGCTCTTTAACGTCGTTCCCAACTGTTTCCGCTATTCATTAATTTTTATGTCTCTTTGCAATGCTGCTTCAGTCAAATTAGGTTTTACATCTGGGTTTTTTGAGGCACTCCTATAGCACTACAATTTAAGGGGACGGAGTATGTATTTTGTAGATCCTCTCCTAATCCACCTGCCAAAATTTTTGAGCACAGTTTTGAAACTCTATTATTCATTTAATTTTCAAGGTTTCCCTGTATTTCAATTGCAATATCCTGGAATCCAATGCCTAAATTTTCAATATAGATACCATTACCTTCTTAAGGAATGCTCGAATGTTTTTTTCATGCAGTTCAACAGAACTATAACTCAAATCAATTAATTTTTCGATTTTGTCTTGAAATAAATAAAGAATTATCCAGTCTTAAACTGAACTATTGATTAAGAACCTGCCTACCTTAAAGAAGGAGATAGATAAGTGCACAAGAAAGATAAGAATCGGTTGCAAGGAGTGGTCAATCTCCACGTGACCTCAGGGGCAGCCGCGCCTCGCCGAGGTCGCTCAGGTAGGTTCAAAGATTGAATATCTTTGTGGATAGTTGTTGTTTGTTGCTCCATTTATTTTGTGTTTTTAATTAAAATTGCTTACAGGTGAATGCGGATTTAACTGGTTGAAATTATTTCGAAAATATCCGACCAGTGATTAAAAAAGAAAGAATGTTTAAATATAAATTGCGTTTTTCTTATTCAATAAAGGCGCCAACATTTTTTATTATTGCAATAAAAAAACTGCAAATTTTATGTTTTTATAGCAAGGTTTATTTGCCCCTTATAGTGTAGTGGCATACGTCGATAATTTCTATTCCGTGGGATTTTGAATGAAGGACTTTTGTGACTAGGTGGGACTGATAGCCCTTTCATTACACAATCAAGTGTTACCGGGTGTTTTGTTCGCATCCGAGTAGAAGAAGTTGATGTGACGTCATCTTTCAAGATGGTGGCCAAAAATCACAAAAGATACATGGGGGCATGATTATACCCGATTCCATATAATTCGAGAACGGGGATTCAAACATATTCACTTTTAAAGTCATCCGACCTTAAATGACCTTAAAAGTCGCAAAAAAAAGTTTTTTGCCATTTTATCTTCAAAAAATCTTAATAATTCGAGGTTTTGTCAGTCCAACTTCAAATGTACCTTAAACTATTAGGCGTATATGCTGAATTCGATCCTTAGAGTTTGATGCAGTTTGAAGCTTTATGACCTTGAAAAATACCCCAGTAAAATTAACACATTTCAAAAATAACATACTAAAGGGCGCTATTCATATACTATTAAATCGAAGTGGACCAAATTTGGTAAGACAGAAAAGAGGAGCAAGTCCAACAATACTGTTAAAAAAAATTTGGTTCAGCTATGACGCATTTCAATATGGCGGCTGATATATCAAAATGGCGACCTACAACTAAACTTTATTTTATCCAATTTCGTAAAAAATCAAAAATCACAAGGTGGCCATTAATTCTTCTTTAATTGTCGCCGCTTACAATGAAAAAAAAAGTTTAGTTGATGTATGACCTTGATTGACTTTGAAAATATTATGTACAAGTGAAAAACCAGCTTTTTGTAATGTTTTTTTTTTTCAATTTACCACTACGCAAAAGCTTTTAGCGCCGAAGATAAATTAACATTTTAGCCATAAACAAACACTTCATTTTAAACCTCCCTACCATTTTTTTTAATATGACAGATATTTATGCTATACCGCGTTTTTAATCTATATGCCTGTGGTTTTTATTAAGTTTCGGAACTTCTACAGAGATGCGGTGGCACATGAATGTGTGACTAAATAGCTGTTAAATCCTCATTCTTGAATTTTTTTATAAATGTTTATAAACAAGTGTAGTCATACCCTGGTATAATTAGAATTTTTTATGCTTTTTCGATCGCGATTTTGGAAAATGGCATCTAAAACCAGTATATGGTAACTGCTGACTCTCTTATAGGATATTTGAATGACTTTGTTGGCTAGACAAGTGATTAGAACATAAAATTCACACTTCTTAAACTTAATAAAAACGACAGTCATATAAGTCATTTTTACCAGAGTATAGCATAAATATCTGGGACTCCATATAAAAAAAAATTCAAGGGAGGTTTAAAATGAAGTGTTTATTTATGACTATAATATTAATTTGAGGTTTTTGCTTTTTTACGAAATTGGATAAGTCAAAAATTTTTTAGCATTATTGTTGGACTTGATTCTCTTATCTCATTTACCAAATTTGATCCTCTTTGCTTTAATAGTTGATGAATAGCACCCTTTAGTATTTGTCATTTTTGCAATATGTTAATTTTACTGAAGTATTTATTAAGGTCATAAAGCTTCAAACTGCTTCAAACTCTAAGGATTGAATTTGGCATATATGCCTAATAGTTTAAGGTAGATTTGAAGTTGAACTGACAAAAACTCGAATTATTAAAATTTTTGAAAAGAAAATGGCAAAAATCTTGATTTTTTCAAGGTTTTTTGGAATTTTGTATTTTTTATGATTCTTGGCTGCCATCTTGAAAGATAACGTCATATCAACCCTTCTACACGGATGCGAATAAAACACCTGGTAACACTCGATTGTGTGACTAAAGAGCTATCAAACCCCCATAGTCACAAAACTCCTTCATTCAAAATCCCACGGACTTACACATACCCCTTCACTATTAAGATTGATCAAGGCGACTTAAAACGAAACAAAAACAAGAAAAGTTAAGAGTGAAAAGTTGTGAAATCGAAAGCAAGGATTTCTAAAATGTTAAAAAAAATAAATTTTAAATAACATATATTTTATGTCACTGTTTTAGTTTTTACAAATTATACTTATATTATATATATTATAATCAATAACGCGAAAATATCAATGTGTACTAACTCGTAAACAATAATAATTTGTTCAAATTGATCAAAAATGTTTGCAATTGTAGATGGAAATACCTAAAAACAATCAACCAAGAAGACATCAACATGCACACAGAAGAGAAAACTTTTAAAAAATGTTATAATCATATTTACTTAAATGTTGAGAGAGCAACAGAAACGAGTACCTACTGAAGAATTCTTGCACATTGTAAACTTAGCGAATATAAATTAAAAAGATTCATATTTTTCGTAATTTTATTTAACGATGTTTTTAAACCAGATTGGCAAAAAATCGCAATCTGACAGCAATGACAATAATACTAAACCGATAATGCAGGTTCAGGTCCGTTTGGTTAAAAAAAGGTATCTAATTTAGAGTAGATATGAAAGAGATTAGTTACTCTAACATTAACATAATTAATCCCTCAAATATTTAGTCGTAAAAATAAATCTTAAGTAAACGAATAAAATGAATGGTAGTTACTGAAAAAGTACTAACTAATTTTGGTACAATATAATTTTCACCTTTCTCAATGAGAGATTATGCTGCTGAGTATAACAGTTTAAAGAAAATGACCCGTGCTACCATCAACATAGCCTAAAACGTCATGTACGTACGTGATAAACGCGACCGTGAGCGCATTTACCATAATTGACGTAATAACAACGTTATAAAATGTAAATCCAGCAATTTGCATGGAAATGTAGAGATTTTATCATAATAGAGGAGGCTGAGTGCTGCCTCTTGTCTTATGGCTTGCATAAGATCAGTAATCTTATTTTTTTACCATATATCACACAAATGTACATGAATGAAAGTAAGTTTTCGCACATATACGTTACAACATCAAAACAATTATGATTTATTGACTCGTGTGTATTTCACCATCCCCAAACCAATTTTGAAGATTATTTACCAATTGAATTAAAAAACGAACAACACAACAATAAACCAAAATTCGCTATTTATATGTCATCAAACGACACATCGAAAGTAAAAACCTGTTGGTACAGACGTGCGATTTTGAGTTTTGAAAAGGGCAATTATAGCGAAATTTTCGCTGAATAATCAATAACAATGATAATAATTTAATTTAATTTTTTATCAAATCATAGTAATATGAATTTTCTAAAATAAGGGCGTTTTGGCTAATGGTAACTTTTTCCAAAACTTTAATTATAGTGCAAAAATAGTTGTATTAAATCTGTATCCAAGGCTTGTGACGCAACAATTCAATGCGACATTCATGTAAAATCAGCAATCCTGCAATATTTTACAAAGTGACATGGGGGATTTTTGCCGAAACCCCTTCAATTTACTTACAGTGCTAGTTGTTCTTTGATAGGGCCTGTAGCGCCACCTACGCCCTATTCTCTAAAAAAATAACACCGCGAAACAATCTCGGAACGAGAACCGCCCCTGGCAGCGAACTGCGTAGGCTGCTACTCTGCAAACCGTCATCACGCGATTGGTTATGGAGTTTGAGAGAATAGAAAAACAGAAGGCTCTTTTATTAGTAATAAATATCTTGAATAATTTAAATAATATTATGTGAAGGCCTGTTTAGTCAACTTTTAATGCTTCATGCGTAATAAATATAATGGATAGTGTTAAATGCGTAATGTGTAATGCTTAATTAATAGGGGTCACAGTTTTATACAAGGAATAATGTATTGGTTGGTTGGGATTTATCTGATAAACAATATGAATGAATGAATGTAGAAATTCGGGCGTAACAATTTCCATGTACGTAGGCCACCTTTCTTGGCCCGTTGCATGCCCACTATCCATGGTTTAGTCTGCCTCTTTCGCAAAAGAACAGATTTTTCTGAGCTGAAACCTTCTTACATCGCCTGGGTCCAGCAGTTAGTTCCCAAGATGCGACTCTGTTGATCTGACCGGAGCCGAACACTCCAGCAGGGCATGCAAGGACGATTCTTGGTCCTCCAGGTACCATCAACATTTTGAGACTTCTGTCATTCCCAGCTTTTCTAGGTGCTTGTTAAGGCGACAGTATCCTGTTAGGAGCCCTGCGGCTAGTCTTACAGCCTTCCTACCTAGGTGGAGCAAGGACTTTGTTTTTTTGACGCTCATCTCACCAATCAGGAGTTTGATCTCTCTGTTCAATCTGTTCAATCACCGGATCGGTTGATGATCCTTGTCTAGCCAATCTATCGGCCTCTTCATTTCCCGGTACACCTTCATGTCCCGGAACCCCGAGGTGATTGACAAATTAGTGATCGCGCATGCGCATTTTATTATTTTTATAAAATTTAAAGCAAAAAAATAGAAATTGCTGAACTGTCAATTATCTATTACACATTATACTTAATGCATTAAACATTGAGTAAACATCACTATTGGTTTTCATATATTTAACTTTAGCATTAGTAATTAAGCAATATCCATTGTATTTATCAATAACCCATTAAAAGTTGAGTAAATAGGCCTTTAGATCTTGTAAAGTGCTTTTAAATGATAAGTGACTAGATGATTCTGATAGGGGACATAAAGAAAGATCTTAGAAAAATTTCAAGTCAAAATTCTTATAAGAGAGCCCGAAGAATATTCAAAACTGTGATATATCTACCCTTTCTAAAGATCCCACATCTCTGAAACCCAACCACTTTTTGTAGCAGTGTACATTAATTTATCGGGTGTCAAAGTGGAAAAAAATACTATTATTCAAATGGAAATCGAACCAGTGCGTCTATTCTTGAATCGAGAGAAAATTTGCTCCCAGAGAGTCAAATTCTTTCGCTACTACGCATTTCATTGGTCCAAATCTTCGGTTAAAATCGGTTTCTGTCACTTTTGCCCGATATTGATCGAAAGTAATTTTCTTAGTTAAGACCTATAGAATTACTTTCGGTCAATATCGGGAAAAAGTGAGAGAAACCGATTTAAGTAGTAGTAGTAGTAGAAGCGAGAGAATTTGCCTCCCCTGGAGCAGAATTTCTTTCAGTTCAATAATAAGGGCAAGAAATATTTTCTAGGTATAATCATAATTACAGAATCTAGATCTGTCAAAATGACGTTTTGGGGGTTGCATGAAATAGGAACACAAAAACGAAATGATAGAAGGAATATCTAAAGCAGTTAGGATCTAGCTAGGAAGCTGTTCAATTTTCTGTCTCTCTCTCTGTTTTATTGTCGATTACATGACTTTTGCTTTAGCAATCTTACAGAAGGGTGCTAGGGCTGTCTATCAAATTGTCAAAGTCAGCCCTTAATCTCGCCATGGCCCTCTAAAAATGGTAGGTGTAGGGTAAACAAAGCGATTTTCCATAAGACTTAATGCTAATAAAACTGAAAATTTTGGGAAAGTGGAAAAAGATGCAGATTAAAGAAAGTGACTGTTTTATAGAGTAATCCATTTTTAATCGGGTATAAATGAGCATTTTGCCAAAATGTTGAAAATAAACTGAAAATTCGTAGTTTAAAGAGGCAACGTCATATACTTTTATCTCTCTTGAACTTGCACAGACATAGGCATTGTCTCTCTTAGTTCAGGCAGAAGATCGGGCCAGTTCGGCTTGAAGAGAGACAGTTGCGCTGTCTGATTTGAGAGAGATGCCGTTATCTATAATTACACGGGTGCGACAAAGATAGGTAGTAGGACATTTACACGTTTGCCATATTGCCATTATTTGCCAAAGAGCTTCTCAACAGAGATTGGCAAATACTGGCAAAAGCTGGATGCCCTCAAAAATATATTCAAATTCTTAGACTACTACACGAAAATATGAATGCAACAGTCCTGACCAACCAGAAGAGTCATTCCAGATTACGACAGGCGTTAAACAAGGGTGTGCCATGCTTCACATTGCTGAAGAACATCTACCACCGCCGGGAGTGGAAATTCTATATAGATTCGACAGTGGCCTACTTAAACTAGGCAGACTGCGAGCAAAAACTAATGTCTCGACGACCTCGGTAATCGAACTGCAGTACGCCGATGACAACGTCGTTATGGCCGATACAGAGGAAGGTCTACAACTGGTAATCAACGCATTTAACCGAGCCTACAAAAGCATTGCCCTAAAGATCAATCTTGTGAACCAGGTACGAATCCTTCAAGCTCCAAACAAGCTCTAAACATTTCCATAAATGGCCATCCTCTGCAGAACCTGGAACATTACCCATACCTTAGGAGCCACCTATCATCAAATACAACTATTGATGCAGTGTTCGGACGGCTTTTGGAGAGAGTCTTCAACAATCACGACGTGAATGCGAAGACCAAGCTTCGTGTTTACAACACAGTGATAATACCAACTCTAACATACGGATGCGAAACGTGGACCACCCACAGAAGGCATATCAAACGGCTAGAAAAATATCACCAAATATAAGTGTTTTAGAAGAAGCCAGAACAATTAGGGTAGAAGCCCTTAACTTTAAGCACCAGCTTCGTTGGACTGGTCACGTTATCCGTATGCTCCCAAAGCAGATATTTTATGGACAACTGAAGGAGAGAAAGAGAAATCAAGGAGGTTAACAAAAAAGATACAAGGACGTTCTCAAAGGCAATATGATGAAGAGTCACATCGATATAAACAACTTCGAGACCACGGCAAACGATAGGGCTTCATGGCGCCGAACAGTCCATGAGGGAGCACAAACTTTTGAAGAGCAACGACGTAGACTAAAGATGGAAAAGGAGCGACAAAATGGAAGAATGGATGACCAACAACACCCGGCTGCTGCTGGAGACTGGGTGTGCCAGGACTGTGGAAGGGTGTGCGGCTCGAGAATTGCCTTACATAGCCATCAAAAAACGCACAACAGATAGCGACGATACGAAATAGAGGAAAATCATACTCGGTATCAAGTGATTGCCTATGATGAGGACACGTTTAATTGCGAATTTTGACTTTATTGTTAAAATTTCGGCAAAATGCTTGTTTTTCGCGGATTCAGAAAGTAAAAAAAAATCACTTTGCTTAATCTGCGCCTTTTTCCACTTGCCAAACTTTTGATTTAAGTTAGCATTACGTCTTATGAAAAACCGATTTGTTATTTTTGTTAGACTGCCCTGTTGTCTATTGACAAGCCTTATTTGTCAAGATTTTCAGCTTTTTCGTTTCCAAGTTTGGAGACATCTGCGTTTTTATTTCTTCCCAATTCGGTTGGGGCGCTCATTTACCTTCTACAAGTTTGGATGTTACTTTTGCAGACTGCAGTGCTTTCAGGATCACATGCCTTTCCCAGAAAATGATCACTCAAGGAATATCCTCTCCTTGTCTTTATAATTCTCTGAGGTATTGAATTACTATTACATATCCTATAACTATAGATTGTACCATGCCTTTTTAAACTCTCGAAGGAATGCGAATAATATGTGTGTGTCTCTGCACATATACCTCTCGACCCAGTAAACCGATTTCCAAACTTTTTTTTTCAGTTTAAAGTCTATCCTTCAGAAAATGTCACAAGCTATGGTTATTTCAGCTTCCTCAGGTAAAAAAATCGCCTTCGGGGCGCAGCGATTGGCAATATTATGACTTTAAAAAAATTGAATGATTGTCGGGTCTTTTAAAAATGTTACTTGTATTTATTAAGCAGCTTTACAATGGTTTTCTACAAAATTTCCGTCAGTGGCTGGTTCGGCGCGGCAGTAATTGTCGGGCCCCCGGGGCGCGTGCCGTCCTGCTACCTGCGCCCCTCTCGACCTTTGACCGTCCGACCGACGCCGGTCCCGCGGCCACTTGGCTGGCTGACTGGCCAACCGGTATTATAATCAGAGGAGACTTTTTTTCGTTTTGCATAGTGGGTAATTTAGCTGGAATTTAAAGATGCGGGAGTGTATGCGGTCTTAAAAATGTAACAAAGGCACAAGCTGTTGGTTAAGGATCTCCCACACTATTTAAAACTCTTTTCAAACAAAATTTCAACTACAAAAATAGGAAACCATTTTAAAAATACATAAAATACTTAATATTATTAAGATATAGTGAAAGCCAAAGAAAATAGATCATCGAAGACAATATCGCACTAAAAATTGTTATATTAAAATTTTTCCGTTCTTTTTAAAATTATGTTTTGACTATTAGTATAGGGAAGACAATTTTATTATTATTTTGTTGATAAAAATAAATACATTCTAATTCCACAAAACGGGAGTGGGGGAGGGGTTGGGTGATTTTTTTTTATAAGTTCTAATAGCAACCAAACCTATCAAAAATTATATTTAATAGCTAACAATCTGGGTACTTATTAATGAATATAAGTGAATACTTAATATTAAAATAAACGGGTTATGTTATTTTCATAATGGTGAAGAATATGAATGGATGAATACTTTATTGAAAATCCACACTCAAAACTAATTACAATTATTATATAATCTGATAAATACGTTTGCCAGTGCATAGCTTTTCCTACTTTCTTCAATATATACTAAGAAGTTTATATATAAAGAAAGAAGGAAAATTAAAAAAAAAGTTAAATGGATTTATTTTAGTCGAATTAGAATTAGCATAAGTGACTCTGAGTGTTTGAGTTTTTTGCTATTTTTGAATAGTTTCCTTTACGGAAAACAGGATTTAAGCTTTTCATAAAAGGTTAAATATTTTTGGTGCCATGTAGGTTATATACGTCTGAGCTAGCGTTTTATGTTTCTTGGGTATCTCAGCGATATTTAGTATTACCTGTCGGGTTCTATATTGGTTAGAGTTTATGATGCGTTTAGTATCAGGATACTTTTGTATACATCGTAATACTTGTATACAAATGTCTTAATCTAAGTACAGGGAAGCCTTGAAAAAGTTGATTTGTTTGATACAATTAATTTTTTTGCAAAATTTTTATACGTCTTTTTTAGAATACATCTAAATTGTTGAGAGACGCGTCGTAACTACTTCTCCAGATGAGTATTGATTCAAAGATTGCATGATATATAGTTTTAAGGTTTAAGATATTTAGAATGTTAGAAAGTATTTTGAATATAAAATTTATTTTTCTAAGCTTGGAAGCTAGTTTTTCAGCGTGCTCTTTAAAATTGAGTCGACTGTCCAATGTTAAGCCCAAATACTTAAGGCTGTCAACTACCTCAATATTTTTAGAGTAATGACAATTTTTTCATTATTACAATCGTGTATAATTAGGGTTTTAAAATTAGGTTATTTCGTTAATAAAAAAAAGTTAGACATTTAGTTGTTTTATCACAATTTAAGCTAAGGACATTTAGGTTAAGCCAGTTTTTACCCACTGAAGAGCTCTGTCGCCTTTAATTTTTACCTCTTCTCAAGATGATCCTTTTATGAACAATTCTTTATCCTGGTCATGGTTTAATAGATCATTTATGTAAATTAGAAAAAATATCGGGCAAAGTACTGTGACCTGAGGTACACCACATTTTACGATATGTTCAGAGCTTACTGTTTTAGTGTTCGATTTGTAAGGTGGCCTTTGTTTGATACAATTGATTTTTTTGCAAAATTTTTATACGTCTTTTTTGGAATACTTCTAAATTGTTGAGAGACGCGTCGTAACTACTTCTCCAGATGAGTATCCCATACTGAAGTATTGATTCAAAGATTGCATGATATATAGTTTTAAGGTTTAAGATATTTAGAATGTTAGAAAGTATTTTGAATATAAAATTTATTTTTCTAAGCTTTGAAGCTAGTTTTTCAGCGTGCTCTTTAAAATTGAGTCGACTGTCCAATGTTAAGCCCACATACTTAAGGCTGTCAACTACCTCAATATTTTTAGAGTAATGACAATTTTTTAATTATTACAATCGTGTATAATTAGGGTTTTAAAATTAGGTTATTTCGTTAATAAAAAAAAGTTAGACATTTAGTTGTTTTATCACAATTTAAGGTAAGGACATTTAGGTTAAGCCAGTTTTTACCCACTGAAGAGCTCTGTCGCCTTTAATTTTTACCTCTTCTCAAGATGATCCTTTTATGAACAATTCTTTATCCTGGTCATGGTTTAATAGGTCATTTATGTAAATTAGAAAAAATATCGGGCAAAGTACTGTGACCTGAGGTACACCACATTTTACGATATGTTCAGAGCTTACTGTTTTAGTGTTCGATTTGTAAGGTGGCCTTTGTTTGATACAATTGATTTTTTTGCAAAATTTTTATACGTCTTTTTTGGAATACTTCTAAATTGTTGAGAGACGCGTCGTAACTACTTCTCCAGATGAGTATCCCATACTGAAGTATTGATTCAAAGATTGCATGATATATAGTTTTAAGGTTTGAGATATTTAGAATGTTAGAAATTATTTTGAATATAAAATTTATTTTTCTAAGCTTTGAAGCTAGTTTTTCAGCGTGCTCTTTAAAATTGAGTCGACTGTCCAATGTTAAGCCCACATACTTAAGGCTGTCAACTACCTCAATATTTTTAGAGTAATGACAATTTTTTAATTATTACAATCGTGTATAATTAGGGTTTTAAAATTAGGTTATTTCGTTAATAAAAAAAAGTTAGACATTTAGTTGTTTTATCACAATTTAAGGTAAGGACATTTAGGTTAAGCCAGTTTTTACCCACTGAAGAGCTCTGTCGCCTTTAATTTTTACCTCTTCTCAAGATGATCCTTTTATGAACAATTCTTTATCCTGGTCATGGTTTAATAGGTCATTTATGTAAATTAGAAAAAATATCGGGCAAAGTACTGTGACCTGAGGTACACCACATTTTACGATATGTTCAGAGCTTACTGTTTTAGTGTTCGATTTGTAAGGTGGCCTTTGTTTGATACAATTGATTTTTTTGAAAAATTTTTATACGTCTTTTTTGGAATACTTCTAAATTGTTGAGACACGCGTCGTAACTACTTCTCCAGATGAGTATCCCATACTGAAGTATTGATTCAAAGATTGCATGATATATAGTTTTAAGGTTTGAGATATTTAGAATGTTAGAAATTATTTTGAATATAAAATTTATTTTTCTAAGCTTTGAAGCTAGTTTTTCAGCGTGCTCTTTAAAATTGAGTCGACTGTCCAATGTTAAGCCCACATACTTAAGGCTGTCAACTACCTCAATATTTTTAGAGTAATGACAATTTTTTAATTATTACAATCGTGTATAATTAGGGTTTTAAAATTAGGTTATTTCGTTAATAAAAAAAAGTTAGACATTTAGTTGTTTTATCACAATTTAAGCTAAGGACATTTAGGTTAAGCCAGTTTTTACCCACTGAAGAGCTCTGTCGCCTTTAATTTTTACCTCTTCTCAAGATGATCCTTTTATGAACAATTCTTTATCCTGGTCATGGTTTAATAGGTCATTTATGTAAATTAGAAAAAATATCGGGCAAAGTACTGTGACCTGAGGTACACCACATTTTACGATATGTTCAGAGCTTACTGTTTTAGTGTTCGATTTGTAAGGTGGCCTTTGTTTGATACAATTGATTTTTTTGCAAAATTTTTATACGTCTTTTTTGGAATACTTCTAAATTGTTGAGAGACGCGTCGTAACTACTTCTCCAGATGAGTATCCCATACTGAAGTATTGATTCAAAGATTGCATGATATATAGTTTTAAGGTTTGAGATATTTAGAATGTTAGAAATTATTTTGAATATAAAATTTATTTTTCTAAGCTTTGAAGCTGGTTTTTTAGCGTGCTCTTTAAAATTTAGTTGACTGTCCAATGTTAAGCCCAAATACTTAAGTCTGTCAACTACCTCAATATTTTTAGAGTAATGACAATTTTTTCATTATTACAATCATGTATAATTAGGGTTTTAAAATTAGGTCATTTCGTTAATAAAAAAAAGTTAGACATTTAGTTTTTAAAAAAAAGTTGGACATTTAGTCTTTAACAATTTAAGCTAAGGACATTTAGGTTAAGCCAGTTTTTACCCACTGAAGAGCTCGGTCGCCTTTATTTTTTACCTCTTCTCAAGATGATCCTTTTATGAACAATTCTTCATCCTGGTCATGGTTCAGTAGGTCATTTATGTAAATTAGAAAAAATATCGGTCCAAGTACTGTGACCTGAGATACACCACATCTTCAGAGCTTACTGTTTTAGTGTTCGATTTGTAAGGTGGCCTTTGATTAATTTAAATTTAAACATGATCTTTCTGAAATCCAAACAATACAGTTTTTTTAACAGCGGGTACTGTATCAAATGCTTTTTTATTTTGATGTGTTTAATCAATTGTTAAGTTCTTTGCAATAGAATTACATAAATGTTAAATTCAGCAAACTTAAACCTGTTGAATTTCAAATCAACTTTAAAGAGCACTAAAAATTCATGGCAAAGTCGAACACCATCTTGGACGTCTGATAGATATTCCGTTGTTGCTAATAGCGCTGATCAACATTTTTGAGCCGTTAACGCTGATATATTATACTAGAAGGGTTTATTAGCTTTATGATAGTGTGGGTTTTTTCATTCAAACAGTTTTTGTGCAGACTATTTGTTTGATCATTAAAAGAAGCTAGATTTCTTAACAACCGGCGAAGTTAGACGTTTTCCAATGATATTGTTGCACCCAAACTAAACCTAAACTCATTGTAGGACATAATATTATAAATCTGCGTTACTCTATTTTACCAATGATAAGGTAATAGGTTTAGTATCGCATGTCCGATTATATGCATAAGCATAGCATTCATAGTGTAATTTATCAACACCAATCTGAGACAATTCACTTGCCTTTACAAAGTACATTGACAAGGTACATGTAGAAACAAAAACTCTAGTAGCAGATGAAAAAACTCTAGTAGAAAGTAATAATGCTTTGATTTTGATTAAAAAAATGTAGACATCAAATCAATGATTACAACAAAATGTTGTAGACACTCAAAAAGGCGAAAAATTTTCTGTTACTTTAAGCAAATAAAATAATTAACTTTTTTATTGAATTAAATAACACCTTTTGAAAGAAATAAAAAGATGTTTATCCTTTAAGAATACCAACAATAAGTAGTAAACAAAAATTCAAATTTAGGCGTGATATTTTTATTTTACCCTATATAAAATAAAAAAACTTAAGTATCATCTGTAGTTACCACTACATAAGTATGATTTTCATAGTATACTTTATCAACAGTAACCTGAGACAATTTTCTCACCATTACAATCAATGTTGAGGAAGAACAAATCAAAATTTTAGTATTAAATGAAAATAATATGATATAAAAACATTGTAAAAAAGAAGTCTCAAAGGCCAAAAAGTTGTATATAATTTTTATGAAGGAAATTAACTGACGTATTAAAAATACTATTTAGAAGAAATATAAAAAATATTATCATCAAGACTAAAAATACAAATACCCTATCCAAAATAACAATACATACATTTTTGATGGTACCACTAGTCATCAACATAAGAGACAATTTTCTTACCTTTACAACCAATGTTTAGGAACAAAAACTCTAATAGCAAATGAAAATGTTTTAGCCTTTAACAACAACGATTTAAAATCTAAGCAATGCTTAGGGCAATCGTTGTAAAGAAAGGTTTTATAATGTTGAAGTAAACAATACCTTTTTTTTTGGTTTGTCCTTAAGACAACAAATTAAAATTGAACATGTATAAAATAAGAACAAATAATTTTCTACTATCACTACTTCTTCAAAAAAAGAATAACGTACAGGGTGGTCCACCATATTTTCCATTCCTCCCTTACCTTCTGTATTATTAGAGCTGAAAAAAAGTTGTATGCATAGCACTTGCATAATTTTTTGTAGACATTCAAATGACGTCCGCAAAAGTTAGCAAATTGTGACATCAACTTTTTCGTTTTAAATAGAAAACACTGTAGATTTTGCAAGACTTAGAATGAACGTTTATCTTGGATCTCGAGTAAAAGCAAAATGCTTTGCGATAAGAGGAATGTGTTAAACGAAGGACCACCTAAACTATGTTTACCGGTCCAACACATTGTACTTTTGGGAAAGTATTTTTCTTTTTATTCCAGAACCGTCCAAGACAAATCCAAATCTTACCATTACCACCAATGACCAGGATGTAGAAACCAAAAATCTAACAGCAAATGAAAATGTTTTTGGTTTTATCCAATAAAGGTGTGAAACTATTGCATAGAAACATAAACCTCAAAAAGGCGAAAAATTATTTTAATCAAATTTCATAACGTTCTGGTAATGTTATAAATTAAAAAACACTTTTCAGGTATAACAATAGTCAAGTTATTGTAAACAACAAATCAGCGATATTAGACACATTCTGATTTTACCCTGATTAAAATAAGAACATATAAATGTCTGCTAGTACAACGTCTAGTTACCATGATAAGCATAATGTACAAAGCGTACTTTTTCGAAAGCAACCTTCCTCTATAACCAATATTCGGAATATAGAAACCAAATCTTCAGTAGCAGATAAAAATGTTTTGGATTCTAACAAGAAAGGTGTAAAAATCAAGCAACGGTTACAGACAATGTTTGTTGAAGAAGTTTTTAATTTATATGTTGATTTAACCAATAAAAAGAGGTTTATTCTCAAGACTACTAACAGTCAAGTTAACTGTTAACCTGCAAGGTTCATTTCCGCAATTCAAACATAAGTAAAAACTGTATTAACCTTGTATAGAACAAACTAGCCTTTTCTGCTCAATTCCCAGTGGGCAACAGATCAATCACTTTTTATCGTTTCACTTCTTTTACTTGGTCTTAAGATACGTCTAGTAATATTATACCTCTCTCCTACTTTCTCAAGTGTAATGTAGTTCATCTCAATCCTTGTTAGGGCACTTGTATCTGAACAGAAGTAAAGGACAGTTAGAGTTTTTGGGCCAGTGAATATAAGATCAAATATTACAGTAGTTATGATTATTTTTGTTAAGGATTAAGATAAAATTACACACATTTTTAAGAAATTTTGGGCATGCCAGAATTGTTAAAAATAACTCGCTCTTATCTGTCGAATTGAATTCATTACCTGAAGATAGCAAGCTCTTTTGTAACACTGATGGTAACAATCTGAGGTTAGAAATAACCAAAAAGGCCGTGTCCAATAAAGTTTGTCGTTAGTACGCAGTCACACAAATAAGGATAAGCAAAGAAAATGTTATTTTAGGTGGCCCAAATAGTTCCTTTAATAGAGGGGTAACCGGTAATAGATATTTACGTTAGTAGACCGGAAAAGGCAACTTTACAGGGCAAGACGTAGGCCAGACCTGTAAAACGGTCGAGACCTGTAAAGTGAATTTCCGATCATGTATCGTACTTTTTTTTTCAAACAACTCATATTCGCCTAGAGGTCAATAATAAACTTTTTAGTTAAAATATTAAAAAGCAAATTATAAAAAAAATATTACAAAATAAAAAAAAATAATTAAAAAAAAAATAAAAATTGAAAAAATTTAGATAAAAAAAAATCTAAAAACAAAATTTAAAAAAAAATAAAAAAAGTTTTAAACCTGTCAGCACAAGTCATAGCCAACTTGACTTCCTTTTCCGGTCTGTGTTTTATTTTCTCTCTTTGTAAAGTAACACTTTCCGTACAAAAAATTGTACGGCAAGTGTGTACTTTCTGGTCTGTTGAAAAAAAAGTAATTTATTTTGCTTAGTTCGTACAACGGAACATCTTATTAAACGAGTTTTGTTGAGATTTGATTTATTAGAGCAGCTAACCAAATGCTTAATGAATCGTAAATTAAATAAAATTGATTTATATT
This sequence comes from Oxystoma pomonae, assembly GCA_963921995.1. Lineage (NCBI taxonomy): Eukaryota > Metazoa > Arthropoda > Insecta > Coleoptera > Brentidae > Oxystoma > Oxystoma pomonae. The sequence goes on from OY998168.1 coordinate 95,377,691, forward strand.
TTATTTAGTTTGATTTAAAAAAAAACAATATTTGTAACAAGAAACGCATAAACTAAAAACAGCGGAATCCTAGTTGTAAAGAGACTTATTTGTTACCTTCTGACATATCGAGAGTTTGGTGTTTGTATGTTGTTTATAAAGATTAATATTACATAGGGTGGCCCAGGAAAAACAGAACTTTTTTGATTGTACACTGGTTCCATTAAGTTTTTCTCTAATTTTAGCTATTTTAAAAAGACATGTACATACTTTCCGTACAATTTTTTGTACAGAAAGTGTAACTTTACAAAGATGGGTACAAATATGGGACCGGAAAATAAAACATAGATCGGAAAAGGAAAAAGAGACCTGATTTCCCGTCAGAGCTGCACTGGCATAGCTAGTAGGTAAGTATAAGGGGTCACTTCCGTATTTAAACGCAACATTGTGGCGCTATTAAACGGTTCTAAATGCCATTTAATGCCTTCGAATATGCAAATAATGAAAGAACGCATTCTGATGCATGCAATTAGAGCAAGCAGATATTAGATAGTTTTTGACCGTGCCAATTTACACCACGATAACTTCGCCGATAACGATAACTTTAACACTTTTTGCCATTTTAAAATAGCCTTTTTGATACAGGTTTTACATGGAAGGTTCGGTTAAGGTTGATTCTCACGAGATGTCAACTTTTGGGGATTTACTAAAAGGGTTTAGTCTAATTTTAAGTTAAATTTTTGATTTAAAGCATTTTAAACCAACCCTCCTTGAGTTTTGGACATAGTTTGATTTATAAGAAGTATTTTAATAAATTTGTTTATTGAATAATCATCTTAGCACAATGTCTTGTTGGATTTAAGAAGAAAGTTTCAATTTAGAAGAAAAGAAAATTAAAAAATTTAAACCCACGCGGGGTTTAAATAGTAAACACTCTGTACAACAAATTAAAATTGGCGTTATATGTCACTCTAATTGAAACTTACCCTTGTTAATTAATTTTTACAATTAATGCTTGATGTCACACAACGATTTAGATGGGTAATAATAAAATAAGGAGTAGATTAATTTTGTTTTTATTATAAAGGTGTTTTAATTTATAAAATGTTATAAAAAACTTAAATGCAAGTTTTGTTTACATTTCTGTCACTTTCAAAATGTCAGTTTAAAAATATTAGCTGCGTTCAAATCACAAACAGCGAGTTCGTATCTCTTACCTCTGCTTGTACCTTGGCTTGCACAAACCTCTACTGATGAAAACTACAGCTTTGAAACGAGTGAGCTTTGACTGAGCTTTCAGATGACCTTAATGTTTTAATTTCAGTTTGTAAATAAATTGATATACTTGTTTTGGGTTTTTTTGCTTGGTATATTTTTCGTGCATAATCAGTGACTTTCACTTATGTTCGGGGTTCAAAATATGGCGATTTTCTAGACAAAATTGGAGGTGTTTTATTGGTTAATGACTCGGGATATTAAATAAAGTAAATTAATCCTTGTAAAAACGGTTACTTAGGGAAATTATAAACGAATTTATTATAAATTGCCACAAAACAATCCTTTCTGAGGGCTATAAATTTAAACCACCCCACAGAGGTGGTGTAAAAAAATCACCAACTTTATAACCTCAAACACAGATAATGAAGCTATAATGTGCCAAATTTTTGGCGTATTCACCATTAGCCTTTTTGAAACCTGTCAAAAAAATATGGTATATTTTTAAAAAAGTGAAGTTTTTCAGTGGTATTTTGCAATAACAATACAAAATAATCAATAACTTTGTGTCTTTTCTGTATGGGCAAGTGTTTTTTAAAAATTGTTTTTAACATTTAGTACCCCCCACAGGTGTAAATATTTAGACCTGTGGGGGGTACCTTTTTAGATCTTAGTAAATCCCACTGTTGTTGTTTACTACCTAAAAAATATGTATTTTTGGTAAAAAGTGTTCACTAAAATTATAGAATATTGCTAAAAGGTAAGTTTGTATTGTACTTTTAAACATTTCTACCCAAAAAATATCATCTCCGCGACTGTTAACCGTGAGAGTTCAATCCACTTTTTACTAAAAGGATTATCTTAAACCAAAAAATATATGTAAAACTACTTAATTTTTGGAAATATAGAGCTTTTGTTTGAAAGTTTGAGACAATGATGTGTTTGAAATTAACTCTGTGTTTCGGACTTCCATTGTCTATATTTTATTTATACACTACGTTTCGATCAGTACAATCTCTGAACGTCTTCAGGTGCAAACTACAATCAATTCCTAAGGCTACATACTGATATACTGTGAGAAATCATTCAACCTTGAAATTTAAGAAGTTGGCTCCGCCCAAGGAGGGGCTTCCAAATATTTGGGATTTCAACACTTGGTTTACTGAAAATACCCTGATTCTGCCCAATAAAGGCAGCTTCAAGGAATTTTCGTTTCCTCCAGTGTGACTCCTTATGCAAAACCTTTGCTTCTGCCCACTTCATTCGGTGTTGTTTTGACCATGCATGTTCGGCGATTCCTGATTTCGTGGTTTCACCTCTTTGGGTATTCGTCTGATGTTCCTTAAGCCTAACGGATAGTGGTCTTTTAGTTTCGCCTATGTATGATTCACCACACTCACAAGGAACTTGGTAAATGCATTCCTTATTTTGTTTGTTCTCCGGTTTTGTTTTACTAAGAAGGCTTCGAATTGTATTGCTAGATTTAAAAGCTGTTTTAATATTAAAGTTTTTCGCTACTCTTCGAATTTTCTCTGATACTCCTGAACACCGAATGAAGTGGGTAGAAGCAAAGGTTTTGCACAGGGAGTCACACTGTAGGAAACGAAAATTCCTTGAAGCTGCCTTTATTGGGCAGAATCAGGGTATTGTTAGTAAACCAAATGTTGAAATCCCAAATATTTGGAAGCCCCTCCTTGGGCGGAGCCAACTTCTTAAACTTCAAGGTTGAGTGATTTCTCACAGTATATAAGTACGTAGCCTTAGGAATTGATTGTAGTTTGCACTTGAAGACGATCAGAGATTGTACTGATCGAAACGTCGTGTATAAATAAAATATAGACAATGGAAGTCCGAAACACAGAGTTAATTTCAAATATAGAGCTGTTCCATTTTACGTTTGCGTGAATGTGACAATAGATGGTTAAATGTCTAATAGATGCCACTAGTCAAGAACAATTTAATTTTCTTCCCACTTAACACACTTTAGGTTCCCACTTAAAGAGCATGTGTTTTAGATATAGGTAGAGAGAGTTGATTGTTTTTCTTGACGAATGTTAGTGTATGTGATTTGGGCAATTGACTTTTTCATATCCGTGACGTTAAAAAAATAGGTAGGTTTTAAACAAATTTTAAAAAAATGTGTTTATAATATGATAAAATTCTTAAAAATGGTCATATCCGTGAATTCCAACATTTACATTATTATTTTATAATTTTTAAATATAATAATAAACATTCTGATCATCTTAATATAAATTTCCTTTTTTTATCTATAGCCACCTTTAAAATGTATGTAATGACTATTTCACAAGTATTATATTTGTGAATATTTCCTCATAACACACAAGTATTTAGAAATGTGAGTATTAGCCCTTTTTAGGTAAAACAATAAAATTCCCTTCTTTTTCAACAGAAATTTAATTGTTTTAAAATATAATTCATAAATATATTTAATTATTTGTGAATCTTTTCTCAACTCCGTGAATGATAAATTTTTAAAAAGTCAAGTTTTTGCAAATAAAAAGCAGGTCCAAATGTGGAAATATTTATCATTCTAAACTTGTACCCTTAATATCCAAAATTAACAAAAAAATATGTGATCTTTAATTTAATTTCTTTTTTTTTGTAAAGTGGACATCTTATGAGAAACCCTATTTGAAGTTTGGAATAATTTTTTAGTTTTTGTTTTAAAATAAAATTAGTTTACTGTGGTTTTCCATTCCAAGCCAAAATTTATACTAATTGAGTTCCGAGAAACTAGTGAATAAAAACTATCCAAATTTATTGCTTAAATCCGTTTTAAAGCACTTACCACTTTAATTGTTTATAAAAGAATACTCAAATAGAAAAACACGCTTGGGTGTGTCTCGGCCAAACTTGTAAGCAAAATCTATAATCTAGTCAGCCATGGATATATCAAAACAAAAGACATTGGTTTAGCTCCGACGTTTTGCACAAGCGCGAAAATTTTTCAATCTGATAGTTTTCGGCCGGCTTCGCGGCCACTTCATACGTCTTTAATCGAGGCCACGCCATTTTTGTTGTTGAATTGTTTTGATTCCGAGCTTTCATTTATGCCGCGCGTTTTTTTTCTGTTAAAAATTAGGAAAAAGTAAGTTAATAGATATCGCTACGTAAAAAAGACATGCTGTGTTTACGAAGAATATCAGACAACGAAAGAGGAGCGATAACATCTGAGGTATCGAATGGAGAAAGTCCAGAGGTTGGTAGCTCTTTTTGTTTTGGAAATCTGCAGTTGAACATCAACGAAATTATGTTTCTTTTTCATAAGAAACATTTATTTTTTTTTCGCAAAAAATACGAAATCCATTTTTGAGGAGAGTAAACAAATAAAAGAAAAATGACGAATTCTTTCTGTCAATCCAAAATGATCGGCTGCCTTCTTGGCTTCGAGTTTTAGTCGCGGCGCATGTGCAGATCAGCGCTGCTAAGACAAACGAGATAACAGAGAGAGAAAGGGAGATAAATAAGAGAGAAAGCAGGCGAAAATTTTTAAGAAAATGACACTACAAATGCCATTTGTAACACAGAATTAAACGAATACCGTAAATATCAAAAGTGTTATTGCGCCGCAATACTTTTGATTTTGTAATGTTTTCGTAAATCCAGGGTGGGGGTGTAATTACCTCCCATCCCCCTGAAATCCGCGCGTATAATTTTTCCAGTTATAAAAAACATAGATAACAAACAAACCACAAACAAAACCTAACAACTACATACTTTTTTTAAGGTCTAAAAAACTCAAAAAAAAGTGTGTTTCCGGTTTTTTTGGGCAAACTAATCCATAACTGGCTCAATGTCAATTTTATTATGTCTTTTGATATACCCCACAGACGCATTTCTGTCATAGTGTTTTTAAGTACTTATGTTTTCAATCTTCTAAAGTAGGAGAAGCATTACTTACTAGCAAACATCCAAGAATATTTTTATTAACGGAAAAATATCGTCACACTTGTTTATTGCCTTGAAAACGTTAGCATATATGTTTTGATATAAGCTTTTGCCTACTTCTGACCAATATTGTTTCCAAATACTGATTTCTCCCATTAAAAGTTAAAGAATTTGTGTTTTAGATTAAATCACAGAGTTTATAGTATTTCAAAACGACATTAATTTTGCCTTGATTTTGGCTTCACGTTGTATAAAGCTTGGTATGAATATGTTCTAGTCAAAAATACTTCAAGTCTCGTTATTGAACATTGATTTTATATCCGAAATGAATTTCTCTAAAACTTGTTTATGAACAGAAACTTTGTAATACTGTCTTGACATTTCCAATATCGTGATTTGTGCGGTAACTACGTCAAGCATTTGTTGTGTCTGTCCCAAAATATTGTGGAGGGATTCTAGTATCTTTAAAGGAACATTCTGCAATTTCTCGTTTTTTCCCCAAAGATTTCGCAGGGTTACCACCAGCATCTTAGTTGTCAACTTATTCTGAAGCAATAGGGGGAACGATCACCTTCCCCCCCCTGGGACCAGCACTGCAGTAAAACATTGCTGTTTATCAAATTGTCTTTTCTTATTATACTTTCGAATTAATACTCGTCCAAATAATCTCAATATTTTACATGATCTCGATTCCCTTCATTACCGTGTTACCCGTGAAATCGATCAAGAATCTGCATTTCATAAATTTTATGCTCTGATATTATTATCACAGAACTGGATCACAGGCGGCTTAGTTTTAATAAAAAAATGTTTAATAAAAGATACGACTACGTGCGTCCCAATGGAAAATGACATAGATTAAGGATTTTGTTCTTATTTTAATAGAGCTGGTTGTACCAAAAGTGCAAAAAATACGAGAATTACATTTTTTACTAATTTTTTTTAACCAGAATGATAAGTGTTATACTTGCTTCAGTCCAAACTTAGTGCGGTAGGAGGGTGGTTTTAGAAAAACGGCAAAAGAAATAATGTATAGGATTATGCCATCGGGTGATTCCACTACCTAATCTAGTGCCGTCCGACGATGGTGTTAAAAAGTCGAATAAAACTTTTTTATTTGTAAAGTCACCATGTATCGTTAAGGTAGGTACTTTTAAAATGTTAAAAAGTATGTAAAAAAGCAATATTTACATCTAAACTGAAGGAAAGGTCATTTTGTATCATGTTCGCGTTAAATTATCTCCATTTTTTAATAAAATCGCTACTTGACTTAAAAAAAATTTATTTATTTCATTTTTGATTTATTTTATTTTTTACTTTTGCAGGATGTATAATTATTTACGATAATTTTGCCTTGCTTTTTCAAAACAAAGTTATGATTGTTTTCCACAAACCAAAACTACACTTTTTTGCACTCGACGCGAGTTTCGCTAACAACGTTAGCATCATCAGGAGACGATAAACAATAAACTAAATTAACCTACACTTTTTAGAAGTTTTAGGTTATCTAATATGAATCTATGATTGTTTTCAAAAGCATGCTCGGCCACACTTGACTTTTCTATTCTTCCGTATTTTAAGTGTGCTAAGTGTTCTTTGAATCGTGTTTGAATAGAGCGTCTCGTTTGGCCAACATATTTTTTGTCACAATCCATGCGACTAATTTCGTAAATTCCACTTTTTTCTAGAACTGTAGTTTTGTCCTTGGAATTTCCTACTAAACTTCTTATTGTGTTTCCGGATTGATATACTAATTTAAGACCGGTGTTATTAAATAGTTTTTGTAATCCTTTCGTATAATTAGGATTATAAGGAATTGATACAAATTTTGAGTCGGAGGTATCTTTTTGTATGAAAAAAGTGGAATTCCGAAAGGTCTTTTGAAAAGCCTTCGTCATAACCGTTTTCGCCAGCTATATTCCTAAGTGCAAAAAAGTGTAGTTTTGGTTTGTGGAAAACAATCATAACTTTGTTTTAGTGCAATCAAAGGTTCCAAATTCCCAATATAGTTTTCTTTTTTCTGGGGTGTGCCTGCATCCCGAGGTTGTGTAACGCTCGCGATACTTTTTTAGCCACCCTAGTGCCACACAGCCATCGGCGCGTTAGCGACATTTAATTTTTTTAATAATGTACTGTTACTGGATCAAATCATAAATATGACAGCCGCATGTATGTATCTGCTTTGGTTTCGAAGTTATGAAATTACCCCCTTTACACGTCTCAACTACCTTCTACCCACGATTTTTTTTCACAAAATTGTATTGTCACCAGAACACATCATAAATCTGCTTCGGTTTCATAGTTCTGAATTTACCCTTTTTACACCCCTCAACTACCTCCTTACCCTCAAATTTTTACCATAATATTGTATTGTCATCGGACATACTTTACCGTGCCAAATTTCATTTAAATCGGTTTACGGGAAGTGTGTCAAAAATGAATCACAAGATTTGATAGACAGTTTGATATGAAGTTAAAAAATTGGTGCTAAAAAGCACGGACGGATAGTCCTTCATACAATCAATTATTTTATGTTGAAAGGATAAATGTAGCTTTAAAAGATTTATTTGAACCTTATAACAAAATTTTTTTTCAAATAACTCTGAAACTAAAGCTCTCACAAATATGGTGTAGGTCTGTGATACAGACAGACAACAGACCGTCAGACAACTTTTTTCTTTCGTTGATTAAGGTGTTTTGGAACCTTAGTAACCTCATTTTTGATAAAATTATTGGTATGGTGAACTAAAAAATTGGAATTAGAATTAAAAAATTATCTTGTAGGATTGAGACTTCGTCATATTGTAATGTATTAAGTAGTTTTTATTAGTCAGTTGACACAACTAGAACATACGGATAAATATAATGAATAAAATTAATTCAAACTTTAAACTAAACTATCTTATTAGCTCCGAGATAGATCTAACCTGATTTTTTAATTTCAGTAAATGTTACAAATCCTGACGTGTTATTAGCATTCTTTTATAACTTATTAATACTGAGTATATCTTTTGCCATTTACGGCGCAGTATAATTATTTATGTGTAAACGGTAGTAAGAAATCATAGATTTATATCATTTTTCACCTGCAACCTTTAGAATGTTGGCCTGAAGGAAGCCGTACGTACTACAAGTCATTGGTATCAGATTTTATGCTGGTATCATTTTAGTTCAGATATAATTGGATCGCAGCCAATTTGTGCGGCTACTACTTTGGAAAATTATAGATCTTAAGCGGTAGATTTTATTATTTTTATGACGAACCAATGCCAATGGGCACCATGAATAGTAGAATCAGCAAAATGTGGAGCAGGTAACTTTTTTTTATAGAAATCTAGAAATAGAAAATCGGCACAATATAACAGCACTCCTATGCGAATGCGAACAGGTGACTCAGTAACCTTGTGCCCTAGTTGCCAGGATTAGCTGCGAGCGATGAAATTTCAAGTAAGGGAATAGGACGGGCAATTTAAGGCGCATTTACACAGAGCGAATAGGTTCGTCCAAAAATTTGGGCCAAATCTGGCGAACCTTTTTCGACGAACGTTTGCCCGAACACTCGAACATTTGCCACGAACATTCCGGCAAATTTTCGTAAGATTTTTTTGAAATATATTTCTGAAAGTGGGAATAGATTCCACATCACTCACCTCAATTCTTGAAATTAAATTGGAACACCAAAAAGATTTTATTTTATTTTTCGATTAAATAGTAAAAGCCGACGGGTGGTAGGTTGTGAGGTTGGTTATCTACCAACCTTACCCAATACCTGATACCTAATTATTGCTATGCTCTCAATTTTTTGGTTTTCCGTAATTAAGTGTTTAGGTTTTATAATCAAACCCCACCACCAAAACCCCACAAAATGAAATAAAGTAATCCTCATTATTTCTTATCAAGTGCGTTAAATCGTTTTTCCGTCGGAAAGGTTTTAAAATTTCTTTCAGCAAATTTTTTCCGAAGACCCGAACTTTTTGGTCCAAACCTTTTGCGCGAATCTTTAAATAAATAATTCGCGCGAATGTTTGCCGGCATTTCAAAGATCAAAGGAATATTCGCCCGTGTAAATGCTACTTTAGATATAAATTTTCTGAGTAGGGGAAAAAATTAGAACCCAAAATTTTTTTTCATCTTTTTATCGTTTAACATACTAAAAGTCTCCAATCCTACCTCCTCGGGAACTGTCATTTCAGACCTCCGAAATACTTCAAAAAAGAGTTTTTCTTGGATAACTCCTAAACGGTGACAGACTGTCAAAACTGACAAATGGGAAAAATGTTACAAACATAATTCTCTATCAATAAGTAAACGGTGATAGTGTAGCTTAAACCACTTTTTTTCTACCAGAAAAATTGAAAAATCCCAAGCAAAATGATGCCAATTTGAACAATTTCTTGCATATTCCGTTTTAGCATTTTCATCAAGATGTTTTAACCTACGAGTACCAAACTTGGCAGGGTTGATCTAAGAGCAATGACATAAATTATATCGGAAAAATAAATTTTTCCAGTGGCGTAGTCCGATTTTATTCCTTAGAAATTTTCAAAATGTACCAAAACTCTTTGGTACGCCACTGTTACTGACATATACAATAAAAGGCCCCACTTTTCACTGGATCTTATACAAGATAGACAAGACAAGATTTCGAGCTACGGGGACTTTTTTATTTAGAAAAATATCTTCCTGGCAATAATTGCATTACCAAATCATATTGCATGAGTCACTTTTAGTTTTTGGGATGTAACACAAAGTTGGTATTTTCTTATGGAACACCCCATTTTTTTATACTTTGAATGCTTTTTTAATTTCCTTTAAAACGATGTGAACTGTCATATTAAAAATCATAAAATATTGTAAACTTTTATAAACTAAGGCGAAATATGATGAAATTCTATGCGGGGTTTGTGTCTCACTTTCACTGGTCCAAAATTATAAAATATCATAAATTTATGAGCATAGATCATGAAAACTTATAATGTCTTATGTGTTATTTTTTATAAACTTTCATGAGGTTTTTTTGGCAGGGAAGTCACAAATAGGTGACGTCCTTTCATATAGACTTCTTATTTTTTTTAGCTTAACCCAACCCGACACCTGTGGGGTGTACTAAAATTTAAAACCAATTTTCAAAAAACACTTACCCATACCGAAAAGACTCAACGTTATTGATTATTTTGTATTGTTATTGCAAAATACCACTGAAAAACTCCTTTTTTTCTCGAACTATACCATATTTTAGAAGAAAATGCATGCAGAATTTGGCACATCATAGCTTCATTATTTGTGTTTGAGGTTATAAATTTGGTGATATTTTTGACCACCTCAGGGGGTTGGTTTAAATTTATAGCCCCCAGAAAGGATTGTTTAGTGACATTTGGTAATAAGTGTGTTTAAAATTTCCCTAAGTAACCGTTTTCACAAGAAGTAATTTATCTTATTTAATATCCCAAGTTGTTTAGAAAACAACAGAAAAACGGCATATTTTCAACCCGTTTTCAGCACAAAAAATATATTTATGAGGGCACTACAAGGAAAAACAAACATAAGTGAAGGGCACTGATTATGCACGAAAAATATACCAAACAAAAAAACCCAAAACAACTATATTGATTTATTTACAAAGTGAAAGTACTCAAAACCCACTTATTTTAAAGCTGTAGCTTTCATGAGTAGAAGTTGGTGCAAGCCAAGGTGCAAGCAGAGGTAAAAGATCCGAACTTGCTGTTTGTGATTGTACGCAGCGCTAATATTTTTAAACTGACATTTCGACAGTGACAGAAACGTAAAAAAAACTTGTATTTATGTTTTTTAATATATTTCATAAATAAAAACACCTTTTAAATAAATACAAAATTAATCTACTCCTTATTTTATTATCACCCATCTAAGTCGTTGTGTGACATCAAGTATTAATTGGAAAAATCAATTATCAAGGATAAGTTTTAATTAGAGTGACATATAACCTCAATTTTAATTTGTTCTACAGAGTGTTTACTATTTAAACTCCCCGTGAGTTTCAATTTTTAAATTTTCTTTGCTTGTAATTTGAAACTTTCTTCTTAAATCCAACAAAAGATTGTGTTAAGATGATTATTCAATAAACAAATTTATTAAAATTCTTCTTATAATTCAAACTGTGTCCAAAATTCAAGGAGGGTTGGTTTAAAATGCTTAAAACCAAAAATTTCACTTAAACTTAGGACCGTTCTAAAATAGACTAAACCCATTTAGTAAATCCCACCGATAATGTCTTATGTGTTATTTTTTATAAAATTTCATGAGGTTTTTTTGGCAGGGAAGGCACAAATAAGTGACGTCCTTCCATATAGACTTCTTCTTGTTTTTTTTAGCTCAACCCAATCCGACACGTAACGCTAAAAGTTGGGCTGTAACAACTGAATGTTTATTTAAAAAAATAAAGCAGTTCAATCAAAAGAATACAAGTTTTAAAAAATAGTGGCAGTCCCAGGGAGATCGCCCAGCCTTTTTGCTCCAGAAAAAAGTAGACAACATAGATACTGGTGGTAACGTTCCTTTAAAGACATTCTTGAATTCCTGCACAGTATTTTGAAACAGTGTGAAACAGACGAAAACCACGATATTAGAAATACAGAACATTATTAAAGAGTGTCAATTTATAGACAAGTTTTAGATAAAATAATTTCGGACATAAAATCAAGGTTCAATAACGAGACTCTAAGTATTTCTGCCCTGAAAAAATTTATACCAAGTTTTATACAACTTGAAGCCAAAATCACGGCAAAATTAACTAACTAATGTCGTTTCCAAATGCTATAAACTGTTTGACTAATACAAAACACAAATTCTTGAACTATGATTGGGAGAAGTCAGTATATGATAACGTTTTGAGTGAGGCGATATTTTTCCGTTGATAAAATAAAATGCTTCGTCAGACAGAAGCTTCTCCTGCCTCAGAAGATTGAAAATATAAGTACTCAAAAACACTATAGCGGAAATTTATCTGACGGGCTTAGCGTTGCTGCATATCAAAAGACATATTGAAATTGACATTGAGCGAGTCATTGACCGGTTTGCCCAAAAAAACTCGAAACGAACTTTTTTTTGAGATTAGGTTTTGTTTGTGGTTTGTTTTTTATCTATGTTTTTTATAACTGAAGAAAATATACGTAGTTACTCAACCCCGGATTTAAATTTTTTACGAAAATATTTAGAAAATAAAAATAAAAAAAGTATGAAATAAACAACTTATAATCTGATTCGCCCCTAGATAGATAAAAGCTATACTTTTATTCTAGTTTTTTCGTATCGAAACCGCCCGCCCCTCTTTTTTTTCAAATGGCTGGGACCGCCACTGAAAAGAAAATAAAGAAGGCAATTACTTAAAAACTTGTCCTAAATATAATTAAATAAAAAGAGCTGTATTAATGTAGAACTGCTTTAAATTGATTGGCACCATGACCTTTTATATAAGTTTTTTTAAGGACGCAGTCAGCCTGGTTGGTAGCTCTCATAAATAAAAGTAAATGTCAACAAGTAGCACATGTTTGGTATTAAAGGTCAAATAACTTTTTTGCACCCATTAAAACACCAATAATATGATTGGTTTATGGCTTGGCAGGTATGAAAAACGCCATAATTGCCTGGTCTTAATGGCACACAGTATGATTTGCACCTAAATGGGAATTTGAATAAAAAATTGGCTTTTCTCAATCAGTTAACGCACAAATTCAGTATCAGTATAAAGTCATAAAAATTTGTGGTTTCTGGAAAAACTATTTATTACAAAAAACTTATAAAGAACAAGCTTTTATTAAATGCACCTAACAGTAGAAAATAATTTTTTATCATTCTTATTCATATTATATATTCACATCGACGATTCACCTAAGAAACAGTTGTATTACTCTATAACCTAAGGACGTTTTCAAAGGCTTGGCAAGCACGGCAATCTCACCCGTTCTCAGCTTCTTTAGATGAAAGCGTTATGCTTATTTAGTTCTTCCTTTGTAGTTCTCTCTTTGTCACCGTAAAGTTAAAATTTTTAATTTGCGCCCATCGCTTTTATTATGGTACAAGAAAAATAAAAAATTATTGTCTACTTTTAAATGCATTTAATAAAAGCTTGTCCTTTAAAAGTTTTTTTTTAATAAATATTAATTTTTTAATTTTTAGATTTGTATCCTAAATCGTCCATTTTGAATTCGCCATATTGAAATTTCCAAATCTGATCAAAAATTCATATCTCCTTCCCGAAAAACCCTTGTACGCCAACTTTGATTTAAATCGAACAAACTAAAGAGTTTATTGTTAAAATTTCGGCAAAATGCTCGTTTTTCCCCGATTCAGAAAAGATCAGTCTCTAAAAAAATCACATTGCTGAATCTGCGCCTTTTTCCACTTTGTCAAACTTTTTATTTACGTTATCATTACGTCTTATGGAAAAACGGTTTGTTTACCCTACACCGGCCATATTCGATCGGCCATATTATATTTGTTAGACCGCCCTTCACAAAAATTGCCCAAATATAATAAAAAACAATAAAAACAAGTATCCAAGTCGCATAGTATATGTATATGTCTTTATTTTGCTCTGAATAGCATGATTACGTGAAACATTATTTGTGCCCTAATAATTTTATACGCATGTTCTCCTATTGAAGAAATTACGAAAATTGGTATAATCAAAATTAAAAAAAAGCAGAGCTCATTTATTTTTGGTATTAAATAAATTTAAGTTTTGCTTATTGTAAGGGGATTTTCTACAAAAACCTAAAATCACAAGTGTCCCCTTGCAAACAAAATTTGTTAAGAAATACCCCAAAAAGTAAATTTTCCCTTAATTAATATAATGTAGAAGAAAATCAGCTTGTGTAAATAAAACGACCAAAGTTTTTTTTCCTTGAATAAAAGAAGTTTTCACAACTAGTGACTTAAATAGTGCTTTTTATTTACAAGAGTTGGTTTAAATAACAAGCAAGCGAGGTATTTAAAAACGCAAGTAAAAAAAAGCACAGTTTAGCCGCGAGTTGTTAACTCTATTTTTTTAATACCTTTAATAAAAAATCCAAGAAAAACAGGAAAATATTTTTTAAAATCTATTTTCTACAAAAACCAAAAAAATCACAAGTGTCCCCTTGCAAACAAAATTTGTTAAGAAATATCCCAAAAAATAAATTTTCCCTTAATTAATATAATGTAGAAGAAAATCAGCCTGTGTAGATAAAACGACCAAAGTTTTTTTTTCCTTGAATAAAAGAAGTTTTCACAACTAGTGACTAAAATAGTGCTTTTTTTTACAAGAGTTGGTTTAAATAACAAGCAAGCGAGGTATTTAAAAACACGAGTAAAAAAAAGCACAGTTTAGTCGCGAGTTGTTAACTCTATTTTTTTTAATACCTTTAATAAAAAATCCAAGAAAAACAGGACAATATTTTTTTAAATTTAAGCATTTCTCGCATCATGCCATCTTTACACTATAAATTAAGGCGGCTGTTAAATGAAATAACAATGGTGTGTTACTTGGTAAAAACTAGCAAAAATCGCTTAATTTTTAGGCAAGGATAATCAGATTTTTTCAATATTACTATTTTTCGCTATTTTTCTTTAATTTTGTGTAAAAAACGTGTTGCACGTGTGATAAAAAAAAAGTTTTTTTAGCTTGGGTAACCACAAAAGCCATGCTTCAGTTATCTGCAGACAGTTACTAAAATCATATTTTTGATGAAGGTATAAAAAAAAATGTTTTATGCATTAGGTGCGAAAAAATCTTTTTCCTAATAGCGTGCGTAAAAGTGCACTTTTACGCACGCATTTGCGTGCTGAAAGTTGCATTTCCCGCACGTAGTGCAGGAATGGATTTACCCTGTGTCTTTTCCACACGGCGTGCGGAAAATATTTTTTTGCGAACGGTGTGCGTAAAAAATACTTTTACTTACTTATCAGGTCAATAACTATTTCCGACTAGTGTGCGTAAAAATGGATTTTCACCAGAATTGATTTACCCTGTATCTTTTCCGCACGGCGCGTGCGGAAAAAAAGTTTTCGCGCTCGGCGTGCGTAAAAAATACTTTTTTACCGAATTTTTGAACCCAATTCGACGTTTTGTATATATTTTTCTATTTTATTTTGCTATTTTAATATCTAAAATTGAAAATTCAATGTTGTCTGGAAGTTTTTAGGCAAGTAGAAAAATGTTGTATTTGACACGTGCGAAAAGTATATTTTTCGCCTTAGACGGCTTGCCCGAAGTCCGCTCCGCGTCGTTCGTTTCACTGCCGTAGCGTGCGGAAAGGTATCACTTTCCGCACTTGCTAGTTAAATATCTATTCAAGTACGCAAAGCGTTTTAAAGTGTTTATACCGACTCTAAAATGGGTTTTAGAGCGATAACGGTTTTAGTGGTGTTTATACGACAACATTTTTAAACCGTCCTTATATACTGGAGAACAAAAAAAATGCAACACAATGTATATAAATAATTATTTAAATGAAAATTATTTGTGTGTATACCTTATCTCAAAAGAAATATTTGATAAATTTTTTGTCTTCTAATCTTTCCTTTTTTTCAGAGATTTCCTCTATTCATTTTCAAAAACTACCAACACATAAAAGACCTTTTCTGAAAATTTCTTTCTCATAGTTTTTGGTCTTTTTGGATTGCTTACTGTTACTTAAAAAACAAAAATGCCAAGAGTTCGCGGTCGCCAACAATTTCATCATTTAAACGACTTCGAGAAAGGACGCATCGTGGGCATGAAAAAGGCTGTTTTTGGTTTACGGGAAATTGCAAGAAGGGGTAATGTCAATCCTTCAACAGTGTTAAGAGTTTGAAGAAGGTGGTCCAATGATGAGACTTATAGATGTCGTGTGGGTTCTGGACGCCCTACATTATGACAAGGTCGTGATTTGCGGCATCTCAGACTTCTTGCTCTCAGAAATCGACGGGACAGTATAAGCCAAGTAAGAGACGCTCTAGTTGCAGCTACAGCACGAGGGTTTTCAAGGATGACAGTTAATCGAAGATTGCTTGGTATGGGGCTGAGGGCTTACCGTTCGCTTTTGGTGCTACCTTTGACCCCACAACATAAAGCTCGCCGCTTGGAGTGGTGCAGAGCTCGGCAAAACTGGAATGATGAATGGTATACCATAAGCTTCAGCGACGAATCCAGGTTTTGTTTAGGCGGGTTTCGAGGTGAGAGACGAAATGTAGACTTTGCTGTTGAACGTGATACAGCAAGACAGCAAAGTATCATGATATGGGGTGCTATATGTTTAGAAAGCGCACCACCTCTAGTCCTCCTTAACGGCAATCTGACTGCTCGGCGATATATCGATGAAGTGCTGCAGTCAGTTTTACACCCTTACCTAAAAACTATTCCAAATGCGATATTTCAACAAGATAATGCCAGACCGCATATTGCTCGTGAAACAATGGACTTCTAAGATGAACTTGGCATAGAGACTTTGGAATGGCCGGCAAGATCGCCTGACTTTTCGCCTATCGAACACGTATGGGATATGATAGGGCGCAATCTTATTCGATGAAATCTGGCATGCCGTAAGGAGGATTTGGATGAGTTTTCCTCAATATGATATAGACCATCTTATTTTGTCAATGCCCAATAGAACAAACGAAGGCATAAATAACCATAGAGGGGCCACTAATTACTATTTTTTTTATGGTTATCATAGAGGAAGCTTCTTGGAAATGTAATCAATTACTAAGAGCATCCCAAAGTATTGATATATAAATAAATTACTTTAAAAATATTTGTCCATTCTGATATTGCATTTTTTTTTTGTTCTCCAGTATATAAAAGTGCTTTAGGAGGCCCGTATAAACAAAGTAATTTATACAATTAGCAATTTAGACTATGATGCCAGCCAAACATTAGACCAAAGAGATAAAACTAAACCAGAAAATAATAATTTACGATGGGATTTACTAAAAAGATTTAGTCTATTTTAGAATGGTCCTAGGTTAAAGTGAAATTTTTGGTTTTAATCATTTTAAACCAAACCTCCTTGAGTTTTGGACATAGTTTGAAGAATTTTAATAAATTTGTGTATTGAGTAATCATCTTAACACAATCTTTTGTTGGATTTAAGAAGAAAGTTTCAATTTAGAAGAAAAGAAAATTAAACACACGCGGGGTTTAAATAGTAAACACTCTGTAGAACAAATTAAAATTGGGGTTATATGTCACTTTAATTAAAACTTACCCTTGATAATTAATTTTTCAAATTAATACTTGATGTCACACAACGATATAGATGGGTAATAATAAAATAAGGAGTAGATTAATTTTTTATTTATTTAAAAGGTGTTTTTATTTATGAAATGTATTAAAAAACTTAAATGCAAGTTTTTTTACATTTCTGTCACTGTCGAAATATCAGTTTAAAAATATTAGCGCTGCGTTCATTCACAAACAGCGAGTTCGGATCTTTTATCTCTGCTTGCACCTTGGCTTGTACCAACCTCTACTGATGAAAGCTACAGCTTTAAGGATTTTCGATTATAAAAATTGGTCCTGGTTTTGGTTGACAACTTTGACATTGTTTTATGACAGCGGTTCTAAAATAATGACGTCATTTATAATATTCTGAAGATATCTTTGATTTTACTCAAAAAAAGACTACCTATAATTTTGAAAAATTGTAGGGATTATGTTTGCAACCAAAGAGCCGAACCAACCTCCCAGGTTGGTTCTAAAATTTTATAACCGGGTTGCAACTGTGACGTCATTGTTTTAAATCGAAAGGACCGGTTCCGGTTCTGGTTCAACCAGAACCAGGACCAATTGTAAATCGAAAATCCTTTTTAAAATGAGTGAACTTTCGAGTAAGGAAAGTTTTTTTGAAAGAGCTTTTAAATAACCTCAATATTTTACTTTCAGTTAGGAAATAAATTAATATAGTTGTTTTCGGTTTTTTTGTTTGGTTTATTTTTCGTGCATAATCAGTGACCTTCACTTATGTTTGTTTTGCCTTATAGTTAAGAATATTTTTTGTGCTGAAAACGTGTTCAAAATATGGCGTTTTTCTAGTCAAAATTGGAGGTGTATTATTGGTTAATGAACAACTTGGGATATTAAATAAGGTAAATTAATCCTTGTAAAAACAGTCACTTAGGGAAATTATAATCCTTTCTGGGGGCTATAAATTTAAATCACCCCCCAGAGGTGGTCTAAAAAATCACCAACTTTATTTTGATACCTGTCAGAAAAAATTAGTTTTAGGGCATTTTCTCGTAAAATATGGTAAATTTTGAGAAAAAAAGCAGTTTTTCAGTGGTATTTTGCAATAGTAATACAAAATAATAAATAACTTTGTGTCTTTTTTGTATGGGTAAGTGTTTTTTGAAAACTGGTTTTAAAATTTAGTACCCCTCACAGGTGTAAATATTTAGACCTGTGGGGGTACTATTTTAGATCTTAGTAAATCCCACTGTTAAAGTCTATTTTTTTAAAAATTACTTTAGCCACTCTAAATTACAATAGCTATAATCAGTTTAGTGCGGGCATCCGTCATGGCCTACTACATCCACGCTGGCCGGTAGAACAATTGAATTTCGACCGCAAAAGTGTTCCGGTCACTTCTCCCGATCTGATTTTCTGATAGAAACTTGTTTTACGACCAAGCCTCGATGTATTAAAAAACATTAAAAATGAGTGACAAACGATAAAAATGGCGACAAAGCAAAAGAGCACCATTTAAGAGAGCGACATTCAAAATCGCGACATGCCAAAAGAGAGACACTGAAAAGGGCGATATTTATATATTGTTTATCGCCGAGGTCAGCAACGTCTTTGTGAACAAGTTTTGTACTTTTTTGAAAATACTGATTTATCCTTGATTCAAAAGTCATCAGCATGCTTAACCTATATCTAGTCGGCGCTAAATTAATGACCGCCCTGTATCTGATAGTTGGGTAAAACAATTTATAAAATAATCCAATAGCTAGGCATTAACAAAATTCAAACTCCAGAAAACTCTAACTCAAAATTAAGTACTAAAGAAGGCAGTTATGGCGAAATACAAAACCCAGTGATGGACATCAACAGTGCAAATTTTCATCATATTTAATATGTTACAAAAAAGTTATTTTATAGCGCTCCGCCATTTCGTTTATTGCTCTAAAACCACTCTTTCGTACTACAAGATCCATCCGAAAGGATTGAGAAATTGTAGATCATAGTAACAATAAACGATATAAAAATCTACTTACATATTAATCTATAGCAACAACTCTCAAAAGGCGAAGTCTAGCTGAGGTCAGCTACTCGATTATGTACTCCTGCTCCGAGGAGCGTGTTTGGTTTTCCGAATTTGTTACTCTCAATTTGAAACAGATCGATCTTTCTGCTTCCGCAATATCGCGAGAGTACAGGATTTGGAGCAAAACAATGTCATAACTCTATTTATTATAATTATAGTTACAAACTTTTTGTACGTCAAAAGAGAAAAAAATGGATCGCAAAAGAAAGTATATTGAAATTGAAGAATTTGTTCCTCAATTCTTGTACTTCCTCCGACGAGAAAGAGAAAAACTCGATGGGCGTAGCTCCCAAAAGCGGGCCAAAATACGCAAGGAGTAAGCAACTTAAAAATAATTTTGAAGGCTGGGTACAAAAGACTAGATTTTTTAATTAATATTTTGTTCTGTTCTCTCTTTGTGGACTCGCGACTTTTTCAAACGGCTGTCCAATTTCGAAAATATTCAAACTAAAATAAATAAAACAACAAAATTACTATAACGAAGCTAAGTAATACGATTCATATGTGTCATATTTTAAAACGCAATAAACAAACTTTTGAAAATAACAACCCAAGAAAACAAAAAACAGATCAACAAGAAGTTTTCTACGGCTTTAAAGAGCTTTTAACTCAATTAATAAATAAGGTAGTTATTGCAGAAAACAGAAACCCACTGATGGATATCGAAGGTTCTAAATTTCCAAAGTTATACTAATGTGGTGTAAAAAACGTTTGTCGAAAAAAAAATCCCTGGGGAAAAATCACTAACAAAACTAAAAAGTAATATATATATTTTTGTGTTCCCAAGAACGTTGCATATATGTGCCATATTGCAAACCCAATAAACCAACTTTTGACAATAACAACCGAAAACAACATAGACACGCATACACGGGTGCAACACAAAAATCAAGAAGAGCAGCTAGAAGTTGTCCGCGGTTTCAAAGAGTTACGGCCACTGCTACAGTTCGAAGAAACTGTCATTGTCTATTAGGAAAGTGGTCCAATTCGATTGGGAAACAACTGTAATGTGTAATAAAAAATTTATCCTAATTTGGTGTAAAGAAAGGTTGTGGCTAAAAGTATTCTCTGGTAACAAATTACTATAACAAAGATAAGCAATACGATTCACATATGTGTCATATTTTAAAACGCAATAAACAAACTTTTGAAAATAACAACCCAAGAAAACAAAAAACAGAGCAGCGAGAAGTTTTCTACGGCTTTAAAGAGCTTTTAACTCAATTAATAAATAAGGTAGTTATTGCAGAAAAAAAAAACTCACTGATGGATATCGAAGGTTCTAAATTTCCAAAGTTACACTAATGTGGTGTAAAAAACGTTTGTCGAAAAAAAAATCCCTGGGGAAAAATCACTAACAAAACTAAAAAGTAATATATATATTTCTGTGTTCCCAAGAACGTTGCATATATGTGGCATATTGCAAACCCAATAAACCAACTTTTGACAATAACAACCGAAAACAACATAGACACGCATACACGGGTGCAACACAAAAATCAAGAAGAGCAGTTAGAAGTTGTCTGCGGTTTCAAAGAGTTACGGCCACTGCTATAGTTCGAATAAACTGTCATTGTCTATTAGGAAAGTGGTCCAATTCGATTGGGAAACAACTGTAATGTGTAATAAAAAATTTATTCTAATTTGGTGTAAAGAAACGTGTCGCTAAAAGTATTCTCTGGTAACAAATTACTATAACAAAGATAAGCAATACGATTCACATATGTGTCATATTTTAAAACGCAATAAACAAACTTTTGAAAATAACAACCCAAGAAAACAAAAAACAGATCAACGAGAAGTTTTCTACGGCTTTAAAGAGCTTTTAACTCAATTAATAAATAAGGTAGTTATTGCAGAAAACAGAAACCCACTGATGGATATCGAAGGTTCTAAATTTCCAAAGTTATACTAATGTGGTGTAAAAAACGTTTGTCGAAAAAAAAATCCCTGGGGAAAAATCACTAACAAAACTAAAAAGTAATATATATATTTCTGTGTTCCCAAGAACGTTGCATATATGTGGCATATTGCAAACCCAATAAACCAACTTTTGACAATAACAACCGAAAACAACATAGACACGCATACACGGGTGCAACACAAAAATCAAGAAGAGCAGCTAGAAGTTGTCTGCGGTTTCAAAGAGTTACGGCCACTGCTACAGTTCGAAGAAACTGTCATTGTCTATTAGGAAAGTGGTCCAATTCGATTGGGAAACAACTGTAATGTGTAATAAAAAATTTATCCTAATTTGGTGTAAAGAAAGGTTGTGGCTAAAAGTATTCTCTGGTAACAAATTACTATAACAAAGATAAGCAATACGATTCACATATGTGTCATATTTTAAAACGCAATAAACTAACTTTTGAAAATAACAACCCAAGAAAACAAAAAACAGATCAACGAGAAGTTTTCTACGGCTTTAAAGAGCTTTTAACTCAATTAATAAATAAGGTAGTTATTGCAGAAAACAGAAACCCACTGATGGATATCGAAGGTTCTAAATTTCCAAAGTTATACTAATGTGGTGTAAAAAACGTTTGTCGAAAAAAAAATCCCTGGGGAAAAATCACTAACAAAACTAAAAAGTAATATATATATTTCTGTGTTCCCAAGAACGTTGCATATATGTGCCATAATGCAAACCCAATAAACCAACTTTTGACAATAACAACCGAAAACAACATAGACACGCATACACGGGTGCAACACAAAAATCAAGAAGTGCAGCTAGAAGTTGTCCGCGGTTTCAAAGAGTTACTACGGCCACTGCTACAGTTCGAAGAAACTGTCATTGTCTATTAGGAAAGTGGTCCAATTCGATTGGGAAACAACTGTAATGTGTAATAAAAAATTTATCCTAATTTGGTGTAAAGAAAGGTTGTGGCTAAAAGTATTCTCTGGTAACAAATTACTATAACAAAGATAAGCAATACGATTCACATATGTGTCATATTTTAAAACGCAATAAACTAACTTTTGAAAATAACAAGCCAAGACAACAAAAATAGACAAGAGCAGCGAGAGAAGTTTTCTACGGCTTTAAAGAGCTTTTAACTCAATTAATAAATAAGGTAGTTATTGAAGAAAACAAAAACCCACTGATAGATATCAAAGATTCCAAATTTCCAAATTTATCCTAATATGGTGTAAGAAACGTTTGTCGAAAAAAAAATCCGTGGGGAAAAATAACTAACAAAACTATAAAGTAATATATATATTTCTGTGTTCCCAAGAACGTTGCATATATGTGCCATATTGCAAACCCAATAAACCAACTTTTGACAATGACAACCGAAAACAACATAGACACGCATACACGGGTGCAACACAAAAATCAAGAAGAGCAGCTAGAAGTTGTCCGCGGTTTCAAAGAGTTACGGCCACTGCTACAGTTCGAAGAAACTGTCATTGTCTATTAGGAAAGTGGTCCAATTCGATTGGGAAACAACTGTAATGTGTAATAAAAAATGTATCCTAATTTGGTGTAAAGAAAGGTTGTGGCTAAAAGTATTCTCTGGTAACAAATTACTATAACAAAGATAAGCAATAAGATTCACATATGTGTCATATTTTAAAACGCAATAAACTAACTCTTGAAAATAACAAGCCAAGACAACAAAAATAGACAAGAGCAGCGAGAAGTTTTCTACGGCTTTAAAGAGCTTTTAACTCAATTAATAAATAAGGTAGTTATTGAAGAAAACAAAAACCCACTGATGGATATCGAAGGTTCTAAATTTCCAAAGTTACACTAATGTGGTGTAAAAAACGTTTGTCGAAAAAAAAATCCCTGGGGAAAAATCACTAACAAAACTAAAAAGTAATATATATATTTCTGTGTTCCCAAGAACGTTGCATATATGTGCCATATTGCAAACCCAATAAACCAACTTTTGACAATAACAACCGAAAACAACATAGACACGCATACACGGGTGCAACACAAAAATCAAGAAGAGCAGCTAGAAGTTGTCTGCGGTTTCAAAGAGTTACGGCCACTGCTACAGTTCGAAGAAACTGTCATTGTCTATTAGGAAAGTGGTCCAATTCGATTGGGAAACAACTGTAATGTGTAATAAAAAATTTATCCTAATTTGGTGTAAAGAAAGGTTGTGGCTAAAAGTATTCTCTGGTAACAAATTACTATAACAAAGATAAGCAATACGATTCACATATGTGTCATATTTTAAAACGCAATAAACAAACTTTTGAAAATAACAACCCAAGAAAACAAAAAACAGATCAACGAGAAGTTTTCTACGGCTTTAAAGAGCTTTTAACTCAATTAATAAATAAGGTAGTTATTGCAGAAAACAAAAACCCACTGATGGATATCGAAGGTTCTAAATTTCCAAAGTTATACTAATGTGGTGTAAAAAACGTTTGTCGAAAAAAAAATCCCTGGGGAAAAATCACTAACAAAACTAAAAAGTAATATATATATTTTTGTGTTCCCAAGAACGTTGCATATATGTGCCATATTGCAAACCCAATAAACCAACTTTTGACAATAACAACCGAAAACAACATAGACACGCATACACGGGTGCAACACAAAAATCAAGAAGAGCAGCTAGAAGTTGTCTGCGGTTTCAAAGAGTTACGGCCACTGCTACAGTTCGAAGAAACTGTCATTGTCTATTAGGAAAGTGGTCCAATTCGATTGGGAAACAACTGTAATGTGTAATAAAAAATTTATCCTAATTTGGTGTAAAGAAAGGTTGTGGCTAAAAGTATTCTCTGGTAACAAATTACTATAACAAAGATAAGCAATACGATTCACATATGTGTCATATTTTAAAACGCAATAAACTAACTTTTGAAAATAACAAGCCAAGACAACAAAAATAGACAAGAGCAGCGAGAAGTTTTCTACGGCTTTAAAGAGATTTTAACTCAATTAATAAATAAGGTAGTTATTGCAGAAAACAAAAACCCACTGATAGATATCGAAAGTTCTAAATTTCCAAAGTTACACTAATGTGGTGTAAAAAACGTTTGTCGAAAAAAAAATCCCTGGGGAAAAATCACTAACAAAACTAAAAAGTAATATATATATTTCTGTGTTCCCAAGAACGTTGCATATATGTGCCATATTGCAAATCCAATAAACCAACTTTTGACAATAACAACCGAAAACAACATAGACACGCATACACGGGTGCAACACAAAAATCAAGAAGAGCAGCTAGAAGTTGTCTGCGGTTTCAAAGAGTTACGGCCACTGCTACAGTTCGAAGAAACTGTAATTGTCTATTAGGAAAGTGGTCCAATTCGATTGGGAAACAACTGTAATGTGTAATAAAAAAATTATCCTAATTTGGTGTAAAGAAAGGTTGTGGCTAAAAGTATTCTCTGGTAACAAATTACTATAACAAAGATAAGCAATACGATTCACATATGTGTCATATTTTAAAACGCAATAAACTAACTTTTGAAAATAACAAGCCAAGACAACAAAAATAGACAAGAGCAGCGAGAAGTTTTCTACGGCTTTAAAGAGATTTTAACTCAATTAATAAATAAGGTAGTTATTGCAGAAAACAAAAACCCACTGATAGATATCGAAAGTTCTAAATTTCCAAAGTTACACTAATGTGGTGTAAAAAACGTTTGTCGAAAAAAAAATCCCTGGGGAAAAATCACTAACAAAACTAAAAAGTAATATATATATTTCTGTGTTCCCAAGAACGTTGCATATATGTGCCATATTGCAAACCCAATAAACCAAATTTTGACAATAACAACCGAAAACAACATAGACACGCATACACGGGTGCAACACAAAAATCAAGAAGAGCAGCTAGAAGTTGTCCGCGGTTTCAAAGAGTTACGGCCACTGCTACAGTTCGAAGAAACTGTCATTGTCTATTAGGAAAGTGGTCCAATTCGATTGGGAAACAACTGTAATGTGTAATAAAAAATTTATCCTAATTTGGTGTAAAGAAAGGTTGTGGCTAAAAGTATTCTCTGGTAACAAATTACTATAACAAAGATAAGCAATACGATTCACATATGTGTCATATTTTAAAACGCAATAAACTAACTTTTGAAAATAACAAGCCAAGACAACAAAAATAGACAAGAGCAGCGAGAGAAGTTTTCTACGGCTTTAAAGAGCTTTTAACTCAATTAATAAATAAGGTAGTTATTGCAGAAAACAAAAACCCATTGATGGATATCGAAGGTTCTAAATTTCCAAAGTTACACTAATGTGGTGTAAAAAACGTTTGTCGAAAAAAAAATCCCTGGGGAAAAATCACTAACAAAACTAAAAAGTAATATATATATTTTTGTGTTCCCAAGAACGTTGCATATATGTGCCATATTGCAAACCCAATAAACCAACTTTTGACAATAACAACCGAAAACAACATAGACACGCATACACGGGTGCAACACAAAAATCAAGAAGAGCAGCTAGAAGTTGTCTGCGGTTTCAAAGAGTTACGGCCACTGCTACAGTTCGAAGAAACTGTCATTGTCTATTAGGAAAGTGGTCCAATTCGATTGGGAAACAACTGTAATGTGTAATAAAAAATGTATCCTAATTTGGTGTAAAGAAAGGTTGTGGCTAAAAGTATTCTCTGGTAACAAATTACTATAACAAAGATAAGCAATACGATTCACATATGTGTCATATTTTAAAACGCAATAAACAAACTTTTGAAAATAACAACCCAAGAAAACAAAAAACAGACCAACGAGAAGTTTTCTACGGCTTTAAAGAGCTTTTAACTCAATTAATAAATAAGGTAGTTATTGCAGAAAACAAAAACCCACTGATGGATATCGAAGGTTCTAAATTTCCAAAGCTACACTAATGTGGTGTAAAAAACGTTTGTCGAACAAAAAATCCGTGGGGAAAAAT
Organism: Oxystoma pomonae; assembly: GCA_963921995.1. Classification (NCBI taxonomy): domain Eukaryota; kingdom Metazoa; phylum Arthropoda; class Insecta; order Coleoptera; family Brentidae; genus Oxystoma; species Oxystoma pomonae. The sequence continues at coordinate 95,403,935 of OY998168.1, forward strand.
CACTAACAAAACTAAAAAGTAATATATATATTTCTGTGTTCCCAAGAACGTTGCATATATGTGCCATATTGCAAACCCAATAAACCAACTTTTGACAATAACAACCGAAAACAACATAGACACGCATACACGGGTGCAACACAAAAATCAAGAAGAGCAGCTAGAAGTTGTCCGCGGTTTCAAAGAGTTACGGCCACTGCTACAGTTCGAAGAAACTGTCATTGTCTATTAGGAAAGTGGTCCAATTCGATTGGGAAACAACTGTAATGTGTAATAAAAAATTTATCCTAATTTGGTGTAAAGAAACGTGTCGCTAAAAGTATTCTCTGGTAACAAATTACTATAAAAAAGATAAGCAATACGATTCACATATGTGTCATATTTTAAAACGCAATAAACAAACTTTTGAAAATAACAACCCAAGAAAACAAAAAACAGACCAACGAGAAGTTTTCTACGGCTTTAAAGAGCTTTTAACTCAATTAATAAATAAGGTAGTTATTGCAGAAAACAAAAACCCACTGATGGATATCGAAGGTTCTAAATTTCCAAAGTTATACTAATGTGGTGTAAAAAACGTTTGTCGAAAAAAAAATCCCTGGGGAAAAATCACTAACAAAACTAAAAAGTAATATATATATTTTTGTGTTCCCAAGAACGTTGCATATATGTGGCATATTGCAAACCCAATAAACCAACTTTTGACAATGACAACCGAAAACAACATAGACACACACGGGTGCAACACAAAAATCAAGAAGAGCAGCTAGAAGTTGTCTGCGGTTTCAAAGAGTTACGGCCACTGCTACAGTTCGAAGAAACTGTCATTGTCTATTAGGAAAGTGCTCCAATTCGATTGGGAAACAACTGTAATGTGTAATAAAAAATGTATCCTAATTTGGTGTAAAGAAAGGTTGTGGCTAAAAGTATTCTCTGGTAACAAATTACTATAACAAAGATAAGCAATAAGATTCACATATGTGTCATATTTTAAAACGCAATAAACTAACTCTTGAAAATAACAAGCCAAGACAACAAAAATAGACAAGAGCAGCGAGAAGTTTTCTACGGCTTTAAAGAGCTTTTAACTCAATTAATAAATAAGGTAGTTATTGAAGAAAACAAAAACCCACTGATAGATATCAAAGATTCCAAATTTCCAAAGTTATCCTAATATGGTGTAAGAAACGTTTGTCGAAAAAAAAATCCGTGGGGAAAAATAACTAACAAAACTAAAAAGTAATATATATATTTCTGTGTTCCCAAGAACGTTGCATATATGTGCCATATTGCAAACCCAATAAACCAACTTTTGACAATGACAACCGAAAACAACATAGACACACACGGGTGCAACACAAAAATCAAGAAGAGCAGCTAGAAGTTGTCCGCGGTTTCAAAGAGTTACGGCCACTGCTACAGTTCGAAGAAACTGTCATTGTCTATTAGGAAAGTGGTCCAATTCGATTGGGAAACAACTGTAATGTGTAATAAAAAATGTATCCTAATTTGGTGTGAAGAAAGGTTGTGGCTAAAAGTATTCTCTGGTAACAAATTACTATAACAAAGATAAGCAATACGATTCACATATGTGTCATATTTTAAAACGCAATAAACTAACTTTTGAAAATAACAAGCCAAGACAACAAAAATAGACAAGAGCAGCGAGAGAAGTTTTCTACGGCTTTAAAGAGCTTTTAACTCAATTAATAAATAAGGTAGTTATTGAAGAAAACAAAAACCCACTGATAGATATCAAAGATTCCAAATTTCCAAAGTTATCCTAATGTGGTGTAAAAAACGATTCTCGAAAAAAACTCTCTGACAAAAGACTTCTAACCAAACTAAAGTAATACGTATATTTCTGTGTTCACAAGAAGGTTGCATTTATGTGTCATATTGCAAAACCCAATAAACCAACTTTTGACAATAACAACCGAAGACAACATAGACACGCATACACGGGCGAAACGCAAAAATCAGGAAGAGCAGCGAGAAGTTGTCTGCGGTTTCAAAGAGCTACAGCCCGAACCGATAATATCTTGTAAGCAAGCGGCGGCGAGGCTTCTATCCAAGCGACCAAGAGACAATAGACAAATACTGCCATCCATTCAGATTTCAACCGAGGTGAAACACTGCTGGTTCACGATTTGTTCAAAGATGTAAATATGGACTCTATTTAATGGAGCTAAGTGCAAGGACAATATGCATCAGAGCTCAGTTTTAGATGATATTTTTTCCACAAACTGTAAATAAAACAAAAATAAGTATTTGTTTGCCAAATTTTTAAAAAATTTCAAAATTATGTTTACCTACGATCACATACGAAAGTAACCAAGTATGCACTCTATAACGCCTCAGAAAGTTTTATATTTCACACGCATATTAATTTTATTTTCGTCTCTAGAGACTAAAATGTTTTCTTCTCTGGTGACGAAAGTGAATGACAGCAAACCATGCAAACAATGTAGGTATCTAGTAGGCTATGATTTGTAGAAGCGTTGGAAATAGACCGAAACCATTTTCGTCCCTAGAGAAGAAAATACTATCTTCTTTTAAGATGAAAATGAAAAAAATTTAATAATAATAAAAATACGAATTAAATTACTGCGATGGCCGATGGCATATGAATGTTACGTTTCACGTTGACAGAAGTGGTTTTTACTTTTTAGAAACTAAGCAGTTTTAATTTTTTTACATAAAAATATATGCCGCTCAAAATAAAAATATAACATTATGGCGTGTTTAATCGCAATTTAATGATCGAAGATTTGTTTTTCAGGTATTTGTTTTTCTCTGTATAAATAACTTTATTTTGTATAAATTTCTGCCATAAACATAGAAGATAAAGTAAAATCACAGTACACTATAGTGTGTGTACAGTGAGTAAAATTAAAACCCGAAAAACCCACCACTTTAGAAATCAAAATTCCAAACAAACAAAAATGGTGTCAGGAATAACATCAATCCAATGTACTTGCGCGAAACGGCCGTGTATCATTTTTTTTTGGCCTACTTGCCCATGATATGTTGCTATTGCCACTTCTATCATCTGTAGCCTGTACTAAACATAATTCAACTATTAATAATGGAAAAGAATGTTCATAGTCGAAAAAACAACGTTTAAAAATACAATGTGCAGCCTAAAAACGATCATTAAAACATAAAAACTATTTGCCGCGACCCTTCAAATATAAATAACCAATTAGTCTGACAAACCCCGTTTTTAGACGTTGTCTAGCATGTGAAAAACTTTATTTTCAGAGGTAGTTGTGGAAAAAAATATATAACGGGTGTGCTGTTTTTAACAACATACTAGAATAGAATAAAGCTTTCATATAAAATAATAGTAAATTTAAATTTAATTTGAAATATATTAGCTACGAATTACGAAACCTAGTATAAGAACCTGCAGAGAAGAGGACTCATTGGTTTTTAAACAACACTTAAATTCCAGACATCTCCACGAATATCCAAGAACTGAAGGATGAACCAAAGAAAATCCTTTAGTACGGTAAGCTTTTCTATTACAATCCGGACGCCGAAAAAACTAGCGTTACAAATGACACCTAATCGAGATCGTAAATAATTTGATCACATCTAAGGGGAACAAGACTAGATATGATTACAAAATCCTAGAAACACTAGAATAAAGCTTTAATATAAAATAATAGTAAATTTTTAAATAATTGGCAATACATGAACTACGATTTATATATCAACCTGTAGTTAAGAGTAAATGTTCATTCGTCTCGTTCAAACTTAGGTTGCTTCATCTGGAGCTAACTCTGTTCAACTTGGTAAAAGAAGCTGCAAAGTTTCTAAAAGGGGACACATTGGTTTTTGAGGAAAACTCAAACCAAAGGGGAATCAAATAGCGCACATCTCGAAGATTATGTTGAGTAGCTGATTCCAAATTAGCTAAACTCCGCCCTTTAATTGTATTGTTAAATATTTTTCCTTATTCATAACATAATAATAACATTTATCGAAGAACAGAAGGACAAACTAAAAAAATCCTTTGGTATGGTAGGCTGACGCCTATAAACTAGTGTCACAAATGACGCCTATTATCACATCCAAAGGGAACAAATAGGGCTAGAAATGACTAAGAGGCAACATCTTAGAAATCTTAGTAATAGTAATTCTTTTAACCTTTTACACTCGTCTGGCAGCAAAAACTTCTCCCGTTAATCTTTTCTAAAAAGTTCAGCATTAATTACGAAGCTCAAAGTCTATAAACCTCGTCTAATTATTCCGCATCGGGCTAACAAGTCAATTAATTACCGCCGATCGACAAATGTTAACGATTGCCCATACCCGGGAAAGATCTTGACCGACCGGTCGATTTACATTGTCACCAACGAACAAGAAGCTTAAAAGGAGAGCATTTTATACCATAAATTAAGTTCTTCTTCAGTTTTACTCAAAGGCACAATATCCTCATCCGGTGGCTCCTGGGTGTTACAACATATTCGGGCTATGTATTGTATAACTTCAAACCATCAAAAATATAAGTATAGAAGTTTTTTTATATCACTTCTAGTAATCGAGATATTCAACCACCACTGTTCCTTCTTTATTTAATCTATGATACACCTTGCCTTTAAAGGTCAAGCGTCATGAGAATGACATTGTATTTGGTAACTTATGTCAGTATCGCAGCATATCATATTTTGTCGAGGCGTTCAAAATTGAATATCTCGATTACTAGAAGCGAAATCAAAAAACGAAGTTCACTTCTAGACTTGGCATCGATTCTACTACAAAATATTATATATGAATTTATAAGACAAGTTTTAATAGCAAAAGCAAAAGAATTGATTTTGGGTGGTAGTGAGCACTTCCCATTCAGCTGAAAGTAAACTTTAAAAGATCAACATTATGGGGGAATCAAAGGATATTTTCTAGCAGACGAAATGGAATGGCATTTTATACCTCCTGTAAGTCAACATAAAGGAGGCGCGTGGAAAATTTAAAAACAAGCACTGAGACTAAAAGATATTTTAATATGTGGAGCAAAACATATTGTAAATAGCCGACCGTTTGTTGTCCAATATACAGAAAGTGTAACGCCCATATATTTTTATATTATATTTATCAACTAGTATTACAGAACCACCTGGTTTGCTTACTGACTAAACAATTTTGGAAAAAGTGGATAAAAAATAAACCGCACGATAATAAAAACAAAAAAACAATTTCGATAATATACAAACATAAAGAAAGGAAATTAAAGTTACCTAGAAATAATTCGCAAATGGGAATAACTAAACAAAAATTTCCAAGAGGATCTAAGATTTAGAATCCAGCTCTTTTTTGACGTCAATAACTCTTTTGAGTGCGATATCATATTTAGAAATGAAGTCTGATTTTATCTAGATTCAGATTTTGGTTCATAAAAGACAAGTAAAAGAAAAATTTAATATTTTATTTGATTATAAAAAATTGCCTACCTTTCGAAAAAACCCCACTCATTATGATCGACGCAAACAATTCTCATATTTGCGATAGGATGACCTTTAGCATCTAGACATTGATATAATGCATCGTGTAAAAATTCCTATGATATTTTTCATCTTGTGAAAAGTCGGACAATATGGTATTCGTCTACTTTACTTTATTATTCACTGCGAATCGCTCTGGACATGATGTTAAAGGTAAAATGCCAACGCAACCTACCTTATACAGGATGACATTTACGACTAGATATCTGGTTGACTGATCGATTCAGGCCATGGGTTTCTTTTGTCTATTTTTTCTATCTTTTAGTAAACTGGTTTTAAGGAAATTTTATGTCTTATTACAGACATCGAAGAGCTTCATTTTCCTAATTTGTTTTTTTTCTAAGAATAATTGGATTTTAAGCCATATTCTTTTTTACAAATAAATATTTGTAAAGCAGTTCACATTCATTAAATAGTTTTTTTCTATGGCAAAATATTTTAGAATTTTCCCCGTATCTCTTGCTGTATTTTATCTACTTTAATAGATTTGGCACCTTCGCCAGATGCAGCACTTTTTTCATTGGTCTTTTCAGGGAATCTTTCTCCTGGACGGTTTCCTTTATCAGGCACTCAAATAAGATATTAGGGGCTGACTAATCATCATTGCATAAATTTCCATCCTACGTTAGTGTTTTCTCAGTGTTCTTTAACATAATATTAAGGTCCGTAATGCCGAAGCACAGCTTTGTTTGGTGATTCCAATGGTCTTTGGGTTTCGCTTTGGCCAATCTGTCTAAGTAGAGAAGATTGTAGTATTATTGTTGTTATATTTTTCTTTATTATTTATTGCATATACTTCGAATTGAAATGCAGTTTTGACTCTTGGAGCTAGGCCAACTCCTGCACCTATCCGACTGTCAGTATTGAATATGACTAAACCAATATTATTTTGACAAAAAAGTGATTAATAAACAAATAAACCTCTATTTCTTTTAAGTAAGCGTATGTTTTTGTCAAAGAAATAATTCCCTCAGTGCGCAAGTAGTGCAAATATTTTGTTTGTTAAGTATTTCAATGACGGTTGCTTGTAAAACGGTATATTTTGGTAATAAATAAAAAAAATGTTTAAACATCACGTTATAAATCTAATTATCTAAGGTCACTAAGCGTAGTAATTCTAACGGTTCCCGTCAAATAAATAAGTTTTTGATATTGTTGTTGCGCACACGCTATCAAGGCGTGTATTAAAATTATTATTCGCCCATTTCTGGAACCGTTAATAACGAAATATGCGTAACATAACCCATAAACATATCGTATTTTGTGTTCGAAGTAAAAGGTGATATTGGAAAGGCGGATTTTGGATTTAATAAAAATGAGCATTTAATGTGAATTATAATATGGTTTTCAATATAAATCATACTTTAGCGAAAACCTGCATGATGGTTAATAGAAAATTATCGCAATGCCTAAATAGAACTGGCGTAAGATAAGAGTGGGTACAAATAAAAATTTTTGGAAGGTGAAATCCAATTTTTATAGGATAGGTCTCATTGTTTTTAGCATTGATGACAGATTACGAATATTTTTAACCCTTCAAGTGGCAAAAGTCTTGGGAACCGCTTGTACTAGGTTTTTCTACAACCTATAACTTTTTTAAGCTCGTTAATTATTATACGAAAGTATTTTTAGGCAGTTGACCATACACCCCACTGACTGATAAAATAAAATAAAATAAGTGATTTGATTTGCCTCTCTTACATTTCACATGATTGAAAGCAGGTAAGAAGTAAGAAATTTGTTCACTCTTGCGGGCATGGGTGTCAAAAATACAGCCACTGGTTATTTTCTGTGATTTTCACGTAGAAAAAATGATTCTAAATTGGTCAAAAACATGTCCAACTGGAAAAATGAGAAACAGAAGATGAATAAGTGGATGGTTTAGACTCTATGGTAGTTGAAAGTAATAGAGAATATGAGCAAAATGCAGATGAAGAAGTCGATGATGGTGATCGATAAAATGATGTGAATGCCTCTAAAGCAAGCTAATAACTACCAGAACATTTAGTTGACTATGGTCTCGCTGCATAAAAAGCTAACATTTCCTAATTTTAGTCTGATTAGTTTAGTTTTTTTATTCGATTTATCCAGTGATCTAAATTTTGTTGTATTTTTATTTTGAAAGTTTGTGCATGTGTCTGTGTAAGGTTAAATACGTATTCTTATAAAGTTAAGAAATCCAAAGCAAATATTCTTCTTGTAAAACCAACTAAAAACAAATTTTAGTAAAATTATTTAAGAAATCTTCTCTAAAAAAACTAAAACTTCTGCCTTTTGTGATGCTCTTATTCTCCAGATACGCATTGATTCGTGTACGGTTTATTTGCTTGAGTGACCCTGCTTCTAAAGCTTGGGTTTATTTAAATTGTTATTATTGATAACATTCCTCAACTTTTTTTTTCACAAATAGCGTGGCTTGAATCAACTTGGTAACTGTTCGAATGGCTTTTGTAGATCGAACGAGAGCAATTTATACTCTTTTATGTTTGTTTTTCTACTTTGTCACTTTTACACTTCAAATTGCGCTGATTTCTTTGTTTCGCATTTTTCTGCGTTGGCTAAAAATGTAAAAACCATTTTATTGAGTTGATTAATCGAGGACAAGTAGGTCTTGGTACAGTTATATAAAAGGGAGTAGTCAGAAAATATAAATTAAATCGATCATTCAGAATAATTAATAGTATATTAGACACCTAGGGACTAAAGTGGTGGTTTTTATTTCAAGGTGAAAAGTTTGTATTCGCTGAAGGGGAAAAATACACTTTTGTCATGTGGTTTATATAGGGTGTTTCAAATTCGATGCTCACTATAGGGATCTCCTAAACGGTAGGATATACGAAAAGTTTTAAATTAGGGCAAAGTTGCGCAATTTGACGCTTTGCTTAAAACCAAAAAAAAAGTTTGCAAATTCCGGGTAGTTCCGGAGATAGGCGAAAAAAACCGAAATCTTTTAGTTTTTATTTTTCTGCGCCCTTATTCTTAAAGCTGTCAAAAAACACGTAAATCTTTCTACAGGCACTACTACTAATAAGAGGTCCATTTTCTAGATTTGACATTTCTGTGTGACAGGAGCACTATCAAGTTCATTTTTTCTTACGGACACATGCTTTTTTCTTCTGCTGTTTTATTCATAAAAGATGACAGATATTTTAAAACCTCATTTTGACAAGTACCTGACGTTTTGAATTAATTGACCATCATTTGCCCACATTCAAAGATTAAAAACCAATAAAAACGGATTTTTAAAATATTAGGTAAAGTTATTTTGGTATAACAAAATATATTGAGTAAGTAAAAATCAAAAGTTGAATTTGAGCTGATGATGATGGTCAATAAACCCAAAACGTCAAGTGACTTATCAAAATAAGGCTGCAAAATGTTATCTGTCATCCTTTATGAAACAAATGGGAGAGAAAAAAGGATGTGTCCATAAGAAAAAATGAACTTGACAGTGCTCCTATCACACTGAAATTTCAAGTCTCAAAAATGGATCTCTCACTAGTTAGATCTTAAAAAAGTGCCTGTTGAAAGTTTTAAGCGTTTTAAACTTTAAGAATAAGGGCACAGAAAAATAAAAACTAAAAGTAAAGATTTCGGTTTCTTCCGCCTTTCCGGAACTATCCGAAATTTGTAAACTATTTTTTTAGTTTTGAATAAAGCATCAAATTGCGCAACTTTGCTACAATTTAAACCTTTTCGTGTCTCCTAACGAGGAGATCCCCATGGTGAGCATCGAATTTTGAAACACCCTGTATACTATTTTTTGCAATTTGGGGATTTTCTTTGCTTTATCTTTAAAAAAATGTTACGTCTCGTTCATTGTAAAATGGCACCTACGTAAGACAAGATGCAATCTTTCTTGCATGCTATCCTTATGTAGCTTCAGAAAACGTCGTCCTAGATGTGAATGGAGTTAATCCACATAACACCACTTTTAAGTAGAATAAGGTTAAACATTTTTTGTAGCATAAAAATGGTTATTTTTTTGTTCGCCGTCATAAAAAAGTAATATGTAAGGAAGTGAACAAAGGTTAGAGCTTTTGTCAACATAAGATTTAGACATTTCTAAAGTAGTTGCTATTTGTGTGTGCAATTTGCAGACGACAAAACTTTATATCCTTCAAACAAAGAGTGGTGTATTGGCAGTGAATTACATATGAATAGAGAAAAAACACAAACATTAATTTTATCGACAAGTAAAGACATAGCAAGTACTGAACCGGTTAATATGGTTGGTATAACTTTGGATGGTCGCTTGGACAGGAAAGACCAAGGTTTTTATATTATTTATCTTGAAAGTGAGAGATAGGAGAATCCCCGGGAGCTCCCGGGGATTAATCCCTAGCTCACGATCCCCGGGAGAAAATATTCGCATACTTGAGATATGGGAAGTGGGCGGGTCAATCGAGTCCCTGGGAACACTGTTGCTGGTTTGTGCGGCCAATCAAAACGCAACACAGTTTGACCTACGAAACCAACCAAAAATTTTTCATAAGCTGTTGTTCGTTTGTTGTTATTTTTTACAAAATGGAGTTGCAAAAGAAAACGTGGACAAATCCAGGCCTTTATCGAGCCAGCCAAAAGATCTGCTAATAGAATTTGTCTACGCTAGACCGAATATGTACAGGGGAACTTTCTCTGCTAAATTCACGTATGGTTAGGATAGTAGTAGTAGTAGTAGTAGTAGTAGTAGTAGTAGTAGTAGTAGTAGTAGTAGTAGTAGTAGTAGTAGTAGTAGTAGTAGTAGTAGTAGTAGTAGTAGTAGTAGAGAAGGGGCGGCGCGAAGCCTGGCAAGTAGGCCCCTCTGGGCCCTTTCTGCCCTACCCCGAGCCTGCCCCTAATTCACCGCCTGCACCACTAGTCTGGCAGTCTGCTCATTTGGTTTCACTGTTCTTTTTGAAAAGTCCAGTATTTTGTCCCATTTGAGCATGTGCAGGTCCTCCTCATCCAGAGTCGGGAAACGAAACACCTGATATGTCGTTCTCTGGTATGCCTCGCAGTTCGCTATAACGTGTCGAGATGTCTCTTCAGCCCGCCCGCAGGCCCGGCAGGTCGAGTCATTCTCCACCGCGATCCGGGTCATGTGCTTCCTTAATCGGTTGTGACCTGTTATGATACCTGTCAGCAGACCAGCGTCCCTTCGCGATCTCCCCAGAAGCCAATTTTGTCTGGCTACATCCGGGCCCTTCACGAAGTCCTTGGTCTGTCTGCATCCTGTTCCTCCTCTCCAAGCGGTCGTCATGGCATCGTTGGCCCATTTATTGAGTCGACTTTGCAATTGCCTCTTGGTTGTTCCTAGGAGTGGTTCCCGCCCTACATACTGGGTGCTTGCCCCGATCCTGGCGAGCTCGTCGGCCATCTCGTTACCCGTCACCCCCATATGTCCCGGTACCCACATAAGTGTCACTTGTTTGCCCTCTCCCAAGGATTCTAGTGCATCGACACATTCCTCCACCAGGGTGTTGTTGATCTTGGGCGCCCTTAGTGCCTTTAGGGCTGATTGGCTGTCGGAGCATATATAAACATGCTCCTCCCTACCGTTCTTTATTTCTTCCATGGTTCCAGCCATTATTATGGCATACACCTATGCCTGAAAGACCGTGGCTTGCTCTCCGAGCGGGTAGCTCTTTCGAACCTTCCACATAAACCCCCGATCCTGTGGTTTGCCTCTCCGACAGTTTCGGCCCGTCGGTGTAGCAAATCACGGTGTTCTCCTCGAACTGTTCGTGGAGGTTTTAACTCTGCCATAGTTCCCTGTCTGGGATGACTACTTTGTACCTCTTGTTGAATCTCCAGGGGTTTTAATCGCTGCCATAGGGATTTCTCTCTCGGCGATTTGGGCAATCCTAAGATGCCCCGCAGCTTCCTCTCTTCCTCTCCATTGACCTGTATCTCTCAGCCGGAGGTGGGTCGCCATCGCTTCTTTTCTGATCCAGATCGTAAGCGGCGGCAGTCCCAGAATGGTTTCCAGTGCCTGTATAGGTGCCGTCCTCATAGCGCCGGTTATCCCTCTGCATATAGTTCCCTGTAGGCTCCTAAGCTTGAGGGTAGTAGTGACCTTTTCCAGTGCTGGCCACCAGACTATGGATCCGTACTGGATCCTTGGTCTTAGTACTGCCGTGTACATCCAGTGGAGGTTTCTGGGGCTCAAACCCCAGGTGCGGCCAACCACTCGACGCAGTTGACACATCGTTACCTGCACCTTATTGGTCAATTTCGCAACGTGTGGTGTCCAGGTGAGCCCCTTGTCTAGGGTGACCCCTAGGTACTTCAGTTCTAAAACCAAAGTCAGAGGTCTCCCGTACATCTTGGGTGCTTTGAATCCCTCCATTTTCCTCTTGGTTGTGAACAGGATCATCTCTGTCTTTCCTGGATTGACAGAGAGACCGTTTTGTTGACACCAGTGTTCTATGATTCGTACCGCCCTTTGCATTCTGTTACAAACGGTGTTTAGGTGGTGGCCTACCACCTCCTATGGTTAGGTTAGGTTTGTTATGATTGGTGTAATTTACAGCTCCCTCCACTGCGGCTTGAGAGATCTATTGTGGCTCTACATTCACGTATGTGGCAAGCAGTATTTTATGGAAAGAAATATCCGAGTAGCGGACAAATTTATGTTCTGTTAAATCAAAGGGGTTTATTTTGTCCAAAACATCCCTTGTAACCCCTAGTTGTTCCACTGCATCTTCCACGTCTTCCCGAGCGTCTTCCACTACTACATCATTTAAAATTATATTGTTGAAGTCTTCAACATTCATTTTACCATTGTATGATTACGCTTTTACTCAGAAAAAACAAAAACAGACAAAATCAATATAAAAATTAGGTTAAAAAACCCGGAGATCGCCCTCTACTACTGGGTCTTACTAAGAGAACATGCCTGATTTCTTGGGAGCAGCTCCCCGTCTTAACTTTTTTAGCAAACCCCACCTACTTCTCTCGCCTCTTCTACTCCCTACCCGTCAAGAATAAACACCCAGGTGGGAAAATTACGCTCTCAACTTTCAATTTCCATAAAGATGTTTTAAAGCCTTTTTGTTGTGCTATTCATCTACCAGCCCAGAAAAAAATTTAAACCTAAGGCTGTAGAGAAAAAGAAAACTAAGTTTTCTGTAGCATTTTGGTTCCTAGCGTTAATGTTGGGAATTTGGAACCTTTGGTTGCACTAAAGCAAAATTATGATTGTTTTTGTCCTAGCGTTAATGTTTATCTGTTAAAGTTTCCTTTGATTACTATTTTCTTATTCTTTGAACATATTTAAAACATTCTTATAGATGCCTTTTCACACGATTCTTGACTGACAAACCGCAGGTCGGGAGCAGTGAATTTGGTTTAACTTTAGAGAAATCCTAATAAGCTATTTTTGTTCACTGACTTTGTACAGAAGAAGAAGATCTTTTTTTAAGCACCTTGTTAACAAGTTTTTATTGTGATGAATGTTTTAATAAATAAAAACCAATTTATAATCTTGAGGATTTGATAGATAGTTTTTGGGCCAGGGAAAATAAGATCAAATTTGACAGCAGTTATGGTGATTTTTATTAAAGATAAAGACGAAGAATTTTAAAAAACATTGCCGAGAGCAAAATGACGTAAAAATTTAAGGTAAGAAATTAACTCAAACGCCTTACCTAATAACGTGTGTGGTTATGTCTATTTCATTTAACTCTTTTCTTAGTGCGCAGCCTCACAAATAAACAAAACCACTTCTAAAATCTACGTTTCAATAAATACCTACCATATACCCCTTTGAGAACATGCAGTCATTGACCAGTGGCCAACAAGTAAATCCTTAAACTTGTAGACACGAATAACAACAATAAAATATATGAGTAAAAAAAAGTAAAAGTAAAACTCGTGGCATATCGGACAAAGCGTTTTTGTTTCTCACTTCATTACGACCAGGCCTCCAATGTCTAATGGAGAATACAGACACCTACAGACCTGTTTCATCCTTATGAGGAATCATCAGGGAGTCATAGGATTATACCTGGCAGTTGAAGCTACACAGTGACCATGCAAACCTCTAGAATTACAAACAAAAAGTTTGTAATCCTTGGGAACGTAGTAACTGTGTGCTCCACCTGTCGAATAAACCGAGAAACAAAAACATCAAAATTGAAAAGTGCAAGACACCGTAAATACAGAATCATGTACCGTTCAGCAGGTTATAAAGTAGAAACCTGTAGGAGTATAAGGTCACTGTAACAAGACTCTTAAAAAGAGGTAACGTTCGCAGCAGCACCGCCCCCAATTGGAGTTTCATACTACGTGGCCCTAATTTTAAGGCATCAGCAAGCAATCGCTCCGGAGGAGGCTTATTGCGCAGAACTAAAAAGCCAAAATATTTTAAAAAAACAACAAAATGAATCACGTGTCCGCAAATAAAAATGAAAGTAAAACTCGTGGCATATCGGACAAAGCGTTTTTGTTTCTCACTTCATTACGACCAGGCCTCCAATGTCTAATGGAGAATCCAGACACCCACAGACCTGTTTCATCCTTATTAGACATTGGAGGCCTGGTCGTAATGAAGTGAGAAACAAAAACGCTTTGTCCGATATGCCACGAGTTTTACTTTCATTTTTATTTGCGGACACGAGATTCATTTTGTTGTTTTTTAAATATTTTGGCTTTTTAGTTCTGCGCAAAAAGCCTCTTCCGGACCGATTGCTTGCTCTTTTTAAGAGTCATGTTACAGTGACCTTATACTTTTACAGGTTTCTACTTTATAACGTGCTGAACGGAACAGGATTCTGTATTTATGGTGTCTTGCACTTTTCAATTTTGATGTTTTTGTTTCTCGGTTTATTCGACAGGTGGCGCACACAGTTACTACGTTCCCAAGGATTACAAACTTTTTGTTTGTAATTCTAGAGGTGTGCATGGTCACTGTGTAGCTTCAACTGCCAGGTATAATCCTATGACTCCCTGATTATTCCTAATAAGGATGAAGCAGGTCTGTAGGTGTCTGGATTCTCCATTAGACATTGGAGGCCTGGTCGTAATGAAGTGAGAAACAAAAACGCTTTGTCCGATATGCCACGAGTTTTACTTTCATTTTTATTTGCGGACACGAGATTCATTTTGTTGTTTTATAAAATATATGTACCCAAAATTCCGATGGGGGGAGGGGGTTCATATCGGTAGCCCATCATCTAATAGTAGATACGATAAAATATTTTCAATCCTTCTGTGACCTTTTCTCCTGCCACATTAAATTAAATACCACCTATCATTTGTGTGATCTATATTCTTCACCGCAAGAATTTTATCCGGCTTACGCTACATTTACACTCAAATCAATTTAAAGTTTACTTTTAAGTCGACTTCAACTGTTTTGTTTTTGAAATAAATTTTTATAAAAAAAAACTTTTAGAGAATTTTATTAAATGAATTCAAAAGTAGAAAAGAATTTTTTGTCTTTCTTATACCCTAATAAAAGCGATCGTATATCGGTCACATCGACGATTCACCTAAGAAACAGTTGTATTAAAGGCTTGACAAGCACAGCAATCTTACCCGTTCTCAGCTTCTTTAGATGAAAGTATTATGTTTATCATTCGAATAAAAGAAGAATTTAGTTCTTCTTTTGTAATTCTCTCTTTGTCACCGTAAAACCCCTGTGTTCCAATTTTGATTTAAATCGAACAAACTAAATCTTTTTCCCCCTCCACTTCCATCGTTGGAGGGAAGTGTGTACCTAATATAATACCATATTATTGTATTGTTGTCGGCAATATAAACGCATACCAAATTTGAACACACACCCTTAGCTTTTAGATTTGTACCCTTAATCGTCCATTTTGAATCCGCCATATTGAAATTTTCAAACCTGATCAAAAATTCATAATCACCCTCCTTAAAATCCCCTGTATGCGAATTTTGATTGAAATCGAAGAAACTAAATCTTTTTCTCCCTCCACTTCCCTCGTTAGAGGGAGCTGGGTACCTGAGAATTCCATATTATTGTATTTTTAACGGAACCATAAACGCATACCAAATTTGAACACAATCGGATGTGCATAAGTCAGTTAAAATTGGTTAGAAAAACATGACCAAAAATCGCCCATCTTGAGTCCGCCATATTGAATTTTTAAAATCTGATCAAAAATTCGTATTCCTTATCTACAAAAGCCCCAGTATACAAATTTTGGTTGAAATCGGAAAAACTTAGGTGTTTTCCCCTTTCCACTCCTCCAGTAGGTAGTAATAATGACATATTATTGTATTGTCACCGGAACTATAAATATAAAAAGATGACCAAAAATCGTCCATCTTGAATCCGCCATATTGAATTTTTAAAATCTGTTATCTCCATCCCCAAGTGCACCAACACACAAAATTTCAATGAAATCGGGCGTACTTCAACTGTACCCCCCTCCACTCCCTTTGAGTAGGGGGGGCTGTCAATTTCATCACACTATATTCTTGTGTTGTCACCGCAACTATATAAGCATGCCAAATTTGAAGCCGATCGGATGTCGGGAAGTTGGTCAAAATTAAGTTTCAAGGTTCCACCCAAACAAACATAGTTCTTTATTACATTGCAAGTTAAATAAAAGCTTGTAAAAAATCCATGCTTTTAAAACAAAAGCACGACATAAAAATTTTTCAACGTAAATGGTAAGTTTGGAAATGTCGAAATTGACTTAAACTGGGAATTCAATGTGAATGTAGTTCTGAACTTTTATGTAAGTATTTAACCTGAAAAGTCAAAGACCACCTCAGGCCTTGATTCCTGAGACCCCAATTAAATATGAACCCACACAAATTATGCTAATGAGGACTAATATAAAGGTCGATACACACATTGGCTTTTTAAATTAT
Organism: Oxystoma pomonae; assembly: GCA_963921995.1. Taxonomy (NCBI): domain Eukaryota; kingdom Metazoa; phylum Arthropoda; class Insecta; order Coleoptera; family Brentidae; genus Oxystoma; species Oxystoma pomonae. The sequence continues at coordinate 95,420,272 of OY998168.1, forward strand.
TGATGTAGTTTTATCAAACACGTTTGTGGTTAGATTACTTGTAATCATTATACTTAATATTAACACTGTTCTTAAAAAAGTTATCGAAAACCTTGCTCAAAGGTTTGTGCAAATATAATAAATGCACGAAAAAAATTTCTTAACTCAACAAACCTGAGGAAACATTTTCTGAATGTTTTTTATCGACTTACTAAATAGACCCGGCAGTCCATTTATGAATCACTATTTATTTGGACCCCCATAGTTTCCACATACAGACCGCTTCAAGCTACTGCGAACATAGGGCGGAAAAAGTCTAATTTGCCAGTGTACGTACATGCAGAGACACCGCACGCCTATCAGTGAAGCAACCAACATTCAGGCTTCCGATCGCCATTCGCTGCCATTCGGCGCCGTTCGCCTTGTATTTAGTACGCCTCTAACAACGGTGCTGTGTGGAGCGTAGTCAATGAAACCGGAATTTGGTCAATAAATACGCAAATTTTTATAACGTAATTTTCTTATTTTTTGTCACTGATAAATAAGAGCGTTTTATTGTCAACTGCTCAGATTTATCAGTGACGACGTGTTACATTGAAAATAATAAGGAGAAACAAAATAAAAGCAAGTTCTCAAAATAAAATAATACATTCTAAAAACCAAAAAGATTCTCCCAGTCAAAAAAAAATTAAAGCAAATGTTCGAAAAGTCCTCCTTGCTCGGCTAGACAATATCCGAGCCTACTATAAAAACCCCTTCTAACGTTTCCAAGCATGTTAGGGGTGATAATCTGAAAAGCTTCTTCAAAAACAGATAGAAGTCATTAGGAGCAAGATCGGGAGATCGAGCTGGCCATAAAATAGTTCCCCGTGTACTTATAACCCGATTAGGAAATACATTATCAAGATATTCCCTAACAAGGCCAACATTGTGAGCGGAACAACCATCTTGTTGAAACCATGTTTCACCAAATCTTACACCTAACAACTGCCTAGCAGTTGGAATAATGCGCTGCTGCAGTAGATCCAAGTATCTAGGACCATTCAAATTGCAATTGCCGTTAATAAAAAATGGCCCAATTACGTGTTCCCCTATAATACCCCCCCAAACATTTAGTTTTTGGGGATACTGTGTTCTTACGTCAAAATACAAATGCAAATTTTCCCTCGACCAATATCGAACGTGTGTTGGGTTATGACGATTTGACCATTTGACCATCTGCACTTTTTCGGCAACTTCGTAGACATCCATTTTTGGTTTTAAAAATGTATTATTTCAATTAAGAACTTACCCATCTGTTTCTCGAGCAAGGCAGAAATAAAACAAAATAATAAAAACAAAATGAATTTCCAAAAGATAACACTGCAGCGTGCTTCGAATCCACCTCGGTCGTACGGCACGGAGAGTAAATTGGACTTGATTCCCCCTATGTTCGCAGTAGCTTGAAGCGGTCTGTATATGGTCAGACAAAGAAACAGAGTTTCAGAGTAACTTTGACAAGTTACCCGGCCATAATACTGCCCGGCTGTAAAAAAATCTCCAATAGGTCCCTATTATTTTTCGTATAATTCCTTATCTTGCCACAAAATTGTAATAACGATTATATAAAAAAAAGACTAGTCTTTTGTTTCTGTCTATAAATTAATTTAATCATACATTGAAACTGAAAAAATCCTAATGATCGTATTGACGATTGCGTTCGCCAAGAAAAGAGTTTTTTTTATCTTTTCTATTCGCCATTGGTAGAAATACCTATTAGAGATATAAGCAAATGGTATATTTATGTGGATGTCACCTGACAAAAAATATAAAAAAACAACTCAAATGACGAAATTAGAAGATAACGGCCGAAATATGAATTAAGCTTTATTGCTTAAACCACTTCACAAAACAATTACAATTATATTAATTTCAGTCTACGACACTGTTTATCAAAGCTCACAAAAACGCTTTAAAATATTTATTTAAATTGTCAGCAACACTGTAGGTAAAACTTATAATAATTTATTAAAAAACAACCATACCAATAGTGGTAAACTAATACCTAATAATTATAACTGCTTTTTAGTTTTTAACGATAGCCATAGTATACTGTATACCTTTCCTATATTTTTTATAGATTAAATATATAAAGGGTGTTTCACAACTTATGTATAAAAATTAAAGACGTGATTCCTAATACTGCTCGTTGTTTAAAATGAAGATTCATTTTGGTTGAATTTATTCAAAAGTTTTCCCAAAAGAATAAACAAAAATGTTCTAAAAAATTTTCTTCGCCTTCGAATGTACATTGAAGCTCCAAAGTACCTAACAAACAACAATCATCAGGCATTCAAGTGCCCGCCCCGCTTTTATCTCCGTGTCGCACCACAGAAAGTAAACAAACTATGTTATATTAGCTCAGTTTGAAAGTCACGTCGCGTTGTGGAGTATTAGTTTTTTTAGTGATTTTAAGAAAATTAAACAACAAATTAGTAGATATTGTTTTAATTTATAACAAAGCGCAACAATCCTCCGCAGAAGCTTACTATTAATATACCGAATTTATTCCTGTCCCCCTAGATTAGTAAAGGTATGTCTTAAATTTAATCTTTTTATTTAGTTATGAGAATATTCAGCGATTAAGGATTTCTGTCATTTTATCAGCAGTATCATACTTCAAGAAATCATTACCATACTTTTAGTGGTAAAGTTATGTCGTCGAAAAATGTTCCTGAATTGAAACATTTTTGAAAAGGATTTTCAAAACAGCGTAACCGGTTTTTTTATATATTTTTGTATTACTTGCAGGGCACTTAATACTCTCTAAAAATTTCTGAGACAAATTGTGAAACACCCTGTATATGTAGTACGAATTTTTTAAATAAATTACGCTACCTGTTTCCTACGAATTTTAAAATAAGGTATATTTTTTAGAAATATTGTAATTGGGCGAAAAAATTTTGGACTGTTTTGATTTTCTAATAACTTTTTTGTTTCTTAATCGATTTTTATAAGTGTTAGCTTTTTAGAAAGGTAATTAAACAGGTTTTATAATTTTATGACAAAAACCGTCATGTGTCAAAAATTCAAGATGGCGGAAAAAATTCAAAATTATATTTTTTAAAAAAGAACTGCAACTTTTTTTTTACCACCCTGTAACTTTTTTTTTATAAAAGTAAGAAAGCATATGCTATTTCACGTTTAACGAAGTACTACTCATAAAATTCGATTTACTTATACAAAAGTAACGTTTGCTCAAATTTCCTCTAAATACAGATCCTATTCTAAACACCAAAAAATGTTTTTTTTATAACTTGTAAATTTTTTATATGATTTTTATGGAGTAAGCCTTTTTGCAATAACAATTGTTCAAAATTTACGATTTTTATATAAAAAATGTCAAATATCAAAAGTCCAAGATGGCAGAAATAGTATAAAACAAGATTTTCAGAAACATATCTGCAACTTTTTTGAGAGCAACCTGTTAACTTTTTTAATAAAAATTAGAAAACCTTTACTATTCGACGTTTAGCGAAGTATCACTCATAAAATTTGGTTCATTTATGCAAAAGTAACGTTTGCTCAAATTTCCTCTAAATACAGAACCTGTTCTTGACACCAAAGAATGTTTTTTGAAATAACTTGAAAAACTTGCTAACGAATATTTTATAGCAACAAGGTTTTGTAAAACTGTCACTGGGAAGTGAATTTTGGCAAACACCGTGTCCTATTTCAAAAAACAACTATGAAAAGATTTTATGCAAAACGTGACAAACGCGCTTTTATAATTTCAAATTAGACAAAGGCTACTGCTTGACAAGGACAGATTTTTTTCCCAAGACATATGTTTCGTGAGATACCTTTGATTATGTTGACGTCCACATATTTTGGACGTTCCCCATCTAAGATTACTATATCGATGATGTTTACCCTTCCCGAGAGGTATTTTTTTTACCGAACAAACATATAAAACTTAAAAAAAATGGTATGACAATGACATACCGCGATAGTTACGGTAATTATTAGTTTTGACAGAGAAGAGGCTATCAATTTTTAGGAGGTAAAAGTCACCCTTTCCGAACAAAACCGATAAAACATATCAAACTTAAAAAAAAACTGGTATGACAATGACATACCGCGATAGTTACGGTAATTATTAGTTTTGACAGAGAAGAGGCTATCAATTTTTAGGAGGTAAAAGTCACCCTTTCGAGCGATTTTTTCTTATTATAGAAAGGTAAAGATGGATCCGCTTTTATAATGAAAGAGGTAAATAATCAATTAAATGCGAGTCAACCGTTTTACAGGATTATTTTGAATTATAATGAAAGTTTGCATTCAGGTATTTTTTTGGTAATTCTCAATTCTCTTCAAAATCCTTTATAGAGAGTTGGTTGGCATAATTTTAACATGTAATGGTAGAGCCATGATAAACCTTAAAATAATTTAGTTACATACCTGTTAAATTATTATTAGATGTGCTAAGATACACTTATAGTGGAACACGTTTTCTGATAAATTAAAAGACTAAAGAACTTTGAAAGAAATTAATAACACCTTATGTCTTACACACTTTACGCTTTGAGCAATTACAATTTTGCTGTTTTTTGGATAAAAATGGCAAAATAAAAATCATATGCACGACACCACTGTAGATGACAGACAGATGACCAAACAAAAATTGTTATTAAATAATTGCCTTAAAAATTTTGTATGGTGAAAGTTTAAAGCATTATCCCGGAACCATTGCACGTGATTTTGCATAATTTTAAATTTTTACATAATTTTACGTATCCTAAAAATGTTTAGTTCACGGTAAAAATTATTGATTATTTAAAAAAACTAAATAAAACAAGATATGTATATTTTTTTGAAAAAACACGCGAATGGTCTGTGGGGAATACCAGAAGCCTTCCCTGTGCAAAATTTTGTTAATTTTTGATAGGCGGTCTACCTGTTTAACTAAACGAACTGTTTTTAGGATTCAAATTCATTAACAGAGAAAAAATGTTTTTTGGCAGTACTTTTTTTGAACGCTTAAGAAACAGTGAAAACTTGAAAAATATGAGTGTTTTATTCTACAAATCGACAGTTTGGAAAGAATGCTTTAAAATGTGAGCAAAATCATGACATAAAAATGTGAAAAACATAGTAAAAATTGCTAAAACAAAAACGTTACCCCATAAATTATGCTAAAATATTTTAAGCCTTAAATTACCATCATGGATCTTCCATAATACAATAGTTATTATTAAAAAAAATATTGTAATATAGCTGCATTACCTTTAAAAAGATATGTGGGAAAAATGTGCTTACATATTGGTGCAAATATCTTTGGCGTCTGTTAAAATTGTTAGAGATATATCAGTTAACAGAAATTTAAATAAGATTTGAGTTTTGACCTTTGGTCCCCTGTTTATAAGATTTGTCACTTAAAATATTCCCAGAAATATTTCGTGGTATCTCGACTTGCTAATTTGTTTTTTCCGTGGGCTTAAATGTCAGATCCTCATTAATAATCTGATCGCCTAGTTTCTTCACATTGGTTTTATAATGCAAAATTAAAATTAATTTAAATAATTTAACCATTATTATTTGTTTTCTAAACAGTGTGATTAATAGGAGCATAATGGATCATTTGAATTAAAGTATTTATTTAGTTTTGATCTGATTCTACGGCTTACATGACCACATTATTTGCATTGGTAAACGATTTGCCAAAAAAAAAAATAGTTGGCTCATTGGTATTTTAAGAAATTTATCCGAATTTATGATTTTAATCAATTGTTGAATATAAGTAGGGCTTTTGCTTGGATCCCGCTAGGTACAGTCTTTTTCAAGGATAAAAGGTCTAGAGTATGATGAATGAATGTAGAAATTCGGGCGGGACACACGCCCACTATTCATGGTTTAGTCCTAGGTAAAATAGTTTAAAATTAATATTTCTTTGACTTTTTCTAACGAATCCTCTAAATCTATGGGCGAATCTACCCTTTTGCATTCCCTCCCCCTCGTTATCTACGTCCCTGTAGTTAAAACATGAAAGTTTATAAGAAAATAGTTGGTTCTTATTGGGGTAATAATATAGGGCACTTCAGAGAGTTAAATGATTAATTTTAAAATTTTTAAATTAACAAGATTTGAATTATTTTTGACGTTTTTTTTTTCCAAAACTTGGAATTCAGTTTCTGGTTACATTCAAACCCAATCTAAATTGAACACTATTTGGTTATGTATAAACCAAATTTGTAACAAAGATAGAAATACCTTTTCTTGCGTGTTTTGCATGCAGTAGATTCCAACATCTGACCATCCTGAATGTGTTCTGTATGAGCCGAAATTTCGAAAAAAAACGAAATTTGCTCTATATGTCAGTCAGTATATCAAATTAAAAAAAAACAAACTTACCTGTACATACTCAGCGCAAATGTCAATTCCATGCACGAAACTGCACACGTCATCGACCGACCAGTTAGAGATGTCTTCGTGCAACTTCGGACTCTCGCTTTCGGGTCGTTTGGGTTGCGTGCTATTGAAAGTCGCGCTGCTTTGACTCGGGCTGCCCACAGATGGCGTTTTGATTCGTTGACGTTTGACAGGTGGTGCGCCCGATGAAAGATCGAGAGGGGAAGAAGGTTCTTGACGTTTGACGTTTTTTAAAAGACCCTGGAAATGAAGCAAATAAACAAATATGTGAAAAGAATCATAACGACTTGTCAAAGTTTGTTAGTAACCTGTTTGTAATTGATTAACCTTTATGATATCCTATCCAAAATACTATGACCAGATGGTCAAAAAGTTATTTGTAATGTTTTAGAACTCGGTTGCATAATTTTTTAAGTCTACACCAAATGATATTTGATACTTGAATCCACATGATCAATCAAAAGAAAAAGGTTTAACGTCCTTATGCTACCGAGCTTGACACACTGTACTATTACTAATTTAAATAATAAAAAAGGTACCTGTAGTTCAGCTTCTTTTGCAGTTCTCACCATCGCCAGTAAGGTCTGCGTTGTCGACATATCTATCAGAGGTGGAAACATTGTGGCAGCTGCCCCCGCAAATGGACTAAGAGTGGTCGAAAAATCTGGAGTCATACCTTAAAGAAAGGTTAAAATAATAGCGGTCAAGAATATTAAATCTGAGTTAGCATATAAGTACATTGAAGAAAATAGCTTTAAACCCTTCTTTCAGAAATCTGGTTGACTGGATTACAAAGTTTTATTTAAGGCCATATTACCAAAGCTTTCTGTGATTGGAATTTTTTTTTATTACGTTGACTGATCTAAGATAAAATATTGATATGTAAAATGTTATTCGCTTACCTGCAGGTTTTTTCGTTGCTAAGTCTTCAGCCGCAGCATCTTTAGACGGTGACACTGAAAATCCCGGCAGAAGATTGGGAGGGAATCCGATTGGGGTGGCTGCTGGTTTAAACCTTGGATCCAAAGAAGGGGGGAAGCCATTTCTTACTGCTGCAAAGTAACTAGAAAGAGAAATAGTGAAGTATTAGTAAAACAAATTTTAGTTTAGAATTTACTTTATTTAACCAATTGACGATTTAATCTTTTAAATTTGGTTGACTTTTTAAAATATAATTTTTTTCAAGTATATAATTTATTGATTGTTTTAATGTTCTTTTTAAAATTTCTTCAGAGTCTTCTTAATGTTATTAAATTTGCTCGTTTGTCACAGAGTTTTGTTAATGACCTCACTTACTCATTTGGATTCGCATGGTTGTACTTCGCAGCTAAACTTCTCATGAAATCACTGTAATTTCTTCCAGAGATTAACGGATTTTCCAAGGCTGCCGAAGCAGGTGGGGTGTCGGGGTGAGATCCTGAACTTGGAGTTACGCTACGAGATCTGGTTGAGGTGTCCGGGGTGCTTGGACTAAGTCTATAACCAGAGTTTATGCTAAAGAATGTGCTGCTGTTTTAATCTTAGATATCAAAACATGTGTAGAGGGTTAAAAATATAAAGTTTATCAAAGTTGCAAAATGTTTAGAATCAAGACTTAGCAAAGCCCACACCAAGATTTTCTAGTGCTAGCTTATCGTTAAAAAATATTTCTACGTAAACGAAATTAACTCACCTTTCATTCTTGACGTTATTGTTGTTATTTTGCAAAACGTAATCGGCTGGAGATACAAGCGTAGTTGAGATCAATCCATTATTGTTTGATGATGTCCGGTCCATACGCTTTTTTCTCAAAGATTTAACATTTTGTAGAGCTTCCAAAGCTTCTGAGGTAGTAGTCTCTCCTGAAACAAAATAAGGAAAAGTAAATAAAAAATAATTTAAAAATGTAATATTAGAGATCTTGCAATACGAGCTTTAAAAAATGATTGGAACTTTGTAGCGTTAATTTTTTCATCATATACATTGTGTGGATATTTTATGTCGTTGATTAAAAATATATGACTTATTGTTTAAAAAGGTATACTTTTTACATTGCAGATTTTACTAGCCGGGTCGTATGTGTTTAATAAGAATAGAGCAAACCTGAACACCACATCGAATCATACTTTAGTAAAACTAAGAAGACCAGCAACTTATTATATGCTTTGTTCAGATCTTAAGAGTCATTCTGGGCCTGCCGAATACCTATTTGATAAATCTTTAGTACTCCTAGTGCATGTAGTTAAAGATTGCACTTTAGACCATACTTTAAATTTACAACAACTTAGTTTTTTTCAATTATAAGTCATAAGCACCTTTGTACCACGTGCAATGCACACGTCATTCATGTTAGTTAATAGTGTTTTTCTAAGTTCACTGATTGTCAAAGAAAACGTTTACGATATATATTTTGACAAAGAGTCCACGGAGAAATTCTATAAAAAATGAAATAAGGCGTGGTACCAACGTGCTTGTATCTCATTGGACAAGCTTCGAAAAAAAAACGAATCATTCATTGTTAAGCCCAACTTTAACGATTCTCGCTGAGCAGGATTTAAGAAAGTTTACTGTTAATCACCAGTTATCAAAATTTCGATTAACTGGCTAGCTGAAGCAGTAGCTCGATCGAGAAAAATCTTTTAATTATATTTTCCTCAGAACTAGAGCGTGTAGATAGATACACCCCACGGATAATTAGATAAATAATATTAATAACATAGGAAACCGATCCATTATAAATAAGTGCTCTCTCTCTGTATCTGGGCGCTGAGGTAAATTCAACGTAGAAGAATGACTTACTAGGTAAATAATTTTTAAAGTTAAGATATGGAAATTAAGCAGTAGCCTAGCAGCAGAACGTTCGTGATTGTAATGATGATTAAAAAATACACGTTTTTATTTGTTTAATTGAATTTCTCACCAAAATATTAAAAACTATTTAAAAAAATTGATTTAAAGTAGCTCCGGACAAAAACAGAGATGTGCCTTATTTGGACAATCAAATCAAACTAAAATTGTGGTTTAAAAAAGCCACCCAGCCAAATGAACATGAATTGATCTTAACAGACTTAAGCATCCAAGTATACGTATACGATCTTTAATATGACGTCGCAGAGACATATAATTACTAATATAAATATTGACCGATCACAACCTCCCCAAAAATCAGATAAACCTTTAAGAGTTGACTCTACTTCGCTCCAGTTAATAAACAGATAAACCTAGATGTTGATTCCACTCCATTCAATGAATGGGCAGATGTTGGAATTTTAAAGTGAGCCAAACGACGATTGGCTTTTGAGCATTTCGTAACAGACTATCGAGAAGAAGCACCCAGAAACAGATTTAAGCATCCAAATATACCTATATGATCTTTAAGATGAAGTCGCAATGAAAGAGAGACATATAATTACTGATATAATTACTGTTGACATCACTCCGCTCCATCCCATAAACAGATAAACCTAAATGTTAATTCCACCCCATTCAATAAATGGGCAGATGTTGGACTTTTTGAAGTGAATTAAAGAGCGATTGGATTTTGCGCATTTCGTGACAGACTATCGAGTAGCAGCACCCAGGAAAGAATGTAAAGGTCCAAAGTACAGTAGGAAATTAGGGAACAGGTATGACAAAAATTGGGCAAAAGTGACTGTAACTTGCCAATCACAAGCCGCTTCTTTTACTACTACTACTACTACTACTCCTGTGACTACTTCTTTTATATTTGCGATTGAATTGCAATCAGTGGGCGAATTAAAAAGCCGTAGCGGCTCCCAAACGCGATGACCTTAATCATACCTTCTTGTTTCTTGTCAGCCTCCGAGCTACGGACAGAGTTGATTTATTTCAGCAGCATTAAAAATTACGAAATGACCGTTCGCACTGCAGATAGTGGATCGCTCTTGGGCGGATATCGACTTTTTTTGAGTTATTGTTGCGGTCGTTTCTTAGCCCACAAACAGCTACCGGCGATTAACTGTTATTGGTTGTGCATTGTAAAATTAATATCTGGGAGCAACTCGAATTATGATCAACCGCGCTGCAACGAGCGAAAGGTCAATAAGTCGATTTGGAGCGAATTGGTGTGCTCCTATTTTAGGTTCAAAGTGTCAGCAGCGCCGGCTCTAGGCATGTGCAAAGTATGCAATTGCAATGCAATACAATTATCAATTTAAAATAAAATATTACTTTTTTATTTGTCCAGTCACTAAGAAGAGCCGCCGAGTGAGTATAGATTTAATTTTAAATAAATGATTTTTATTACGCCACCCCTGCAATTGTGCGTGGAAAACTCAGCGCCCTGCAACACCACCTCTGCGAAGAGCGCGAGCGACTTTTCCCTTTACTGTCAAGCGCGTGAAAGCCTGCGTTTAAAATTTTTATCTATTGTAGATGTCACAATTTGCTAGCTTTTTCTATGTAACAGGAAGAGTACTTTACCGCAAGATCCTACACTACTTTCGAATAGCCAGGATCGCCCTGAATTTATTTAATAATAGGTGAAAATTTAAAACAAAACAAACTTATTACAAAACTTAAAAAGAACAAATTAGGAGTACCTTATGGAGTACAATATCTACCCGATATAAATAATTTAAAAGGCAATATTTTAGTATGTTTTGGTTTTATCCTGCGATTAAAAAGTTAAGTAAGTACTTCTTGAATGCGTTATTATTAAAGTGCAGTTTATTTACAAATTGTACCTAAAGGTATATGCATTAGGTATTTATTTGCTATTTGGTATACTGTTTTAAAACACGTCAACCCTGTAAGTAAACCTATGCCAACAGAAAATGATGATATTTCTTTTGCCACTGAGACTTTTTTTTCACAATTTAGGAGAAAATCAATTTAATCAACTGCTCGTGAACGCGGAGGAACTGATGGCAGAAATTATTATGGAAAAACATTTTGAAGCCGCAGCTAGGCATAAAATCCGTCGTCGAAAAAAGAAACTTTGATTATGAAAACGAAGATGAGCCTATCATAGATCAAAAATAAAAGTTCAAAATAGAATTTGATTATCTTTCTCTAGATACAGCCCTAAATGCTTTGGAGCAAAGATTTTACGCTCTACAAGATCATTCAAAAAAATTTTCAATTTTTGTATGACATTCACAGCTTAAAGCAATGTACCCAAAACCTAGATAATAGCATACTGCAGAAAACTTAAGAGCATCTTAACTGACCAAGATAATAGTGATATAAATGGCTGATAACTAGCTGACGAACTGCTCTTTGTATCTTCTCTTTTAAGCGAAGAAAAAACTACCAAAGAGGTACTTCAATTTATAACAAAATGGAATTTTTCTTCTAATTTAAGTATAATGATCCGGATCCTTTCAACGCCTCTAGTAACTGTGGCTACAACAGAAAGGAGTTTTTCAAAGTTAAAACGGATTAGAACTTACCTACCTACCACAATAACACAAATTCGACTTTGTGGTCTAGCTATTATTGCAATAGAACACGAGATATGTGAGAAAACCGATAACACAGAAATCATAAGACAGTTTGGTGAAATTAAAGTTAGAAAAAAAAATTGTTAGGTAATGTTTTTTTTTACACATTTAGACACAATTTAGGTAGAGGTATTCGTTTGTAAAAAGTTTATGTTTTTATTTGTACACCTACCTCTTAAGAATATTTTAGTTAGTTGACTTTGTTTTTATTTTTTGATTCACAAACACTGAGGCGTTTTGCAATAATATTCTAATCAATAAAGTAAATAATTATGTTCAAATTCGAATGCAAAACGTTCTGTGGTCAATATTATGTATGATAAGTATATATACCTGAACATTTAAAACTTAGGTATGCTGTTTATTTTGTCACGTTTTTAGTCGATATTCGCATATTTCACAAATCAGTAAAAACAACACCATTTTATTCATTCATTCACCTGTGCTTAAGACCGAACGAAAGCAAGACCTGCTTGACTAGCCCAAGGCAAAGACGATAGGAATGGAACGATCTCATCAAAACACTCTATAATTACGGACATTTAAAAGTAAAAGGTTCCTTTTAGTTCCACTCGTCGTTTTGATTATTCTACTTTTACAACTTTTTTATTTTTTGGATTGGAAACAGGTTTTGATTATTATCTGAATTTAGGTTTTCTTATAGCAAAATATGTACTTTTCAAATTGCGAGAAGGTTTCCGTTAGAAAAAGGTCTTACTGTATCCATTCGACTAATCTCGTACCCTGCACTAATGAGTTTAAGTTCGTTTAAATTCGGGTGTTACGATCTTATGACTGTGATATGTGTCTGTTTTCTGCCGAATTTTTGTAGCTTGAATGAATGTAGGAGTGCGGGCGGGACAATTTCCATGTACGTAGGACACCTATCCATGTTTGAGCTCTGAAAGCCTGCTTCTTTCGCAAAGGAACAGATTTTTCTGGGCTGCAACCTTTCTACATCGCCTGGGACCAACAGATAGTTCCCAAGGCGCGACCTGGCCAGAGCCGGACACTCCAGCAGGACATGGAAGGATGATTCTTTGTTCTCCATACACCATCGACTCTCTGAGCCTCCGGCTATTCCAAGCGCCTCTAGGTGCTTGTTGAGGCAACAGTGTCCTGTAAGGTGGAGCAAGGACTTCGAGCAGGTGCTCTTCAGTCAATTTTCTTTCGGTTGGACCGTCCATGCTGACAACGATTTTAACCTGGAGCTTTCTGAGCTCCTTGGCCAATTTGTTTACATCAGCGGCGTTCGTAGGCGCCCCTGTTGCGTTTGTAGAGTGTCTAATGGGTACTTGTGCAGTTCCCTGTCGGACCTCTTTTGTTAAGAAGATCTACTGGATCCTTGAACAGTTTCTTGTTAATCCTTATCTTTAGAGGTTCCACTGGGTACCTATTCGTCTCCCTGTGTTACCTCCTGGTTGTCGGAGGGTCCTTCTGAAATTTTCTTACAGACGAGTAAATCCGCTAGAATCAGCGCCCCAGCACTTCAGGGAGGAGGCTCCATACAACAGGGTGCGCCTGGTTTCCTGAGGAAGATTTTTATTTTGGTGTCGCATCCACGCGGCCCCGGCGTTTAAGCCAAGGCCCCCACACCCATCCCCGATCCGCCACTCAGAGAAGTCGAGAGTGAGCCAGAGTTGGGTTTACCTAAGCGCTCCACATCTCCGGCACACTGATCCCAAAGAGCTCTGCGAGAGGAGAAACGTTCCCCAACAGAATTTAGTCACCGACTTATTCACTCTGGTTCACTTCCCGAATTAGACGCACCTGATGAGAATTAACCAAGTGGGATTCAGAGAAGCGAGCTTTGGGTCCCCTTGGGCCGGGTTAATGCTTGTATCTTGCCAATCCAATTCAACACAAGCAAAGGCATTTTTGTAGCTTAGTTATTCGTTCTAGAGCTTCGTTTCCTTTCGGCGCTCTCTTGTGTGCAAGTATCTAGAAAGGAGCCCTTTTCTCTCATTTATTTCTATTTATTGTGAGTAGTATACCTGTAACTTTTTTTACCGGTTCTTTTTATCTCTTTATCTTTCAGTATGTGATGTGTTCTTATTTAACCCATTCTCTTACGCATTTATTAAATGTGATTTAACTCACGAGCTCTGATGGTTCTGAGCAAATGAGGGGGGTTTACAATCCACTTTTTCGTTGTCAGCTTTGTTATTTTATATTTTATTTATTTTAGTTCAAACATTTCTCCGGTTCAAAAATTGCATTATTTTTTATATTTAAAAGACGGTAGTCCAACTAATTTGCCTTTTTCCATTTGTATAGCAATAATTTTTTGCTTTCTTATTTTCCTTTGCCATGAATAGAGTTGACTTATTCAGTATTGACCTTTTACGATCTTACCAGCGATCAAATCTGTCAAAGATGATTATTTTTAAGTGCTCACGTACCGACTGCTGAGGATGGTTTCAAGAAGCCACATTGATTCTGGTAAAAATTGCTGTGTCATGTTTTCGTAATTCTCAGCCAACAAAACACTTTTGATTATGGCTTACGGAGCCTGGGAGTCGCAAAAGATAAGGACACTTATTACGGCAAACAGTTAATGAGAGGCCATCAGTACCTCATCTGATTATTTCTAACTCGTGATTGAAAATATATGTTCTTAGATTTTGGGTTTTTCGATTATGAAAAATTATGAAACTTATATTAAAACATTAAAAGATACTCTTTAAAAATCATCCATAATCCAAAGCCCCATATAAAAGAGGCTGTAGCTCCCAATCTACTCAATTGACCTCCAAATTATTTTGCAGTTTTTAAGTCAGGGTTGATAGAGGGATTTAGATTAGAACCAAATTGGCCGAGACCTGGCTATAATGTAATTAGCGCGTGGTTCTAGGTACGCCTTGGAGGTATCTGGCAGCCTGCGACTGCGACAGATGTGAGAAATATATGTAAGATTAAGGTAGCTGACGTGGCTTGATTCAAATTGGTCGATATACTAAATTTTGTTAAAGAAAAGGATAAAAGATCTGATTTGTGATCCGTGCGAGGAGAATATTTGCCTAAACTAGAACCTTAGGTGCACTGTTTAGTTCACTATTTAGTTATAAAACTCTTTTTTTCTAATAAATGAATGTCCTTAATGGGTGATGAAAGAACCAAAGTCAAAAGCTGACCTTAGACCCGCCGATTTTTGTTTGACAGAGGTAGTTTGGTACGAAACAATAAATCATGTTAATTGCTTGGTAGAATCTTAATATCACGAATTCTATTAAATACTGTAGTGATTCGTAATCCAAAAATTTACCTAAAGATTGTGTTTGTGATGTAATTTACCAAGTCACAAAGCAATACACATTGACTTGATTGCAATTAGTAAATTGCTAATCTACCTGGAAAATGGATGACATATAATGGTACTAACTTTGTAGGAGCCAAAAAATATTTGCTAATGTGTTATATAACGCCGCCTAAAAGTTAAATTTGGGAGGTTGTACTTTTGATTATTAGATAATAAATCAAATTTTTTCACAATGTAAAAAACTGCGCATTCAAGAAAATATGACGTTATATTTTATATGGCTGCAGTTAAAGCAAAAAACGCCACTCATTCATACTAGAGTCTATAACGCTGTTTTTCTGATCAGTGCCCTTAAGAGTATCTGTCGGTATCAAATGAGAGACGATGGGTGATGAAAAAACCAAAGTCAAAAGCTGACCTTAGACCCGTCGATTTTTGTTTGAGAGAAGTGGTTTGGTACGAAATAATAAATCATGTTAATTGCTTGGTGGATTCTTAATATCACGAATTCCATTAAATACTGTAGTGATTCGTAATACAAAAATTACCTAAAGGTTTTTTACTACAACTTTTAGGCAGTTTTTATATTACACATTTGCAGATAATTTTTGGTCACTACAAAGTTAGTAGCATTATCTGTCATTCCTTGTGTAGGTTTTCCAGGTAGACTAGCAACTTACTCATTGCAACCAAGTCATAAAGCACATTGACTTGGTTGCAATGAGTAAGTTGCTAGTCTACCTGGAAAACCTACACAAGGAATGACAGATAATAGTACTAACTTTGTAGGCACCAAAAAATATTTGCAAATGTGTAATATAAAACCGCTTAAAAGTTTAATTTGGGAGGTTGCCCCTTCGGTTATTATATGCTAAACCAAAATTTGTTCATAATGAAAAAAACTGACAGTGCGCATTCAGGACGTAATTTTTGTTTATTTTTGTTTAATATATTTCAAACAACGGTAACAATTTTTTTTATGAAACATGCTGTCTGATTATATTATTGTTCATTTTTACTCTCAACTGTTGCAAAAAACAAAACCACTTGTTGGACTGTGTTGGGTTTGAGAATATTTTAATAGACGTCGTTGATTTGTTCAAATCGGTTTACGAAAAATTAAATTGTTGTTACTTGTATAAACAAGTTACAAATTTTTCAAGGCTTGTTGTATACATACCTAAATTTAAACTTGTCCAAACTGTAAATAGCCACTTATTAGTGTACTAACACCAATAACTATTTCAATAGTAGTATTTTTAGACAATATAATAAAATATAGATTCGTATTATATTGGCACCCACTTAGACATAAGTATTTTTTTATTAACATACAATAATGCATTCTTATTTAAACCGGGGACCGGTGAATACCATTTTAGCGTCTACGTAGGCGGTGAATCGGCCCGACTTCAAACACCTGTAGTAACAATCGTAGCATGCCATGATAAATGGTGATTGGCTACCGGTGCCTTTATCATTTATTATTGTTTTGGAGCGGTCCTTTTCCTCCGTCTTTTGTTCTGTCCTGTGATTGCTACTCATTGCACAGGAACTCTTTTAAATTGGGGAAAAAATCTTTGCTGCCCCTTTTTCACTTTAGTTGTTATTATGGTATAAAGTATTCGTGGCCACAGGGAAAACTAAGATTTCAATAAAAATACTTTAACTCAGAGGTGCAGTAGAAAATTGTTTATACCTTGCAAAGAAAGACTTCTAAAGTTAGAAACTTTATTTTTCTTCAACTTTCTGGACAATCTCCTTTCGGTCCTTAAGATTCTAAATATAAGCTGAGAATAGTTTTATGTGAGAGAAATTTGTAAAAATATAAATTTGTAGGTTAGTTCGTACTTGGTGTTGCCCTTGGATGACGCCAAGTGCCAATTTAGATTCGTAGGAGGCAGTGGAAAAACGAGCGGGGCAAATGCTCAATATGCTCAATATGCTAAACGTCGATTTGGATAAACACCTGAGTTACCATCAAAATGACAAGTTGGATACTATACTAAAACTAGACAGCTCAAATAAAAATTGATGGCCAACTGTCCGAATAGGTTCGGATAAGGAGAGGTGTGCACCAAAGTTACATATTGTCTCTGTTGTTATGTTGTCTAATATCTAGAGTAATAAAATAATAAAGAATGTACTTTACAACTCTGCGATCATTGCAGGTACTCTGGAAAGTCTGCAAGAGTTATTGAATCAAATTGTAGTTAAAATGGATGGTCATAGCCATGAAGTAATTGGGCAACAAGCTGAACACGTCGATTCGGATAAACACCTGATTTACCAACTCAATAATAAGTTGGATACTATACTAAAACTAGACAGCTCAAATAAAAATTGAAGGCCAACTGCCTCAAGAGGTCCGAATAAGAAGAGGTTTATACCAAAGTTGCATATTGTCTCTGTTGTTATGTTGTCTAATATCTACATAAATAAAATAGTAAAGAAGCCACTTTACAATTCTGCGACAATTGCAGATACGCTGGAAAGTCTCCAGGAGTTGCTGAATCACATTGAAGTTAAAATGGATGGACATAGCCAAGAAGTAATTGGCCAACAAGTTGATTCATATAACCACTTGAGTTACCAGCTCAATAACAAGGTGGATACTATACTGGAACTAGAGAGCTCAAATAAAAATTGATGGCCAACTGTCCCAAGAGGTCTGAAAAAGGACAGGTGTGCACCAAAGTTGCATATCGTCTCTGCCTTTATGTTGTCTAATATCTACAGTAATAAAATAATAAAGAATGTCTGGAAAGTCTGCAAGAGTTCTTGAATCAAATTGTAGTTAAAATGGATGGTCATAGTCAAGAAGTAAATGAGCAATAAGCAGAACACGTCGATTACGTACGTAATATGTCCTAATCACCATCAAAAACTAAAAATTGAATATTCTTTTTCACACAGAAGAAAAGCTTGGATGGCAGGCAAAAAATATCATGACTTAAAGGGCTTTAAAGAGCCAACGTTTTATCTCTCTCGCACTTGCACAGTGTGCATTGTCTGTCTCAGTTCAGCCTATCGGGCCAGATCAGCTTGAAGAGAGACAGTTGCGCTATCTGATTTGAGAGAGATGACGTTATCTGTAATTACACGGGTGCGACAGAGATAGGTAAAGGGACATTTCCACCTTTAATTGGTAATTTTGAGTTTATTGTTAAAATTTCGGCAAAATGCTTGTTTTTGCCCAATTCAGAAAGGATTAATATACAACAAATTCACTTTGCCAAACTTTTTATTTAAGTGAGCATTACGTGTTATGGAAAAACGGTTTGTTTACCCTAGACCACCCTAAGGCAGGAGCGGAATCTGTGTTCTTGGGGCCAGAGCCCTGCTTTGAACTAACTAAAAGAGGTACCGCTCAACTCTGGAACAACAGCACCCCAAAGCCTTTCTGAATAAGCCAGACAAACGTAGAGCAAAGCAGCTCCTGCAACTATCAAGGAACAGTCTGAGAATAAACACAGGTCTGGTTACAGGCCAGTGCCGACTTAACCAACACATGAATAGAATTGAATTGAGCAATACACCGATTTGTAGATTCTGTGGAGGAAAGGGCGAAACGCCGGTACATATCCTATGCCACTGCATAGGACTAATGAGAACAAGGGCAAAAATATTTGACCCTGGGTTAAAAGTGCTCCAGTCTCTGTAATATCTAGCGATTCCTTTATCGGGATATTGGTGTATAGATTTTCGACATCAAAACTGAAAATCTACAGTTACAGCCTTAAACTTATAAAAGAAACTATTTATAAATTTCAGCAAACAGGGCAGATATTACAAAACCAAAAGCAGGCAAAAGCATTCCTTACAATTCCATACATTAAAGGAGTATCAGAGAAAATTCGAAGGGTAGCGAACAACCTAAATATTAAAACAGCTTTTAAATCTAATAATTCAATTCGAAGCCTTCTTAGTAAAACAAAACCGGAGAACCAAAAAAAAAATGCATTTAACAAGTTCCTTTTGAGTGTGGTGACATAGGTGAAACTAAAAGACAACTATCTGTTAGGCTTAAAGAACATCAGACGAATACCGAAAGAGGTGAAACAACGAAATCAGGAATCGCCGAACACGCATGGTCAAAACAACACCGAATAAAGTAGACAGAAGCAAAGATTTTGCACAATGAGTGACACTGGAAGAAACGAAAATTTCTTGAAGGTGCCTTTATTGGGCAGAATCAGGGTGTTTTCAGTAAACCAAGTGTTGAAATTCGAAATATTTGGAAGCCCCTCCTTGGGCGGAACCAACTTCTTAAACTTTAGAGATTTAAAGATTAAACAAATCGAAACGTCGTGTATAAATAAAATATAGACAATGGAAGTCCGAAACACAGAATTAATTTCAAACCTAACTTAACCTACGACATTTTTTCAGAAAGGCAGTAAATAAGAGCAGATCACGCTGATGATGAGCCAACATTCGAAGTGAGCATGGCACTTAAAAGAAGAAAAATGACTTGGTGGTTTTTGCTAGTTTACCGACGATATTATATACACAATGAACGCAACGGAAAATGTGCATAGGTAATAATAATTGTTATGATCATTACTGTCGGCTGGTTGCGAAGCAGATGGACAGCGCAAGATTTATTTCGTTCTTTGAGCATCCTTAAGGATCGTTTCGTTTTTTATCGTCGTCACTTATCGCCAGTGAACCTGCTGTTGTAAGAAATCGTTACTTACCAGAGATGTGAAAGGTCGAGAGAATAGGCTCCAAGCTGCGCAACTTTTCGGCGCGCCGCCATTTTAATGCCTCTAAATTTTCTACATTTCTTATATTGCTTCATGAGAGCATAGCAAGAATGGCGGTAAAATTAAACGCTTGGTCGAGCAAAAAGCTTAAAAATTCTGTTATAATTTAATTTTCTGACAGAAATAGATCTATCTTTCAACAACGAACATTATTTTGGTCTGGCTCCTTGGCACAAAACCACACTCCAGTAAAGGAAACACATAAAAAGTGAGTTTGGCATCAAATGACGTCCCTCACTTGCGTTACCTGTTAAAGTTAGTTGCGCTCTCGTCTATGCACGTTCTCCCCACCTTCTCAGTTCTCTGTTAGTTACTTTGTTCGAAGTGCAAAGTTATTAAAATTTAACATTAAAAAGGCTCTCATAATAATAAAAGGGAAGGAAGATTTTATTGACAGGTGAGAATAATTTTTTTTTTTTCGGTTTACCATTTTGCGCAAAATTTTCCTGATATTTTTTTGAGACTTCAGGAGCCACAAGTTAGAAAACAATGGCTTCTTCAATTACCGCTGTAGAAAAAGTCACACCTATGCGTGCTCCCCACCCTACTTTAAGAATTGTATCCCCAACAGCACAGAAATATTCCTCGAACATTCGCTGAATGTTCAGCTAGGATATTGGGAACATTCCCTGAATGTTCCTTTAAATCCTCCGCAGTTTTGGTATTCCTAGAACCTCCTGGTAGAACATTCATAAAATATTTTCGCAGGATTTTCATAGCACATTTATGAGCTTGAAAAAATATGTTTCCCCACAAAACATCCTAAAAAAATTAAAAATTAAAAAAAAAGTTTTTAAACATCGCTGGGATTGAAACTCTCAATCTTCTTTCACCCATATAACACTTTTTCAACGACTTAACCTTTTGCGCTACGGGGGCTTATGGGAGAAATTATATATTAGCGGAGTATAACCTTTTGGACATTGTTTTCTGTTACAAGAGCACCGTGAATTGTTTTTTTTAAAAATAAAATCAGGATTACTCCTGAACGGCTCAACGGATTTTCATAATTCTTTTTTTAGGGGATAAAAATATTACGCCCTCCCCGAATCGTCCCAAACGGTAGTGCAAGGGGATTACGTTATTTTTTCAATGCAGGATAACTCGCAAACGTCTCAACTGATTTCCAAATTTTTTTTTTAATTGGAAATAAATATTAGCCTACCCGAGCAAGCTTTTTGAACAAAATAAAATCTTAAATTCTGCTGCGCAAGCACGATCGTAGATAGAAAAACATTATTTCCTTTCATGGCATGATTTGATAATGATGAGGAACGAAATTGGCAGAACATTCACGGAATATAGTTAGAGTTAGTAGAACATTCAGGGAATATTCAGCATGGAATATTCGCTGAAATTACTGTCCAGGATATCCTAAGAATATTTTTAAATTTGCTGTCAATGTCCAAAAAAGGAAATTTTTCGGACTTTCTCATAACATTCCTGGAATATCCTGCATATAATGTTTGCTGAATGTACTAGATAGGATATTCTGAGAATGTCTTTTAAATGTGCTGTTCATGTGCTAACTTGAAAGTTATTCAGAGCATTTTTTTGGAACATCCTACGAATATACTGTGAATGTGACAGAACACTCAGACATTCACAGCACCTTAATGGGATATCCCTCGAATCTACTGTGCTGTTAGGGATCACGTGATGCAATATGGATTTGCAGTTGTTTTCAATGCGGAGTCATAGGATGCGAGTTTTGAAGTGGAGTTGGCACGCATTTGTGTAAAGCGGGTCTAAGTTAGCTAGACACCTGCAATATACACCATCTATCAGCCGTCTTTGGTAATAAAAACAAAAGATTAAAAAGATCTTGCGTGGAAAAAATGAAAATTTACAAGGAACGCACAAAGAACCAAAGCGAAAAGAGAAAAGATCAAATGATGTTTCGCCCTGGGCAACCAGCATGGGCTCATCAGTGGTTCCACTGGTCACCTTCCCCAAACATCATGCAACCCCATCATACACTTTGATTTCCAACTTTGAATCACTCGCAAATAGGCATCATTCCGCACTGGCACTTATCTAAGTCACCTGATAGGGTTATGCTCCTAAGGCGGTTAAAACCAAAAGAAGTTAAAAAAAACCTCCAATCAGTTACTTCAACTAAAAAAAATCTAAAAACAAAAGATCAAAAAGATCTTGAGTAGAAAAAACGAAAATTCAAACTTAGAAGAGTATCCCACAAGGTTGTTCAGGGCAAAACATCATTTGATCTTTTCTTTTTTCGCTTTGGTCCTTTGTGTGTTCCTTGTGGGATACTTATCTTAGTTTGGATTTCCGTTTTTTTTACCCAAGATCTTTTTGGTCTTTTGTTTTTAGATTCTTTTCGGTTGAAGTAACTGATTCGGACGGTTTTTAACTTCTTTTTACTTTTGGTAATATTGATTTAAAAGAAGACAAAAAATAATTTTGGCTTTCCTTCTACTTTTACAGACTGCAAACACTGTACTAAAATTTGGCATTTTCAAAAAGCAACAAGTTTAAAATTACCGCTGTTTCAAATCAACCCCACCCCAGTCCTCAATCTTCGAAAAATATATTCATTTGAGAAACCTCTCACGGAAACACGCACAATGGGCACCGGTACCGAATAATAGCTGTCAAAGTTTGGAATGAGCTTATTATTATCATGCTTATGATGACTAATATGGGCAAAAAAGGCATCAATTGCCACTAAAATGGCAACGATGAATTTAAAAAACGGCATTTGTTTTGGCACCTGTCAAACCTTTTCAAAATGGCGAATAAATAATTTATGAACTTGGAGGTTTTGGAAAAGCTAATACTGTCTTTTTGTTCTGTTAAAGATTTATTTAAAAACATAAAATCACAAATTATTTATTTGTCATTTTGACAGGGTTTGACAGGTGTAAAACTAATGACGTTTTTGAGTCCACAAACCCAAGTTTAGTGTAGTTCGATACCTCACTCGTAAATATGTGTCATCGCATCAGTGGTTTTCTCCATGATAGTAAATAACAGTTAAAACAACTGTCACTCTTTTACCGTATCCGATTCATTCTGCAACAGAGTAAAAAGAAGGTATTCGCCATTTTGAAAGAGAGTTTGACAGGTATCAAAATAAATGAGATTTTAAAATTCAGCGTTGTCATTTTAGTAGAATTCCAAACTTTGACACCTAATATTGGCTCACGCTGTTGATGTCGGCACCTGTGCCCACGAGACAAAATAGTCTCAGGAACTGTCTCAATAACATACTTAAACGGCGTTGATATCCCACTGAGATTCAGTTTCTATTCAAATTGTGCGTGATTCTTTTAGTTCAATATTTTTACTTCATCTAGAACCCCTTACCACTACCCAAACCCTCCATATTTTTGAAAAAAATTAAATTGAAAACACCCATATTTCGAATGGTGGTAAAGGCTTTTTTGTCCTTTAGGGCCCTAATTTTTGAGGGGAACTACGTAGATTTGTGTCGAATGATCCCACCTCGAACGCAGTGCGTATTCTTGAGCGGTGATCGCTCATTCCATTCTATTAAAAATTGGGTGTTCGCGCTCCCCGAACCCAAAGCCAGGGATCGGTCCTATTTCTCAGGTACGCATGCCCGTAAAATGTATATTTTTCAATCTAAAATTTTCAAGAGGTTTCAAGAAAAAGTATCTTTTTCTCTTCAGGGGTCGTTCATTCTCTTGACATTCAAGAATTGAGCCCCAGTTGTTTTCTTAGTCTAAATTTCTTAGTCTAAGTTTTCATGAAGGTATGAGAAAAAGGAATAAAATAGAGCAATATCAAGTTCCTAAAAATTACGTTTACTTTTTTTTTCGTTTTACCAGATTTTTTGTCCAAAAAAAAATAAAGCTCTTTACCTACGTAATATCAAGGCGGTACTAATCATTTAATAAGATCTAAGGTATCATGCTAGTTCCATTCAACAACTCCTAATGACCTTTCGGGTGGTACTCAGCTAGACGTAATGGAACTTTATGCGCCGATCTAACGACCATGATACGTCAAAAGTACGGCTTTTCTTCATAGTAAGGTGATGAATGTTATACCGGGTGATGATTTGTGATTGGTTTTATTTTTTGGCCTGTATATTTGTATACATACCTGCAAGCCAACCAGTGGGTTTTGTATCTGAATGTTTCATATTTTTTTAGCCGCTGACGAAATCCCTCTCTTTTTCCTGTAACAGAATTCAACACCGTCTCAACACATATCCTAGTTACCTCTTGCTGCTTCGGTGACTTTTGGCCTACTAAGGACGCCATATTTATAGCCAAATTGACAGGTTAAACATGCGTGCATTGAAAGTTCTGTATTGTGATTATTTCTTTCATACATTATAAAAGCAAATTGATTTTCACCTGATTAATAAGTGAAAATCGCCCGATCAGAAGCTTGGTTTTTACCCCCCTTCCTACCTCCAAAAACTGATAATTTACCCTGGCAAAACTGATAATCACCCTCCTATAATAATCGGTATGGTAAATGTAATTGAAATATTATTTTTTTTGAAGGTTGATGTCGAAATATTTGGCAATTAATCTACTAAAAATTATTAACCTAGAATCTAGAAATATACAGCAAATAATCTACTGAATAACTTTTGGGATGGGAAAATATTTAGGTATAATCTAGAAATATTCGGCAAATAATCTATTAAATACCTCTCGGGATGAAAAAATATTTAACTAGTATCTCGAAATATTCGGAAAACAATCTACTGAATAAATCTCGGGATAGGAAAATATTTAGCAAGAATGTAGAAATATTTGGCAAATAATCTACTGAATACCTCTCTGGACCGCGAATTATTAAGCGAGAATCTAGAAATATTCAGCAAATAATGTACTGAATTCCTTCGGGATGGGAAAATATTTAGGTAGTATCTCGAAATATTCGGCAAATAATCTACTAAATACCTCTCGGGATGGGAAAATATATAGCTAGAAACTAGAAATATCAGGAAAATAATCTACTGTATACCTCTCGGGATAGGCAAATCTGCCCTCATGTTTGTTGCATTGGAAAATATTTTTTGTGCATTTTTTATGTTTTTTTTAAGACAAAAAAGTAACCTTCGGGGGATATTTCGTATTCTATGGTCAATGCTTTTGCCTTATTTTAAAGTAGTTTAAAGTTTTTTATATGTCAAATACTGTACTCTATTTAATTTTTTTAAATATAAGCTAACCACCACTATTTTATTTTATGTTGCCAAATCAGTACAACTTTAATTAATTACTTTTTCTTGTGTACATTCTGCTGTTTAAAGCATGCTTAAGAAGTCTAAAAACGCAGCAATCACAAATCGATAGCTATACAACCTAAACTTGTAGCAAACAGACAATCAACTCAGTGCATACCTTACGAACGTTATTTTGCCATTCTTTTTGATGCTTAAAAGCACGTTGACATTCTATCTGTCTAGAAACAAGCGAGAACAGAAAACTCAAGATGTTCCGAATGCCTTCTATACAGGGTGTTGAGAAAAACATGCCAAATAATAAATTATTAGATGGCACCTGCGACCGTACCAATTGTGTTCACCTTCTATATTTGTATTATGTATTTTTTTTCCACGTACACTCCTGCACCTGTTGACTGCCTGACTGACAGTTTGGGACCATTCATGTAGCAGACCATCCTCAGAGTGACCAAAAGTACATGGGTAAGAGACTAGATGAAAAAAGAACACTTATGGTGGTAGTGAACACTCAGACAAACACATGGAAAGAAATTAATCAAGGAACCATAAAAAAAGCAGTAGATAAGCTAGAATTTATAGTCGATCCTTTAGGCATTCCTTCGGTAAGGATTCCTTGAGAGCTCCTCATTGAGTGCGTTTTATAAAGCCTTCCTGGCTTGCTGAGGGCCACTCTAAGGTCATGCAGTATGTGGCAATATCTCACCGTTTTTTTTTTGTTGTCCACTATCAGGTTTGAGAACTGTGGTGGTTGTCAAGAGTGTTAGGTTATTTTTTAGTTTGTGTGATTTTACCATAAATTAAAAGAGAACAGAACTCCTTTTTCCGATGAAGAAAATGAGTACATATGTTAGAATCCAAAAAAACAAATGCCACAACACTTCAAAGAAATAAAGGGCATAGGAAGGAATAACCAAATATCTCTCTCTACACATACATACATACAAACAATAACAAAAATTAAGACGAGTATGAACAGCCTCATGAAGGATGGTTGACAACAGTAAGACTTCTTAGGCTGGAATTAATAGTCGATCCTTTACGCCTTCCTTCGATAAGGATTCCTTCAGGGCTCCTCATTAAGTGCATTTTATAAAGGCTTCCTGGCTTGCTGAAGGCCACTCTAAGGTCGCGCAACATATGGCAACATCTCATCGTTTTTTTTTGTTGTCCACTGTCAGGTTTGAGAACTGTGGTGGTTGTCAAGAGTGTTAGGTTATTTTTTAGTTTGTGTGATTTTACCACAAATGAAGGTGTTAATTTATGGATCTTACTTTAAGCTGTAAGCCATGGAAAAAGGAAAGGAGAACAGAACTCCTGTTTCCAATTCGAAAAAGGAGTACTTGTGTTCACTCATTGAAAAATTTTCCATATTGGAATCCAAAGAAAAATGTGCCACAACACTTCAAAGGAAACAAAAGGCATGTGAAGAAATAATCAAATATCCCTCTCTACACATACATACATTCATATGAGTTTTTAAAAAAAACTAAGACGAGTATGAACAAAGCCTCATAAAGGACGGTTGATTATTTATTAAATATTTATCCATCAGAATGTGTTTAAAACAGGTCTTTACTTACTTCAAAATTGTCAGATGCATAATATCTTAAATTGAGTAGTAACTGAATCATCTGTTCTATCAACAGCCTTCTTCTATTATCTTTTTTTAATTCATCATACAACTGGCTGTACATAATTTTGAATTAAAGTTTTAGAAAAACGATATCGTTTTTTGAACTCCTTTTCAGAAAACCTCGCAAAAGAGCTGCCAAAATCTCTGAGGTATTTTTTTGAACTCGTTGATATGGTAGGAGGAGTTCTTCTACGTCTACCATATCCTGATATTCCAAGTAGTCCAAGAAATCTTGGTGTTCGTCCATTATTCACCAAAATAGAATACACAAAACCTACTCCTCAAAAATGACACTATCAACAAAACATAAAACCTGAACCTAACCTAAACAAAACGAACCAAGGCCTCCTTAAGGTAGCCCCCGGGTTACCTTATACCCGGGATACCAAAATATATTTCCGACTTTAAGGGATCCTCAAAGACCACTCAGCCTTAAGGATGCCTTGAGGATAAATTCTAGCCTTGATGGATACTGGATAACGAAGTCAATGGGGAATGGAAAGAAAAACAGTTCTAGAAATTTTATGTAATATGTGTATATATATATATATGTATGTAAAAAAATTGTTGGTTTTGAAAAACTAATTGAAGCAAAATAACAAACCTTGCTCAAATACGAGATTCCCCAATTTGCAGACTAGATGAGATTTTGCTGACCAGGTATTTCTAAGCTGAAATTCTGCTAACCACTATATACACGTTGAACTTAAATATAATACCCCTGCCCAAATTTTAACCCCCCCACTCAACCCGGTGAAGATATCCACAAAAATAATATAAAAGCTTGCTGACCGGGTATTTCTACGATAAAATTTTGCTGACCACTATATACACATTGATCCTGGACTCAATTGCTGACCGTGTATTTCTGGGCTGAAATTCTGCTGACCACTGTATACACGTTGTCCTGGACTCAAATAGAATGTCCCTGCCTAAATTTTACCCCCTCCCCCTGTGAATATCTTCACATTGGTGTATACAGTGGTCAGCAGAATTTCAGCTTAGAAATACCCGATCATCAAAATTTTATCTGATCAGCGAAATAGGGAGTCCCCAAAATACAACAGAAAAAACTTAAATTGCCCTGACCAAAACAGCAGGGGTTATTGCTTTATAAAAAATGTAACATTCACCCAGTACCACAAAATAGTCTCTTGAAAAATGTAGAACCACGCAGTCATAACAACTTCCGTCAACGCCATCAACAATAGTTGTCAATATGACCTCTGTAGTAACGAACTCAAAGGCCAATCCAACTAAAGAATCGAAGATACGTGTTTCGCATGGTAAAACGATATTGGCTACTAAATATTCCACAAGTGATCCGAGTACCCGCAGGAATTTCTAGTCAGTCGACAGACGCAGGATTTTTGCTTCGTTTTTTGTCATTTGAGTAAATTCTTTAAATTTTGAAAAGCTTTACTCGTTCTGATATTGCGATAAGTGAGAAACAAGGGATTCATGTTAAGGAGTATTTATTGTCGGTTTACATGTTGTTTAAGAGATCTAAAAAGACACTCGCAACCAAGTGCCCAATCTTAAGTACTTTTTGTAATGGTCAAAAATATAAATGATCAAATATTGATATAATATACAGGGTGATTCAAAATTTCCTAGAAGGATTTGAACAGTGGTTAAATATATCGTTAATCTAAGAAAAGTTACGTGATTATTTTTTTTAATTTCTTTTTTTTCTCTCAATTTAGGAGTAAAATTTTCGTATTTATTTGGGAATCGCCTTTAAAATAATTTACCAAGCAAGTCTACGCCTGTTAGGCATTTTGAAGTTGTCAAAGTTTTATTTCAAAAATTGATATTTCTACCACGTAGTAAGGGGTGCTTCTCAAAAAATATTAACAATTTTAAAATGCAAATATCAGTTTAATTCTTATTCAGAACAACCTTAGATTAAAAAGAGACAAGATATCTGGTCCAACAAAAACTCCTTGGCAAATCATAACCACTGTTTATTTACTAAATTTGCCATCACTCGACAAAACCAAAACAACGCGGTCATTCTTAAACTGTGAGCATAGATTTGATGTCCTTTGGCTGTTGAGTGATCGATTCCTTTCGCAGCTTCAAAAATTAGGTTCCAAGATTTCTCAGATAATAATAAAAGCAAAGTCTCCGTAAGCATCGGGTATCTTGTCTCTTTTTAATGTAAGAGAACAACAAATTCCATCTACAGTTAAAGTCTTTCTAGGGAATTTTTAATCACCCTGTACAATGCCACTGCATGACATGATTGCGCTACCCGCAAAAGTGATTGCCATTATAGTATTCTATTAGTTATAGTATGTATAGGTAGTGTATGTCTTTTGTTTTTATCACGTCTTGTTTTTAAGGTTTAGGCGACCCTCATTTTGTCCATATTAGTAAATTAGCTATTGCCCGCAACTTTGTTCATGTGTTTCAAATTATTGCTTTCCCCCTCCGCCTCACTCTCCTTCCCCTTTGCTCTCACCTTCTGCTCTTCCAACCCTTACATCCAGTCGAATGCTACAGGCTTTGTCCGCTATTTTTCCCGGTTTTACATTAAATAGTCATAACTTTAATTTCCGTTTAGTAGCTTTTGCATGATCCTGAACAAACAAATAGTCAGACAAATAGAGAGAGATAAAACTTATATATGTATAGATGTAATCATTATTGAGAAAATAGGTTTATTTCACGTGGTTATTTAATTTTATTTGTTAAATGCATATAAAAAGATTCTCTCTTTTTCCTTCAAATCTTGGAGTTGTGAGTGACGAACAAGAGGAATGGTTTCATCAGAATACACTTTGATTTCCAACTTTGAATCACTTACAAATAGGCATCGTTCCGCACTGGCACTTATCTAAGTCACCTGATACGGGTTCATCCTGGCGTGTTAATCTTTCCAATAGGGTTACGCTCCTAAGGCGATTAAAACAAAAAGAAGTTAAAAAAACCTCCGAATCAGTTACTTCAACCGAAAAGAATATTAAAATAAAAGATCTAAAGATCTTGGGTGCCAGTGCGGAACGATGCTAATTTGTGAGTGATTCAAAGTTGTAAATCAAAGTGTTTGATGGTGTTGAATGATGTTTGGGGAGGGTGACCGGTGGAACCACTGATGAGCACACATTGGTTACCCAGGGCGAAACATCATTTGATTATTTCTCTTTTCGTTTTGGTTCTTTGTGTGTTCCTTGTGGGATACTCATCCAAGTTTGAATTTTCGTTTTTTCCGCCCAAGATCTTTTGATCTTTTGTTTTTAGATTCTTTTCGTTTGAAGTAACTGATTCGGTGGTTTTTTAACTTCTTTTTGACAAAAGATAAACTTAAATATATTTCATTTATAGTTTAATATGGGCAAATATATTTATAAGATGTTTAGTTGGCAGTTTTATTCCAATTAGATTGATTAAGTTGAACTGCTGGAAGTTTGTTTTTTAATTTTTTTACCTACCGTACCTAAAAATCCATATAGTACGTGATGTGTTTGAATGAATAAACAGGAAGCGTTGAAGTGGGTACTTTTTTTTTATTTGTAACGCAGTGTAATTATTGTGGATAAATTGGGAAGTGATGGTTTTATTTTAATATTTAGGAATTGTTAAAAACACTTGAAATTTTATAAAATAAGATAATTAGAGTAATTTTGTAAAGGACAAATATAAATAATAATATGCTTAAATCGTTATTTATTTTAAATATCAATCATAATTTATTACCTAAATATTTAGAGCCTTTTAATAGTGACCAACACAATTTTATAGCAATTATAAAAACAATTTTTAGTCAGAAAAATTTAATACGAACTTAAAAAAAAAGATTTATATATTGTTCTAAATTAGAAGTAATATGCTTCCAACCTGACAGACCCCGGATTTGTTCTGCTGTTCTGTCATTTGGGAAAATTCTTCAAATTTTGAAAAGCTTTACTGTTCTTATATTCCGATAAGTGGTTTACATGTTGTTTAGAGGTCAGGTGGGTATTTTTTCTTGTAATGGGCAAAAATAATACTATACTTGAAGTTAAAAATGATAGGTTTCTTTAAATATTTGAAAATAATTATTATTATTCATAAAATATTAAATTTTAGTGAACAGTATAAAGAAATATATTTTAAATCTGTCCAGTAAAACCAGATATTCTAAACCGGTCGGTCGGTCAAAATTTAAAAAAGAATCATTTTATATGATGTTAACTTCAAATTTTACAAAATAAGGCAATGAGATTAATATTAAACTTAAATACCTTAATATAAAAATTTTTATATTTTAATTGGTATTCGTTTTTACATTTAAAATTTACAATAATTTATTACCTGAACATTAACACAGTTAATATATTTTACTTAATAGTCCTTAACAAAATTATATTACACGAAGTATAAATAATCTTTATATATAATCTAGCCAGCCATGGAAATATCAAAACAAAAGACATTGGTTTAACTCCGACCTTTTGCACAAGCGCGAAAATTTATCGATTCGAGGGTTTTCGGCGGGCTTCGGGGCAACGTCATAAGTCTTCAATCGAGGCGACGTAATTTTTGTTGTTTAATTGTTTCCATTCCGAGTTTTCATTTGTACCGCGAGTTTTTTTTGCTGTTACAAATCAGAAAAAAGTAAAAAAGAGATGCTCTGTTTACGGAGAACATCAGACAACGGAAGAAGAGCGATCACATCTGACGTATCGAGTGGAAAAATTCCAGTAGCTCTTTTTGTTTTGGCAATTTGCATTTAAACATCAACGAGATTATGTTTCTTCGTTAGTGGGACATATTTATTTTTTTCAAAAAAAAATCCAAAATCCAGGAATTTTTATAATCCAGGCAAATTGTAATTTTTCTGGGAACTAAAAGCAAGCAAGCTGAAATTTTGTAGAATTTTGCAGTACCATTGGGAAAGCTTAACTATAGATTTGCACCATTCTCACCCCCATAACTTCGGCGCCATCTTAAATCAAAGGGTTAAATCGGTTTTTCGCTCAAAACTTTTGTTAGTTTTTCATTATAAAATAAATCAAAAAAGCATTTTATAGGGAAAGGCAATACCTATAAAACAGCGCCTTTCAAGTTTATAGTAACTTTTTTGTTAATACTCATAATTCCAATATTTAAACAAAATGAGCATAATGATATCAGTTTATTCGCTATTTCTAATTTCCTGTTATTCTGATTGAAAAAAGATTTCAACATATTTTTTTCTTAAACTAATTATTTTTAAAAAAACAAAAAATCAAAAGATCTTGGGTGGAATAAGGCCTTAGGAGCATAATCCTATTGGAAATATTAACACGCCAGGACGAATCCGTATCAGCTAACTTGGATAACTACCAGTGCGGAACGATGCCGATTTGTGGGTTATTGAAAGTTGGAAATCAAAGTGTATGATGGTGTTTAATGATGTATGGTAGAGGGTGACCAGTGAAACCACTGATGAGCCCACGCTGGTTACCCACGACGAAACATCGTTTAATCATTTCTCTTTTCGCTTTGGTCTTTTGTGTGTTCCTTGTGGGATGCTCATCCAAGTTTAAATTTTCGTTATTTCTACCCAAGATCTTTTGATCTTTTATTTTTTAGTTTTTTTTCGGTTGAAGTAACTGATTTGGAGGTTTTTTAACTTCTTTTTTGCTAATTATTTTTGTTGTACACCACGCCAAATGTTCAACAAGCTCCAACAATCCTGCAGTTGCTCTGCCCACGATTAAAAAATCTCTGGAGGACGAGGATTCGTTATAGTATCGCTACATTTTTATGGCCGTTTTTTGTCATTTGTTTACATAAGCCTCATTTAAAGCTCCAATGATGTATGGAATGTGTCCCGCAGTCTCGTCTGTATTTTTTTTTTCTTATGATTCTAGACCGTTTTGACAAATATTAAGTGAACTACGTCAGCTCTATCCACAAAACGGGAAAACTTTTGATTGATTCTTATATAAAAATACTTCAAGAAAACGAACTGTGCAGCAGATATGGCAATTTTTGTAAAAACGCATTTTTTTTCAAAAAATTTTTTAGGTGTTTTTGGATGTTTTACTCTAAAACTCAAAAACGGTATGTCCTAGAGTACTCAAAACTTATTAAGAAATTATTTTGGACCTTTTAATAGAAAATAGCAGTTTAGGAACCGTCAGAAAAGGAAGGGGCAAAAAAGTATTTTTGAATCTAAAAATTTTACATAATTTTCGAAATATCCTTAAAAAAAGCCAAAAAGCCAACTAAACAGTCACTGAGCACATATTCGGCCTTATGATTGTACTAAATTTGGTTTAAATTGGTTGGCTACTTCTCTATTTTACCACATGTCGTAAAATAGGGCCCTGTGGTCCTTTAGAAAAGTCTCAAAATGAATCGCGAGTCTTTTTCCGATTTAGTTACTGTACTTGAGGGCTAATTCGTGCAAAATGTGAAAACGATTAGTCAACTTTCTGGACAGAGCGGAACAAGTGAGGTACATCTTAAAAAGGCATATTTTTGACACTTTTTCCAATTTCTACTGCACTTTTCGGTTTCCAATTTTTCTAAAAATCAATAGGCTTCATTTCTCGCTAGTGCCTTAACGATTGTGCCAAGTTTCATCGCTCTAGCTTTTTTGTAGATGGCGCTGACGTAGTACATTTAATATTTTTCAAAATGGGCTGGAATCATAAGAAAAAAAATTAAATCACGTCACTGCAGGCCACATTCCACACATCATTAGAGCTTTAAATGAGGCTTATGTAAACAAATGACGAAAAATGCCCATAAAAAAGTAGAGATACCATAATGAATCCTCGTCCTTGAAGTTTGTTGATCATTTGACGCGGTGTACAACAAAAAGAATTAGTTTAAGAAAAGAGTAGTTTTTAAAAATAGAGGCTAAAATAGTGCTTTTTTTACAAGCGTTGGTTTAAATAACGAGCGCAGCGAGAGATTTTTTCAATATTACTATTTTCCGCTATTTCCTTTTAATTTTGGAACAGGGACAGAAATCTTTTTTTGCATCCGTATCAAAAAAAAAAAGTTTTTTTTCATCGGTAGCCAAAAAATCCATGCTTTAGTTATCTGGAGACATTTATTAAAATCATGTTTCCGATGAAGGTATAAAAAAAAATGTTTTAACATAAAATGTAGAGAATTTTCTGCTCTACAATGTTTGTTCAAAACAAAAAAGTTACTATAGTTTTGAAAAGCGCCGATTAGTAGGCATTGTTTTTCCCTACAAAATGCTTCTTGGATTTTTTTTCTAGTGCAAAACTAACAGAAGTTATTTTTTTTTTTGCTTCAAGATGGCGCCGAAGTTAATCTATAAGTTAAGACTTCCCTCACCTTACACCCACGTAAAATTTCAGCTTGCTTAGTTCCCAGAAAAGCATTGTAAAAAATACAATTTTCCTGGATTATGAAAAAAGTAAACAAATAAATGACAATTGCCAAATTCTTTCTGTCAAACAAAAATGATCAGCCGCTTTTGTGGCTTCGGGCCTTAGCCAATGACGCTGGCGCAGCGCCTGTGCAGAACAGCGTTACCAAGACAAACGAGACAACAGAAAGAGAAAGAAAGATAAATTATAGAGAAATTAGAGGAACATCTTGCTTTACAACTTCGTGCATGCTAAAAGCATTGGAAGGGCGTATATTTAAGCTAATAGATATATGGATCCAGCTTCACCGCTTCCAACCTGGTTTATCTATGTCACAGGTGAAATAACACTTGTGTAGTTAATAATCGTGGCACTACTTTCACGGTTCAAAGTGTTTGTAAGTTCTCGTTTATTGAATAACTTTCTTTAAAAAAGGGCGTGAGATAGTAAAAAAACCACAAACTTTATTATAGAAATGATTTTACTTTTACTTCTCGTACAGATGATTAAGCAGTACTTCGACAAAAGTGAAATGTTCATATTTAAAATGCAACTTTTTGTGCAAGTTAATAGTTATTATTAAAAGCTATTAGAAGAAATCTATTTACATAAATAAGGAAACGTTGTTAAAAAAATATTGGCGAAGAAGTAGTAAAATAGGAATAATTAGGAAAAACGGATTTACCGGGTTAGGTTCTAATCTGCGGTTTGCATAGCGCTTAAATGGTCCTAGTATTCTAGATGTTCTGGATTCAAATCCCACTCGAGATTAATCATTTTTTAGTCCAGCATGAAATAATTTTCTTAATTTTATCAGAAATGAGTTACTAAGG
Source organism: Oxystoma pomonae (assembly GCA_963921995.1). Taxonomy (NCBI): domain Eukaryota; kingdom Metazoa; phylum Arthropoda; class Insecta; order Coleoptera; family Brentidae; genus Oxystoma; species Oxystoma pomonae. Next base: position 95,455,116 of record OY998168.1, read on the forward strand.
TTCCAAAACACCTTCATCGACGACAGTTGTCTGTTGTCTGTCTGTATGCACGATAACTCAAAAACGCCTTAATCGATTTTAACAAAATTGGGTACGAAGACCCTCTATCGACTGACCATGAACTGATTAATTTTTGGGTAGGGTGGTGGGGGGTTGAAGGGGAATAAAATATTTAAAAAATTGTAACTTTGGAACAAAAGCAAGCAGCAATATACGGTTTTTAGATTTAAGTTTCCATGAACATGGACTACAAATTTTTGTTAGTTATTTGAAAAACGTTAAAATATATTTAAAAAAATCATAACTTTAGAAGTAAAGCAGCTATATATATATTTTCATCTCTTTCAACATAAAATAATTGATTCTGTGGTGGACTATCCGTGCTTTCTAGAACCAACTTTTTAATTTATTTCTCATTTTTCTCGCTCCGTAGGTCATTAAAATATTTTTCTGTACATTTTTATAGGTTTCTATTCTTTATTTTTTAGAAAATATCAATGCACCCCTTAATTTTTCACTAAACTAACTTCCCATTTTTTTTTGTTTTTGAAATAGTTTATGCCTTAATTTTTTTATTTACCACAGAGACACTCAAAATCTTATTTTAAACGTTTTCTTAAAACCTGTGTTCCATTAGGTGGCATATTTTCTAACCGACCATTAAGTCTGGTACCTGTTAAGTCCCATAACAATTTTAAACCCACGGATATTGACGAAATACAGCATTGGGTAAGGTCAACGGTGTAGTGTTTACCCAAAATAAGTGGCAAAAGGTCATGGGACAGGTAGACGGGTTTATTGTTTGGTTTTAAATCTTTTCTTGGGTCTTCTTGTAATTCCCTCTTAAGGTTTCGAGCAACTATGAGCGTAAAGAAAACAACTAAGATCCCTTAGTATAACGTTACGAATAAACAGTTACTAACCTCCATAAACCTAGCGAGCCCACGTCATGAAATACAAATTTTAATACTCTCCGAGTTTTTGAGAAAATTAAAAAAAGGTGGCAAGCTAGCAAGCCTAACCTTAAATAAAGGTTAAAAATATCTGTTAAGTATCTCAGAAATATATGCTTTTTATGTGCTCCATAAAAATATAAAAAAGAAAAAACTTTTTTAGTTAGTTTAAAAAAAAATGTTTTGGGCTCGCTAGCTTTATGTAAACCTAGCAGGCCCAACCTTAAATAAAGGTTAAAAATATTCGTTAAGGTCGTAGTAGAAAATCTGGGGAATTGTTTTAGCAACACTGTACGGGAAATCAATTTAACTATGTCGACCTGATTTTTTTCAGAATTTGACGTCATTAAATTTAATTTCCATGGCAACGCGGAGACTATGTTTACGTTTATCCACAGTGGGACACCAGAGATTTTTTAGCACCGGTCAAAAATTTGGGGTTAGGTTACTTATTTTGACTTTTCGCGTTCTGCCCAACTAAAAAACCTAATAAAATACTAAAATAAAAGAAAACCATTTATTGTAGAATTACCTGCTAAAAAACGCTACCCAACTACGTATTAAAGTAACTGGGTGTAATGTTTAAGGTTACATTGACAGATGCATTTATAATTGAATTGGAAACACTCTCGCTATATAGCTGATACCGACAACAAGTTGACTTAAAAGCATGCAGATTTAAAAATCAGCTACTGGCGCTAGACGAAATAATCGTATTCTATTATAAACAGGAGCGTTAACGACTAGCAAGAGTCTTTCCAACCTCTAAATGGAGCTTTACTGACCTGTTTTGTTAGTACTCAAGTATCCGTCTGTTTTTGAAACCGAGGTTCTAAAATCTATCCTTTGCAGTCCAAGATTTCACTAGTACACTTGCACACAACTATGCCGGAATAATTTAAATTAAAAAAAAATGTTATGTTATGTTATGTTCTATGCGAATTCCTAATAATCCCTTTTTTCTTTGATAGGCTCGGGATAATGCCCGAGCAGCGCTATGCCTTTTTCAGCAAGTGACCACACACGCGGAGTGGTTTCGTATTTGTTTTAGAACAATATTTTTAAAAACACATTTTTGATAAACAGAACCTCGAATGGTTTTCTGTCAGAAAACGTAAAAATACTCTTCTGTCCCACTGCGGCCCGATTTAGAGTTTGTTGACAAAACACCTGCAGTTACCATGGAATCGTATAAATTTTGCGATCTATCGGACAACACTTGAACTCCGTGTGTCTCCCAAATTTAATGAAGTGTGATTGATTAATTGATCGATTTTCTTTTCCGGAGTGCACAAGCTTTTAGAGAAGAGGAATCTTAGTTTTTATTTTACCTAAAGCAAGGAAATATAAAAAGGAAAAATGTAATCCAGAAAAAATAGTGAGTATTTCTCTATTTTTTTTTTGAAAATCGGGTTTGTTCTAAACCGCAATTATTTTGAGGCTTTTGGAATAGATGACTGCACCAGAGTTTTTATTTTGAAGAAGAATTAATTGAGAGTTTTGACAAATACTTCAGCTATTTTTGTTAAGAATTTAAAAATGATCACTCCTGCAAAATTTCAACCAATTCTGATGTTTAGTTTTCCTTGTGCAATCTGGCAAATGATTAAAAAATTTAAGAACAAGGCGTTGCCAGTTGTACCTTTTTTTACTTAAAATCTGGGAAACTATAGCCTTAAATGTCTCAGAAGTATGTGCTTTTTATATGCTCCATAAAATTAGAGGAAAACTAAAGAGTTTTTACTTTTTTAGAGATTTTTTAAAAATTTTATGGGCTCGCTAGCTTTACAAAAACCTACCAAAAGTAAAAAAATGTTAGTTTTTTTTTTGTATTTCCATGGAGCACATAAAAAGCACACAATTCCGATATGTTTAAGGGATATTGTCAACCTTTATTTAAGGTCAGGCCTGCTAGATTTCTATAAAGCTAGCGATCCAACAACTAGCGAGCTCACAACTAGCGAGCCCACAACATTTTTTTTAAACTACTTTAAAAAGTTAAAAGCTTTTATATTTTTCTGGAGCACATAAAAAGCACATAATTCTGAGATATTTAACAGATATTTTTAACCCTTATTTAAGTTTGGGCTCGCGAGCTAAAAAATCAAAGAGCACAAAATTTTTTAAAAGGGGACGAATTTAGGCTGACGGAGTTCAGTTAGAAGATGTTTTTGAATTTTGACGAAAAGTAGCATAATTTTCAACTTTGGTTTTGGTACCGAGCCCTTATCTACACCTCATTTTAAATTCTCCAGACCAATTTTAATATGGAGGCTGACATTTCAGAAGCTAAAGGTGCGAGTTGATATTACTCAAAATATCATTCTTTGATCACTATAAAATACTATTAATTACTGTCAGAATCAAATTCATTTACTACAAAAATCAATTCTCGCTGAGATGTTCATTTTCCGGCGCAGGAACTAATGGTATTATCCTCAAAGCTAGGGTTTTATTGAATGGAATCATCATCATGTTGAAAATAATAATACAAAAACATTAACAGGTGCGCAATGAAATTGCCGTAATTAGTGTGCATAAGGTAGATACAGATTCTGATTAGTAATCCTCTTGTTGATTATTATTGTTTATTTCGAATGCAATCTTAGATTAAAAAGAGACAAGATACCTGACACTTACGGAGACTTTGGTTATATTATTATATGGAACAATGTTTACCTTTCTATTGTTTACAGTAAACACACCAGTGGCGTACCTACCTACTTAAATATAAATTTACACATGAATTATATTATTAAAATTTTACATTAATATGAAATTTTCAAAATAATTTAAATGACATGCAAAAAATAATTCTGCCAATTTGAGCTTAGGAAGCTACCAAAAATAAATGTTTGTAGTGGTTTTATATTAAATAAATTCATTACAAAATTTGCATATGATTTATTGCAATTTCAATTTTCAACATAATAAAATTATACGAAATATTAAAAAACACAGTTCACATCACCTGGAACATCAAGAAAAAAAAATAATATTACCTACTAGCTAAAAATTATGTTATTGTGTTTGTGAAATGTTCCTCATTCAAGCAAATGTCATTTTAATCTCCTGTGTAGCACAGAGGACCTAGGTAGTCTGTGGTTATAGGGGCCTTTTTTACATGGGAAACATATAGGTAAAACTATATGATTTTATGTTTATTTAATTCCACAGAAGCAATATTTTATTTGAAATAGAAAATTTAAGTAGGTACTTATAAATAACACACCTTGTTCTAAAGAGCCAAGTTTTAACTAAGGTTTACTTCTATTTAGAAAACAATCCCAACACATATCAAGAGACAGTAAACTGGCACATCTTATGCTAATGTGTAAGTTTAAGAATTATATTAAGGTATATAATGTAGGTATGCTGTCTCGATGCAAAAATTTTTTAACCTGAGCAAAGCGAGGAACCAACTATGATTTTATTTCAAAATTTTTACTATAATTAAAATTATTTCAAGAAGTCTTACAATTACTGAAAATAAAGAAAAATTTTACAAAATATTCAAAGCATTTTTGTTTTATAGTACCTTATAATAATATACTATATTATTAAGGGCTATAAAACGCGTGCTAAATTTCTGTTGAATCAGATTCTTCTTATGCCAGACATAGTGCAATTTCCCCAACAATTTCATACTAAAAGTTAAAACATGAACAAAATTATGTTATAGTCTTTATAAAAAAACCTTCGAAAATATCTTATTTGCGCATTATGCTTTATTTTATCGTCTTTATAAAAAAAACCTCGAAAAAAACCTGACAAAAACCTTTGAAAATATCTCATTTGATGCATTGAAAAAAAAAAAAAAAACCTGTTGGTTGATATTTTAATCTAAGGATCTACTCATTTAAGTATACTTCATAAACTTTTTTTTATTTTCTGTGTACTTAGCGGCATGTACCGCCACTGACTGATTTCACTAGCTTCCCCTTTGTTTTCAAAACAGTGGACGATTTTTAAAAAACACTATAAACGTTTTTTGACAAAATGTGGTTTTAAAAAGACTTCCAAACTGCTTAAAACATCCTGAAATTTTAAAATAAATAACACTCATGCTCATGTCAATAAAAATATCATCCAACCGTCTGCGCTCTGCCGACTTTCCCCGTCCACAAGCCAATCACGACCTAAAGTGGCTGACACAGAATTCTCTGTCCCTATCGTTCTAACGTCGTTTAAAAGGATAGAAAACTAATCGATATTTCTCACCTTTGTTTTGTTTTGATTTTATTTGTAAATAAACAGTGGTTATTATTTGCTAAGGAGTTTTTGTTGGACCAGATATCTTGTCTCCTTTAAATCTAAGAAGGCAATGATGTAAATAATTTAGAACTCATGCAAAAGTTAGGAACTTTAACTAACCATTGTACCGTTGTTAAGATGAGGAGCTAAGTCCAAGTTAAACATTAAATATCTTCAGCTTAAGGTTGAAGCGCTTTCCAAGAAATATCTTTTCTTCCAAGCACGAGCAAGTTTTTCATTAGTAACACTCATGGTCCTTCAATGATTCCTAATGTGTTAAGGTTGTTGACTTTCCTATAAGTTCCTGCTAATTGTAAAATTAAAATTAGGCTTGTTTCTTGCCCGCTTTTTTAGAGCTCCTACCTAGCAAACACAAATCGTCGGCATTGAATCGGGCCAATGTCGACAACGTCGGCAATGTGTCGGCATCGGCAACTACACTCTGGCCCGATGTTGATCAAATTGCGATTTTCAGTTTTCGGTCAACAATCGGCAACTGACGGAGGTTGTGACTGTCCATTACTACAGTCGACTTTATGCCGATACCACTTTAGGACCGACGATGGTCCGATTAAAACTTTGTTTAATAGGTCGAAAATCGGTAACTGACGATGGCCCGATTTACTATAGTCGACTTTATGCCGAGGACCACTTTATCTGCTTTATTTGATTGGTCGAGAATCGGCAACCGACGAGGGTCCGATTATGTCACCTTAAAATTTTTAAACTGCTTAATAGTTTCTTTCTAGTATGTAAAGATGGCGCTAATATCACTATGTTCCCTGTATAGTGGAAGATAATATTATACATATAATGAGCAAAGATATTTAAAAACTAGAATGCGGACTTGACAAGATGGTGGTACTTTTCTACAAGAATCACCTCTTCTGCCACTTAAACGAGCCCGACTGGTTAAGCACCCGCATTATCGAAATTTTGTAGTTTGACGGATCTTCGTCAATCACCGACATCGGCCCGCTTTGAGAGACCGATCTGGGGCCTTATTATTATCCACCCATTATCGGATCTTTGTAGTTTTCCATTGTCGGACCGCTTTAAGCTACCACCGACGGACCTTCGTCAATCGCCGTCGTTGGACCGCTTTAGGAAACCAATGTCGGACTTAAACAGTTTACCGATGTCGGGCCGAGATCTACTTACCTACGTTAGACCGACCAAATTAAGTAGTTATGGGCGGATGGTCAGTACCATGTGGTTAAACCATATCGGACCTTAATCGTACGGCGACGGTATGCCGATGTCAGCAAAAAGTAAAATTTACCATTGGTCCGACGACGGGCCACAGTCTAACGCTGCATCGGCAAACATACATTGGGCCTACATCGAAAAGCGGACAAAAAATACTGCTGGTCCGATGTCGTAAATCGACATCCTGCCGATGACGACAAATTCGGCAATCGACATCCGACCGACGAAGGGCCGAAGGAACCGTGTTTGCTGGGTAAGTACATCTGATTAATTAGTTTTCAGGAATTGCCATAAATTGGCATGCTTATGTGTTTTAAGTTTACTGGACCCATAAATAATGTTACTTTCTATAAACATGGACTAAAAGTGAGTAATCTGGTTTCATCTTGTGGATTTTTTAAGACACCTTTACACTTTAAAGCAATAAACTTTTGCTAAAATTCTTGGGTCGCGGTCAACTATGAAATAAAATTTATTTTTCTGATGTTTGGGTCTATTTTGTGTTAAACCATTTTCCAAGAAATCTGTAGCTATTTAAAGATCTTTTTAAATAATAATATTATTGTGGGTTTTTGTGTTAAATTTACAGATGTTGCACGAACTTAAGTACATCTTAACTTGTAGAAATAGGAATTTCACCATCATTTTTTTTTTAATTACTCGGTCAGGAATTAACTTACGATATGCTACATCAATGAAAAAATTAATATTGTCTGAATGGATTACCGCATGACTCTTATTATTAAGACAATTGCATCTTTTGCAAAATGGCTACAGCTCCAGATCGACCCTAAATGTATGTATATGCCTCACCTAAACAAGTTGCAAGCGTCCCAAATCAACAAAATCAGTCGCGATATGGTGGCCATCTCCTCGCCCTATCCCTATTAGAGTTGTGGCGCAATATCACGGCGAGGATTTTACTACAATAGGGTGGGCCAAAAAATCTTGCAGACTTTTAAATTGGCTACAACTTTTGATCGAATAGCTCGATTTCAAATTTTCCGATCCGGTTTAAAATTTGACATTTCGCAAAAATCCAAAATGGCGGACCGTTTTGAATATCTAGTAATTGTCACTCCCCTGCTGGCACTGGAGAAAATCTAGGTCATTGCGACAAAAGCCTTATATATGCTTTCTATACCAAGGCATTTTAAAACGGTCCGGCCATCTTGGATTTTTAGGAACTGTCAAAATTTGGATCGGATCGGAAAAGTCCCATGTCTTGCCTTTTTAAAAAGTCAAAACGTTTTAAAATCGACCGATTCGATCAAAAGTTATAATTATACCCTTTATTATAGCTCGAGGTATTGACCATTTTTGGGAATGCATTGGGACGGTTATACAACGACATCGCGACGGTAATGATTACTCTTGATATAAGAGTTGTGTCGTCGCGGGTACTAAACGGACACGTTATCCCGACGTTCTGTTTACCACATAAAGTAGTATTTTCGACTTTATAGGGTTTTTATAGGTTTTCTCTTTCCCACGTTAATAATTAAAAATATGTTGATCTTTTTCTAAACAAAATATGTGAAGAGATGAGAGAAAATAAAAATTTTATTCATATCATAACCTATACCAAATAATTACCATTTTATTAACCACTTTTCTGAAGTCACAACATCTTAAACTCATAAACGCACAGCACTTTACTGATTAAAAATGCTGATTTTTTGATAAAAAGAAACGCGCGCCAAATGTTCATAAAAAAAATCGGAATTATTTGAGGTTAGGATTTCCAAATTAAATGTCTTTCGAGTTTTAATATGTTTTATTAACTAAATATTAATATTTTTTGGTACATGCAACAAGTAATCAGTGATTTAATGAGGTATTTTTAAATTTTGATTTGAATTCAATGTTTAATAGAAGTAAATCGCGATAACTCGTAGGCAACGTTTTTCACATATCGTCGCCTTAGATGTGAATTGTCCTAATCCACAAAATATTCAATTTTGAGTTAATGATAGTAACTACTTTAAAATGGTTCAAATTTCATGTTGACCAAAGCTCTAACCTTCGTTTACTTTTTTACTTATTACTTTTCGTATGATAGCAAACAAAGAAATAACTATTCTTATGCCACAAAAAATGTTTAATCTTCTTTTAGTCAAAAGTAGTGTTATATGGATTACTTTCATTCACATCTATCTACTGCGTGGTAGATACCCAACTAGCAATTTTGAGTTGTGCAAGTTGTAAAAATTAGAATTGCACTAATTTTAAACGTTGTTTTACAGATAAAGAATAGTTATCATGGCGACGGTCGATAACGTCGACTATTATACGACGCCTAAACGTTTATCACAACTTCAGTCGCCATCACAACTATTTATGACCGTCTATTGTACTAACAGTAATTCCTTAGTTGTGAAGGCGCTGACTACGAACCGGTGTGTGCTAAACCAAAAATTAATCAATTTACTCCCCGTTTTCTGGCCGGTTTGTTGGAAACGCGGGCGCGCCTGTTTTCATCTAACCAATTTTTCTGTTAGGTTTGCAACAAACCAATTTTGGAGCACTGCTGTCTGTCATACAAACGTCAATTAATTCAGTAAAAGTAACTAAGAAGTGTTTTGTAAAGTTTCTATTCGTTTTGTTTGAACATTTTGCACTATGAAAAGGAACAAATTGTATAAATATTCTTCGATATTTTGACATGTGACAGCTGTCATTGAAGGTGATTCCCCAGTGTGTCAGAAAAAAAGAGAAAGGTCCTGTGTAAACAACAAGGACGGAAATTAAGTGAGCAGCAGAAAGCCAAACTGTGGAGCAATTTCGATTGTGTAAAAATTGAGGCGTGTTTGCATCTTTTAAGTTAGGGGATCGGTTCAAAACACAGTTAAGTAGTTAAAGCAGTCGAGACACGGGATTCTTTTGGTTGTCATAGAAACTAATAAGTGCCGCCATGATTGATTGTTAAAACCATTGTATGCTAATTTGTAAACAAACATTAAAAATTATTTTTTTGCTTTTTTCTACAATAAACTAAGATCTTTTTGCATATAAAAATCCGTATTTTGTTCTTAGGAATCCTAAGCAACATCTTTAGAGGATTTTCGAAGCGATTTTTAAATCATGATTTTTTTTTTAATTTCATAAAATCATCTTAATCGAGGGCGCGCTTGTTCTTTAGAGCTACGAACTGTACATTTGACAGTAAACTAATGCCTGTTTATATATTTTGGCATTGGTTCGCATGTTATGATGATGCAAAACATGATATATGACATAGAATATCATTTTATTTTAATAATATTATGGTGTTAGAAATAGTTTAATTTGTAGTCGAATAGTGTATTTATCATTTTACGTAGTGAATAATATTTTGGACAAATAATTGTACTCCAAAACCCATTGAACTATTACTTCAACTGTAGTCGCGATCGCGACGTTGACTCAACCAAAAAACCATCCACCAAATTGGTGCAAAAGTGGGCGGTGTTTGAGTAAAAGTAAACGTTGCGACGCAACGTTGGCACGCGGTGCACAATGTTGAGACGTCGACAAATTGCTAGTTGGGTAGGCGACCGTGTACTCTTCATGACTTTGTAGTTTTGTATTGAGTAGGGGCTACTGAATTACAACCAAATTAATATTAGTAAGTCGTTGTCTCGTAAAAGTAATATTAAAGAAATTAAATCTGTCAACTATGAAGTAAGCCTCGGACTGTAAAGTTTTTTCGTGCTTCTGGTAATGTTATAGAGTTATATAGCGGAATATATTACTTTCGTGTATAACTTTATATTTTTACGACTACGTGGTAATCTTCTAACCGTAATAGTGACCACACTAAGTGACATTAATGACCTTTTTCCTATAAATAGTTTTTTGTAGGAAATATTACTACGCTCTAACACATTTTTGGTGGCAATGACAATGGCATCGGTAAAATTGACTATAATTCTTGCTTAAGTTTAAAAGGGGTAAATCTCAATAGTCCAGCCAGTAAAGTAGCACACTCACAGATAAATTATAGTGCAATTTTTTGATAAGCGCACTGACATAATTTTTTTGGATCTCTATTTGATACATTGTTTAAGACAGCGACAATAAATATGTAAAAAAAGTCAAGTCATTGATTGTTTCAACTGTTTCTTCAAATTGACAACAACAAATTATTTGACATGCGAACTGTTGACAACAAAGAAATACGTTTTCAGAGGAAAAAATGAGGTCGGTCTGCTCATCAAAACATTGGACTATATATGTAGTATGGGCGAGTTTGTAAATTCAACATTTTTTTGATAGCGGTGGAACATTGGTGCCAACATTCGGTTGACAGATGGGTTTGACATCCATTTGACATCTAGCAGTGATGAAATGTCGTTGTTCCATCGAATACAAAAAGAACTCGCTGCGATGTAATCAGCTGAAAGCGAATAACCACACTTTAAAATGATAAATTCATACCTCAACTTCGGCTCGATAAAATCGTAAATGTGACTTAAAGGCACTCATGTTGGAGGGTTTTCTCAACATAGTCTTCAATGCAATAACTTTTTTGCTTCAAATTTATTATGATGTCTAGCTCATCATCAGAGTTTTTACCTGAACTGTCTTGCATTAATTTTATGTCTATGTCTTGTGTAAAAAAATGTCTTGATTTGAGTAGGTTAAAAAAAACTGGAAAAAATAAATAAATAACCAAGTAGGGTTAAGTTTAATCCAACTACGATTTTCCACCGACTCCCGAAAGCGATGGCGATCGGTGCCAACATTTGGTTAGATTAGTGAAATCCATGCCAAATTGCTATTATTGGACTGGTGAAATCCATGAAAAATTTATGAACTCTTTTGTTGGCACCGGTGGATCCACCGGTGCATTTACAAACTGGCCCTTTACCTCTTGTTTACTTACTCCTAAATTGTAACAATTTTTCAAAATGGGCATCTTCATCGTAAACCAATCGCTTGAAAAGCAAATGACCTTCAAAGGCTAAAGCTATAATTTCTTTACTGTTAACATTTATTTGGATATGCATCAAGGCCGTATATTACATTTTTTACGACAATGTTTAAGTTTCGGGGAATTTTCTCTTTTTTAGTTGCAGGACCTTAAGTTTTATTTCAACCAAAAAAACTGGTGTTTTGACGTTTATGTATTGCAGCTGAAAGTAAACGTTGCGTTGACGTTGCACAATGCAAATGTTTCTTTTGTTTGGTGGAATTAAAATGTGTACACACCCGACTAAAAAACGTATTTTTAAATAGTTTTTAAGTTTCTTCCTCAGGAGTACCTCAAGGGTCCGTTTTGGGCCCTTTACTGTTTGATATATTCATTAACGATGTGACTCTTAAGCTTAAGTCAATGGTTCTTTTATATGCTGATGATTTAAAGCTTCTTTTCCGTATAAACTCAATAAGTGACTGTTTGAAGCTTCAAGAGGACCTGGACACTCTCATTGCTTGGTGTAACCTTAATAAACTTTCCATGAACATCGACAAATGTCAAGTACTCTCTTTCAGTTTACAAACCAACCCCATTATATATAATTATTCAGTAAACCAAACAATCTTATCCAGGCCTGACTCATTTCGAGATCTGGGAATAATCTTTGACAACTTTCATTCACAAAGCACTATGAAACCATATCCTCCGAAACTACCAAAACCTTCGAATTTATTGCTAGACTAAGTCGTGAATTTCAAAACATTAACACTCTTATAACTCTATTTTACTCTTTTATCAGGTCGACATTAGAATATGCCTCGGTAGTTTGGTCACCTGAATATAACACACATATTGAAGATCTAGAAAGAGTTCAACGAAGATTTTTAAAATTACTGTATCTAAAAACTCATGGTACCTATCCCCCTCAAGGTTATCCAGAGGCAAATTTGCTGGAAATGTTCAAATTTCAATCCCTTGCTGATAGAAGAACATATTTCTCTCAAGTCTTTCTATTCAAGATAATTCATACCCAGATAGATTGTCCTGATATATTAAACAAAGTCAAGTTTCTTGTTCCACGTCTATAATCACGTCAAAATCTTACTTCTTCTCTCCCAAGAGCTCGAACAAACAAATTACTTTTTTCTCCACTCCAGATAGTACATAATTTCCCTCCTGTCGCGCCTTTATCTAATCTGTGATTTTATTAGGTTTGTTCAGTGTTTTTTATTGTTTGATTTTATATTTTTTTTGTAAGTGTTTCATAGATTGTATGACTTTTATATACATTTTTTGTAAACTTTGATTAAGTAGGTACCTTAATGTAATTAGGTTTAGCGAATTATGTACTTTTTCCTGCTTTGTAATTGGGTATTTTGTTAAGCAGTGTATCAATAAATAAATAAATAAAATAAACTATTGATTTGATTTGATTTGTCTCAACAGCAAGTTTAGGTCTTGAAATCCCTGACACTGCAGCTTTTTAGCTTATTGTATTCTCTTGCTGTGTGCCTTCCTAATCTAAGAGGTTTGACAACCTCGCGAGGAGCAGCAGCCATTTATTAGGTTTCTCTGGCAGTTAGCTTCTCTGGAGGGGTCGTTCTCCAGGAGGTTTTGTGTTCTGTAGAAGGTTAGTGCTGGGCACTCAAATATAATGTGAGCGGCTGATTCGTCATCTCATCACATAGTCTGCAGATGGGTTCGTCTCAACTCAAAGATAATGTGAGCGGCTGATTCGTCATCTCATCACATAGTCTGCAGATGGGTTCGTCTCTATAGATTACCATTCTATGCAGGTGTTCTCTCAATGCACAGTGACCGGTTAATAGCCTCGTCACTTGTCTGATTTCTTTCCTATTCAGTTTAAATATTTCACATGTGAGTGGTGTTGAAGGGGATGCCACCATTCTTTTGCTGTGGTTTTGCCCCGATATTCAATGCCAGTGGTTTCGATGTTCTTCGTCCCCTATCGCTTGATATAGCCACGTATCGAGGTTTTTGGAATTCCAAATACAGGTTCAGGTCTTATAAATGGTCTTTCTGATCCTCTTCTTGCTAGAGAATCTACGTGTTCATTACCTGCTACCCCTGTGTGCCCCAGCACCTACGCAAGGGTGACTCTATTGTGTTTCGCTAGGGTTAGGAGGGTTTGAAGGCAAATCCACACTAATTTTGAGTGAATTTGTTGGCATGTCAGAGCTCTAATAGCTGCTTGACTGTCTGAGAAGACTGTTATATCTTTGCTGAGATATCTTCTTCTCAGGTTTTTCCGCAGACAAGTCTCTATGGCATGTATTTCAGCTTGGAATACTGTGGTATGTTTCCCCAGAGATGCAAACCAATTTGATCTTGGGGGTAGGCCATATACTCCCGCTCCTGATCCACTGTCCATCTTGGATCCGTCGGTATACCATACCAATTTTCCTGACTGGACTAGTGATTTCTCCGTCTTGTTTTCCCAGGATAGCTGGGTCTTAAACCGCTTGTTCGTGTTGATTTTCGGAGTCATGATATCACTCCCCATCTCTAGCAGCGAGTTGGTGACAATGCTCGCAATCTTGGTATGTCCCAAGTGGTTATCATACCAGAACTATTAGTTTTATATATTTTATTTAATCGTTTTCGTCCGCTAAATATGACAAATATAGTCAAATTTATCAGAATTCATTAAACAGACTATCTCTTTTTTTTCAAGCTCTTGGTAAGGGTAAGAAGCATTTCTCGATCAAAATTTTAAATTTGCGGTCATACTCTAGCGTTGATTATTTCCACCAGCTTTCAAAGTAGCGTTGTGCTTTATGTGACCAAAACGATTCAAGACTCGTCGTCGTCTTACTCTTTAGAAGACTTTTATTCTGACGGGACATTTAGTTTTTATTAAAGGAGTCGAATGAGAATTGCCGACGTTTGGAAAGTGGGAAAAGAACACATTTAGACTGTTTTCATATCGTACTTAATGCACATCCTGAGTATATTTTGGAATAATTCGAGTTGTGAGTGAAAATTTTCACTCTGAATGAGTTAAATTTTACTCACAATTTTCCCAAAGCAGATCCAATAAGAAAGAAATCGTTTACTCAAAATTCTCCTGAAACAGGTCCATTCCCAATGATATTTTTTAGAGTGTACGTATCGAAAACCAAGCATCTTGTTATTTTATATATCACGCTCTTTGTCAGCACAGAGAACAGGCTCTATGAAAGAAAAAGGAGGCAACCTTTTCAATACGTATTGAGTACAATGTGAAAACATACTAATTATAAAGGGAATAGGAAGCAGTAAAATTGCAACTCACAAATGAGCTTTGTGCCTTGATTACCGTTTTATCTAAATAACACGTACTTTAACCGACTGTTTTTAATTCTCCCTTGAGTGATTCTCTCTTTATCAATGGGTGTGCGAAAGATGGAAACATCTGGTATCCCTATCTATAGTAATAAAATAATAGATAATGCACATCTTAACTGCGAACAGGGTCTGACCATAAACGGCATAAAAATCAACCAACTAAAGACGCATTTACACAGACAAACTTTCCTTTGATGTGGAAATGCCGACAAACATTTACACGAGCCTCTTGAGCAAAATGCTCAAAGAAATGTTCGAACAAAATCTCGTACAAAAAAACACACGTAAATTTTGGAGAGAATCTTGAGCAAAATTTGTTTGAAGAATTGGGGCTATAAAAATTTCTTTACAAATTTAAAATATATATTGTTATCGGAATTCATTGAACTTAACTGAAAA
Source organism: Oxystoma pomonae (assembly GCA_963921995.1). NCBI lineage: Eukaryota > Metazoa > Arthropoda > Insecta > Coleoptera > Brentidae > Oxystoma > Oxystoma pomonae. The sequence goes on from OY998168.1 coordinate 95,470,179, forward strand.
TAGAAAAACAAAGTTTTGAAATAAGGTACTTTTAATCAAGTGCTTTCCGACGGAAAAACGATTCGATGCCGAAATTCACATTTTACCTCATAAGCAACTTCGATTGATCTGATTTTTATAGGGGATATGCCAGTATATTTGTAAGTTTTTTGGGGTTGTAAAAAAAAACGAGAATAAAAAAAATTATAATTGGCACTTATTTATTGCTGTTGCCTGTAAAATGTAATGATAAAAATTTACGTTTAAAACAATATCCCTTTATTTTACTTCCTAGTTTAGTCTTTTACAATAATAATTAAGTCAAATTAAAAAACATATATACATTTTATTAAATATCAAATATATGAACAAAAGCACGTTCGGTTTAAATAATACCCGTTTATTACCCACTTTTACAACCCTACGAACCCGACCCTTGTCTAAAAAATATAATTTAGCAGTAATTTAGTAGACTGTGTCGCCGATCTATCATCCCGAGTTTTGGATTTCGCAGGTAGTAGGCCGGCCACTCTTTTGAATCGCAATGTTGCCTTTTGCATATTGTTGGTTCAGTGTCAGTAATCGACCTTGATTATTACATTAAATTGACAATAAATATCTATATCTTCAGCATTTTGCTTTTTTAAGCAACCCTTGGGACCTTAAACTAACTAGGTAAATCTGGTGTGAGGAATTAAAAAAAAAGCAATAAAAGCTAAAGGTAAAGTAAAGCTACAAAAATCCCCCTCCCCACCACTCCTCATAGTCGTGAGGCGGGGATTACCGCTTAAAAGTGCAATTTTTGAGTTTTTTTCCGATATTTGAAAAACTCAAAATTTTTTTGGAAAATAGTAATTTTCCTGGGTTTTTTTTTTGACTTTAGGAAAAAAACCCTTGGAAATAAAAAAAAACTCGCAAGAAAATTCCAAAAAAAACCACGGGCAAAAAAACCCGGAAAAAACCCTAAGAAAAAAATATTATAAGTAACCCTAATCCATGTGACAAAACTGATAGTAGAGGCAATAATAATGTTTCGCTTGCCGTCGGCTTTTTTTCACAAAAATTTTAAATAAAAGTTGGTGTTCCATTTTTTTAAAGAATTGAGATCACTGATCATTGATGTGAAATTTTATTTATTCTCATCTTTAAAAATATGTTTCCAAAATAGCAATAATTTGCTCAAAAATTTACCCGAACAAAATGTTCAAAGAAAAGCTCACAAAAATGTTCACGCAAAAAATTTTAGATATTTTGCACGAGCTTTTATTTGAGCATGTTCGTCTGTGTAATTGCGCCTTACGATATGCCGACGACACAACAAAATGGATGGTCAGATCCAACGAGAAGAACATTAGAGGCATGTTAGAAGTAAATGAGCCGTAAGTTGAACGCGTGGATTCATACAAATATTTGGGTTTCCTCCTCAATGAGAACTGGGACAACATGCAAGAAGTAAACAGGCCAGGTCGTCTTTTATTAAAATGAAATCAGTGTTGTGTAGTCGCGACCTTAATATCACTCTCCGAATTCGTGTGATTCGGTGTTGTGTTTTTAGCATCTTCTATTATGGCATGGAAGCATGGACACTGACTGAGGCCATGTGCAAAAAGTTAGAGGCATTCGAGATGTAGTGTTATCGCCCTAAAGATATCCTGGATGGGAAGAGTAACTAATGTGGATGTTTTACTTAGAATAAATAAAGATATTGAAGTTTTATTCACCATCAAAAAACGAAAATAGAAAAAATTGCTAATAGAGGGCAAAATTAAAAGCAGAAGAGGACCGGGTCGTAGACGGATATCATGACTTAAAAATCTTCAACAATGGTGTTAGTACTACGAAACTTTTCCGAAAAGCAGTGGACAGGGTACAGATTGCGTTGATGGAGAAGAAGAAGAATCCTAACTAAGTACAACCCGTCCTAATTAATTCCATATGATAATAATACCTATACATAATAATAAACAACAATTCAAACAAAGATAGTCATGTTTATTTCTGAAACCTACAATACACAAACAGGCACTGCAAGTTGCATATCCACTCGTCTCGATCACAACTACGTTTGACTGTTTCTTAGGTGCACCAACAAAAGCAAAAAACCATAATTGCAATTAAAAATTGAATCTATCTTCAACTTTCTGAAACTGCATATTATATAAACGTATTTTTGAACCTTTTCACCATATTTGCAACGTTTGGTGCTGGTCAACATTTCCACCGCAACGTGGCTGCAAAAAACGCAACCAACGGGCGAGTTTTTAAATCCACCGTTGAATCCACCGGTGCCAACAATAGAGATAGAGTTTTTAAATCGCCGACTGTTGGAACCGATGCCTACTATTATCCACCGACCCCAAAGATTCGTGGAAAGGTTTGATGGATGATGTAACCTCAAAAACTACCAGCTAAGGGTTTATTTTTTTTGTGATCAGAAAGAAACTAGTTCCTCTAATGATGAGCACCTGGATTTAATTTTAACTTCGCGACGAAAAAGACATGTTAATAATAGATAATCTATGTTATTTCTTTTTAAATAAAATCAGCTTTTAAAAAAACAGCGGTTATGTTAGTATCTGTCAATTGCGTTCTTAGTTTTTTTCGGTGAAACATTGGACATCCACCGATGCTGACGTCACTCCATTAATTTCACCAAACTGATGCAATCGAAGTCGCCAAGGTGGTAAATTTCAGTGGACTTTAAAAACTCGTCCATCTCTCACTTACAAAACGTACGGTGGTTATGAAAAACCGCATTAAACAGATGTCAGGTTGCATGAACCTCGAGAGAGGCGAATTGCTGAGTATACGTGGATTCCAGCTGGCTGCTCGTAAAAGAAAGGCGATACGATGCATGTCGATTCGCGTTTTGACCGAATAAGGGAAAGCTTTTCACCAGTGCGTAAATTTTAAATTTACGGTCTTAATTAAATAGGTACAGTAAATACTAATAAAACTGAATTATAAATTGATTTAATGGCAATTTGTATTTAAGTTCAACATGAGGCAAACGCAATTTACAGTTTTCAACCAGAACGATAATTAAGGATTTGAGTTAATTATGGGTCATTTTTAAACCCTTGTTTTTCAAATTTATATTTATCCATTTATTTATTTACGGACAAAATATTTTACAACAACAAGCCCAAATGACTTTTTATTCTGTTTTTAAAACTATTAAGTGAAGATCCAAAAATACTAATTTGATCACTGTATGATAGAACCCTATTTGCAGGTATTAAGGTCCGAGTTATTGGCTCATTCATACCATAATTAGTCCTATGAAAAGGAACATGAAATATTTATTGATTATTTCTATTGTTATTTAATGGAACTCTAAATCTAAAAGGAGCCAATAATTCAGGGAAATCTTTTGCTAAATTAATTACCTTATATAAAAAGCACACAAAGACTCTAAACTCATCAGGTTTAATTTTTGCCGTATTATACCATGCCGCTGTCCTTAAAAATTTATTTTGGACTCTTTCAATTTGTGCAGGTGACCAAACAATAGATTCCAACTCAACAATTGGTCTAACCAAACTGACAAATAGCATTTCAAAAGTAAAATGGAAAAATCAACTGATGATCGTTACACGAAACCGAGCATCTTCTTTTCTTTCGACGTAATTATATTAATATGAGTAAAAAATGGTAATTTACTGTCCAGGTATATTGCTTGATCTCTTATTTCAATTGAAATAAATTGTAGGGGTATTAATTTTATAATCATAAACAATCGGACTGTTGGTTTTTGAAAATGTTACTTTGTAACATTTCTTTACATTTATGTCCATTTTCTTGTAATGATTTAGATGTTGATATAATTCTGAAAATGCTTAACTTCTACATTTGAACTTAAAGGGAGAAAGAATTTAATATCATCTGCAAACTCAAGCAATACATATGTTATCTTTAGAACTTAGTCCATTAGAAATACACAAAAGAGAATAGGTCCGCAGTGCGATCCCTGCGGGACTCCCGAAGGAACTGCAATCTCCTCAGAAATCACAACTGATAGAAATCTACCCTCTACCGTCGATTTAATAAAAGTCAAAAAGGATTCTGAATAACCAACAACTTTCTTTGTGTTACAAATAGTTAAATATGGGCATTCGGTACCCTCGCTTAGACTCATTCTGTGCAATGCTTAAAATATGCGGCATATAGGCCAACCGTTGTCCAGATTTCTTGCCTCGTAAATCAATGAGTTTCTCGGCCCTCTTCTTGCAGCGTTCTGTAACTATTTGAATTGAGCCAGTCCTGGAGGGCGGTCCAAGTGGCGGCTAATTTTTTAGCGACCCGTTTTTTCGGTATCTGGCGGTACACGCTGGTAGCATCATATCTTGTGTGGTTGCTACCATGAATTGTTTTATTAATAGAGTCACCCCTAAATGCACCGTAGGCACCTAATCACGACTGGTTATCTAATCCATTCTTTTTCTCTCTTGATCCCACATAAATGGACAAAGAGGAAGCATAGATTAGCTAAACTAATCCGAATATTTTTACGGTGCATCTGGGGGTCACTGCGCCAGACGATAAATTTGCTGACGTCTGTCATTACAAGCTTTTATTTAACTTTACCTCTATGTATGTATGTTTGAATCAAATCTTGAGATATTCGTTTTAAAATTCGTATACTTTACATTTGTCCCGAGTAAATTGTGCATTATATTAACTTTAATTTTCAACTTCAACAACAAAGATTCAGTTTGTTCGATTTCAATCAAAATTGGCATTACAGAGGTTTTTAGGGAAGGATATTATAAATTTTTAATCAGATTTGAAAATTTAAATATGGTGGATTCAAAATGGACGATTAATATAAAAGAAGTTTTTTCAAATACAAGCTTTTATAAAATATAAAGTCCACTAAAAAGCAGAAAATAATTTTTAGCATTTTGATATCACAATAATAAAAGCGATCGGTGCAAACTAAAACTAATAATGTCCATCCATTTATCAGAGAAAATGTTAGGGTAGCTTGGGTTGAGTTGGGTTCGATTTACTTACTCTTGCCTTTCTCTGCTTTATAGTGAAATCAGAATGCTAAAAATTATTTTCAACTTTTTATTGCACTTTATATTTTATAAAAGCTTGTATTTGAAAAGCTTTTTTTAGTTTTGATTGTCGAAACACTGGCAATATTGTACAGGTCAAATTTCTTGTGCTTTAGGAGAACTTCAGATATGTGTATTACTGCTAAAAGAGATAAAGGTACTTTTTTATGAAGTTGTGAAAGGTGCTTTTTTATGTTGCCATAACATTCTTTTATTTAGAGGTAACAAATATTTAATTAAAATATATATACAGTAGACTAAAATCCGAAAAAGTAGCTAGAGTTTGATTTATAACACGAAAATTCGCTACAGGGTCGCTTTGAAATTCTGGTCGCTCTAAAGAGAGCCGCCAGTTGAATCGCCTTCTTAAATTATCTCTGCTATCAGTATGAGTTTGAATTTTTGTCAAGCTTTTTTAAACAGGATGCTTCTAATAGTGTTCTAACCATCGTAGGTAGTAAAATTCACAGAAACGCTTTGACAACCAGTTCTTAAAATTCATACATCTATTTACTCAAAACGTTAGCTGGTATTAGCAAAGTTCAGGGAACGTCATAGTTTTAAACATCAATTTATTGAAATGTTAGAAGAATACTCTTTTATAAGTCGTGCACCATGACCCAGTGTTAATAACATAACTGGATAGTCATCTTCTTTTAATATCAATTACCTTATTAAAAATGTAAACAAATAAAATTATTTTGTATCTTTTAGAAAAAAATGTCCATTAGCTGAGTTACGTTATGAAACCTACTTTTTTTAACCCATTAGGATATATATTTCTCTGTTCTCTTTCCAATAAAACAAAATTATGATTGTTTTCCACAAACCAAAACTACACTTTTTTGCACTCGACGCGCGTTTCGCTAACAACGTTAGCATCATCAGGAGACAACAATCATTGTTTATCGTCTCCTGATGATGCTAACGTTGTTAGCGAAACGCTCGTCGAGTGCAAAAAAGTGTAGTTTTGGTTTGTGGAAAACAATCATAATTTTGTTTTAGTGCAACCAAAGGTTCCAAATTCCCAACATAACTCTTTCCAATATTCGAAATAGTCTATATTTTACCATGATCAAGATATTCCATCTAAATGTTTTAGAAAATCGTCGTTACTGTTTAACGGTTCCTATTTTAAAGATAAAAGATTGAACCTTAGTGTGTGGTAGTACTAGAAAGAGAAATGTCTGTAAATTAAAAAAATTACAGGGATCCTAAGCTGAAAATTTTCAAAATAAAGGTAAAATAAATTTTGGTTAATATTTTTTTAATTTTTTAAAATTATAGTATAGTAAGTATTAAGTATAAAGAAATAAATATATTTATAGTGGGGAGGATTTGGGAATAGCTTTTAAAGAAGCCGTGGGGAAGCACTGGTCCTCAGTATGTATAATTTCGTAAATACTCTTAAGAAGCCAGAGTAGTAAAAAATCGATGAATTTACGAACTCCCCTCCTTCTACGCTACTATTATTTACCTGAGTAGCACCAGGCAGGCCAAACCACTGGGCTTTCAGTATCCATAATGTCTTCAAATCTGCAAAATCGCCGCTTCTTAGAATTCTTCTTCTAATCCCAATATGGAGCCTTTCACCAACACACGTTCATAGTATATAGTTCTATGTTTAACTAGGCTTTACTTTGAAGCTCGTTATAACACCTCACTAAATTCACCGTAATATCCTTTCAAAACCTTTTCGGTAGATGATACTTTATTTCGTTCGATTTGGCTTTTGGACAGTTCACTTTTACCCAATGCAAAATGGGATTTTCGTGGCAGAATGCAGCTGTGAAGGAGATCATATATAGAAATTAATTTTGTTTTAAGTTATAAGTACGCGTTTTACGTAAATATGACAAATTTAGGTATTTTTGGTGGTAAATATTGCTTAACGTGCAAAGTTTTAAGGCGCATTTACACAGACAAACTTTCCTTTGATGTTGAAATGCCGACAAACATTTACACAAGCCTCTTCAGCAAAATGTTCAAAGAAATGTTCGAGCAAAATCTCGTACAAAAAAACACACGTAAATTTTGGAGAGAATGTTGAGCAAAATTTGTTTGAAGAATTGGGGTTATAAAAATTTCTTTACAAATTTAAATTTTATAGTTTTATGAGAATTCATTGAACTTAACTGAAAATAGAAAGACTAAGTTTTAAAACAAGGTATTTTAATTAAGTGCTTTCCGACGGAAAAACGATATGATGTCGAAATTCACGTTTTACCTCATAAGCAACTTCGATTGATCTGATTTTTATAGGGGATATCCCAGTATACTTGTAACTTTTTTGGGGTTGTAAAAAAAACGACAATAAAAAAAATATTATTTGGCAATTATTTATTGCTGTTGCCTGTAAAATGTAATGATAAAAATTTACGTTTAAAAGAATATCTCTTTATTTTACTTCCTAGTTTAAAACACAATACAATAATAATTAAGTCAAATTCAAAAACCTATATACATTTTATTAAATCTCAAATATATGAACAAAAGCACGTTCGGTCTAAATAATACCCGTTTATTACCCACTTTTACAACCCTACGATCCCAGACCCTTGTCTAAAAAAATATAATTTAGCAGTAATAGACTAGATTTCTGAATCGGAATGTTGCTCCTTTGTATATTGTTTGTTCAGTGTCAGTAATCGACCTTGATTATTACATTAAATTGACAGTAAATAAAATCCCCTTCCCACCACTCCTCATAGTCGTGAGGCGCGGATTACCGCTTAAAAGTGCAATTTTTGAGTTTTTTGGCGATATTTGAAAAACTCGAAATTTTTTTGGAAAAGAAGGATTTTCCTGGGTTGTTTTTTGAATTTAGGAAAAAACCCTTGGAAATAAAAAAAAACTCGCAAGAATATCCCAAAAAAACCCCCAGGCAAAAAAATCCGGGAAAAACCCTAAGAAAAAAAATATTATAAGTAACCCTAATCCATGTGACAAAACTGATAGTCAAGAATAATGTTTCGCTTGCCGTCGGCTTTTTTTCACAAAAATTTAAAATAAAATTTGGTGTTCCATTTTTTTAAAGAATTGAGATCACTGATCACTGATGTAAAATTTTATTTATTCTCATCTTTAAAAATATGTTTCCAAAACGGATAGCAATAATTTGCTCAAAAATTTACCCGAACAAAATGTTCAAAGAAAAGCTCACAAAAATGTTCACGCAAAAAATTTTAGATCTTTTGCACGAGCTTTTGTTTGAGCATGTTCGTCTGTGTAATTGCACCTTTAAGTATAGCAGTTTTCATACATTTGCATTTCAATGTGGGGATCTAAATGGTATAGCAAAAAATGTCAATTATTAAACTCAGAAAGGATAAAAAAATTTAAATTTCCGGGTTAAACGATAAATTTTGATTTTGTTTATAATGCTGATTTAGTTTTCCTGTAAGAAATTTTGACAATATTACAGATCCAACAGTAACTTGAAACTAAATTACTGACTCCTTAGCTATCCAACTACCAAATAACTTCAAACCTGTATTCAAAATACCAAAAACCTAGGCTTTTACAGGTCTTAGAAAGAAGGGACAGGAAGGAATCACAAAATCAAACTGAAATTAGACAGTGTGGAAGTACCACAGCAAAATTATAGTTCTTTCGATATTACTGACCTTTGTCTTTATGAGAAATCTAAAGGCGCATTTACATAGACAAACTTTCCTTTGATGTGGAAATGCCGACAAACATTTACACGAGCCTCTTGAGCAAAATGCTCAAAGAAATGTTCGATCAAAATCTCGTACAAAAAAACACACGTAAATTTTGGAGAGAATCTTGAGCAAAATTTGTTTGAAGAATTGGGGCTATAAAAATTTCTTTACAAATTTAAAATATATATTGTTATCGGAATTCATTGAACTTAACTGAAAATAGAAAAACAAAGTTTTGCAATAAGGTACTTTTAATCAAGTGCTTTCCGACGGAAAAACGATTCGATGCCGAAATTCACATTTTACCTCATAAGCAACTTCGATTGATCTGATTTTTATAGGGGATATGCCAGTATACTTGTAACTTTTTTGGGGTTGTAAAAAAAAACGAGAATAAAAAAAAAAATAATTGGCACTTATTTATTGCTGTTGCCTGTAAAATGTAATGATAAAAATTTACGTTTAAAAGAATATCCCTTTATTTTACTTCCTAGTTTAGTCTTCTACAATAATAATTAAGTCAAATTAAAAAACCTATATATATTTTATTAAATCTCAAATATATGAACAAAAGCACGTTCGGTTTAAATAATACCCGTTTATTACCCACTTTTACAACCCTACGAACCCGAGCCTTGTCTAAAAAATATAATTTAGCAGTAATTTAGTAGACTGTGTCGCCGATCTATCATCCCGAGTTTTGGATTTCGCAGGTAGTAGGCCGGCCACTCTTTTGAATCGCAATGTTGCCCTTTGCATATTGTTGGTTCAGTGTCAGTAATCGACCTTGATTATTACATTAAATTGACAATAAATATCTATATCTTCAGCATTTTGCTTTTTTAAGCAACCCTTGGGACCTTAAACTATCTAGGTAAATCTGGTGTGAGAAATTAAAAAACAACAATAAAAGCTAAAGGTAAAGTAAAGCTACAAAAATCCCCCTTCTCACCACTCCTCATAGTCGTGAGGCGCGGATTACCGCTTAAATGTGCAATTTTTAAGTTTTTTGCCGATATTTGAAAAACTCAAAATTTTTTTGGAAAAGAATAATTTTCCTGTTTTTTTTTGTGACTTTAGGAGAAAAACCCTTGGAAATAAAAAAAAACTCGCAAGAAAATCCCAAAAAAAACCACGGGCAAAAGAATCCGGGAAAAACCCTAAGAAAAAAATATTATAAGTAACCCTAATCCATGTGACAAAACTGATAGTAGAGGCAATAATAATGTTTCGCTTGCCGTCGGCTTTTTTTCATAAAAATTTTAAATAAAAGTTGGTGTTCCATTTTTTAAAAAAATTGAGATCACTGATCATTGATGTGAAATTTTATTTATTCTCATCTTTAAAAATATGTTTCCAAATAGATAGCAATAATTTGCTCAAAAATTTACCCGAACAAAATGTTCAAAGAAAAGCTCACAAAAATGTTCACGCAAAAAATTTTAGATATTTTGCACAAGCTTTTATTTGAGCATGTTCGTCTGTGTAATTGCGCCTTTACTCGGTAAAGTAAGACGGCTAGGGCATCATAGTCATTCTTTCCATGAACAAGGTGAGCCAAAACCTTATTCATAGTCACGTTATTTTATTTATTTATTCTCATCTTTAAAAATATGTTTCCAAAACAGATAGCAATAATTTGCTCAAAAATTTACCCGAACTATTTGTTTTGGAAACATATTTTTAAAGATGAGAATAAATAACATTTCACATCAGTGATCTCAATTCTTTAAAAAATGGAACACCAACTTTTATTTTAAATTTTTGTGAAAAAAAGCCGACGGCAAGCGAAACATTATTATTGGCTATCAGTTTTGTCACATGGATTAGGGTTACTTGTAATATTTTTTTCTTAGGTTTTTTTCCCGGATTTATGTGCCCAGGGGTTTTTTTGGGACTTTCTTACGAGTTTTTTTTATTTCCAAGGGTTTTTTTCCTAAATTCGAAAAACAACCCAGGAAAATTTTTCTTTTCCAAAAAATTTTTGAATTTTTCAAATATCGGCAAAAAACTCAAAAATTGTACTTTTAAGCGGTAATCCGCGCCTCACGACTATGAGGAGTGGTGGGAAGGGGATTTTTTTTAAAACATATTTTTGTAACTTTACTTTAACCTTAGCTTTGATTGTTTTTTTTTAATTCCTCACACCAGATTTACCTACTTAGTTTAGGCAAAGCAAAAGGTTTATGAAAATGCTGAAGATAGATATTTACTGTCAATTTAATGTAATAATCAAGGTCGATTACTGCTAAATTATATTTTTTAGACAAGGGTCGGGATCGTAGGGTTGTAAAAGTGGGTAATAAACGGGTATTATTTAAATCGAACGCGCTTTTGTTCATATATTTGAGATTTAATAAAATGTAAATAGGTTTTTTCATTTGACTTAATTATTATTGTAAAAGACTAAACTTGGAGGTAATATAAAGAGATATGAGTGGTAAGGCGTTTATAACTAACGTAAAAGACAAAGTACAAAAAATACTCTCATCACAACTACGACGTGTAAATATAAAGAATTCTTTATCTGGTATTGTAAGTTCAATTTTTTGTGAAGTAAATCCAACCCAACTCGGCCCAAACTACTCTACGTTTCTCTGATATATGGATGGACATTTTTAGTTTTAGTTTGCGCCCGTCGCTTTTATTATTATTTTCTACTTTTTAGTGCACTTTATATTTTATTAAAGCTTCTTCTTATTTAAAATAATTTTTTAATTTTTAGACTATAATAAATCCATCCTTTCGATAATTCTCTTCCCTAAAAACCACTGTATGCCAATTTTGATTGAAATCGAAAAAAATAAATCTTTTTCTTCCTCCACTTTCCTCATTAGCGGGAGGGGGTGCCTAATAATACCATATTATTGTATTGGCGCCGCAACTATAAATACACACCGAAAACTGAAATTGAATACCAAATTTGAGTTGCAAGATTTGAGCCGAACATACAAACATACATAAATAAAAGCTTGTAAAAATCGCCAAAAATTTCAATATTTAAAAAATCGGAAATGCAAGTTGTACGCGTCAATAAAATAAAACGAATTTCTTTGTTTTGCGTCGGAGAGCCATTTCTTTATGGAAAGATTTGTTCTAAAACTTTCATAAAAAAACTGCGTTGACCCTTGTTTGTTGTCATCTAATTTTGTGTGTCAATGTAATTTTGTGTGTCAATGTTCATTTGACCAAAACCCCCTCTCACTAGTCTACGGTTTTTACCTTCTCCTAACCCAGCATCAGCAACAAATAAGTGACAATTATGGTATACTGGCATATCCCTTATAAAAATCAAATCAATCGAATTTGCTTATGAGGTAAAACGTGAATTTCGACATCATATCGTTTTTCCGTCGGAAAGCACTTAATTAAAATACCTTGTTTTAAAACTTAGTCTTTCTATTTTCAGTTAAGTTCAATGCATTCCCATAAAACTATAAAATTTAAATTTGTAAAGAAATTTTTATACCCCCAATTCTTCAAATAAATTTTGCTCAACATTCTCTCCAAAATTTACGTGTGTTTTTTTGTACAAGATTTTGCTCGAACATTTCTTTGAACATTTTGCTCAAGAGGCTCGTGTAAATGTTTGTCGGCATTTCAACATCAAAGGAAAGTTTGTCTGTGTAAATGCGCCTTAAGGTCGACTTTAAAGGCGCATTTACACAGACAAACTTTCCTTTGTTGTTGAAATGCCGACAAACATTTACACAAGCCTCTTGAGCAAAATGCTCAAAGAAATGTTCGAGCAAAATCTTGTAAAAAAAACACACGTAAATTTTGGAGAGAATGTTGAGCAAAATTTGTTTGAAGAATTGTGGGTATAAAAATTTCTTTACAAATTCAAAATATACATTGTTATCGGAATTCATTGAACTTAACTGAAAATAGAAGAACAAAGTTTTGAAATAAGGTATTTTTAATCAAGTGCTTTCCGACGGAAAAACGATCATAAGCAACTTCGATTGATCTAATTTTTATAGGGGATATGCCAGTATACTTGTAACTTTTTTGGGGTTGTAAAAAAAAAGAGAATAAAAAAAATAATAATTGGCACTTATTTATTGCTGTTGCCTGTAAAATATAATGATAAAAGTTTACGTTTAAAAGAATATCCCTTTACTTTACTTCCTAGTTTAGTCTTTTACAATAATAATTAAGTAAAATTAAAAAACCTATATACATTTTATTAAATCTCAAATATATGAACAAAAGCACGTTCGGTTTAAATAATACCCGTTTATTACCCACTTTTACAACCCTACGAACCCGACCCTTGTCTAAAAAATATAATTTAGCAGTAATTTAGTAGACTGTGTCGCCGATCTATCATCCCGTGTTTTGGATTTCGCAGGTAGTAGGCCGGCCACCCTTTTGAATCGCAATGTTGTCCTTTGCATATTGTTGGTTCAGTGTCAGTAATCGACCTTGATTATTACATTAAATTGACATTAAATATCTATATCTTCAGCATTTTCATGAACCTTTTGCTTTTTTAAGCAACCCTTGAGACCTTAAACTAACTAGGTAAATCTGGTGTGAGGAATTAAAAAACAACAATAAAAGATAAAGTTAAAGTTAAGTTACAAAAATATGTTTTAAAAAAATCCCCCTCCCCACCACTCCTTAGAGTCGTGAGGCGCGGATTACCGCTTAAAAGTGCAATTTTTGAGTTTTTTGCCGATATTTGAAAAACTCAAAATTTTTTTGGAAAAGAAAAATTTTCCTAGGTTTTCTTTTACTTTAGGAAAAAACCCTTGGAAATAAAAAAAACTCGCAAGAAAATCCCAAAAAAAACCCCGGGCAAAAAAGTCCGGGAAAAACCCTAAGAAAAAAATATTATAAGTAACCCTAATCCATGTGACAAAACTGATAGTGGAGCCAATAATAATGTTTCGCTTGCCGTCGGCTTTTTTTCACAAAAATTTTAAATAAAAGTTGGTGTTCCATTTTTTTAAAGAATTGAGATCACTGATCACTGATGTGAAATTTTATTTATTCTCATCTTTAAAAATATGTTTCCAAAATAAATAGCAATAATTTTCTCAAAAATTTACCCGAACAAAATGTTCAAAGAAAAGCTCACAAAAATGTTCACGCAAAAAATTTTAGATCTTTTGCACGAGCTTTTATTTGAGCATGTTCGTCTGTGTAATTGCGCCTTAAGGAGCCTCTTTCTGGAAAGCAATACGAAATTGAGGAAAATCTTCGGCAAGGCAACCTCATGATATCTTTAAGGAAGGACTATGAATATAGTCCATAATTTGCCAATGCTCACTGAAAAAACATTTGCATAGCATGGAAATATACTGAAAAGAATGAACCTATCTCTAGATTGTCTCATTTTATTTGAATATCCGACACTCGTTTACGCAAGGACTCAACATCTTGTGCAAGATGAAACTATGTAATAGTTAGCTACTAAAGAAACAATAATAAAGAATTTGCAGCAACCAGGAAAGTTGTCATTATCGGGAAAAACCTTAACCTGCTGTAAACAACAAATTATTAAACTTGGAGTTTTCCCTATTGCGAAAACACTTAAAAATACAAACAGAAAACGACATCATATACTTATAGAGAATAAAGATCGAAATGATTAAGTTGATGATTAAGCGAAGTTGACTGTTAATAGTCGCCCTTTATTTGATATTTCGTTAGATAAAAAAGATGACGCAGTCTTGTCACCAAATAAATTTTTGCTTAGTTGTTTAAATGAAATTTCATCACTAAGAATTTATAAAAAAATATATTTGATAAAAACATTGAAGAAAATCTCAGTATTCATCAGATCTTGGATCTGGAGAAGATGGATAAAATAATATTATTGTTTTTACTATAAATAGTTTTCCCTAAAATCATTATCATCGGAATGGGAACAGTTATAATAATTAAAAATAAAGATTATACACGTAGTTCTTGGCCGAAAGGAATGGTGATAAAATTATTTTCAGAAAAAAACGGAATTACCAGAGTTGTAGATCAAGAATGCTACAGTAGTTTTTATAAGACCCACTAAAGCCAGTCATCAAAAGAACCCAACTGACCATTGATTCATTGAGAATGTTATTGATTGTTTATCACTATGATTTTACCATTTGTTAATCAATATCACTTGGAAAAATTGTCAAGTAAAAATATATTAGTCATATTCAGATCGAACGGAGGAATAAAAAAAAAATTCATTTTTAAAACTTATCAAGGCAGAGTTGGTAAAGAAAATGGAGCTGAAAAAGTCAATCAATAGTCATCGAGGTTCAAAGAACAAAACAATTGGTATTGTTTGAAGACGACAAACTTTAAAATCTGCATACAGAGCTTCTTTACGTATCTATACCTATATAGGCGGAAACTACTCGCTGGTATGTCTCGAATATTAATTAGAGAACATAATTTTTTTCTTACACTAGAGTTCATTGATGTCAAATAGTAAAATTTTACGACTGTACGTTTAAAAGTTAATTTAAACTTTTTGTTAGAAACATCATATGGTATACGACTGCCACAGCTTCGGTCAAAGGTAGATGGCCCGAATGAAATTACTCTGTAGTATTTATTATTTTAAAAGTAATTAGAAAATAGATATTACATCTGAATAAAAAGGCATTTTTTAATGCACAAAAAAATATTACATTCAGTTAAGGCCATTCTCAATTTTGCAAAAAGGTCAAATTTGAAATCTTCAAATATTGACCATCTCAAACTAAGTAAGTGCTTTGAATTAACTAAAACCACGGTTAACAGGGAAATATTCAAGTGGGTTGAGAGAAAAGAGATGCAGTACTGGCGCTCAACTCCTAAACAACAACACTCTAAAGCTTTTCTGAGTACTCCAGATAAATGCAGAGCAAAACAGCTTCTGGAACGACCAAGAAACAGTCTCAGAATAATTACAGGTCCTAATGCAGTCAGCGCAGACTTAACAAAAACATGAATAGAATTGAAGCGACCAATACACAGATTTGCAAATTCTATGCAGAGGAGAAAGAAACGCCGTTACACATTCTACATCACTGCGGAGGACTAACAAGAATAAGGGCAAAACTACTTCATTCTGGGATGAAAGTGCTCCAAGACTTCGAGGAAGTCTCACCAAACAGACTGATTTCCTGCATGAAGAAAATTGAGCTGAGTGATACAGATATGATCCACAATAGATCTCTTAGATCGCATCAACCTACCTACCTGATTTACCCAACTTGTCAGGTGTAATAGGTTATGATTAATAAAATATATATTTTTTGATAATGGATATGAATTTAAATGTAAATGTTAAATTCAACACAACCGTTTTGAACGTTGGAAGTTTAAATCTCAGATAAAGCCTAAAGGGAAACTATCTGGTCAATAAATAAGCACCTGTCTACATCATCTTTATTTTGTTCACTTTAAACAATGGAAGGTACATCTTTATTCGCTTGTTTAATTTTCAAGAACATAAGTAAAAGGTATATAGATTTTTTTAACCTTGCGGCTAACCCTTGACTTGAAGCTAATATTACTAATACCGCATCACCGTGAGATATTCCTTCTTCTGCTTTTATACAGAGTGCTCCACAAACATTTGGCAAATTATGTATTTATAATATATTAATTTAATACCTCAATACTTTTTGCAATCCCCTACGATGGTCTCCTAATCAAGTTTTACGTTGCAAATATTTTATAGATTCAAATTACTAACTTCATCCATTATAAAAGTAGATTGATTTTCACCTGATTAATATGCGAGAGAGAGGTGAGACATAATTTACCTTGTCAAAACTAATAATCGCCTCCAAAAAAAATCGGCATGTCATTGACATACTACCTTTAAATAAATATTCTACAAAGATGAGAAAATAATCATAAAATCTTCCCTGAGATTTGTTGCATTGAAAAACGACTTTGAACTCAAGCAATTTTAATATCCCCATTCCTTGTGATATTACCACAGAAAAACACACAAACCAAATCTAACAAGAAAGCTAGTTTAAACTTATCTCGAGAATACAGCTACAAAAATAATTTAAGAGCCTGTAAAGATAATCAGATCAAAATATACTCAGATAACCACCTTTAGTCTGCGCTTACCCTTTTTGATGGAATGCTCGCTATTCTGAATTTGTTGTTTTTATTTACCATTGAGAAATCCTTTTTGAGTTTATACTTAGATAGTCAGGCCACAGTTAAAATTCTAAAGGTTCAAAAGTGATAACTGTGGCAATGCAGCAAAAAACTAAGGAAACATCGACATCACTGAAAATGAAAAAGCTAAACATATTAGCAAGAAATGGATTATCAAGTTCACTTATTGGTCTAGAATTATACTTTAGAGTGGTTAAAGGTATAACCAGGAAGTAGACAAGAGACTGTGGAGAGAACATCCCGACAAAACATGGAAAGATATTCATCAAAAACCAAGGAATTACTCGCAATGAATAGGAGTAAATTACAAACAACTTACTTGACGGAAGAGTAAATATGATATAATATTTTTCGCGATTTCGCATTCACAATAAAAATAATTAATTTCGGCATAATTACTATACTTTCTTAGTTAAACTATCAAACAGATAACGCATAAAATGCTTTCCCTTGGAAAACACTCCATTTTTCACAAGGAAAATAAAGTCATATTTGTCCAATGGAAGCAGAAAATAAACTTGTCTTATTTTTCAAAGACAGTGTATTAAATTACAATATCCACGAGTATCATGTGCTTAACCACAATGCATTATTAGAAGATGACCATTAGATAGATGATGTTATTTTGTTTTAATTTTTTAAACCAGCTGATGACGTTATAATTCCTTTAGACCCGCTTGTGAGATTGGTAATGATGTGTTCATTTAGATTGACTTGTGAAGATCAATCAAAATATTTTTAACAATACAGTCATTTTTTGAATAGAAAACAAGAACAAACCAAAGAGCATACTTGTAGATGGTGGGAGTAGACTAAGAGGAAGATGATGTTCAGCTTCTTAGATCTAACTAAATAAAACATTTTATGAAAGAGGAAACCAACCAGATATATAATCCTTCAAAAAGGGAAAAGAATTCTCCGGGGATTAATTTCTGAATTAATTAACACCAATAAGACATCACTACTGTTAAATTTATTTTTACACAATATCACAAAACTTCCCTTTTAGATGATGTAATTTTCTCCGGAGAAGACAAAAATACTTTTGGGGAAAGCGTTACTATGGATAAATGACTTATTTTCCTCCAAAACTATTTTAACGTTTTAAGATTATTTCACCGACCATTTATAAGGTTTGTGGATTTTTGTAAAAATTTGAACATAATATATTCAAAAATATAAAAATTCGTGTTGACCCAATCTTTGAAAATGCCATCTATTAGTGATGAGAGTAGGTATAGTTATGATAAACCTAAATTGGTACTAAATTAAAACTATTCCTACACAACGTTTGAAAGCGATTTTTTTGATAATCTGATTTTAGGGATCTTAAGCCCATTTGCCCAAAAATTTTGGGAAATCCATCTCCAAAAAGTAGTATTTTCAAAATCGACAAACTTTTTGAAGTAATTTAATTTAACTTGAACTAAGTAAGGAATTACTCTAGCATAGAAATCTCCTAAAATGTTGATGCAAATGGGTAGAGAAATATCAACAAATTTAATCCTGAAGAATATTTATTTTGGCCACTGATTTTTTGATATTTGTTTACAACCACAGCCGTTGAGAGATATTTTTAAAACTAGTTCTTTTTCTTCTTTCATCATTATTTTAGGAGATGTTCGTCCTTCAATTTCACTACGTATAGTTTTTTCTTGCCAAACTTTTTTCTTTTTAAAGATTTTTGTTGTGTCCTTTTAATGCTTTCTTTCAAGTCTAGAATCCATATTTTATTTCATTTTAAACAAAACTAATACTAGACACGCGTTTTTTGGGGTAACCTGCATTTTCCCCGAAGAATTCAATTCCTCGTTCGTATGATTGGTCTCCAGGAGGGAGAAGAAGTAAGAAAGGGATGCAATGCAATTAAACTGCTGCAATGTTACTTTGCTGTAGATAATAAATCAATCAATTCAAATCAAAGAAAATATTCCGCCTAAGGCAAAGCCAAAATATTGTACAACTTTATAGTCAGAAAAGAGAAAAAATGACGTTATCAGTGTATCAAAAAACAAAAAGCCGAAAAATAAATTTAGTTAATCTATTGATAATTAGGTAATTTAAAAGGTGACACTTATTAATAGGTAATAAAGGTCAGTAAAAAACAAACGTGACCTATACGAGGTATGTCGAAAGGTTAAATTTTAATGGATACTTGATCGTTTTAACTTTATTTAAAGGTAATGACGTAGAAGTAGACAAACATGTTTCAGTGTGAAAACGATTAATAACTAAAAATTATAATCATCGCAGAACATAATATATTTATTAATTTCCGGAGACACGTTTATAATAGTTGGAAGAAGAACGCGCCATGCATGTTGTGTATCAACTTAATCATATCAGTTTCTTAATATTATTTAGCAGCTTTTGTTTTGGTTGCAGGAGACTGATGGGGGAAAGGGCGGGGAATTACCTGTTAATTTCTTACGGAACTGCAGAGAGAAAAATACATTTTAATGAAAAAAAACCAATCACTTCAAAATATAAAGTGTTATTCTGTATTTCGAAAGAGCTGATTCTTTACCGCGGTGCTGAGGGAGAACCGGATCTTGAGATGGAATTGAACTAAGTAGGATATTGTTTTTATTGTTATCAAAACAAATGAAATATTTGTTGTAAATTTATGTCTTAGAAAATTTTATTAAGCAAAACAAAACAAAATTTAACAGGAATATTTATTTACATGGGTTTAACGGAATCTACTTAGCATCTAGATGAAACTATATGTATATGTTATATTATTATTTTTAAAGATTCTGATGTGATTCAATATAGTAATTTTATATTTTTTTACATCAGAAACACCTGAAAATCTGGCGATCTAGATTTTAGGCTATATCTCAATTTCCAGTCCCCAATTCAGTCTAACCCATCTTGTAGCCTCTAAGCACATTGAGAATAAGATAAATAACCTATAGGATAAATTTTAGATTTACGGTGTGTATTTTGATACATTAGTAAAAAAGATAAAAAGCTGTTAATATAATAAACCACAGATTTATTTTTATTTAAAAAATGTCAAAAACGTAGTTATAACTTAAAACCAAACAAATACCAATTCAATAATTTTTGAATCAGTAAACATACCTACTATAGGTGCCACTTTTGAGATTTTTAAGTATTTTTCAACTAAATAAACCACTTAATACACAAATAGTATGTTTTAAATTGTCCTTCAAATAATGATGCTCAAACAAACTCTTAAAATTGTACAAAGTCTTTAATACTAAAGTAGCTAATTACCCAGGTACATACACCCACTACCTCATAAACTGTTAATTATCAAAATGTCAACATAATAGTAGTGGCACAAAAGTGTCCAAAATCAGAGCTCGTCAAGGAGTGCTCAATGAATGAACGCACACGGTACGATTCGGCACACTACCACCACGTTCTTTCGGCGTTTTGCACGTCTGCGTACCGCTCGTACTCGGTTGTTCGTCCACGGTCTACCGTGATTCGACTGAGGCCGGCACACCGACGAGAGTTATCACAGCGCAACAGCGGCAGGTGCACTCAGGTGAGATAGGTGTCCCTGGCGCGGCCTCAACAGGTCGCAGGGTGCTCTGGTTTACCGGCGCGACGGGCAAGAGGGGGTCGAAAGGTGGAAGCGTTGATGGTAGGCAGGTCGATTGATGACGGGGCAGAGTGGGAATGTCTTTTGTTTTACGCGACCCATGCGTGATATTAAAATTGCGAATTCAGTTGATCTTAGGTTACATTGTTTCCAAGATGATTGAACTTCTTTAAGATACAATATCACCAGTTATAGTCTCTCAAAAACTTGCTTTAGTAGGGGTTGAATCATTGATTTTTACATATGACGCAGTTATGTGGGAGTCCAAAGGTGAATGTGTTGATGGTAGGCAGGTCGATTACTGACAGGCCAGAGTGGGAATGTCTTTTGTTCTGTTGGTCATAGGTTATAGCGTTTTCCAAGATGATTGCGGTCCTCGTAGTGTACTTGCACTAGTTATAGACCATCAAAAAGTTTCTCTAGTAGAGGTAACATTAAAGAATATACTGAATTCAAAGTTGGAAATGAAAGTGTACGATTGTGTTAAATGATGTTTAAGGAGAGTGACTAGTGAAACCACTAATGAGCTCACGCTGGTTGCCCAGGGCGAAAAATCGTTTAATTATTTCTCTTTTCGCTTTGGTCCTTTGTGTGTTTCTTGTTCCAGAATCTTTTGATCTTTTCTTTTTATACACTCTATATTTGCTGCCCAGCAAACACGGTTCCCTCGGGCCTTCGTCGGTCCGATGTCGATTGCCGAATTTGCCGTCATCGGCACGACGTCGATTTACGACATCGGACCAGCAGTATTTTTGTCCGCTATGCGATGTAGGCCCAATGTCTGTTTGCCGACGCAGCGTTAGACTGTGGCCCGCCGTCGGACCAATGGTAAATTTTACTTTTTGCTGACATCGGCATACCGCCGTCGTACGATTACAGTCCGATATGGTTTAACCACATGGTACCGACCATCCGCCAATAACTGCTTATTTTGGTCGGTCTAACGTAGGCAAGCTGGTCTCGGCCCGACATCGGTAAACTATTCAAGTCCTATATTGGTTTTCTAAAGCGGTCCAACGTCGGCGATTGGCGAAGGTCGGTCAGTACACAAAGATCCGATAATGGGTGGATAATAAGGCCCCACATCAGCCTCTCAAAGCGGCCCGACGTCGGTGATTGACGAAGGTCCGTCGGTGCTGGCTTGACACGATCCGACATTGGCAAACTACAAAGTTTCGATAATTCGGGTGTTTAACCAGTCGAGCTGGTTTAAGTGGCAGAAGAGGTGATTCTTGTAGAAAAGTAGCACCATCTTGTCAAGTCCGCATTCTAGTTTTGAAATATCTTTGACCATCGTCGGCCCTAAAGCAGATAAAGTGGTCGTCGGCAAATAGTAAATCGGGCCATCGTCAGTTGCCGATTTTCGACCGATTAAACAAAGTTCTAATCGGACTATCGCCGGTCCTAAAGTGGTGTCCGCATAAAGTCGACTGTAGTAATGCGGACCTCCGTCAGTTGCCGATTATTGACCGAAAACTGCAAATCGCAATCTGTCCAACATCGGGACAGATTGCAGTCGCCGATGCCGACCCACTGCCGACGTTGTCGACATTAGCCCGATTCAATGCCGACGATTTGTGTTTGATAGGTGATGACACAGTAATAATCTATGGCGATCAAAATGAGAAAAAACAGAAAAAGATTAACAAAGATTTAAAAAATAATACCAATTGCTGTAATAAAATCAACTATCACCAAAATAATAACCTTTACCCAAAAAATGTTGGGGTAAATTTAAAAATAAATGTTACCTATTAATTAATAGAGACATAAAGCTATTTGTAACTCATCGCGGTATACGTATCCGCATCTAGCGAGAACCAAGCACATTGATTGGTCAGGAACTTGTAGCACGTTCGAAAAGAGCAGATATATGCTCTTTTAAGGTGTTTCTGAACGCAATAGGTGCTGAGATACGATACGTGTGCCATAACGATACGTGATACCTAACGCATCTCAACACCTATTGCGTTCAAGAACACCTTAGATTAGCATAAATCTGCTCTTTTCGAACGTGGTACAAGTTTCTGATCAATTAATGTGCTTGGTTCTCGCTAGATGCGGATACGTATACCGCGATGAGTTACAAATAGCTTTATGTCTCTATTATGTATCTATGTAGAACACATTTGAGCAAAACGAGTCTTCTTATACGGCAAAAACATATTTTCTAAATTCACAAGATTAACCCGTAGAAAAGAGCTACATACTACACCTTCTCCACTACAAAATATTTTAAAAATAAACAATGTTTATTTACAAAATAACAAATATTATATACTTACAAAATAACGACAGTAGCCTTAGGAAATCTTAAATATTTGAACATCTACGATGATACATTAAAAACAAGAAGAATAAATATTTTAGTGTAAAATTAAAAAAATGCAGTCAATAAAATCTTGCCTGTTTCTTATGGATTTTATAATATATATATATTGTAAAAAATTTAGATCATAATCTTTCAAATACTACTGGTTATCTGTTCCAGTCGAAAGCCTATGGTTTATCAAACCAACAATTTAACAGACCGTATTTAATAAAAAAATTCATCGTAGGAACGATTCCCCATAGAAACTGCAATTCGTCAAACCAATTTTTTATCCGAACATTAGTTCATCAAACCCATTCAATAACAAATTCGAAATTTAACAGACCCGTTTTTAATCGAACCATTGTTCACGAAACTCATTCAATATCAAACCCGGAATTCGTAAAACCCGTAATTTATCAGAAAATGTTTGCTAAATTGATTGCGCATTAGCCACACATGAATGCAAGACGGGTGAATGCAAGTGACATCTATACACAAACTATTGAATGCAACCTGTAAGTGTGCGCGCGTAACAGCGAAAAATGCATCAAAACGCCGCGCCGATGCGCCACCTGCGTGTACACTTGATTTAAAAAAAAAAACGCATACATGCAGTCACAAAATTGACCTTTCTAAAAGTGTATAATATATACGGACTACCAGCTAAAATGCCTAAAAACTTCAAAAGTACGACAATTTGTCACATTGTTTAAAAAAGCTCTCTAAAACTGAAAATATTTTTTTACTTAAATTAAAGGCAAACTTATTTTTATATTAAATTTTGCATAATACTAAAAAATCAGCAAAAATAATGTTTTAGTAAAGTCTTTATTGAACAATATCAAATTATCACTCGAGTAACGGACGAAGGCTGTTCTATAAAGAGGGCGGTAACCCATTTTGGAGTTGATAAAATAACAATTATACGATGGAAACAGCGCTGGATTGAAAACAATTCGACGAATAGCAAACTTGGATTAGGACAAAAATGATGGTAAACTTAATACTAATTATTTTAACCTAAAAAAGAACTAAAATAAATAATTTAGTATTTAATAGGATGAACATTTTTCTCTATTACAAGCTGCGAACGTCTGGGCATTGAAAAGGTTAAATTTTGAAAAATGCGCGATAAATTCAGCATTTCGTGGTCTCCAATTCCTTTGGTATATTATTTTAAGGATTCGACCCCATATATATTGGGTTAAGGTCAGTACTGTTGGCTGGCCAAGGAAGTGTTTCCATATTATTATTCTGAAACCATTGTCGAATAACATTAGCCATGTCTACTGGACAGTTGTCCTGCTGATAAACGAAGTCATTATTTTCATGTAAACATAACGTTTCCAAGGATTTTAATATATCGTTCACTATTGAATATTCCTTTAATTCTCCAAAAAAAACCAAACCTCTAGCACTAAACCAGTCCCACATGTTTACAGAAAAATGTCCAGCTTTTTTAATTTGGTTTGTATATTCGGGTTAAAATGTAGAATTTGGAGGACGATAAACTAAAATTCTCCTGCTGCTTGAAGATGATTGAAAAATTTTTCGTTAGTGAAAACCGCCCTTTTCCAGAAGTCATTATCACGAAGAGCGTTGTTCAGTGCAAAAATCACTCTGGCCTGTTTTTGTTCTTCTGTTAGAAAAGGCTTGTTTGCAGCAACTCGACAAGAGACTTCTGATTTCGTTACTCTTCTATTTACTGTTGCTAAAGAACCCGGAAATAATGTTACATTAGCTGCTTCAACCGACGTTGAAAAAGGATTTTGTCTGAGATGGTCTATAAGTCTCTCATCTTGCACTTCAGAACTTACTTTTGGTCCTCCTGATCCATCTTTCCATCAGTAGAATTATTTTCAATAAAGCGCTCTTTCCATCGCATTATCGTCATTTTATCAACTCCAAAATGGGTAGCCGCTCTTCTTATAGACCAGCCGTCTTCTATAACTCGAGTAATAATTTGAACTTTGCATACATGCAGTCACAAAGTTGACCTTTCTAAAAGTGTATAATATATACGGACTACCAGCTAAAATGCTTAAAAACTTCAAAAGTACGACAATTTGTCACATTGTTTAAAAAAGCTCTCTAAAAGTGAAAATATTTTTTTACTTAAATTAAAGGAAACCTTATTTTTATATTAAATTTTGCATAATACTAAAAAATCAGCAAAAATAATGTTTTAGTAAAGTCTTTATTGAACAATATCAAATTATCACTCGAGTAACGGACGAAGGCTGTTCTATAAAGAGGGCGGTAACCCATTTTGAAGTTGACAAAATAACAATAATACGATGGAAACAGCGCTGGATTGAAAACAATTCGACGAACTTTGATTAGGACAAAAACGATGGTAAACTTAATACTAATTATTTTAATTTAGAAAAGAACTAAAATAAATAATTTGGTATTTAATAGGATGACCATTTTTCTCTATTACAAGCCGCAAACGTCTGGGCATTGAAAAGGTTAAATTTTCAAAAATGCGCGATAAATTCAGCATTGAAAAATTTTTCGTTAGTGAAAACCGCCCTCTTCCAGAAGTCATTATCACGAAGAGCGTTGTTCAGTGCAAAAATCACTCTGGCCTGTTTTTGTTCTTCTGTTAGAAAAGGCTTGTTTGCAGCAACTCGACAAGAGACTTCTGATTTCGTTACTCTTCTATTTACTGTTGCTAAAGAACCCGGAAATAATGTTACATTAGCTGCTTCAACCGACGTTGAAAAAGGATTTTGTCTGAGATGGTCAATAAGTCTCTCATCTTGCACTTCAGAACTTACTTTTGGGCGTCCTGATCCATCTTTCCTATCCGTAGAATTATTTTCAATAAAGCGCTTTTTCCATCGCATTATCGTCATTTTATCAACTCCGAAATGGGTGGCCGCTCTTCTTATAGACCAGCCGTCTTCTATAACTCAAGTAATAATTTGAACTTTTGTAAATGTTGATATCTGTGGCATTTTTAAGGATGTCACACTGAATTTTAAGCTGTCAGGCTGGTGGCCTTAAAATAGTATATAATTTTGTGGCATAGGAAAAAATGCATGTACGAGTTTTTTTTTAAATCAAGTGTACGTCTCCGGTTCATGTGGTATTGGCGAATGCGCAATTAATGTAGCAAACATTTTCTGATAAATTACGGGTTTTACGAATTCCGGGATTGATATTGAATGAGTTTGATGAACAATGGTTTGATTTTGAAAAACGGGTGTTATAAATTTTGAATTTGTTATTGAATGGGTTTAACGAATTGATGTTCCTATAGTAAATGATTGTACGTTCTGATAAACCGTGGGCTTCCAGTCAAAGCTGCCTCTGAATGGATCCCCAATGTACGAGGGTCTTCTTATAGCATTTGAAGATGCAGCTTTTGGTAACCAAAAGGTTTTTACACCGCTCACCAGTCCCGGTTTTTATTGAACAAAAATAACATACACAAGTACAAATGAAAGGGTAACAACTCATCAACAGAGGGCCGGATTATAAGCGGGACAACCGTCCCCACACTTTGCAGGCCCCCACAAATTTGACCAGAACAACGTATTTAACAATAACTCAAACAACAATAAAAAATGTGCCTTCAAAATTAGGCTATTTTTTCAGAAAAACCGCTATAACTTTACAAAAAATGAACCGATTTCAACAAATGTTAGTGTCTTTTGAAGGTATTAGCAAGACCTGTAAGCCTCAGTTTTTGATTTTAAGCGCTTATTACGTAAAAACGACTGCACCGATTTTAATGCGGTGAAGTGTTTTCTCAATAAGAACAACTTTTCTAAGAAGTCCATAAGTTCGATTTTCAAAATTGCTAGTTTTTAAAAAAGTGGAGTGGAGTAGTATCTTAAAAACGGTTTAATTAAAAACCTTTATGCACTTTAGGGATTAAAAATGCACTTTTAATTCTTCATTTTAGGGATAAAAGGGGCTCTTTTAATTTAAAGTAAATTTTTCCAAATTAAACAATAATTTTATTGAAATTATATTTATTTTTTAAAATGTATATGCATTACTTAAATCTAGTTGGGTGATTCTGTCTCTTTAGAAATGCCGTGAGTTTACTATATTTGTTGATGTCGACGTTTGCTTCAGATATTATCGTGGCTTTGATCATGGAATATTAGCTCCATACAGAAGATGCCTTGAGATTCTTAGACTTCTGTAGGAAGTATGCCAGGAGCACCTTTTCATCCGTAAAATTCTCTGCATGCTGTGCACCGTTTTCGGTAATCACGAAACTGTTTCTTGTAAACCGCGCGAGATTTTTGTGGAAGAAAGCCAGCGATGGTCTCTTCCGCGGCCTCTTTAATGTTCATTTTCAAAAAAATGCTGTACGATTTTTCTGGACTTAACGTTTGGTGACGCCGTTCGATAACAACAGTGACTGTGCCATAGCAACACTTCCATGGCACAATAAATTTTGAGTGAATCCACCATGCCAAGAACAATCAATGACAAGAATCAGTAATACGAACTGTCAATCTTGAAACTAGAGTACCGTTAAGTGGTCTACTGTTACCTTGATTTTTTGTTTTTAGTTTCTCGCATTCTAAAGTGCATAAAATAGTATATAAACCTCGTGACTCCAGTGTATTTTAATCTCTTGGCTAATTGTAGCCCTCCCTACGGTCGGGCTACAAACCTTTTGCCGTGGGATTAAGTCCCTAGGTTTATAATGTACTATTATTAACTTTTTTTCTTCCCCAATTATTCTGAATGCGTTCTTATTATTATATATTATATTACTCGCTGGCTTCGCTTATGGCAGTAAATAAGGAGGAAACTGAATCGAACTGTTTTTCTATTAAATTAAGAATTTGTTTAGTGCGTATGATAGCTAACTGTACCGGCGAATGATCTTTTCTAAATTGAAATTTATTAAAAATATGGTGAGTACAATAATGAACCAACGTTTGGTATTTTTGTCTTTGCTCAATATAGAAAACGACTTACTTCGAGAATTGGACTTTGAATATATGCAAAAATAGTGTCTTTTACATAAATAGTTACTACCTTTTATATTCCTTTGTAAGTGTAAGTACGTATCTAGCGTTTGATTGAAATTTTGTTTGAGATTATAAAAATTAAAACATGTATTTTTTATTCGTTGTGTTGGAAGGGAGGCCCGTATTTGCTCATTTGCCCCGGAGTCTCCACACCCTGTAATCCGGTCCTGCTCATCAACCCCATTTAATCGTTTTCAAATTAACCAAGAGTAAAATTTTGTATTTTTTCAAAGTCACAGATGTAAGTGTTTTCCAAAATTTTTACGATTTCTTAACGATTTAAGTAAGTGGTAAAGTTTTAGGTATCAATAACCTTACTTATAACCCAGACTTTATTTGAGTAAATAGCAAAATTTGTTAAGATCTCTTTATACCTTTAGCTACAGAAGTCCTCGAAGATGATCGAAATGCGTTAGAGAAATATATGATCGGGTAATCATTTTTAACTCAAAAAAACTTTAATCAAAACAAACCACTTTTTGCCAGCGTACCACAAATTAGACCCAGCAAACACGGTTCCCTCGGTCCTTCGTCGGTTCGATGTCGATTGCCGAATTTGTCGTCATCGGCACGACGTCGATTTACGACATCGGACCAATGTATTTTTGCCGATGCAGCGTTAGACTGTGGCCCGTCGTCGGACCAATTGTAAATTTTACTTTTTGCTGACATCGGCATACCGTCGCCGTACAATTAACGTCCGATATAGTTTAACCACATGGTACCGACCATCCGCCCATAACTGCTTAATTTGGTCGGTCTAACGTAGGCAAGCTGGTCTCGGCCCGACATCGGTAAACTATTCATTGGTTTCCTAAAGCGGTCCAACGTCGGCGATTGACGGAGGTCCGTCGGTGGTAGCTTAAAGCGGCACGACATTGGCAAACTACAAAGCTGGTTTAAGTGGCAGAAGAGGTGATTCTTTTAGAGAAGTACCACCATCTTGACAAGTCCGCATTCTAGTTTTGAAATATCTTTGCTCATTATATATAATATTATCTTCCACTGTACAGGGAACATAGTGACATTAGTGCCATCTCTACATACTAGGAAGAAACTATTAAGCAGTTTAAAAATTTTAAGGTCACGTAATCGGACCATCGTCGGTTGCCGATTCTCGACCAATCAAACAAAGTTCCAATCGGACCATCGTCGGCCTTAAAGCAGTTAAAGAGGTCGTCAGCATAAAGTCAACTATAGTAAATCGCGCCATCGTCAGTTGCCGATTCTCGACTGACTAAAGCAAGTTCCTATCGGACCATCATCGGCCCTAAAGCAGATAAGGTTTGCGTTGGGCCATCGTCAGTTTACAATTCTCGTCCGCGTTCCAATCGGACCGCCTTCGGCCCTAAAGTAAATAAAGTAGGCGTTGGCATAATGTCGACTATAGGAAATCGGGCCATCGTCAGTTGCCGATTCTAGTCCGATTAAACAAAGTTCCAGTCGGGCTGTCGTCGGCCGTAAAGCAAATAAAGTGGGCTTCGGCATAAAGTCGACTATAGTAAATCGGGCCATCGTCAGTTCCAATCGGACCATCGTCGGTCCTAAAGTGGTGTCGGCATAAAGTCGACTGTAGTAATGTGGCCCTCCGTCGGTTGCCGATTATTGACCGAAAACTGAAAATCGCAATCTGACCAACATCGGGCCAGAGTGTAGTCGCCGACGCCGACACACTGCCGACATTGGCCCGATTCAATGCCGACGATTTGTGTTTGCTGGGGAATCATTTTTAAAACCGGTTGCGGCTGTCTGAACAATACCAAGGCGGATACAAAATGTGCGTGAAAAAGTACGAAAATCAGAAGTTAATAGGTCAAAATAACAAGCCAAGTTGGTAGTATGTTAATGGCTATAATTTGATGCAATTTTCCAATTTTTAAAAGCACACCGTGTCTATAAAGACAGGGATTATTACAGATACTAATGCATCTAGGTAGCACCTAATTAGTGGGTTTCAGTTAAGGAAATAGGATTAAAGCAGTTTGGTCGCGGTCTAAATGTTAATAATATTATTGCATACAGGGTGCATCTTTGAAAACTTACAATGGCCATATTTTCTAAACTAAATATAATAATAAAAAAATACTGATTTTCAGAAAAACAAAAATTTTTAAGGCCCTATTTCTTCTTTTGAAAACGGTGAAAAAAAGGCAAATAAAACCGTAATCGACAACTCACTAATGCATACTGTAAAATAGTCTTCGTCTGCATCTGAAATATCATCCATGATTTCAGAATCATTATCATCATCCGTAATAATTAACGGTCTTACTTCGTCTATAACCTGTTCTGTCTCATAAGATTTAAAAATAATTTTTTCCGTGAGTTCAATGCATTTCCGCCATTCTTCTTTGCCCACTTTGTTAAGTGCCTCCTCCCACAACTTTATAATGCTAGGCTCACCGATATTTTTAAAGGCGTGTTTGTCATAATAATTTTTGCTAATACCCCATACCAATTCAATTGCGTTGTAATGGCAATGGTAGGGTCGTAATCTCAAAACTTGATGTCCATATTTAAGGGCTAATTCGTCAACAATATTTTTTTTAATGGCTGCTCTTTACACTTGCTTAAAAGATCACTTTTTAAAAATAAATTTTTATTGTTTATGTTTTCCTTCGACAGCCACTCTCTTATTTCCTCTTTTTTCCAGCTGCTTGTAGGAAGTTTCTCTTCAAGTCTCGTATGGTAAGACGCATTGTCCAAAACAATTAAAGAAGGGTTTTATAAACTTTTTAAAAGTTTTTCCTCAAACCAATGCTCAAAAATGTTAACATCCATATTGCCGAGTATTATTATATATCTTTTTCCATTACTTGCACGGGTACTGGAATAGCAATGTTTCGATTCATCCTACCAAGATGATTTTGCTGAAGTTCCGTGCGCAAATACCCATGTTTCGTCAAGAAAAACAACTTGCCTTGGCAATTCCGTTTTTTTATGTAATCTCTCAAAAATTGCCATCTTCTTGACACAATATTGGATTGCTCGCAAAGCACTTTTCTGTTGTTCGTTTTTTTTATATTTAAAGCCCATCTCTTTTAAAATTTTGGACAAACTGGTAATTCCAATATCGCAAAGTTGTTTTTCCTTTTTCTTTTCTAGAATAGCTTTGAGGGTAACACATTACTTTGACTTATACATATCATAAACAATAATTCTAATCGATAGTTTAATCCCTTGGGATAGATCAAAGGTTTTTGAATGCTGTCAAACCCTTTTATATGGTCTGTCCAATTCCTCTTCACTCTGTTTTCGAAGTCTTCTTAAGGTCTTATCTGAAATGCCGCAAGCATCAGACGTGGGTTTTTGCACTGCCAAAACAGACACTAACGGGCCGAGTTATTTTTTCTAACGTGTAAAATAACGTTCCACTTGTAATACCAAACAGCGTTCACCTGGAGATAAACACCTTCTACGCGTTGTGTCACCTTGCTGAACATTTTCCATAACTTTGCTTTATAACCGCTTTAAATTCCGTAATTCACACACAATAAGAAACAAACTAAAAGCAAATAAAAGCATACCTACTTATTTAAAATAGAACATACCATCCCCAATTGGAACAAATTTTAATTATTTCTTGGAAGCAACAAAACCTATTTGTAGTGATTATTAGCATTGACGATAGCTCTAGATTTACCTATAATGACCCCAAAATAAATAAATTCTTGGAAAATATACCTGTCCAAATCTTTAACTTATTGACGCAAAAAGTTTTTCAAAAGTATAAGTGAAAAATAAAATAAAATAGAAATATTTATCGTGGTGTAAGTGTAACGCCTTATTCTTAAATAATTTTGTTTTAAGACCGCTGATACATCCAGTGAACCAGTGGGATGTCTGACACGATCAAGCACAGCGAAGGCATTCTAACTTAACTGACTTACTGTTCAAAAAGCGATAACATCTTTTGGAGATTTAATCCGATATCGGACTTCATAGAGCGAACCGACTTTTTAAACGGAATTTGACAGTTAAAGAATCATTTGAGGAAAAAGTTTATAATGGATAAAATATATACAGGTATGTACTTTATTTTTCAAATACTTATATTTTAATTTTTAAAAGTACGTCAACTTCTTACCATTTTAAGATATCCTAATTTTATTGTAAAGGAAAAATTTCAATACGAAAGTTATTTAATGTTCGGGTGAACAAGAAGATCGTCTCAGAATATTTGTACTCGTTTTAACGCAGTTTGTTTTTCAGCACTCAAAGAGGTGAAGCATTCTGCTACAGCGTATATATATATATATATATACATACATATATATATACCGAAAACCTCAGTACGTGTCCTCCTAGAACGGTGGACCAGAAACAAATACAAGGACCATTGGAACCAGACATCAGGACAACAACACAGCAAAATAATAGTGAAATGTCCATCAGCATCACTGGCCTAGGAGATACTTAAGCTCTCGAGAAGTCAGAACAAGCAAAGGGGCAAGTTTGTAATCTCATCGATTTCTTTTGGATTTCCGATGCAACCGACTTGATGCCAACAATTGCAATCGGCTCCGAGGGCTGATGGCTATTGATGGATGGATTAATTATCAGTGATGGCTGACAGAATCAGATGTTCAATCAAATGTTGACATCGGTGCTAACGTTTAGATGAATTTCAGATGATTTTAAAAACTTGCCCAAAGACATCCAACTTCTTTTAGGTGAAAGAACACAGCAAGGAATACATTAGACACTTAAAATCTCCATCGAGTCGACCAATCAAGCAGGTGCACTTTTATAATCATGGCGAATGCATGACAACTCCACCTGATCAAATGCACGAAAACCTCGTTTGGTACAATAAGGGAGTCGTAACGAAGTTTTCACGCATTTGATCAGCTGGAGCTGTCACGCATTCACCATTAGTTTAAAAGTAAACCTGCTCGATAGGTCGACTCGATAGAGATAAGGATACGAATACTAATAAAACCGAAAATTAACTTTAAGTGTCTATTAAGCTGCAGTGTCAGAGAATCCCTAAAGCTTACCTTCTTGCTGTATAAATTAAATCAATGAATCTGTCAATCAACCACGGCGCAAACGAAGTATCTAGTTAGCAAACTTTATTGATTGATGCACAAGACTCAGTTTTAAATATCTAGATGACCATTTACAAACTATTGGTACAGGACCCTGCTAAAATGAAGCAGGGCATACTTCCAATTAGCTTGATGTCTGAGGCAGCTTATGAGAGAAATCAAAAATCGCAGAAAATTTTGAACCAAAATATGTGCTCGTAAAGAAACAATAAAATATGTTTTTTTATACCATGCTTTACACTTCTGATCCATTTATAAACAACTTGTGGGAAACCAATTAAAAACTTTTAAAGCCTTCTTATCTGAGGCTTGTGCTTTCCTAAAAAAGAACTTTAACATGTGGCCACAAAATAAATGCTGATAGTGATAGTTCAAATACTACAGAAAGTAAAGCAATGGATAAGTTACACTTTCTCTCAGATCACTAGAAAATACAACAAAAAAATTAAGTTTTTTCTTCTTTTCATATTATACAAGGGTTTTGAATTAGCCAGACTATCCGACTTTTTTATGTCAACAAACTAAGAATATAACTGCGAAAATAATTAGGAACTGTTTTTAGTTAGGTCTTTCAAATTACTGTGTTGGTCATAGTTTTGTATTCCGCTAAAATGATCAAAATGATCACTGTGCGTGGGTGGAAGTGCAAAGTATGAAAAATCGAAAATAACCTAAAATTCCCGTGTTTTTCTAATGACAGTGTTTCTTATTTTTTTGATATTAAATTTAGTTTAAAAAATATAAGCATTTTAAGTTTTCAAAGGCGCACCCTGTATGTATTACTTTATATTATAAACAGACAATATCTCTTTAAGCTACTTTCATTTTAGAAGATTAATTATTTACTATATTTTGGTTTGTTATTATTTGTAGCTTAAACTAATAGAGCATGGCCTGACTTTTATAAAGTCGGTAATATTTTTGACAGTTTCAATTATTAAATTTACAACACGATAATGACTTTAAGAGGGGCGAATACAGTCTGCCCAATAAGAGGGGAGGAGCCGATAAGTTTAAACTCTCATAAGACATGCGTGATTTTGGAGAATACAGCGATAATTCTTTTGACTTACGTCAAGTAATAAGAATTACACTAATAATAATTTTTCCTTGGTTACCATATTAATTATTATAGCAAAAAATGAGTTGACACTGGCAATATTTTGAAAATTTCTTAAAAAATTCGGAGGGTTTACGAAAAAAGAAATCAATCAATATTATATATTTTATTTTTTTTTGTATTTCGTTCGTAAAATAATTTCCTAAATACCACTAAAACTTTAAAATATACCAAATAATGTTTCACACTTTTTCACACCGAATGTTTTCTTCGCAAATTTCACTCTCACTAAAATCAACAATAATATTAAAGCTATAATGATATTACCCCCGTTAATTTTTTTCTTGGTTACTGTATAGAGGAAGAAATCAATGAAATGTTGTTAAAAGTCAACCAATAAGTATATTTTTCATTTATTTTGTGTTTTTTTTTGTGTTTTGGTTAGTTAAATAATCCGCTAAAAAACACTCGAACTTCAAAATTAACCAAGTAATTTTTCAGTCGTACGTTTTTTCTTTGCAAATTTCACTTCTCCTGCGGCATCGTAAAATTTTAGAAAACACAAAATTCTAGTGATATAACTTCCAAAAATAAATGTTTTTTAAAATTCCGTTACAATTTCATCACTTTTTAGAAAACTCGTTTCTTAGCTTTTGTTTTTCATGTTTTCCAGATAAATTTAAAGCCGCATAAAATCTAGTACAAATAAAGTCAATGGAACATCAACCATTAACCATTTCTTAAAACTGCCTAATGACATTCCAATGAAATTAATTACAAGTTAGATATTCTAAAAGCCTGTCTCGCAAACAGTAAGCTTTATTTAAAATACAATCAAAATATGTATTGAATATCGTTACGAAAGCACTTTATAATGATTTCTAAAAGATTATACCACAAAAAGTATTAATGAATATGTCTTCACATGCTACTGCTGAATTATAAACTATTCTTCATTTCTCGACGAAAGAATTGAACTACAATTGAGAATAACTACTGCAATCAATCAAAACTTGACAAGAAAAAGTAACATTTTTTATTATTATAAATAAAAAAAGAACGAGTAATACCAAAATCACGGAGATCCAAAAAGTTGTTTCCAGCCTAAGGGATAATGGCAAACGGGGGTTTAAGTTGAACTTGGTTGAAAAGGTAATAGATCAGTGCAATGGGGTAGGCAAGGATTGTTCTATTCCAGCAACAAAACCCCTTTAGGATATACATACGAGAGTCTATCAAATAGATAGAGACCTAAAAAGCTTAAAAACTAAAACTAAAATTATAAAACAATGGATAAAACAGTCAGTACCAGGATATCAGACATAGATGAAAAAGCTGACAAGTTAGTCAAAAGTGGATTATCAACTTTGCTTATTGCCCTAGAAGCATACCTTAAAGTATCCTAAAGTAAAATCACGAAATTAGTAAGAGACTTTTGGATTAAACAAGGACACTCACAAACCAGTCATAGCAAATGGTAAATGGTAATTATATAAAAACAACCAATAACAAGGGATGAATCTGCCTACAACCAAGATTCAAGCTGCACACATTGCAGCAATAAAACAGAAACAGCTCTGTACAACCTGTACATGAGTGGAAATAACCGCTTTGAAGTTTTTTTACTTATTTTTTTTTAAATTTAATATTGTTCTATGTTATATAAAATCACAAACTGGTCCAGCAGAAGATCATCAAACACAACATGTAAAAAACCAGTACAAACTAGACGACTTCCAGGTCCTGTACTCTTGAATTGCCGGAAGCAAGAACTTGCTAGGAAAGTGGGCGTGGTTCACAAAAGTGAGATGGAGATTGCAAACATATAAAAGTGTGATAAGTAAAATGATACTTCTATGGGAGCATTCCCTCCCCAACCTTTGAATAATTTGATTTGATTTGATTTGATTTGTCTCAACAGCAAGTTTAGGTTTTGAAATCCCTGAAACTGCAGCTTCTTAGCTTATTGTATCTCTTGCTGTGTGCCTTCCTAATCTAAGAGGTTTGACGCCTTCATGAGGAGCAGCAGCCCTTTTATTGGGTTTCTTTGGCAGTTAGCTTCTCTGGAGGAGTCCATCCCTAGGAGGTTTTGTGTTCTGCAGAAGGTTATTGCTGGGCACTTAAATATGATGTGAGCGGCGGATTCATCATCCTCATCACATAGTCTGTAGGTGGGTTCGTCTCTATAGATTCCCATCCTATGCAGGTATTCTCTCAGTGTGCAGTGACCGGCTAATAGCCCCGTCACTTGTCTGATTTGTTTCCTATTCAGTTTAAGGATTTCACAGATGAGTGATGTTAAAGGGGATGCCACCATTCTTTTGCTGTGGTTTTGCCCCGATATTGAATGCCAGTGGTTTCGAACCTTTGAATAATACTTACCGGGTCAATGTAGGAGAGACACAAAATAGATGGTAAATTATTTTAAATTGGACCCGTTGGCGTTAAATACATTTCTAGAATATTTTGCATAAACCAAATAGGTCTAAGTAATAATTAGCGACCAGATAATCACATACTAATACCTATCAACCATTAAATAGTTTTACTCCTAGAAGCGCATAGCTGGTAATTGGCAATCGGTGCCGGGGTTTAAGCATAAATATGCAAATTTGCCCGGTTATGTGTTTATTTAAACATAACACATGCACAGCTTCCGTCATTTTGGAGAAATTAATTAAAATATTATACGAGCGAGCCATGAGAAAATTACGTCAAATTTGTTTTGTTGTAATAAATTATACTATTAAAAGCTTATTCTTCGTTTTTTGGCTTTGTGTTTTTTTTTTAAATTTCCTACTGCTTTAGAGTTTCAGAGCCTGTGGGTGGCATCACCGAGCCCCCGATAGAAGACTGCCGGCAGCTGACATGGGGCTCACCCAGACTTACGAAGTTTGGCTAGTTAGTCTATCTCGGAAAGTGCAGCAAGCTCTCAATCTTCTAGCGTGGACGTCTTCTTGTTCTCCAGGTAACATGTTCTCTTCCTTGTACCTTGACTACTGCTTTTCTTAACACCCTACTATGGTGACCTGGAATGGGAGAAGCTGGCAATGAAAATGCAGATATCCTAGATAGGAGAGGATCTGAAATCAGTTCATAGAACGTAAACTTGTATTCGGTATACCAAAAAGCTCAATGCGTGGCCTTCTTCAGATTAGAATAGTGACAGGACTCTTAACCGGTCAATGCGCACTGAAGAACCCATTTGTAGGCTGTGTGATGAGAACGACGCTTCAGACTCGCACATCATCTTTGAATGCCCGGCATTTACCTACTCGAGGACACTTGTAAAGAGGATATTGAACCTAGCGAAGGCATCGAACCTCTTTTAGGTGAAAGCTGCAGTGTCAGGGAATCCCTAAACCGTACCTTGCTGTACATAGTAAATCAATAAATCAATCGATCATGGTGACCCGGAACTCTTTTGTCTTCTCTTACTAGTTAGCTAGAGTTAACTCTTTTCATTTACTAAAATGTAGCTAAAATTTGCGTTTTTTTTGATTGGGAATAAGACTACATTTATTTACGCGTTCGACTTATTGGTCATTTACCTCCAATGTTTTCCTCTAACAATCCATTTTGTTTCCCAACATTCAAATAAATTGTAAGCTTTTGACTGCAATTTGATTCAACAACTCTTGCACAGCTCCACGTAGATCGGCAAGTTAAAGGTGTCGACAGCATAGAATAGAATATCTTTTTATAGTTAATAGGTAAATAATGTTGTAAAAGAACTATAATAGTCATGCAAAAAATAACTTAAACTTTAATTTATAAGACACAAAATAATAACTGAAACAATCGTGACAATCAGCAACTTAAGAACTAAAGCTTCTGTAACCATTAGGAATATTTTCTTTTTATATTTTATTACCCCAGTAAAAAAAAAGAAGAGATGCAATCACATAATATTCCAATTGAACTACAAAATGCTTCCAAATTGTAAAACTCCTTTTCTGTAAGATATTCTTTTAATTTTTATTTAAATTGGTTTAAATTTGAACTATTTTTAATTGATGGTTGAAGTTTATTAAATATTTCCTTGATTTTTCCTTGTATTATATAAGTGCTTTTGGTGAGCCCCCCAAAAACAAATTCTATAATGTAAATGAGAAGCGACATAAGCACTATAATTCTGGATGTTGATAGAATCGATTTTAAATTTCTTATAAGATACCACACCGAGCCTAATTTTTGGCGTATTGCCTTACAGTGGTTTTTCCAATCAAGTTGCTCACCTATTGTTAACCCTAAAAATCGAGTACTTGTTGTTTTTGTTTAGCAAGTATTATTTAATTTTAAATTTACTTCCAGATTACTTTGATTTTTATAACTATAAAATCTAATAAAAGTTGTTTTACGGGGTTTAAATATAAGAAATTTTGACTAAACCAACGCACTAGTCATTTCAAATTTCAAATTTAGGTTGCAACTATTTTCAACATCTACATTTGATCTATCTGGAACAACAAATGTAGTTATCACAAAAAGACGTTAAATCTGCATTTGAGACACAGTAATTCAAAGTATTAACATATCTTGTAAAAACGTGGACACAAGACAGATCCTTGGGGAACACCTATATTAATATCTAATTTATTGGAATTAACAATTTCGTTGTTACTTCTTATTGAAACATACTGTTGTAATTCTGATAGAAAACTCTTAGCCCATAAAAGGGTCACTCCACGGATACCATACGATTCAAACTTGGTTAAATGTACGTTATGAATGATACAATCAAAAGCGCTGATTAAGTCGCAAAAAACAGCTGCAGGAGATTGTTTGTTTTCTAAACTCTCTCAAATCTGATTATAAAAGTACTGAATTGCATCCCTAGAAGAACAATTCGATCTAAATCCAAATTGATTATGAACTAAGATATTTTGTTTATTTAGAAAACTCTTGAGTCTGTCTAAGTAACAATACTCCATACCTTTTGAAAATATTGAGCCTAAGGCCACAGAACGATAATTTTCAATATCGTGAGAATTTCCTGTCGACTTTTTAAATATTTTTAGTAACATTTAATGGAGCCTCTTTAAAAAACTTGTTGTCACCCTCTCCTATTTTTTTACAATCCTTTTCCAAAGTATTATTTAAAATTATTTGATATTTATTGGAAATTCGGATACCTTAATCTGGAAAATTCTTGACCCATGCGAAAGGTATGAAGATCTGCTTGCAGTAGGATTATGGTGAGATAAAGGGTATGGAACAAAAGGCCTGAAAATTAAATTCTCTCCCGCATTCACAATTTTTAAATCTACTTTGCTGAATACGTTATTTATTTGCACGGTGGCGTGACGAGTAAGAAAGCCCGAAGGCATATAAACTGATCTACTTTCATGTGTTATTCAATGTGGTTTGAGGCTTCAGGTGCAAAGTTTCGAAATTAACAATCAACACAGTAATTTTTAAAATTTAATAGTGGGATTTACTAAGATATAAAATAGTACTCCCCACAGGTCTAAATATTTACGCCTGTGGAAGGTACTAAATTTTAAAACCAATTTTCGAAAAACGCTTATCCATACAGAAAAGACACAAAGTTATTGATGATTTTGTATTGTTATTGTAAAATACCACTCAAAAACTGCCTTTTCTCTCAAAATACACCATATTTTAGAAGAAAATGCCCTAAAACTAATTTTTTTTGACAGGTTTCAAAATGGCAAATGGTGAATACGCCAAAAATTTGGCATATAATAGCTTCATTATTTGTGTTTAACATTATAAAGTTGGTGATTTTTTAGACCACCTCAGGGGGGTGGTTTAAATTTATAGCTCCCAGAAAGGATTGTTTTGTGGCATTTCGTAATAAGTTCGTTTATAATTTCCCTAAGTAACCGCTTTTACAAGGATTAATTTACCTTATTTAATATCCCGAGTTGTTCATTACCCAATAAAACACCTCTTATTTTGTCCAGAAAAACGCCATATTTTGAACCAGTTTTCAGCACTAAAAATATATTTATGAGGACACTACGAGGCAAAACAAACATAAGTGAAGGTCACTGATTGATTATGCACGAAAAATATACCAAACAAAAAACCCAAAACAACTATATTAATTTATTTACAAACTAAAATTAAAACATTGAGGTTATCTAAAAGCTCAGTCAAAAAACTTTGCTTACTTATTTTAAAGTTGTAGCTTTCATCGGTAGAGGTTGTTGCAAGCCAAGGTACAAGCAGAGGTAAAAGATCCGAACTAGCTGTTTGTGATTGAACGCAGCGCTAATATTTTTAAACTGACATTTCGACAGTGACAGAAATGTAAAAAAAACTTGCATTTAAGTTTTTTAATACATTTTAAATAGATACAAAATTAATCTACTCCTTATTTTATTATTACTCATCTAAATCTTTGTGTGATATCAAGTATTAATTGGAAAAATCAATTAACAAGGGTAAGTTTTAATTAGAGTGACATATAGCCACAATGTTAATTTATTCTACAGAGTGTTTACTATTTAAACCCCGCGTGGGTTTAAATATTTTAATTTTATTTTCTTCTAAATTGAAAATTTCCTCTTATATCCAACAAAAGATTGTGTTAAGATAATTATTCAATAAAAAATTTATTAAAATTCTTCTTATAAATCAAACTATGTCCAAAACTCAAGGAGGGTTGGTTTAAAATGTTTAAAACCAAAAAATTCACTTAAAGTTAGGATCATTCTAAAATAGACAAAACCTTTTTAGTAAATCCCACCGTAAATATTCTTATTATTCCCATAGACTCAGATTACTGAATAATAAGCTAGTCAAGTCAAATATGCGGAAATATGAACTTTTTGTTTTGAGATTTAAAAAGTTTAGACAGATTAGAGAGTTTCGATAAAAGTACATGAAAATTCCTTTATTCCCATTATTTAGGAGTGATTACCTACTTATTTTCTATCCTGGAGTAGGGAAGTGGTGATGTGACGATCGAACATAGGCTAAATCTAACCAACAGCAACGGAGTAAATAACAATCCGAAGATGGCTGTGGCACTGTATATCTAAAGAAAAAACAAGAGTTTTTTCTACTTCAGTGCAAAATGAATTCCCTGAGTTTCGATTGCTCACACTAGGACGACGCCGTTTTGTCCTTATTGAGGACTCATCAGTAAGTAAATGTTATTACCCAAGGTAGTTCCTAAGCTAAGAGGGAGGACTGGAGATTTAGTGAATAAGACTTAAGAGTGTCTGTATTTCCAGTCCGCTAAAAACCCGAATTACATAATCAGGCAGCCATAATCATTATTATCATTCAAACTGTATACAGTACAGCGTTTTTCCTCATTTTTGGGCACTTTATTTAGAGAGAGTCATTTTTTATTTTTTGCAAAAACCTCTTGGTTTTGTAGGAAAACTTTTTGAAACTTGGACTGCAAAAGAAACATTTTAGGCAACCAACTTTAGAAGGAAAGTAGTTGTTTAGTGGACTTGTACCTACCGCTTGACCTGAATTTAGTACATAGAAGACAGCGTCACATAATTTTGAATTTTTCAAAAACAAGCATTTGCAATGATGTAAGTGAAATAAAATAATACCTAAAATAGTTTACCTACGACCAGCGAATAATACTAATTGTACGACCATCTCAACATGATTTTATTGGCTCATTTACAGTCCTAGGTAATAATAAGGCTTAGACGTAAACCACAAGATGGCGTGACAAGCGATGAAACTTTATTTTATAAGAGCACCAATTGACGCAAAAATGTGAATTATTTTTCTATATTTTGAAG
Source organism: Oxystoma pomonae (assembly GCA_963921995.1). Lineage (NCBI taxonomy): Eukaryota > Metazoa > Arthropoda > Insecta > Coleoptera > Brentidae > Oxystoma > Oxystoma pomonae. The sequence continues at coordinate 95,511,766 of OY998168.1, forward strand.
ACAATAAATATTTAAAACGTAAATAAATCCAATATAATTTTACCACTCAACGGAAAACAAGTCCGTTAAATTGACATATTACGCATTTTTAAGAAAAAAAACCTCGTTTTAAAAGATATATGAAAAATCACATAGTAACCTTATTTATTTTGACGTTTTAGATAGAACATCATTGAAACTTCAGGTTATGAAAATTGTTAACGTAAGAGTATTCGCGTTTGATATTTTTAATAATTTCTGATATTTATGATGACATTTTCATTGGTCGTAGGTAAAGTATAGCACACTAACTCGCATGTTATGGTCATTACACGCTATACAGAACCTTTTGGTTAACTGTTGGAAAGGATACAAAATTTAGAAAACCCCTATTCCAAATGCTGATTCTTAAAAGGGAAGAAAGTAATGGCTTAAAAGGGAATCAAGTAGAAATGAGCAAAACCATAAAATCTATAATTAAAATTTTTATAGCCGTGCTATTAAACACTTAAACCAGAAATTGCATCAAAATAACTTGACTGCGAATTGGCCCGATGGTTGTTGTTCTTAAGCAAGATCTGAAAGGATGTTAAAGGCAACAATTTAATCAACAGAATTATGTTCGATAGCATTACGATAATTGTTGGTTTGTTTTAATGGAAATAAAAGTTTGTAATATCGGTTAAAGTCTCAGATTAACAAAAAAAAAATGAGATATAACAGTAAACAATATTACCCCGATTAACCAGCCACAATGTTTATTTCCCAAAAAATACATGGTTGCCAATTTACCGCGGGGTTTCCCTAGAAACAAAACAATTCATAAACTTCTTGAAGCTCTTTTGATAATATTATTGATTATTTGACATATTTTTATATAGGATAATTTTTCTTATGCTAATAACTTAATTCTTAGTCCTAATTTTTAGTCTCAATAATTAACTTTTTTTAATTTTTAATAAGTAGAATTTCGAGATTTATAAAAAAGAACACAAGCCGGCAACGTTTGGTTGCAGCTGACGGCGTTGTTGTTAACGGGGGTTTGTGTTGTTCGGTGATTTTTGGATTTTATTGTGACTATTTGTGAAAAAAGAACTGTATCAAGCTATTTTGAGGACCAACAAAATGGTTTACCATTGCCTGGTATGCAATAAAAGCGGATATTCCAGCCCAGAACTAATATTTCGGAGGTAAGAAAGATCCTGTCATTTTACGTTAGTCATGGGCGTAGTATGAGGTAAAAAACTGCGTAAAAAGCTTATGATTATACTATTAATACATCAAAAATCTAAGACTAATACTAATCTTTTTTAAGAAACAAAAGTACCAGATAATTTTGCTCCTTTTGCAGCATGTAAAATATTTATTTATTATAATTTATACATAACAAGAGAAAACAATAAGACCAAGTGCTGATAGTCAGGTACTGGGGCAGGTATTTTTTGTATTTTAATGGGTACCTGGGTACTTTCTATAATGTGAATAAAACCGTTTTGGAGATATTTACTCTGAGCCAATCTTATTTTTATTTTCATTAATATTTATTATTTATTTTTTTGCCTTTTGACTCCTGTTTCCTGAAAAACTACTAGTAATTAATGTTTTACCTCTTCCTTAAATTTTCCTTGTGTTCTGTATTCAGAAATGAACATGCAGCCAATGTGTAAAGAATAAAATTTTTTGGCCTTAAAATTTTCATAATTAACATCACAAAAAGTTCTCTTAATTTGATAAATAAAGTTTATATTCCACTAAAGAAAACTAAAAGAGACATTATTATCATAGTGAAAAAAACGCTTAAGAAGCCGTTTATTAGCGTGTTTTTTTTTGGACAAAAACGTTATAAAACGGGTTATTAACCGTTTTTTTTGCTATGAAAATATTTTTTTTTACTTTTGTTTTGTGGGATACTGCACAATTAAAAAAAATATATAACAGCCATCTTGAATAATTGACCTAAAAATCATTTCAAGTGCTCTTTGGTAAACTTTTGATCTGTTCGTAAATACCTACATTCCTCAAACTAAACTTTATCCTTGAATAAATCTATTTTTTGTGGTTATGCAAGTTCTGGCAGTTAATTCTTTTGAATAAGAAAATCCGACCAACCCTACCTTATATCTCGTTTTCACATTTATATATTTAAATTAAAATTAACGCCGCCACTGGTAATGGGAAAAAGCAATTTTTGACAGTGTTGCCGTTTTATTGCTCTATCTCTTTTCTGTTCATATAATCGTCCAGAAGGGTGTTGGATTGTAAACATTAGAGGATTTCAATAGGGAATGTTTGGTCTCTCTTTAGTTATTAGTCTGAGGTTAAAGTTAAATAAAAGCAGAGAAACACCATAACAAAGGCGTCCTCCGGTAAAAATGCGTGTATAATAATTAAAATCAATTAATTAAATAATTAAATTCAGCAGCAAAAAGTTGAAAATAAACTTTTAGGTACGGCAACAAACTTTAAAAAAATATATATTTTTTCTTTACAGTTTCTAAACAATGCATATGCAATCTAGTATAACAGTGTATAAAACAAGATTAGAAATAAAGGTGCGAACAATATTTTTACCAGAGGTTTGCAAAAATATGATGGCCTAAGACCTGTCGAAATAAAAAACTCGAAAAGTTTAAATATTTTTAGGAATAATGTAAGAAAAATGTTATTATAAATCTGAATATTTGGTTAGTGTATGTTAATGAGTATCTTAATGTGTTTTTGACCTTTGTATTATTATTTTTATCTAGTTACTTAGGTTGTGTTGTATTAGAATTTATAAAAACAACAATAAAGTGAGTTATTATAAGAGCATTTTTATTATTATTTACTCGTTTATCAATGGTCGTCTTTAAATTGAAGAGTTAATTTGCGCCCATCGCTTTTATTATGGTATCAGAAAACTAAATTTTTCATTCAAACTTTTTAGCGCCTTTTAAACATTTTTTGATTAAGTTTATTTTGGTATTTTTAGATACCTACTCATGCATTTCGGATAATGTATTAATTGCCATTGGATAATTTGGTATTTTTAAAATTTAAATGAAATTTCGTAATACCAAATTCCAGAAACCACACTATATCCATTTCAAACCAAATTCGACTAAGTTGGATGTTAATCCCCCCCCCATCCCTTCGCCTTCGAAGAGTTGGGAGGTGTTTACTTCAAAATTGAAGATGTGGGACCTGTTACCTTTATAATTTAAATTAACTAAAGCAGACTTCTTAAGATAACCCCCACCCAAAAAAGAGAGAGAAGCTGTCACCGTCATAACTTTTAAGATCTGATCAGAAATTCGTGTTCCTCGACCCCAAAATCCCCAATGAAATTTTGAATAAAACAGAGATATTTAGATGTTACGACCCACTCTATTCAAAGAAGAGGGAGGCTGTTAACAAAAAAATATTACCCCCTTATCCACCTCCCTTCTGGTTTAATTAAATTTTCAAATTTATCAGCCCCCCCTCTTATCTCCTAAACTACCTCCCATTAACGTAGTTTTTTATTGAAACATAAAACTGAAAACTGCAATTCAACATCTTGGTACAAAATACCAAGAAAATGGTTCGCCAGACCCCTCTGTATACGTATCCACCCCGTATATCTGTCAGAGATAACGATTTCAAGGAGAGATGCAAGGGGGGGCATTATCTGATAAGCTCGATCTCTTAAACCAATGCAATTAGAAGATGATAATGATAGTTACTATGGTATATATCACAAAAAATTGCTGAAGGTTGTGGTGCAAGTGATTAGCCTGATTGATGACGCCCTACAATTTTAATTTGTTTTTTACAATAGTAACGCAGATAAAAGTATTTTCTAGTTTTTTTTTTGTGTGAACCAAAGACTGTTTGTCTTCACTCGCATAAAAAGAATCCTTGCTCGATCACCTTTTTTGGCTTCATCATGGTATGCGCTTTGACCTCTGCCGACCGGTGCGTTGATATAACAATTTCGATGACTTTAACATATCTGTTAAATAAAAAAGTTTTTGTACAAATTTTATTAAATTTAGAACATTTAGATAAGGTAAAATTATCAGAAAAATACGTGTTATAGATAGGTAGTAATAGTTCAAATTATTACTAAGCACTAACTCCAATCTCACTCTAGTGGATGGAGAAACCAATAATGATGCATTTGAAGACAATACTACACCTGTAGTAGACGCAAATTCAAGAAAATCTAATTTTAATAAAACTGCAGAAACTAGTAGTACTGCAGCTCTCTCCAGCCAATTTAATTAACGAACTGTTTACAGTTGTTAGCTACTAGCGAATGTTTTGGAAAACATTCTTTCAGATCTTTGAATTCGATCAAGGGTTGCCTAATAGTAAATGTTGGGCCATCTCGTTGTCCTCTATATAGATTCTACATCTGGTGGGTTAAACCCAATCTGGGCATTCAGTGATACACTTAGCTTGCAATATCCGCTGTATAAACAAACTATCTCTATGAGTCGTGTAGTCCTCGTTTTGCAGGGTTCTACGATAAGAATTTTGGAGTGTCCCGATTTGGCTAAGTAACCCCAGTACTGGAATCTACGATTTTTCCATAAACGGACTCAAGTTTTGATCTTCAAATAAAACATTATGCACATTTCACTCTAAACACTAACCTTAGTTTAACAGCTGACAGTTACAGTGACCTAATTTTATTAAAAAAGGCAGTTTAATAAAGGGGAAAATATTTTCAATATAAGTGAAATGCAAAACATATCATATCATATCTGTTAAATAAAAAAGTTTTTGTACAAATTTTATTAAATTTAGAATATTTAGATAAGGTAAAATTATCAGAATAATACGTGTTATAGATAGGTAGTAATAGTTCAAATTATTTTAGTTCTTCACATATTTTCTTTTACTAAGCACTAACTCCAATCTCACTCTAGTGGATGGAGAAACCAATAATGATGCATTTGAAGACAATACTAAACCTGTAGTAGACGAAAATTCAAGAAAATCTAATTTTAATAAAACTGCAGAAACTAGTAGTACTGCAGCTCTCTCTAGCCAATTTAATTAACGAACTGTTTACAGTTGTTAGCTACTAGCGAATGTTTTGGAAAACATTCTTTCAGATCTTTGAATTCGATCAAGGGTTGCTTAATAGTAAATGTTGGGCCATCTCGTTGTCCTCTATATAGATTCTACATCTGGTGGGTTAAACCCAATCTGGGTATTCAGTGATACACTTAGCTTGCAATATCCGCTGTATAAACAAACTATCTCTATGAGTCGTGTAGTCCTCGTTTTGCAGGGTTCTACGATAAGAATTTTGGAGTGTCCCGATTTGGCTAAGTAACCCCAGTACTGGAATCTACGATTTTTCCATAAACGGACTCAAGTTTTGATCTTCAAATAAAACATTATGCACATTTCACTCTAAACACTAACCTTAGTTTAACAGCTGACAGTTACAGTGACCTCATTTTATTAAAAAAGGCAGTTTAATAAAGGGGAAAATATTTTCAATATAAGTGAAATGCAAAACAAAAGACATACATAATAACAGGACTAACTTCTTGAGAATTGGCTATGTTCTGCAGATGTGTACTGCAGATAAATAGTAAACTGATTTATTTCTTTAATTTTTATCTTTTTTATAGATTTTTGTTTACACTCTTAACTTTGACCATTACGTGTTCTGAAAATTCACCACAACCACCTTTTTCAGTATAAAGAGATATGTCAGTGTCGTTAAGACGCCTCGGGGTCGATAGTATACCAATCTTCATTTCTTTACGCTTCTTCTTTTTTGTGGTCTCTTAACGGGCCCATATCCGGTGGTCATCGGCAGCAGGAGCAACTCAACTTCTTCAGCTAACCTCTTCTTATGCTGGGAACCTGCTACAATTTACGTCCTGCGTCAGAAAGGTTTAAATATATTGGGTAATTATCATTACCTAAACAATTCAAGGATTTCGTTGCTTAAACGATAAAAATCAATTTAATTAAAAATATGTAAAATTGCTTGTCGGAAAAGATGACTAAACTAACTCACAGGGAAATATGTAGTCAAAACAAAAGATTTTTCACCAATCAAAATTTTATAATTATGTGGAATTAATACTAAGTTATGTATTATCAGATGCATTTTGAAGCGCTTACTTGACACCTTTTTATTTTTATGCTTATAGCCAGTTCGTTACCAAAGGACACTTTTTTTTCATTATTATCGTTGTTTAGTACAGCCAACCAATAAGTTTTATTTTTATTTTTATGTGCGATTCATCTCTGGTTTTGACAGCAAATTAAGCATTCTTTTTAAGTCTTGATTCCAAAAAAGATATCTTCTTCTTGAGTGACATGCTCTCTTCAAACGTTGGCTTTGATGCAAAAATAAATTATTAGACGGACAATAATGACCCATTTAATGACGACACTGAACCTGTAATGGCCATAAATTCAACAAAATCTACCTTAAATAAAACTTCAGAAACTAGTAGTACTGCAGCATTAAAAAACCTCGTCCATCTCAGAAGAGAAAAACATGTTATAATGAACTCTTATTTGAGTATCAGTTTAATATCGACTTGTGACTTAAACCCATTAATGAACCAATTTGGTTAACGAATATTATCTCCGCTGCTCTGGTTGCAGTTGTTAGATATTAACGAAAGTAAAAAAAAAACTTTCCGTTTGATCTTTGAATTCAATCAAGGGTTCCCCAGTAGTTGGGTCAGCTGTATAAACAAACTATCTCTATTGTAGGGTTCTACTATAAGCTCTTTGGAGTGTCCCTTAAGTAACTCCAGAACTGGAATGTATGCTTTTTCGGTAAATGAACTAAAGTATTGATCTTCAAATAAAACATTTTGTACATTTCACTTTAAACACTACCCTAATTTTAACAGTTGACAATTACGTCCATTTAGTCGTTTCAATTAATAAACAGTGACCTAACTTTATTAAAAAAGGAATTTTAATATAAAGCAACATTTTTTTAAATATAAGTGAAATGGAAAGTCCACTGATTATTTCTTTAAATTTCGTCTTTTCTAGATTTTTCCTTACTTTAAACTTTGATAAAGATTCAGTTTTCTTTAAATGTTTTGGTGAGTTTTCACGAGATTACCCCGTTTATACACAACACTGAGAAGAATTCATAGAGTAAATTTAAAATTTTAAATAGATTTAAAAAAATTTGTATATTGGCTTTTACGCCTTTGAACCAATCATAACTTTATTTCCGTTTCTTCGATCGATTTTTCATACTGCGGAAAATAAAGGAAAAGCCTATTCAAACAACTTTTTTTATAATTTTGAATGACGTACGTTTTCGTGTGGTGTTCTTCTACCATAGGTGGTCAACGAGAGCAGGAGCGGTCGAACTTCTTCAGTGCTCTCTCTGCTGCGTCCGATCCTTTTACGATAACGCCCAAAAGCGGCCGGCCCGCCTGCCAATTAGGCAATGTTCCCCGGGTCACAGACGACCCAAGCGGTGACCTCTCGCTGTTAGTTTGATATTAAAATAACCAGTACATTATTTCTTTTTTAGTCAGGTATCCTGCGGTGATTATTTTTTTAGAATGTAATATGTTAATATTGCTTAGTTTTTATTTTTAAGGCACCTGAGAAATTGTCAAGTGCTGCTTGGGGAAAGGAAAAAATACTTTTTAAGCTATAATTTAAAAAAAAAACAATTTTAAACGCACACATCTACTTATAGCCAAACTCGTATTTCTACAGACCCAACTGTTGAGCCTTTTTCAGTTAAATAAAAGACGAAATAAAATATCTTTAACGTTTACGTATATTATTGACAAAACTTCAACTTACTTCAAAATATACTCGACCAATATAACCTAATATTGTAAATTGCCTAAATGGCTAGGCCATAGTATCAGCAACTTGAGTCTCAGTAGCTGTCTTCTGAACCGTAAGAATTTCTTCCATAACAAGTTCTCGTATTTAGAAATATTTTGTTTGAATGTGCTTGATTCTTCGGTGATTCTCTGGATTACGGTATAGCTGCTTCGTTGTCAATTAATAACTCAGGATCATCTTTTAGTGTAATTATTTCTGCGAATAATCTTTTAAGACAAACGAGCTCCTTGGCAGCTTCATTTGCAGCTATAATTTCAGCCTCACTAGTTGAAATTGCGACAGATAATTGTCTCAAATCACGATATAGCACCTCCAGCATAAAGGCACACTACTCCTGTAGTTGAACGTCCTGTTGTTAAATCTCCTCCGTGAACAGCATCACTAAGTCTTTCTAAATAACCATTTCTAGTTTTAGGTTTGTAAATAATGCTATAATTTATGGTTCCTTGAATATAATGAAAGATTCTCTTGATTTGCACAAATTGTGAAACGAGTTTTCCGAATTACGAAACACTACACCAACTACATACGGAATGTCTGGACGGCATTCGGTCATTAAATAAAGAAGTACTTATTTAGTTAAAGAAGAGACGAAATAAAATTAACGTCACATATATTATTGACAAAACTTCAATTTACTTCAAAAAGTATCAATCAAAATATACTTGACAAATATAACCTAATATTGTAGAAAGTACTTCAACACGAACCCAAGTCTATGTTCTGTGCACTTTCCTGAGCCGAAAATTTTTGATCCTTTCTTCATCAATTCTTTCAATGCCCTCTGCCTCGTGTCTGCGTCGCGGCTTTTCGAAGATTTTGAAGTCCCTCATGAACTACGCGACGCCATTAAGGTCTTCCATGTTTCTGTTATCGATGCAGCACTTTATCATTTATCTCCTTGATTTCCTTTTCCCTTTTTGAGTTGAACGTAGAGTACCTGTCGTGGAAAAAGTGTTTTGGGTGTGCGGACAAGGTGACCTGTCCGAAGATTTGTTGTATTTTTCCAGGCGTGATGGACCATGTTTCACATTCACCATTGATTAATCATCATCAGCTTTAGTTAGAATCGAAACGATTTTCTAAAACTATTATATGTATGGTAAGATAAAAATTAAAAGCACAGATTCAATTTGTACCGCTAAAGCTAATTGTTTTAATAATAGTTCTAGGGTTCAGCTTGTTGCAGAATAGGCCAGCAATCGCATGCATGATTTCACAAAATTGTTATAATTTATAGTAGGAAATGCTTCTGAACTTTTGTTGATTAAAAAGCTGTACCTATACTTTGCGCCAGTGGCTACCCGTTTAGCAGCCTCTGCAACAATGACATATTCAAAGCAGAACGTTCAAGAACTTTTTGATAAATAAAATGTATGATGATGATGATGAAAAGCGTTGTTAATATATTAATCCTCAAAAAACGATTTTTGTAATCAAGATGTATGTAATTTTAGTTTGTGTCTGGTTTCTTAGTAAAATCCATTACGAAAGTTCATCAGTGACTAGTTTTTCCTTTTTCCAAGTCTATTTTGTCCAAAAGAATTTGTGGTTCAAACAAGGCTGTGAATAAAATACAGTAATTTTTTTTTAAAGTATATCAGTTTATTTCGAAAACAATTATAATGTAGAAAAATGAAAGTCAAAAAAAAGTAGGGATACATTAGGAGACATTAAAAGAAAGGGTAGACCTTTGTTAATTACAGGAAGAAAAGAAAATCAAAAACAAACAACGAATAAACTTAGTTTCCCTGACTTTTTAATGGCTCCTAGGTTTTTCAACTTATTTTCCACATATATGTTATTGTCAATGGGGATCCCAAGCTTGCCTTCCCTGCGCAACAAAATAAAAGTGCTTAAAGCCAATCCAGATAACATATTGAGACGATTGTACTTGTATTATGAGTTTATAAATGCCAGAAGCTAGCTAAATTTAAACGGTAATATAATAATAAATACATATATTCATAAATTGTTATTCGTGTACAGTTAAATGCTGTTTAAAAACAAAACGTCTAAGAATTCATTTTTTTTAAATTAAAGTAATTTCTGTATGCATTAAACTTTAATACAGGTGTGAAAGAATAACAAAAAATTAAATTCATAAGAAAATTTTAACTTAGTAATAAACCTTCCTTTATTCAAAAAATACATATAAACTGGGTAAAATATAAAGAGGACTCAAAAGGAATTAATCCAGCGTCAACAATGACAAATTTAGAATCGCCAGAGACATTGCAAAATAAATGAGTCCTTATTTGGTTACTGTATTCCGGTTCTAATCTTAGAGAAAAATTGTAGCAATAGAATTAACTACTTGTTAACTTAGAGGGGAGGAATGAGGGTGTTTTTTTTTTGCATGTAGTCAAATATCTATAGTTAAATAAACAACAGAGAAGCGGTTTAGTTATAGACTGTCTTTCGATACCTCTTTTGTTCAATTAAAAAATGTCAACAAACTTTTTTTAGAAACTTTAAGGCGCAATTACACAGACGAACATGCTCAAACAAAAGCTCGTGCAAAAGATCTAAAATTTTTTGCGTGAACATTTTTGTGAGCTTTTCTTTGAATATTTTGTTCGGGTAAATTTTTGAGCAAATTATTGCTATCTGTTTTGGAAACATATTTTTAAAGATGAGAATAAATAAAATTTCACATCATTGATCAGTGATCTCAATTCTTTAAAAAAATGGAACACCAACTTTTATTTTAAATTTTTGTGAAAAAAAGTCGACGGCAAGCGAAACATTATTCTTGGCTATCAGTTTTGTCACATGGATTAGGGTTACTTATAATATTTTTTTCTTACGGTTTTTCCCGGATTTTTTTGCCCGGGGATTTTTTTGGGATTTTCTTGCGAGTTTTTTTTATTTCCAAGGATTTTTCCTAACTTCAAAAAATAACCCAGGAAGATTTTTCTTTTCCAAAAAAATTTCCAGTTTTTCAAATATCGGCAAAAAACTCAAAAGTTGCACTTTTAAGCGGTAATCCGCGCCTCACGACTATGAGGAGTGGTGGGGAAGGGATTTTTTTTAAACATATTTTTGTAACTTTACTTTACCCTTAGCTTTGATTGTTTTTTTTTTCATCCTCACACCAGATTTACCTAGTTAGGTTAAGGCTCCAACGGTTGCTTAAAAAAGCAAAAGGTTCATGAAAATGCTGAAGATAGATATTTACTGTCAATTTAATGTAATAATCAAGGTCGATTACTGACACTGAACACAACAACAACACCCGGTAAGAGGGCCCAATCTGGAAGAATCCTTAGTGTTAGCGGACATTTATGTGCGCTGACCCTAATTATTCTGCCAAACCTTTCCTTCCAACTCCACTTGACCTTCAAGTGGACCTCTTAAACTCTCCCTACCGCTAGGTAGCCTAAGTTTTGTCGATTTTTGGGGAGACTAGCTGCCTGAAGGGCTTAAATGTCGTGACTGTTCTAAAGAATTATTTGACACTGAACAAACAATATGCAAAGGAGCAACATTCCGATTCAGAAATCTAGTCTATTACTGCTAAATTATATTTTTTTAGACAAGGGTCTGGGATCGTAGGGTTGAAAAAGTTGGTAATAAACGGGTATTATTTAGACCGAACGTGCATTTGTTCATATATTTGAGATTTAATAAAAAGGAAATAGGTTTTTTAATTTCACTTAATTATTATCGTATTGTGTTTTAAACTAGGAAGTGAAATAAAGAGATATTCTTTTAAACGTAAATTTTTATCATTACAGGCAACAGCAATAAATAAGTGCCAATTAATATTTTTTTATTCTCGTTTTTTTTCAACCCTAAAAAAGTTACAAGTATACTGGCATATCCCCTATAAAAATCAGGTCAATCGAAGTTGCTTATGAGGTAAAATGTCAATTTCGACATCAAATCGTTTTTCCGTCGAAAAGCACTTAATTAAAAATACCTTGTTTTAAAACTTAGTCTTTCTATTTTCAGTTAAGTTCAATGAATTCCCATAAAACTATAAAATTTAAATTTGTAAGAAATTTCTATACCGACATTTCTTCAAACAAATTTTGCTTAACATTCTCTCCAAAGTTCCGTGAGTCTTTTTATACGAGATTTTGCTCGAACTTTTTTTTGAACATTTTGCTCAAGAGGCTCGTGTAAATGTTTGTCGGCATTTCAACATCAAAGGAAAGGTTTTCTGTGTAAATGCGCCTTTAGGTTACGGGTTAAAAATGAATTGTATTCTTACTTTCTCTACTGCATTTAGATGTTTTGTAATTTTGTTGTATCGCTATGTAGTCCTTTTCTATTCAATTTCTTTTTTGTCACGTTTCTTTCCATTTTATATCAATTGTTTTATTATAGATTGTTCAGTCGAATTAAGATTATTTCTTTATTCCAGAAGCTCTGCTGCATAATAAGGACTTCCTGTAACACATTAAGGACCGTGCCTTAAGGGGTGATGCACTTGCCCCCCACAATCTGAATTTGTGCTTTAGTGTTTTGTGACGCGTAACTTTTGTTCAAAAATATAAATAATCTATGCTCGAACCTTGTCAAATGAGTCTCCCCAAAGGCTAGGGAGTAATTTATTATTTCTCTCTAGTTTTTAAAGTGAGATTGACAAAACTAGAGATATGAATTACACTTATGTTTATACTTTTAAACATCAAACATCGAAATCCACTAGGAATTACATAACGCAGAAATAAAAAGTCAGGTTATGAGGTGCACGTGCATCAGTTTTTGGGGTACGGACCTGAATGTTTTATCCTGACAGGCTGTAACTATACCTACACATTTTTTGAGACCAACGATAGCGTCGCGGAAACGCGATCAGCGTCACCTTTTTGTTTGGTACCTCTTTTCATAATTAGTCATAGAAAGTTTATTACATTTTGACGTGTGATAGAAAATAGTTTGGCACGACTGGAAATTTACTAAATCGATTTTGAGAAATGATCAAAAAAGCAATGAGATCAAAATTATTGATTTTAGAGATATTTTAGATCGCCCTTCGTATGCAATTGAAATATGACATTTGACAGGCAGTTGCATGAAGGCTGCAAATTACGATATTTAAGTAATTTGTGTCAACTCTGCTGCAGTATAAAAACTGGGCATCCGCGAATACCAACAATAGACTCTTGCGTACAGCTTGTTTTTGTTTAGCAATTTTAGTCACTTTTTTTCATTTATTCTGGAGAGCCCCATATTTTCTTAATTGAAACAACAGTGCTTGACTATTTTTCTTACTTTGATAGCGAATATCTCAGAAACTAGTCATAGAAACGAAATAAATTAGTTGAAATTGACCGAGATATGTTTTATAGGAGTGTCCAGTGCGTGGTTCTTTGATCTTATTTTCACTGGTCCAAAAACTCCCTAATATTTGTCTCTGTTAAGATCAATACCAGTCATGGAGGGATTTCTTTAACTTAAGCTTCCATATACCCATTGCTTTTGGGATAATAAGGTGTCGATTGCCAACTAATAATACTCCATTCCTCTAGAAACTTAGTAAGGTCCATTATTTATTATTTTCTGACTCGTTGGAATAATGTTGCTAAATTTACATACAAATGATCATCCTGATATCGGGGAGGTAGGGGAGTAGTTATCGAAAATTAATAAACATACTTAGATAACATTTATTTTTTCCTAAATGGTTAACACAAAAACCATTATTATACCATAGAAAAAAATTATTAATCTTACCATTCACCAGATATAAAAAAAACTTAAACGGTTTATGTACATGGTTAAAAAGGTGATAGGTTTGCAAAATCCTATTTTTTAATTGATTAATAAACGGGATTTATGATAGCACCTGATTTGCAGCGACGCGACGGGTCAAAGAAATAAATCTTTGGCATCCGTAAAGGAATGAACCTAACGAGCAAATATGGCTACTTAATAAGATCTACCGACCCGTGTGAGGTTTAATGTCTAGTCCATTTATAGTAAAGTTCAGTTCACGTCAGTCTCTGATCAACGACCATGACCATATGTATAACATTTTACTCCTATTGTAGCTCTTTTTAGAGCTATGAGCATAAAGTGGAAAGCAATAAAATCAAAACTAATAATACAAATGATCTCAGTGCAGTTGAAAATCTCGACAGAGCTTCGCAATAAAACCAGTTGTCAAACAAACTTATGTTCTATCAGGATTGATCTTGATCGGACCGTTTTTTATGGACATTTTCCATAGTAACCATAATTCATCAAACCCATTTTCCATCCTCTTCTTTAAGTGCCATACTCTCTTAGAACGTTGGTTATCATCAACCGATCTGTACCCTGTCCACTGCTTTTCGGAAAAGTGTCGTAGTACTAACCCCATACCATTGTCTAAGATTTTAAAGCCATGTCTACGACCTAGACCTTTTTGCCTTCAATTTTGCCTTCTATTATCAATTTTAAAAGATTATATTTGTCACTTCTCAAAATATGGCCAAAATATTCAAGTTTTCGTTTTTTGATGGTAAATAAACCTTCAAGATCTTTATTTACTCTAAGCAGAACATCCACATTAGTTACTCTGTCCATCCAACTTTTTGTACATGGCCTCAGTCAGTGTTCATTCTTCCATGCCATAGTATAAGGTGCTAATAACATAACGCCGAAACACACGAGTACGGGGAATGATATTAAGACCGCGACTAAACAACACTGATTTAATTTGTTATTATTGAGGAGGCAACCTAAGTATTTGTATGAATCCACGTGTTTGACTTGCTTCCCATTTACTTCTAACATGCCTCTGATGTTCTTTTCCTTTGATATCTTTTTTGCATCTTGATTCAACAACTATTGCAGGCCTTCCAGCGTATCTACCAGACACACTGATGCGAGTGTCGTCGTCATATCATCATTGATTTTTATGCCGTTTATGGTCAGACCCTCTTCGCAGTTATAAAGGACATTCTCTAATATTTTGTTACTGTAGATATTAAACAACAGCGGAGACAATATACTACCTTGGCGCGCACTTCTTATTTGAACATTCAACCTTTATTTGAGCAGTCTGAGTCCAGTATAAATTAGTGAAAATCTTTAGATCTTGGTCATCTAGACCAATTTTATTATCAATTCTATGAGCTTTTCGTGTTGCACTCGATCAAACGCTTTCTTTTAATCTATGAAACAGGCATATACTGGCACCGACACGGACTTGAATGCCAAACAATGCTTCTCTTATCCCGAATCCATCACAAAATCTAAACTGCGTTCATAAAGAATTCACATTTTCCATAAATTCTTTTATGGGCAATCTTTAGAAATATTTTTAACATATGGCTCATTAGGCTGATTTAATAACTACACTTCTTTGATCAGAATCAGAATCGCAAATTTTAGAATCAATTTTTCGTAAGACCCTTTTTTAAAATCTATCAGAATATTATCATCATCGTCATCATCATCATCTCCTTCGAGGTCAAATGGATCAGTTACGCATGTTACGCTTCTATGTCACATAGTATGTCGGTATTTCTATTTAACTTTGGGGTGGGTCGATACTCCTATAAAAAAAACAAACTGTCAACCCATCAACCCAACCAACCTGATACAACTGTCTTTGGATCTGTTTTGTTCCTAAACATTTTTTTGTATTTGACGTAATTCCAAAAACTTTCATTTCATGCTGTAAAACAGAGAAGGACGAGGAGTCGCGTTTAAATGACATTATATATCACGTCGATCCTATTAAACAACGGTCTTACAAAAAAATTTCCCTAATACCGATGTAGATATTAAAACTAATTGGTTGGCATGAAAACATCGCCAAACGTGAAGGACTTTTGTATGGTCAGATCTCAATTACGCTAAAAGTAATAAAACGGCAATATTAAATTTTCGCATCCGTTGAGTGGAAAAGACGCTAATAGATGTTGGTTAACCAGTTCTGTGCCTCACATTCCACGCGGACATTTCAATTATTTTTGTATTAATATGGGAAAATATCTTATGACGCACTGAATTAATATTTTATCAATAAATCTTCGTGTGAAAAGATAAAGCAGCAGTGAGGTAAAACAAGAAAGTTTAGATGAAAAACGAAACACAAGCAACTTTATTTTTTGGACAGGAGCTGGAAAAGCTGAACCCACAAGAAACAAAGATGGATAAAATCAGGTAAATTTTGATTTTTTAAACAAGAGTATTGACGGAAAATCTTGCATGAGACACCCGGTACAACCGTCCAATCCACCAGCCCGAGTAGTGTCGGATTCTTATCGACTAAAACTAAAAATGGATTGCTAATACCTATGGGAAATTTGCAGAAATCACTGCCGCATGTCTTCCGCCATTTTCGCCGCCATGTTGTGGAGATTTGGGTTGGCGATATTGGTTTCTTTAATTTTAAATATTAGTGTGGGAACACTGACTGTCAACAGTGTCAAAATATGATTGAAATTGACATTTTTTTGAAAGGTTATTTTTGTTGTTGTTTTTTAATACAAAAATAAAAAAGTAAAGAAACGAGTCATAAACAAATGCTCCAACGGTCACGCCATTTATTTGTCTCATTTGGTCTGGAGTATGTGCAGGTTAAGAAACAATTAAATCACAATATGGAAACATTGCCCCCCAATTTATAAACTCAAAGAGTACTGTTAAGCCACACGTTATAAATTGTAATAAAAGATCGGTTCAACCTTTGCTGCTGGCGCTCTCGCTGAAGATACACCTTGATTACATTGATCTGAATCTGCACAGGGACTAAAACAGCTAAGCAAAGATGCACCAAGGTTATACAGTAATAAAAAATAAATTAATAGAGGGAGATACTGAATTTGATAATAGCATATATGGCTCAGCTGAAAGCCAGAGCCATGGCAAGTCAAGCAACATTTAGCAATCACAAAAAAAGTACATCTTTGGCACATGGAGTTGAGCATGGAGTTTTACAATATTTGAAGATCTGGGCAGAAAAACCTATTAACAAACAACTGTGTCGACCATCCCTTCCCTAAGTTAACAAGTTATTACTAAGATATCCTTGAGTTTTGGTAAGTTTTCAACATTCAACATCTTTTTTGTAGCTCTATCTTTTAAAAAGGATGTGGGATTTTGCTCAAAACCGCATATGTTGTAGGTTTCATTGTCCTGATAAAAATCTATCATTGCTCCACAGTGTTTTTGAGATACTGCGTTCAAAGTTAAACATTTTGGTATTCTGGCTTTTCCCTAAATTCACTTTTTGTGAAAATGTAAATAATATTTATGAACCAAATTGTAGTCTGAGAATAAGTAGCAGAAAAATATAGGTTGCCTATATTTTTCTATAGGTTGCGTCGCACTGGCATCACAAACATAAAAACTATTAAATTCATATGACCAAGAAATGACTTTTTTAACAAAAGGCAAATTTCAATTGTTATGTTGCCACTTATTATATTTATGTATTTAACAAACATGCTTCAAAACAAAAACTGTAACATTATTAGCCATTTTTGTTAGTTGTTGCTATGGGGCAATAATAGATTTTCATCAAGCAAAATCACACAGAAAGTCAGTTTCCATAACGAAAGTGCATCATCCTTAAAAAACAAATCTACAAAAAAAAATGTCAAATGCTGAAAACTTACCAAAACTTAAGGATATCTTAGTAATAACTTTTTCTGCTGAATTCTTCAGAATCAGAAAACTTTTATTACAAAAATTGTTAACAAAAAACATTGTTACAATTGAATAAATAAACATCAAAATTTAGTGTAAAAAATTAACATTAAAATAAATTTAACCTAAGAATATCCTTAAAATGTCATTTAGATATTAAACATTGTTAAAATTAAGGTTTTGTTAATAAAGATTAAAAAATAAATATTGATTTTTCTTTATTTCTAGTAAAATATCTTATAATTACTGGTCTTAAAATCTCAAAAAAATACTGGCTACAATATCACAAAAATTGACAATGAAATCTTAAACTACTTACTTAAAATTACATATAGAAAGTTACAAACACATGGAAATGACAACAAGAAAAAGAAAAAAAAATATACTGATAAAATACATATTAAAATTAATATTTTGTTAATTATGCAGTATACAGTTTTCTGCCATTTTTGACTTTTTATGAAAAATTCTTTATACCTTCTAGGGTCCCTAGGACCCCAAATCCGCCCGCGCCGGTTTGTTTTTTTTTTTCAATTTTTTTTGTTTTTTTTTAAATTTTTTTTTCACTAAAACAACCCAATCAAACACAGTCCAACCCAACCCAAAACAATCAAAAAAACACATTACAACCCTCCCCCGGGCACCCTTTTTTTTCTTAAAAAAAAAAATTGCCGCAGGCGGATTTGGGGTCCTAGGGACCCTAGTAGGTGCCCCCATAAAGAATTTTTCGTCGATGTGCCAAAGATGTATTTTTTTGTGATCGCTTGCCATCGCTCTGGTTTTCAGCTGATCCATTATGCTATTGTCAAACTCCATATCTCCCTCTATTCATTTATTTTTCTTGTCTTCTAGGCCTATAACAACCTCGGATTTATAAACTGTTGGCGCATATCTGTCCCTAGACGTTTTAGTTCCTGTTACAGATTCAGAGATCAACTTAATGAAGGTTTATCTTGAGTTGAGCGGGAGCGCCAGCAGCAATGGTTGACAGTACCCCATGTTGTAATTTATTTGTTCAAAACTTGCACATTCCCTAGACCAAATGAGAGAGATTATCATGGCGTGGCCGTTCAAGCATTTGTCTGTCTTTTAAATGGTTTTTATTGCTTGGTTTTTCACTTTTTTGTTTTTGTATTAAAAAACAACAACAAAAATAACCTTTCTAGAAACGTCATTTTTGACACTGTTGATAATCAGTGTTCCCACACTACTATTTAAAATTAAGAAACCAATGTCGCCAACCTAGATCTCCATAACATGGCGGCGAAAATGGCGGAACACACGGCAGTGATTTTCCCACAAGGGTAATATCAATTTTTTTTTTTTTTTTTTTTTTTTTTTTTTTTTTTTTTTTTTTTTTTTTTTTTTTTTTTTTTTTTTTTGTCAAAAAAATCATATTTAACAATACTTATTATAATATTATAAATCACTTGACAGATAAAAAGGATCACCTCTCGATTAGAAAACCGCTTACACTAAGCCCTAAAAAGGGCTTATGCGAGTCGACCCAAAAAGAAACTTATTACTAATATTTTTAAATTTTAATTTGGAAATAAGTAGAAGTAACAAAATTTCTAATTAATATTTCTGAAAAAGTTATTTGTTTTTATAAAGTAAATAAAGCCTAGTCTGGTTGACACCCCCACAAACACCCAGCAATCCCTCCCACGGGCCAAGATCCCACCAGGGGAATCAGAAAGGAGTATAAAAAATATAAAGCTATATCGGCAAGAGAGAAGAATAAAACTTTACAGTAGTTGTTGCTGTTGTAGCAAAATATTTTTAATATATTTAGAATAAGAATTTACGGATAACTTTTTAACTTCTTTCGGAAGTTGATTCCAGAGTTTAATAGCACAAAATGTAAACGATTTCTGGAAAGCAGCCGTCCTATGTCGGGGAATAATAAACCTATGAACATTTCTTGTTGTCCGTGACAATGGCAAAAATTTTCTAGCTAAATAAGCAGGTTTACCAGTTTTTATGACACGGTAGACAAATGTATACATATGGTGCTTGCGTCGATTGATCATATTTAAAATTTTGTTATCATTAAGATGAGGGGTTATGTGACTTCTGTAAGATATATTTTAAGCAAATCTCATGCAACTATTTTGAATTTTTTGTATCGATTTTTTAGTTTGCCATGATAGAGCGTCATTATAGACCACATCAGCATAGTCAAATAAGGACAAAACCAAGGAGTCGCACAGAAAATATTTCTGTTTTGATGACAAAAATTGTTTGTATTTGTATAATTTTTTCAGACGAATGTAACCTGCAACAAGTTTGTTTTTTATATGAAAGTCGAAAGAAACAGAACTATCAAATGCGACTCCCAAATTTTTTGCTTTTGCCACTATTGGAATATTTTCGTTACTTATGCTGATGTTCAAATTTTGTTCGATGTGTTCCCTGATATTCGTATTTTTATTTAGGATTATAATTTGTGATTTTGATGAATTTAATTTTAAATTATGATCCTTTGCAAATGAAGCTATGTTGTTTAGGTCTGAATTAAGTTTCATGTTAACATCGCGAAGAGAATGTTTGTTTACAGGAATGTGAAGTTGGCCATCATCAGCAAATTGCTCAAGTTCTGAAAATTGAACCTTTTTGGACATATCAGCAACATAGAGAGAGAAAAGCAGTGGTGAGAGAACAGACCCTTGAGGTACACCCACCTTGTTTAATTAGCTTAAACGTTGATCTATGGTAGCCAGATGTTTTTTTTACCTCTACACAATTATATCTCTCACTTAGCATGTTTTTAAATAACATGTTTGAATTCCCAGAAATACCAAAATAATTAAGCTTAGCTAACAACATTTTATGACTAATTGTGTCAAACGCTTTGCTAAAATCAAGCAACGTCAAGCAGGTACTATTGCCTTGTTCTTCATATCCCCGAATATCGTTCAGTACTTTTACTAAGGCTGTAGTAGTGCTGTAATTTTTTCGGAAACCTGACTGGCATTCCGGGATAATTTTTTTGAGGTCAGCAAACGTCATTATTTGACTATAAACAAACTTTTCAAATATTTTAGAGGCGGCGGGCAAAACGCTTATCGGTCTTAGATCCCTCAATTGTTTTGGGTTTGAAACTTTGGCAGTAGGCCTTATAATCGCTTTCTTCCAAAGAGATGGGTAAATGCTTTGTAAGATACAGCTGTTAATAATATTAATTAAAGCACCCGAGCAAAATGGAAGACAAAGCTTAATATCCCTAATTGAAAGACCGTCCACCCCGATAGCATTCGAATAGATTGAACCTACTATTTTGTTTAATATGTCTCCATCTATGAGTTGAAAATCAAAAGTCTCGCTTGTCAGTTTGTTTCTATTGTAAAAGTTTATTAACTGATCAGAAGTGGTGTCGGCCATGTTGTCTGTCTCGCTGAAAAAACAATGGATTTTATTAGCGTCTTGTAAGTCTTCTGGTATGTCTGTTTGTGTATTTTTAGTGAGGTCCAATTTTTTTGTACATTGCCAAAATTCTTTACCTTTTTTTTGTGACATCAGATTAAAATATGACTTTTTTTCTCTTATCAGTGCATGTTTTGTAAAATTTCTTAGTTGCCGGTAGTAGTTCAAATCTCTTTCTTGCCTAGTTCTCAAAAACTTTTTGTGTGCCTTGTCTCTTAATCTAATCATTAATTTAATGTTATCTGTGAGCCATGGTAGAAATGGCTTTTCTGTAACTATTCTGGTCTTCATAGGAGCATGTTTGTTTAAGATATTTAAAATATTTTTATTAAAAAAACTTACCTTTTCATCCACACTGTTTGTCTTGTACACCAAATCCCAATTGCTTTCTTGCCCATCACTCAAAAATGTCGATTTTGTTGTATTCACGATAAGAAATTTTTTTTTTGGATTTATGTATTTTTTGCAAAGGAAAAGTAGAGTAAACCAGGTTATGATCTGTTATGCATTGGGATATTGGTAAAGCATCAGATTTTAAGGTGGGGAGGCTGCTGCTTGTTATTATCATGTCAATAAGACTAAATTGATTTGTGGTTAAATTAATTCTAGTTGGCTCTCTTATGTGCTGAGTGAGTTCAAACGTATTAAGTATGCTTTTTAATCTATTTGGATATAAGCTGTTTTCCAAGTAGTTAATATTTATGTCCCCTGCTATTATCAAAAAGTCATATTTAGGGGTAATAAATTTGCTTTCAGAGGGAACCCGGTAGATATTTATCAACAAATATGATTTGCCGCCCATATTAAAAGTTATTGAAGTGTTTTCTATAAAATCAAGATTTAGTGAAATCTCTTTAAATTGTAAGAATTTTTTTACATAAAGCGCGACGCCATCCCCTCTCCTCTCGACCCTGTCTTTTCTGATCAGGGTGTAACCTGGTAAGTTAAACATATTTTCGGAAACCTGCTCATTCAACCATGTTTCATTAAGGCAAAATTATACTCAAAAATGTAATTCACAAGCTCATCAAACCCCGTATTAATGGAGCGGACATAAAGTAAGCCAATTGAAAAATTATTATTGGTAGCACCATCATAGTCAGCTATAATTGGAGAAATTTGATTGTCATCCCTTTCTTTTTTACATCCATGCTCCGACCAGCTTGAGTTTGTACAGGTCCTTAATGGAGCAGTTCCTTGTGGTTATTAGGTGTATTTCAGCTACCCATAGGGTTATACCGCCCACGTTTGGTCGCCAGAGCCTCGTCTGTTTTAGACATATTGATGGAAAACCTCTGATGCGAGCACGGTCTCCAACTGGTTACGTGGCTACGTTATATTCGCATTACTATCCCTTATTCCTACTGCTACTATTAAACAAAACTGTTTTCTTATAATATCTTGAAGTATTGTAAAAAATCGAAGTGATCGTGATTACACTGTTTTTATTTTTCCCTCCACTTGTGAAAACGGACTATTAAAGACATGCTTCAAAAAAATGTGGGCAAGCAGGCTATGTTACAAAAACAAAAATATTTTTTTAAACGATAACATTTTAAAACCAAACCGAGTTGGAAGCTCTTTAGACCAAACCAAATTTGGAAAGGCAGGACAACTATTTCGTATACAAAAATTAACTGGGCTCTTGTTTATGATTATTGCAACAATCAGATCAGATAACTGATTCTTCAAGAGTTCCGGAAAAGTAAAGGTAACAGATGATATGTCTAAAATTTTATGGACTATGTTAAAAGAAACACGTGCTTTAAAAATCCAAAGAAAATGTAAAAAGGTAATCGAGGTTTCTTATTTTCCCCTGCGTTTTTGACAATTGATCAGAAACTATCAAGGAAATGCTTTGGAAAAAAGTGAGCATGCAAGCGATGTTACCAAAACAGAAGAAAATCAAACAAATCTAATTATCTCTCCCTTTCCCAATCAATAATTCTTTAATAGATGACGTTTCAAAACAAAACCTAGATATAAATAAAGGCCAGTGTAGATGGCAATGTAAAACACCCCTTTAACGAAATTTTACCAAAATGAGAAAGGCAACGAAATTATTTCTGTACACAAATTAACTGGGCCCTTGTTTATGCTTATTGCGGCAATCAGATTAGTTAACTGATTCTGCAAGCGTTCGGGAAAATTAAAGGCAACAGATGGTATCTGCCACCAGTTGTTGTTAATGGTAGTCGGTAGCATTAAAATAACTCGAGGACTAAATCAGAAAACCTTTAGGTGCAAATTAGAGTTTTTCTGCAACGTGTAGATACTCCAAAGATGCGATTAAAGGGTTGTTTTAGGTCTATTGGTTTTTATTTTCTGGATAGCACTTAGATATAGTTAAAACAAGCTGTGCAAATTTTTTTATTACTTCTGTCTTACAATTTTGAATGATTTGTTGACTCAATAACTTCATGTTATTGATTATATTATGATTGTTCGCAAGAATCTCAATTCACTATAATTTCTCTGATATATGGATGGACATTGTTAGTTTTAATTTGCACCCATCGCTTTTATTATTAGGATACCAGAATGCTCAAAATTATTTTTTACTTTTCAGTGCACTTTATATTTTATAAAACTTGTATTTGAGAAGCTTTTTTTAAATAAAATTATTTTTTAGCTTTTAGATTTGTGCTCTAAATCGTCCATTTTCAATTCATACTCTCCTTCCCTAAAAACCCCTGTATGCCAATTTTGATTGAAATTGAATGAACTAAATATTTTTCCCCTCCGCTTCCCTCGTAGAGGCAGAGAGGGGTACCTAATAATACCAAATTATTGTATCGTCACCGGAACTATAATCGCATATCAAATTTGAATTCAATCGGACATCTACAAGTAGTCAAAACTGAGTTGCAAGATTTGATCCGAACATACAAACTTACATACATAGAGGTGAACTTAAATGAAAGCTTGTGAAAATTAAGGAATACCTTTTTCCCACCTAAAACCTTTTACATAGGCGGCACACAGACCAGAAAGCCAAAAAGCTTATACCCACATATTTTATGCTGAATGCTACCATTTAAAATACACAAGAGCGAATTGTTTGTGAATGTAGCTAACCACAGTAACACTTCACATGCTATTAGATAATTAAACAAAACTTACTTAAAGGACGGTCGTCAACTTGACGTATTATGATTTGAGGCCCAACTAATTTTATTAATCGCCATATTATTGCTCTTAAACCGACATCAAAAGTCAAAAAAATGTTTTCTATTAATATTGAGTTCTTATACATTGGCAGAGATATTATTGACACCCCCTTTACATATCGGAAGACGTGATAAGACAAAATCTTGCGACCATCTCAATATTAACGAATCGCTAGTTCTCTATAATGTTATGCAGAATTCTGTCCCCGTAAAGCAATAACTTTAAATCTAATTATAATAGAATTTTGGCAAAAATCTTTGTTATTGCCAATATTAAATTGCATTAAGCTAATTATTTTTTTTTACACCACAAACTCCAATACATAATTTATTACAATAACAACTAGATTTTTCCAACATTTGAATTCAGGCGAGTTTGCTTTATCTTTTTGTTCTAATCTGCATCCTCTATGCGAGTGGAGATATTTATCTTTGCAATTATGTAACGATTAACATTTGCCAAACGCATTGACAGTATCGACAATCACGATAAAATAGTACATATACATATCGAGTGAAACCTGAAATGCTATTTTTAGTCTTTCGTATTTGAAATATTTACAAAGGGTATACGAAAAAATTTAGTTTAGGACGCATGGTTTTACCGTT
The DNA here is from genome assembly GCA_963921995.1 of Oxystoma pomonae. NCBI lineage: Eukaryota > Metazoa > Arthropoda > Insecta > Coleoptera > Brentidae > Oxystoma > Oxystoma pomonae. Next base: position 95,536,380 of record OY998168.1, read on the forward strand.
ATTGACACCGACTTCGTATTTTGAAAAAGCCATTCCAAAAAAAAGCACCAAAGAAATGTTCAGTGGTTAAATGAAAAATAACTTTACCACAAGGCTTATGTAACACACAAAGAAACACTTGTATTCGGCGTCTTTATTTATATTTGCTATATATTTGAAATAAGAAAAAAGAACTTTTAATGAAAATCAACTCGAGTCATATATTTTCAATAAACCCGGTTTAACCACAAATCCACCAATGCTCCGGAGATCCCACGACCTTTCTTTTACAGGGTATTCCAAAAGGAAGATGACTTATTTTTCAGGTTTTTAGGTCCCAAACAATCCCAAATATGCTGATATTTTATTACAATTCTTGGGTTATTATGACCCGTAAAAATAACGTAAAGCATTCATAAGAAGATTAAATCAGTTATCAGATGACGAAGAAGCAAAAATAATTTCTTGCCCATCACATCGTTTAATCGGATGTATGGAAAATAATTCAATTATGAACCAAAACGATAAGCCAATGGAGATTCTGTATGATAATAATCATCAGATGATAAATTAAGAGAAAAATATTAGGAAGCGAAGTAAACTTAAACAAAATTATGATTGTTTTCCACAAACCAAAACTACACTTTTTTGCACTCGACGCGCGTTTCGCTAACAACGTTAGCATCATCAGGAGACGATAAACAATGAACTAAATTAATCTACGCTCTATCTTATATACAATCCTTTAGTGGGCGGAGATAAGACTAATAAATTGTGATTGATCACGATTTTTAATCCTACCTCCCCTCAACCAAAGAATAAAGTGTACTAAACGGGATAGGTCCTCTATCTTTATTTAAACTATTTCTGGATTTAATGATTTCCATACTTTCATATGCATTCAAAAGTCTTTTGTTTGGTACACTTTTTAGAAGTTTTAGGTTATCTAATGTGAATCTATGATTGTTTTCAAAAGCATGCTCGGCCACACTTGACTTTTCTGTTCTTCCGTATTTTAAGTGTGCTAAGTGTTCTTTAAAACGTGTTTGAATAGAGCGTCTCGTTTGGCCAACATATTTTTTATCACAATCCATGCAACTAATTTCGTAAATTCCACTTTTTTCTAGAACTGTAGTTTTATCCTTGGGATTTCCTAGTAAGCTTTTTATTGTGTTACCGGATTGATATACTAATTTAAGACCGGTGTTATTAAATACTTTCTGTAATCCTTTCGTATAATTAGGATTATACGGAATTGATACAAATTTTGAGTCGCAGGTATCTTTTTGTCTGAAAAAGGTAGAATTCCGAAAGGTCTTTTGAAAAGAATGTCTATTTATCAGCTTATTTATTAAGCCTTCGTCGTAACCGTTTTCGCCAGCTATATTCCTAATCCTATTCTTTTCTGCTTCAAATCTTTCTTTGTTTAAAGGGAAATTTACTAATCTATATGTTAAAAAGTGCAAACTTGCAAGCTTATGTTGTAAGCAATGAAAAGAGTCATTTGGAATATACCTGTTGGTGGCCGTGCCTTTTCTGTATAGGTCAAAGTCCAATTTATTTTTATTTCTTATAACTAAAGTGTCTAGAAATGGCAGTGTACCGTTGTTCTCTGTTTCATAAGTAAATTTAATAGTGGGAAATTTGTTATTTATTTTTTCCATAAAATTTTCAACACTAGTTACTTTAGTGTTGAATACTGCAAACACATCGTCTACATACCTGAACCATACTCTGGGGAAATACTCAAATTCTTTACTTATATCTGATTCAAATTTGCTCATAAATAGGTTTGCGATAAAAGGTGATAAACTATTACCCATTGTGGTTCCTTCTAATTGCTGGTAGTAGTTATTTTTATATTGAAAGTAAATTTGATTCATGCAGAGTTTTTTTTAACATATAGATTAGTAAATTTCCCTTTAAACAAAGAAAGATTTGAAGCAGAAAAGAATAGGATTAGGAATATAGCTGGCGAAAACGGTTACGACGAAGGCTTAATAAATAAGCTGATAAATAGACATTCTTTTCAAAAGACCTTTCGGAATTCTACCTTTTTCAGACAAAAAGATACCTGCGACTCAAAATTTGTATCAATTCCGTATAATCCTAATTATACGAAAGGATTACAGAAAGTATTTAATAACACCGGTCTTAAATTAGTATATCAATCCGGTAACACAATAAAAAGCTTACTAGGAAATCCCAAGGATAAAACTACAGTTCTAGAAAAAAGTGGAATTTACGAAATTAGTTGCATGGATTGTGATAAAAAATATGTTGGCCAAACGAGACGCTCTATTCAAACACGTTTTAAAGAACACTTAGCACACTTAAAATACGGAAGAACAGAAAAGTCAAGTGTGGCCGAGCATGCTTTTGAAAACAATCATAGATTCACATTAGATAACCTAAAACTTCTAAAAAGTGTACCAAACAAAAGACTTTTGAATGCATATGAAAGTATGGAAATCATTAAATCCAGAAATAGTTTAAATAAAGATAGAGGACCTATCCCGTTTAGTACACTTTATTCTTTGGTTGAGGGGAGGTAGGATTAAAAATCGTGATCAATCACAATTTATTAGTCTTATCTCCGCCCACTAAAGGATTGTATATAAGATAGAGCGTAGATTAATTTAGTTCATTGTTTATCGTCTCCTGATGATGCTAACGTTGTTAGCGAAACGCGCGTCGAGTGCAAAAAAGTGTAGTTTTGGTTTGTGGAAAACAATCATAATTTTGTTTTAGTGCAACCAAAGGTTCCAAATTCCCAACATAGAAGTAAACTTAGATAAAAATGATACCCTGACTTTACATAATGATGATAATGCTTTGAACGATCCAATTGACTATTTTGATAGAGATATTTTCTGATATGACTAGAAAGGAGCTTTGCAATAAGGAATACCATTAAATCGAATTTGGCATTGACGTTATGATGTCCTGTCTGGTTCTGGCAATTTTCACTACGACCACTAGCGAATCTATTGTTGCTTACCTTTGATATTGTTCCTATATTCTGGTTCCTCTGTATGAATGCTGTTTCTTTGAACTTCCGCTTGAATAGATTTTGCTTCTTGGCTACGATCTTTGCCTCTTTCCATTCCATATGATGTTGATTTTCTCAGCAATGTTGAGTTATTTTTGATCCAGTTTTGCGTTTGTGTTCTGTAAGGCAAACTTGTGGCGTTGTGTTTAGTTTTTGGTAATTGACTTCTTTTTATTGTGGTCATTTTAAATAGAGTCCGAAGATGGTATTGCATACTCTTTTTATCTTTTCTGAGATTCCTTTGATGAATGGAATTATAAGTGTTGCCTTTCTTTCAGTATTTATCTCTGTCGTTCTTTGTTTTGCTATGATCTGAAGAATTTCATTGATCATGTAGTTGGAGAAACTACTTTCTTCGTGGATCGGATCGCATTTTTGACTTTTCTTTATTCTTTTGTTGTGGCTCAATCTATATTCTAGGTTACTGTACATCGTTGTCTCGTCGTTCTTCATACAAAGTCTGGTATCATTCTCCTCGCTTAGACCAATGGCCATCCTGTGCAATAGGACGGTGTATAGGTCCACCATTGTACGGAGCTCCCATCTGATCAGCTCAATGAGTTTCCCGACTCTCTTCCTGCAGGGTTCTTTGACAAACCCTTTGGAAAGTGCAAGTTCAGATGAAGATGATAAAAGCCGCTTTGGGCACTAGTCGTTCTACGACTAGTGCCCAAAACTTTACTACCAAAAAACAGACATAATTGCCCAAAATTGTGGGATACTCTGTATATGACTAATTGTTGTGGTCAGATGTTGAAAATCTATTAAATTAATTTTAAACAAGAGCGACGAGTTAATAGAGATTCTGGATATTCATCAACATATGATAGAACAGGAGAGATATAGGAAATGATGCTTTGGATTATTAAATTCATTTTTCATATCGTTATTTTAAACATGCAAGCTTGTTAACAACAAAAAATATAAAAATAAATCGTAAATCAAAGTTCTCCATGACCTGGACTACGTTACGTTATTTAACAGAAACGTATACATTTAACTAAAAAGATACAATAAACAAACCAGATGACCGTGACACGTGAGACATTTACTTTTGACCCTGCCTCGTGACGTACCCTGTACATGACTAATTACCAACACGGAGCCAGCAGCCAAAGATTAAAGAAAAAACTCATCTTCTCGTTTTTGCCGGCCAGCAGCAGCAGTAGTCGTTTCTCAGTACCGAAGTTAGTTTTTTTTTTATTTTCTAAATTACGTGCCCGCGCTAATTTATCAGGAATTGCAGCAGGAGTTGTTTTAAATGGCGAAGATATGCGAGGCAACACCGGGATTAGATACTTAACAGTAATTAGTGTCTTGTTTTATACTTCGATTCCGGTTTCAGTTTTTGCTTCTGTGTACCTACCTTGGGATGCATGTATGTACAATGATGTATGGTAAAAATCAGTTGGAAGTTAATAAAATAATAAAGTAGACATCGCATGGCCGAGAGTTAATGATAAAGTGGACACCGCATAACACGGCTGATATTCTCAATTTTACCAACAAGATATTCAAATAAAAATATGTTGGTTTATTTGCTTGGAAAAAGTCCAGTATCAAAAAAGACAAAAATACCGCAAAAGAAAAATCATGCTTATTTTAATAATAAACTGTGGTACTATAAGACACGTGATCTCGATCGTCCTGATGAGATTATAAATCCTTGTTATATCGAAATTGTTTTAACCTGAATGACTAAATCAAATGGTATAGTATTGGTGGTGTAAAATAAAAAAATGCATTTGCAATTCCACTAGTCTAGCAAAACTGTCTTCATGTCAGTTTCGTTCGAACCGCCCTTCCTCTAATATTTTCAAAACCACACCCTGATTTTTGAAATTTAATGGATTTTTTATTCCTTATAAAGGGTTGCCACAAAATTCCTTGGATAAAATTCTCGACTTTTTCCCGGTTTTTCTTGAATTAAGTATTTTTTAAAAATCCCGATGTCATAGCGCTGCAGGCAATTTTTTGAAGTTTAAGTAGAAAATGCTGCTTTGGTGTGGGATCTGATCTCAATTCTAGATTTGTGACCAAAATCCTGTTATAAGTATGCTTTATATTAAACTAAAATTGTATCAATCAATAATGTTATAGTGCCGCAGACAAAAATTTTTGCAGTACCTATCTATAAGATACAAGTTTTTCGTAATTATTTTTAAAAATTTGGCTCAACTGAGTTGGGGTGGGATCTAGTCTCAGTTCTATATGTGTTAGTGAAATGTAATAAATGCCCGCAAGCAAAAATTTTGAAAAAGTTGTACTAAAAAACCTATTTTTTTTTGTAAATTTTATATAGGTACTAGTGAATCTCAACAAGGTAAAAAATATCTAAAAAATTCTTCTTCTTTCCCGACTTTTTCCAGAATATTTCCCGACCCCAACGCACTCCTGACTTTTTCCCGGATTTTCCGATTTTTAAGGATTGAAGAATTTATATTTAAAAGGCTTTTTACTTGATTTAAGAGAGCCGTGATCTCCTTGAACCAACTTAAAGTGAGATGTCATACGTTCCTTTAAATTGACTTAAAGAACGGACTCAAATAGCCTTTATAGCATAAAAAAGCCTGTAATTTGATTTTTTTTCTAAATAAATTACTTTAAAATTTATACTTTAAAAAGAACATTCAATAAAATCTTGATTTTTTCAAATTTAAAGTAGATAAACCATCTCTTGCCGGTGGTCTACAATATAAGATGATTTTATTTGAAATAAGTCATAAGATTAGTGTCAACTTTCCTCAAATATTCCTTAATAAATATCGCCCTTTTTGTCTCATGGCTCTTATTCAAAAGTTTTTTTATTTTATTTTAGAGAAAAAAGTAACATACTACATATTGTTGGAACTCAACAAGTCAGTCATTCCAGTTTTGATATGCTTATAATTTTGAACCGATTTCGAACCACTTTTATAAGTTTTGAACTACACTCCTTCCTGGTTTTTTTTATATTCAAAATGGGCGGTGCAGTCGGATGTCAAGCCAAACCTCCCTCATTTAAAGTGTAGAGAAAAATGAAAAGTAACTATCCCAAAATTAAGAACTAATTACGAAGTCTTATATCATCACCGGCCCTACTCCTTGTGCATTCTCCTTGATTTGGATGCGCAATAAAAAAAATATCTCTCTGCTCATATACTCCGCATGAGCTAAGAAGCACCATTGGAAACATCATGTGCTTTACACATACACATATTAGGCACCAAAAGTCCAACAAAGATGGAAATAGTTTTTCTTACGTGATTTATAGTCGTTTCTAATATATTTATATGCCTTCCAAACTGACTGGATTTCAATTGTCTAAACTCCCCAGTTTGAATTAATACAAAAAATCACAAAAATTAGGGTGGTTAAAATTTTTTTAAAGTTGTGAAAACTTAGTTCGAAATTAGTTAAAAATTATAAGCATATCAAAGTTACAGATTTTTTTGAGGGGGGTGTGATTTGAGGTCAACCTGCACCCCCTTCATATTAAAAAAAAAACGGGGTTCCTAGTGGATCTTTATTTTTTTTTTAGTGATATTAGAGTTCTTAATTTTGGTATAGTTGCTTTTCACTTTTCTCTAAGCTTTAAATGAGGGGGGTGTAGCTTGACATCCGACGGCACCTCCCATTTTGAATATAAAAAAAAAACAGGAATGAGTGTGGTTCAAAATTTTTAAAAGTGGTTGAAAATTTGTTCGAAATTGATTCGAAATTATAAGGATATCAAAATTCGAATATCTTAGGAGGGGGGGGGGGTGTGGCTTGACTGACCTAAGAAAATCCCTATTTACCAAAATATACAGTGTCCCAATTAAAAAAGTAACAACGCCGCCTTATTACTTAAGAATAAAACCTAGAACGATGCTTTTTGTTGTTAGCCCTCCCAATATGTGAAATTTGACCTATTTCTTTTGATTTTCCGATATTGTGGGAAAAACTGTTGGGAATAACCTGTTAAAAATTTTAATGCAATGCGCACTCTCTTACCATCATTGAGGCAGGCATAATCTTCCAAAGGAAAGTTATCTGAAAAAAAATCAGATTTATCTGCAAAAGTAATGATTAAAAATTAAAATGTAGGAAACTTAAATGTGGGTTTATTATTTTGTTTTTGAAATAGTAGTAGTTTTCACAACTAGTAGCTAAAATAGTGCTTTTTTACAAGCAGCGAGGTATTTAAAAGCACGGGTAAAAAAAGTACAGTTTAGGCGCGAGTTGTTAACACTATTTTTTTAAATACCTTTATCAAAAAATACAAGAAAAACAGGAAAATACTTTTAAAAATCTCGAACGAAGAGCACTTCTGGCAACACACCTTCTTTACACTATAAATCAAGGCGGCTGGGAAATGAAATAACAATGGTTTCCATAGCGATTTGCCTTTTTACTTTGACAATTTGATATTTTGACGATGTTTTTAAATGATTTTTTCGTAAATACTTGGTTAAAACTGGCGAAAATGTCTTAATTTTTAGGCAAGAATAACTAGATTTTTCAATAGCACTATTTTCCGCTATTTCTCTTTAATTTTGGGTAAAAAACTGAACGAAATCTTTTTTGCACTTGTGGTCAAAAAAACAGTTTTTTTTTCATCGGTAACGAAAAAAGACATGATTTAGTTATCTGCAGACAGTTACTAAAATCATGTTTTTGATGAAGGTATATATATAATAGTAGTTTTAATAACTAGTGGCTAAAATAGTGCTTTTTTTACAAGCGTTGGTTTAAATAACGACCGCATCGAGGTATTTAAAACACGGGTAAAAAAAGTACAGGTTAGGCGCGAGTTGTTAACACTATTTTTTTTTAAATACCTTTATCACAAAATCCAAGAAAAACAGGAAAATACTTTTAAAAATCTTGAACGAAGAGCACTTCTGGCAGCACACCATCTTTACACTATAAATCAAGGCGGCTGGTAAATGAAATTACAATCGTTTCCATAGCGATGTGCCTTTTTACTCGGTGACATTTTGACGATGGTTTTAAATGATTTTTTCGTAAGTTTCTAGTGAAAACTGGGGGAAATGGCTTAATCTTTAAGCAAGAATAATTAGATTTTTTTCAATATTGCTATATTACGCTATTTCTCTTTAGTTTTGGGTAAAAAACGGGCAGAATTCTTTTTTTGCACCCGTGATCAAAAAAAAAGTTTTTTTGCATCGGTAACCAAAAAAGCCATGCTTTAGTTATCTGCAGACAGTTACTAAAATCATGTTTTTGTGCCTGTTTTTCTTGTTACTTATATTATTTAAAAATTAGAGTTAAATTTTCGGATAAAAATTGAAATAAATTGTATGTTCTAGGACTCAAAATTTAGTTGTACTTACACATTTCAAAAAACTCATCCACATTAAATTCAGTTTTAAACATTTTACTATCCAGATAACTGCTTTGGCACTAAAAATATTGTCACACACTTGAGACGAAACTTCACACAGTATTAATAATTTGAAAATTTATTTGAAATACGGAAAAACTAGAAAATTCAACAAATTTGAGCCCTTCTTTCAATTTTTTTTGGAGTTTCGAAATAATTTATTATTAAAATGGCAATATTTCTTAGCATATTTGATCAAACCAAAAATATATAAAGAAAGAACCACCAACAGAAAGACAGACATTAGTAATTTCACTCTATAATATCCTGGAAAGTTCTCATATTCTATATAATTTTTTTTTGTAACAAACTAGATACACCACAAACCTAATTTTTGTATACTATTACTTAAAAACCCTAAAGTTAAAAAAAAATGTCAAATAAGGAATTTCCATAAAAAGCCCGAGCTGATTCTACTTATTTTTACTAAATTTGCGATAGGTCCCAAGCCATTAAAAAGTATAATACTGTAATTATATTTCATATTATATGCGGCGGTATTCCCACTTTAAATAGAAATAAAAGTAATTTGTTTAATAATAAGTTTATTAGTTTTAAAGCTATTTTATGTTTTACGATAATTGATAAGAGCGCAAACCTATTTAGAGAACGGTTCCCAACCCCTTTTTTAATTTTATATTTTTCATTATTTATTTAAAATTAGTAATTAACTGAACAAATACTTAATCAAAACGTCAGCACACTGTCACCATTATTGAAGAGGGGGGATTACCGTTACCCTAAAATTGAGCATCAAACTTCAGATGATATGGTAGAACCATTATAAAACTTAAAATAATTTAGTTAAATACCTATTAAATTATTTTTAAATGTGCTAAAATACACCTATAGGTAGCACACGTTTTTTGGTAAATTTAAAGACTGTAAAGAACTTTGATTGGAAAGAAAATAATACCACCTTATTTCTTAAACATTTGGTGCTTTGAACAATTACAATTTTTGCGGTTTTTTGGATAAAAATGGCAAAATAAAAATCATATGCACGACACGACCAAAGATGACAGACAGATGACAAAATGAAAGTTTTTATTAAACAATTGCCTTAAATTATTGCTATCTTTCTCTAAAATACTTTTTTATAGCCTGGTGTCTCTCTTCATCAACCTTAAAAATTTTTCATTTTAACAGAGAAAAATTTTCTTTGACAGTATTTTTTTTAACGCTTAAAAAACAGTGAAAACTTAAAAAATATTCCAGAAATCGAAAGTTTGGAAACAAAGCTTTAAAATGTGAGCAAAATCATGGCATAAAAATGTGAACAACATACTAAAAATTGCTTCAACAAAAACGTTACCCCTTAAATTATGCTAAAATATTTATTTAGATACATATTTAGAAAGATACAATAATTTATTTATTGGTATTAGGAGCGACTTTAAGAGCGGGTGAAAGGACCTCAAATTTGTTTTACAAGGAAGTGATATTGTTTTCCCCTGTGCCGCATATAAGTAGATTTTTACCACCACAAATAGTTTTTAATTTTCTTGGTTCACTTTAAAAAACTCACCCTATACATGCGTGAAATTACACGCCTTCTTTTAATTTCCAACATAAAAAGTTTTAAATCTCACGTTTTTCCGTATTTTCAAAGGTTTACGAACTAACCCTTTTTAAAAACATAATAACGTATCAATACCGAATTTTCCACTTAACAACGCGCATGTAAAATTTAAAAAAATATAACATAAATGTACACGGACCGTACCAAGGCGACTAACATTATAAAGCCCCAGCGAGGAGCCGACTCGAGATGCCCCTGGGGGTCGTAGGTCAGGGCCGGGTCGAGACCCACGACCTTCCCCTTTATTGCTCTCGCTTATACTTTTACTGTTTGCGTGTAGGTTTGAACGTTCTCAGTTTGGCTGGTTGGTTGGTTTGATGCGCCAATGGTGCTAATAAAGCTTATTTAAAAGTTGCATCAAGAAACAAAACCAAAAATAATGCATAAAAAAGATGCGCTAAATTATTTTGCCAAAAAATTAAGAAATTTGGAGACTTGGAGTTTTATACAGCCAATATTGAAGGTGGAAGATTTAGGAAAGAGGTTTTAAAAAAAGCAAAAAAAGTTTTTTGGGCCCCCAACTGGAGGCCCAGGGCCTGCCTAGTATTTTTTTATGAGAAGGTACTAATTGTGGCACATTTTTGGAAAGTTCTTTAAAAAAGAAATTTCTCGCATTAGTTTTTTTTAACATCTCTCAGCCAATGTGTCAAAAATTTCAAAAAACTTATTTTTTTAATTAATTCTTTTAGCTTCAAAATAAACTAAATATTTCTCTATGGACTGGGCGAAATAAAGAAAATAGCACACAAGATCATTATTGGCTGCCCTTTTAGGGGCCCTCACTGAAGGCCCGGGACCTACCAATATTTTTTTCATAAGGAGGTACCATTTGTGGCACCTTTTTTGAAAAGCTTGTTAAAAAGGAAATTCGATTAAATAAATTTTTTTGACATCTCAACCCACGTGTTAAAAATTTTTCGCCAATAATATCCTTGTGTGGGAGTTTCTTTATTCCACTTAGTAACTAAAGAAATATGTAGTTTCTTTTGAGGCTAAGAAAATTGACAAAAAATAGGATTTTTAAATTTTTGACAGACAGATGTCAAAAAAACTAGTGCGTTAGGTTTCTTTTTTAACAAGCTTTCCAAAAAGGTGCCACCAGTGGTAACTTCTCATTAAAAAAATACTTGGTAGGCCCTGGGCTCCAGTTGGGGGCCCCAAATTTATTTTTTACCATGGGCAGAAAATCCGTAAAAAATTATTTAAGATTCGGTTTTAGCTTTATTTAAAACCTCTTTCCTAAAGCCGCTAGAAATACCGTTCCATCCACCCTGTATATTCTCGAGCGGAATCTTTTCTTAGAAAAGTTACTAGAATTGTTGCATATAGTGTGGAAACCTTCAAAATATTGAACGCATAGTGTGTCCTTAACTAAGTTTATTTGCGTTTTGGACGCCCGTATCTCTAACTAGTGAATGTTTTTTGAAAGCTGAATAGGAGCATTATGAACATAGTATCATAACCCTGAAAATCCACTGCAGAAAACAATTTTAAAAAATCTTGCGGGTGGAAAATTCTGTACAGGGTGTTCCAAATTCGATGGTCACCATGGAGATCTCCTAAACGGTAGGAGATACGAAAAGGTTTAAATTAGGGCAAAGTTGCGCAATTTGACGCCTTGCTCAAAACCAAAAATAAGTTTACAAATTCCGGGTAGTTCCGGAGATAGGCGAAAAAAACCGAAATCTTTATTTTTAGTTTTTATTTTTCTGCGCCCTTATTCTTAAAGCTGTCAAAAAACGCTTAAAACTTTCTAGAGGCTTTTTTTAAGGTCTACCTAATGAGAGGTCCATTTTCAAGATTTGATATTTCAGATTTTCACACATGATTTTTTTCTCCTGCCATTTGGTTTATAAAGGATGACAGATATTTTATAACCTCAACCGGACACTGCAGGCTGAAAGTACCATTACACACAAAGACACCGAATGTAGGCTCTGTATGAAGTATGTTAAGACGACCAGACATGTGCTGTGTGAATGTCCGGCCATTGCACGTCAGTGTCAACGTATCTGCGGTAAATCACAGATCGACGGATTGGATCTGAATTATGCCATTACCCTCTCCACATAGGCCGATCAGCTCTTATCGTTTTAGTGTCCTTTTATCCACCTTCGCCGCCATTTTGACAGAAAACTAATGGATTATCTGTCACTTTTGAGTGAAAATGGCGGCGAAGGTGGATAAAAGGACACTAAATCGGTATGAGTTGATCGGCCTATCTGGAGAGGGTACTGATTATGCTTAAAAGTGAGCCACAATAGACCCAATAGTGGTCGCAGTGGACAGTGCCATACTGGCACACTCACAAACTAATCAATCAATCAACCTCATTTTGACAAGTATACCTGACATTTTGAGTTAACTGACAATCATCAGCCCAAATTCAAAGATTAAAAAACAAGGCAAAAAACGTATTTTTGAAATAATATGTAAAGTAATTTTGTTATAACAAAATATCAAAAAAACTATAATTTTTAAAATTAAAAAAAAGTACTGCAATCGGGTTTCCAAAATATCTTGAGGAAGTTAAGGGCGCAAGAACAATCCAGAGATAATATTAATTTGTCAATCGATTTCAATACGTCATCTACCACTCATTATCTATCTCTGGTTTCTTTACTGTATTCTCCTGTTCACAGATTGCGCCGCGAATCATTGGGGATTAGGGTCACTGGATCCTAAAACCTGCGGCTGGGACCGCAGGTCTCAGGATCCAGTGACCCTATGAGGGATTGTTTATTTATCACCTAGGTGAATTGAGAGCGGTGACAACTAGTCAAATGGTCATACACACAGACCACTTAAGGGTTCTAAAAAGTAGCTTTTCACCAAAGGAAAAATTATTAAATAAAACACAAAAACCAGGCCGACGAACTCCAAAACAAAACGACAAAACTAAGGTTATGAAGAATGTCAGGCAGACACACTGACATTGGTTAGTTGCAAATACAGTGAGTCGACCAATTTCGATGTTTGCATGGCATAAATTTTTTTTCCTGGTAAGGGGTGTTACCTAGGTATATATGCTAGATCTCTCTTAGCCGAATACATTTAGGAAAGGAGAACACTAGAAACTAAGCCTAGGGTAAGCTCACAAAAAAAAGACGTGGGTGGTTAATTTTGATGGTGGCGGTATCTATAATATAACCATTTAAGTAATTTTTGATGCTAGGCATATAACTAATATTGATAGGTAACCCTTATAGTCCATGTTTTTACATTTCCGCATGTTTTAGCTTTAGAGGAAAATAATACTCAATTTGTTTTTTATTAGAGGAAGAGGATTACAAAGCTTATTAATACAATCTAGAGAGTTTTTGAAATTAGGTGTCCATTATTTGGAAAATTACAAATATTTCCAATTTAGTTTTACAGGTCTCTATAAAGGGTATTTCTGACTGTTTCTGACGTAATATGGACGCGGCAATTTTGAAACACCACAAAAGCTAAAACAGTTTTTTTCAAAAAATAAACAAAATTTTAAAAAAGTACCAAGATTTGATGGAAAAACATAGTCCAATAAACAATTTAGGCAAAATTTCAGGCCATTTGGAAGTCCCGTTTTCGAGAAACATGCGGAAAAAGAATTGCCTAATAAACGGACCCAACAGCGTTGCCGGTTTAACGATGTAATTGGGCCGTTAAAAGCAAAAATTAAATTTGGGCTGATGATGGTCAAGAAACTCAAAACGTCAGGTGACTTGTCAAAATAAGTTCGCAAAACGTTATTTGTCATCCTTTATGAACCAAACGACAACGGCAGGAGAAAACAAAAGGATGTGTCCATAAGAAAAAATTAACTTGACAATGGTCCTGTCATACTAAAATGTCTCAAAAATGAACCTCTTACTAGGTAGATCTTAAAAAACTGCTTGTAGAGAGTTTTAAGCGTTTTTTGAAAGCTTTAAGAATAAGGGCGCAGAAAAATATAAACTAAAAATGAAGATTTCGGGTTTTTCCTCCTATCTATTCAGAATTTGTAAACTTTTTTTTTAGTTTTGAGCAGAGCGTTAAATTACGCAACTTTGCCCTACTTTAAACCTTTTCGTATCTCCTACCATTTAGGAGATCTCTATGGTGAGCATCGAATTTGAAACACCCTATATACATATTCAATAATATCCCATATCTTTTTAAAAATTTGCATCCAGTTTTGTAGTAAAAATAACATTTAACATTTTCTTTGTTTGAGGTAGGGCGAGGGGTGGCTCGGTAGAGCACACTCTATGAATTTGTGGCATTCTGAGGCATTTTTAACACAAAAATCTGGTAAAAAATACCTTTTGGTGTACACGAAATGACGACCGAGCAACCCCTCGAGGTAGTAGGGGTCTTGATGTATACAGGGTAAGCCACAAATTGTGATAAATTTGAAAAACAGCATTTATAAAAGTTATTTGATCGTATAATAGTTTTTTAGTAAGTTGTTAGCAACTCCCATCATATTAAATATACAGAAATTCTATCTAATCTACATTAAAATTTCAAACTTTATGTTACATGATCACGATTCACTAAATGAACACACCGATATTTAGAGGATTCGCCCAAGTAGCATTTATCTGTCTTCGAACGTAATCTGTCATAAAGCGACGTCGTCGTCTCGGCCTCGTAGCTCACGCGACAAATTGCGCCGATGGCATCTATCTTAATCAATGTCCATCAATGTCATCGTCTTTTCGTTCTTTTTATGAGGTCTTTTTATTGAAGTTTTTTAGTTTTGTGTGTTTTTGGCCTTTTTTGAACTGTAGTTTCTTGGAATTTTTTAATAAGTACAATTGGAAAACTATATCCAAGTGTTGTGTCCCAGAGATCTTTTGCTTCATCGCTTTCCATACCCTAGAGATCAAGCTCGCCAAAGGCAATGGTTTGCCATCTGAAACGCTTTATAGGCTTTTTTAAACCAGAAAACTATTGAAAAAAACTGTGGATGAAGCTTTCTAATTAGCGCCAGAGTCTGAAACAGACTTTAAGGGTAAGAACCAAGCAAGGTTTCTACATCTGGATACCGATTCTGGAATTTTGTCGGAAAGGTCGCATGGGAACGGTCATCTCTTTGATATCGACCAATAACGGGCTTTAAAGCTATCACGAGTTATCCGAAACCTATCCGACCACGGCCGAACCTCACTCGATTGCCGTGTATCGAATGAGGAGAACGGGTGCTCTTGAAAAACGATAATCGAGTTACCTTTGCGCGTGCACCGTAAAAGCTTGGCAGCTTCTAAGCCTTCTTATTGGCCGAAACGAAGGATGTGAATGTTCCCAGGCGACCATTCTCTCGAAATTCAAGAATCGGCACCCAGAGGAAAAACAACTTATTCAATAGAGACTTAATAGACCACTAACTTATGGTCACCTTATTACCTTAACGTATTACCATAACTGAGATGCTAAAAAAAGTTTTTAAACCTCAAACACAAATTACCGTAACCGTATTCTTTTGCTCACATACAAACTGCCAACTAAACAAAAAACAAATTATCACCTACCAGCTGCAGCTTTTGCTCAGAAATAAATCTCGTTAGTTGCAAAAAATAACCGAACGGGCCCCGTTAAGCCTCCGTAAGTATAACGTATTTTGGTTTGGTTATTTTTGGATACGGGAGAAAAATAACCAATTTTGCCTACGGTATCACCAATTTTGATGGATTAACTCCCTAATATTTAACCTATTTGTTAATTACATCTTTTTTAGCCCATTCCGTTCAAAAATGCTGATGGGTAAAAAGTTACACCGAATTTTTTGAAAATAGAGAAAAAAGAAGAAAAAAAAAGTCTTAAAAGAAACTGCTGCTATTGAGACCGACATGGGAAGCATAATAAATGGTTTAATAATAATTACAATAGTTTCGATATGTATATATCTTCTTAAAAGAACAATATAATATGTATATTAAATACGACGCATTTGGTTTATTTCTTAAATTTTGTCATTAGAATCAACAGTATTTTGGAAAATAAAACTAATTATTGATGAATTAGGTTTCCCAAAATAATGTTGTTTCTAAACTGAAATACTTTACGAATTTAAATTTTCCGGCACCAGCGCCGCTACCTTAATTAAAGCTTCGAGACCGAGTCACCAGAGGCGTAACGGTAGCAAAAAACTTCTAACAGGGCCCTAAGTCATCAGATCGCCTTCTATACCCGTAGGTACATATTTTGTGCGTCTTTTGTAATAAAATCCGACGTTTGCGTAGTCAGGTACGCATATGCGAACCATAAACGACGTCAAAATAGGCAACGTAATTTGTACAAATATTTGCCCAGACGGATTTACGTCAGTTTACGTTTCAAAGCCGACTGTTTTAACGCCTATACCTAAATCGACCACGAAACATCGGCCATGTTACCTTAATCGACGTCGCATTTCAGGGCCCTTATTTGAATACCTACCAAAAAAGGAACGAATAAAAATAAGGATCCTTTACCTACAATTTTGCATCTGGGACATCAAATGGCACAATTTGTTGGCTTGCTGCCAACTAAAAATCTGATGGACCTTCAGCTCGCACTTATATTTTTTCCAGTCCACTTTATCTGGAGCATTAGTGGGGTCACACTGATATTGTTTAGTGTCGCACAATTGTTATCCTCGACCTCATTTGTGGGACAGGCTGGAGCTTATTTAGTGCTTTAATAAATACAATTTTAAAATAATCCATGATTTTAAGCGAAAAACAAGGAAAAACGGAAAATATTTTTCTGGGTTATGTTCAACTGAACTGTCATTCTTCTTTTAAGTCAGTTTTGGTTACATGGCCAACGAAAAATGGAGGCAGATTTTGAACGTTTGCACATATTACGTAGTTTAACGTCGGCTAGTTTGATTTGGATAAAATTAAGGCTGCAAATCGATGTCCTTGTCTAAATTTGTAAAAGTAATATACCAGCCAAATTCGGCCATTTTGGAGTTGCAAGCTTGGGCAGCCATTATTAACAACAATTTTGTTCTTGTTTTTCTTGAAAAACAAACAATAAAAGAGACTTAATAATGCGTTAAAGATGCTTTTAGTATTGTTATTGAGTGATTTTAGTATTAATAATTACAACCGAAATAGTGCTTTATAAAAATATATTTTTTTTAATATTTTTTTCTTTTTACTATTTTGTGCTAATTTGGAAGGGGGGAGTTATTTTTCGCCCCATCTTGACCAACTTTGTCAGTAAAGTGGCCCGCGCAGAAATATTTTGCTCTAGATTACTCGGTAAAATTTACTAAACAAGTACCACATTAGGTAATCAGTTAAATAATATAAAATTACGTAAGCTGGCGGTAGTATTATCACGTCGTCATAGGTAAACTACTATACCATTAAAGTACAATTAGCGACGCCCAGCCGACCCTTATTTGTAAATGTAGATTTGTAGTCCGTTTGCCAACGTCGGGGTTTGTCTAAACTTCATGTTTCACTGAACACATGCTAGTATATAAGATAAAGTAGTCTTAGTTTTCTGTTAATATTCACCTGATGACTATTGCAGATACATAAGCATCGAAACGTTGTGAAACAGTAAAAAATAAAGACCATGGAAGTTCGAAACTCTGGTTTACTCTCAAGTTGAACATTCTCTGCCACGTCCAAACAACAGTAGGAACAAACAAGACAGAAATTAGTCAACTTACTCAGTGGCGCACCGAGAAACTGACTTCGGGGGGGGGGGGGAGAGAATTTTTAAAGATAAATAATAAAAAACTTAATTTAAAGGAAAAATGTGACCATAACGTGGCTTCTCGGGGGGGAGGGGGTTAACACCAAACTCCCCCCTCGGTGCGCCACAGACTTACTAAAAGATAGAACAAAAGTAAAAAGTTTAAATCGTCGAAAACATTCTTGGATGCGTTTTACAGACTTCTGTGCGGGCAAAGATTATGCTATGACACACCTTTTAAAGCCTGAGCCAAAGGGTAGTTGTCTAATGTCGTCTGTATTCACTGGAGGCAAATGGACCTAATATGCGGTTGTTAAAAGTCAACCTTGATAAACCCACTTAACTTTAAAACGTTCTGAATTTTTATTTAAAGGTGCGCTTGTTTGTAATCAAACCAACGACATCCTGTATATATTCTATTTTGTGGCCTACGTACATACTACGATAATTTTAGTCTGCTCGGAGTTCAGAAAGGTTCCAGAGGTCTCACCCCATGTAATAAATGCAGGTCTCTAAAGATCAAGCTTTGGCCTGTGCACTTTTGTATTTTTAACAGATTATTGTTAGTCATGATATGGCATATTCGTACACAAAAATATTAATAATAAAAGGGAATTATTTAACATTTAATGTGAGAAAAAAATATATTTTTTCAGCTGTCCAAGGAAATTTAGAAAGAGGGTAATATAAATGCATAAGCGAAATAAAAAAATGACGCAAAATATTTGTTTTTATACCTTCATGCATCAAAAACATGATTTTAGTAACTGTCTGCAGATAACTAAAGTATGTTTTTTTTTGGTTAACAATGCAAAAAACTTTTTTTTTGATCACGGGTGCAAAAAAAGATTTCTGTCCGTTTTTTACCCAAAGTTAAAGAGAAATAGAGGAAAATAGTAATAATGAAAAAATCTAATTATTCCTGCCTAAGAATTAAGCCATTCCCGCCAGTTTCACTAAGTATTTACGAAAAAATAATTTAAAAATATGGTCAAAATATCAAATTGTCAAAGATTAAAATGTCGCAACGAACATCACCGAGTAAAAAGGCACATCGCTATGGAAACGATTGTTATTTCATTTACCAGCCGCCTTAATTTACAGTGTAAAGATGGTGTGTTGCGAGAAGCTCTCTTCCTTCGAGATTTTTAAAATTATTTTCCTGTTTTTCTTGGATTTTTTGATAAAGGGTTTAAAAAAAATAGTGTTAACAACTTGCGGCTAAACTGTGCTTTTTTTACTCGTGTTTTTAAATACCTCGCTGCGGTCGATATTTAAACCAACGCTTGTAAAAAAGCGCTATTTTAGCCACTAGTTGTTAAAACTACTATTTTTGAATCGTTAAAATTTGGAAAAACATAGTGATAAAGTATGTATAATTTTTTCTCGATCATCAAAGTTTATTTAAGTAAAAATTTAGCAACTATTAATTGTCCTAAAAAATCATAAAAATTGCCCACCATTCGAGTAGTGTGCTGTACCCTTAGGCAAGAATCAGGTCAGGCACATCAGTTGATTTTTGCTCAGGGGATACTGCTACATTAAATAACTAGTCAACATATTTTGTACCCCAAATTTTATGATGCACCTAGAGGCCCTGCAATACAATTTTTGACAGTTATTGTTTTACCAGAGGTAGAGGCCCTCTATACATTTGACAGTTGTTGTTTTACCGGAGGTGGGCAACTCATATTGCCCTCTCTTTCTGTTTTTTTTCGTATTTGCATGTAAAACCGATTTAATGAAGTGGACTTATGTTTTGTTGTATTTTTTTAAATTTCTCTAGACAGTTCTTGATTGAAGATTCCTTTTTTGGTTAGTAAAATATTTCAAACTTTAAAAATGTTGTTGATTCATCTTTTTATTACTCATTTTCTTAGAATAATAATAATAATATATAATGTTATTTATAAATAACTAATTTTACTTACCTCGCAAACTCGACTATTTTTCCTGCTTACCTCCGGTAAAACAATAACTGTCAAAAATTGTAAACAGGGCCTCTAACCAGAACTAAGCAACTCGATTTGGCAGTTGTTAGGGAAATGTTAATAATTTTTTTTTGTGTTGGCATCCATCGGAAATAAAGAATTTCGTCAATGTCACATCTTTGAATAATAAAAGTAGGTTCATCAAATTTTAAATTTCATTATTTATGTGCGGTTTAAAAATCTAATATTGCGGTAGAAGAAACTGTAAAAATACTCGCGCCTACGCTACGATCTTGTATTGTTTCATTGCTCAATGGAAAAAAAAAGAAACGCAAGAAAAATTGAAAAGGATCATGCATTTGCCAAAATGGAAAATTAATAAAAATGGTCAAATTTGCGAGATAAGTAAGATTCGTCAACTTTAAATAATATTATATATTATTACTTTAAGAAAAAAGGGAATAAAAAGATAGATCAATAATATTTTTTTTACTACCTCCTTCGAAAATGGCATTTTTGACCCGAAAAATAGGGAATAAAATGGTGCTTTGCCGGAGACAGGGGCAAATTTTTTTCTCCCGGCTAACCGGAAGGAAAATTTTTCCTCCCCATACGACATCTAGATATTTTTGATTTATTTTTTTCCCTCCCTCTACCGCAGCCGAGTCTCTTCCGAGGTTCCTTTGGATAAATTCAGGTTAATTGATAAATTACTTTTAAATAACAATTTAATGTTTTTCAACAGAAATTATTGCAAAACGCAGTAGAAAAAACTAATTACATGCCTCTAGAGTAAAATGCATTTCCTTCCTTGGATGTTGATGCCTTCCGCTACGCTTTGGGCATGAAACCATTCGCGAGAGGAAATTATATATTTTCCTTCCTTAGTATGTAAATAACTTTTTCTATTTTACCTACCATTAACATTTTTAAATCTTCCGTGAACCTTACTGTTTTTTTTTTGTCAAAGCCTGACATATTTTACTAACCAAAAAAGTCATCAAAAACTGTCTGGAGAAATAAAAAATTATAAATATTAAAAAAAAACAAGAAAGAGAGGACAATCTGAGTTACCCACTTCTGGTAAAAAAACAATTGTCAAATGTACACAGAGCCTCTAGATGCACTCATATAACTATGAGATATAATGGTCCAAGGGTACAAAATGTGTAAGGAAAATAACTTTGAAAAACAAAGAAAAAAATTTAAAATCGCGGTTGGCTTTTGCACTGTTTGGGCCAGGCCAAAAGTAAAAAATCTACTGCGCATGCACTAACAATGCCATGTCAGATAATACAAAAAATATCAACGTTGCCCGATGTACCATGAAAAATAAATTGAAAGGATCTTATGTTAATTTGAATGTACTTCAACTACAATATTATTTCCATTTTAAAGCTTTATAAACGCATTGGGGTCGTTTAAAAGAAAAATTTATCCAATTTGATGAAGAAACTAGTAGATAAATGCACAACAAAAACAACACCAACCTTTTTGCTCTAAGAATTTTTGCACAACTTGGCATCGTTGAATAAGTTTACATTTTTGACGGGGTGTGGTTTCGCCATTTTGTTTACGTTATTGTGGTGTTGTCGTGTTTTAAAATTTTGTAGCGTTATTTTCTACGATTAGTAGTTCTTTCTTTTTTTTTGGCTGAAAATGCAATTATCTATATTAATGTGAAACCCGCATGTCGCTAGCTGCTACTGTTCGTTAAAATTTTTTAAAAAGTTTTATTCCCCCTCCTACCCTCTTGCCAACCACCCACCATCGTCAAAAACTAATCGGTTCTGCGTATGATGACAAAGAGTTTCTGTGTCAAATTTGATAAGAATCGGTTTAGCGGTTTTTGAGTTATTGTGTTACAGACAGACAGGCAGTCACCAAAATTTTGTCTTAGGCCTTTTTTGACTGAAATAACTCATTTTTAGAGAAACTAAAAAAACTTTTATTTGCCGATCCCAATAGCCTCCATACTATTTATGGATGGCTAAAAATAGTGCACCTTGTTCTTGTCTTGTCCGCACTGGATTGCTGGCTGAACTTTGCTAACGCGTCGCTCGGCCATTTGCGACTTCGTGCAAAAAATTGGCACTTTCTGCACTTCAGTCAATCAATCAAAATAAGCTTTATTGTCAAAACTTTTAAAATCTTATTGACAAAGCAAAAAAGTCAAACTTCAAAGTTATACTTATACCTAAGCATCACAATAAAAAAACATATAATCTGAAAGGCAGGTGCAAAATATTGAACAAACTAATTATACATTAAAGTTACAGGACTCTGTTACCAACATTTAAAATAAAATTAAAATACACACTTTAGCAGCATTAGTTTTTTTTTTAAACAATAATGAAAACATACGTATAATAGTTAAAGCATCTAAAAAATATATAGAGGTACTTAGAAATATAATATACACTCGATTAAGAACTATAATTCACAAAATTCTCCTAGGCTGTAATATGCTTTAGCAGCTAGATATTTTTTTTATACTAAGAGGGAAACATATATACTCTTCAACACTTTTTAGCTCTGCAGGAAGGTGATTAAATAATTTGATACTTTCGTAAATTACTGAATTTTTAATCAACGCAAATTTTGGTATTGGCAGAGGCAAATTGTTATTTCGAAGATTGTAATTTCTATCATTGATAAACCCTGACATTTTTTCAACACCAAACTAACCGACTCGAGAATAAAAATACACGGCACGGTTAATATTTCCTCTTGCCTAAATAATGGCCTACAGCTCTCTCTGCTGTTTTTGTTGCAAATATAACGAACGGCTGTTTCTTTTAAAACAAAGCCCGCCTGAATTGACTTCTACGTTGAATATCCCTAGAAAGCAATTCCATATCTAATGTAGGATCCCATTAGTGCAATGTTTCTAATTACATAATATGCACTGGAAATTTTTTTTGTATAAGAGGTCAATGTGTGACTAAAATTTTAGTTGATAATCGATTTGTAATCCCAAGAATTTTACAGTGAGATCTTACTAACATCTAAAATAGACCTGTGGGGGTTTAAATATTTACATCTGTCGGGGTACTAAATTTTAAAACCAATTTTCAAAAAACACCTACCCATACAGGAAAGGCACAAAGTTATTGATTATTTTGTATTGTTATTGCAAAATACCACTGAAAAACTACCGTTTTTTCTCAAAATACACCATATTCTAGAAGAAAATGCCCTAAAACTAATTTTTTTTGACAGGTTTCAAAATGGCAAATGGCGAATACGTCAAAAATTTGGCACATAACAGCCTCATTATTCGTGTTTGAGGTTATAAAGTTGGTGATTTTTAGACCCCCCTCAGGGGGGTGGATGAAATTTATAGCCCCCAGAAAGGATTGTTTTGTGGCATTGGGTAATAAGTTCATTTATAATTTCCCTAAGTAATCGTTTTCACAAGGATTAATTTACCTTATTTAATACCCCAAGTTGTTCATTAACCAATAAAACACCTCCTATATTGTCCAGAAAAACGCCATATTTTGAACCCGTTTTCAGTACAAAAAATATATTTATGAGGGCACTACGAGGCAAAACAAACATAAGTGAAGGTCACTGATTATGCATGAAAATTATACCAAACAAAAATACCCAAAACAACTATATTAATTTATTTATAAACTGAAAGTAAAACACTGAGGTTATCTAAAAGCTCATCAAAAAAACTTCCCTTACTAATAAGCCCACTCATTTTAAAGCTGTAGCTTTCATCAGTAGAGGTTGGTGCAAGTTAATGTATTATGTATGTATCAAGTATTAATTGGAAACATTAGCGAATAAGGGTAAGTTTTCATTAGAGTGACATATATCCCCAATTTTAATTTATTCTACAGAGTGTTTACTATTTAAATCCCGCGTGGGTTTAAATTTTTGAATTTCCTTTTCTTCTAAATTGAAACCTTCTTTTTAAATCCAACAAAAGATTGTGTTAAGATAATTAGTCAATAAACAAATTTATTAAAATTATTCTTAAAAATCAAAAAATGTCCAAAAATGCTTAAAACCAAAAATTTCACTTAAACTTAGGACCGTTTTAAAATAGACTAAACCCTTTTAGTATATCCCACCGTGAATGTTTTTCTATTCTCTAGGTTTTCATCTTGCAATGTAATTTCAGGCAGTATTTAAAAGCTAAGATGTTCTTTTTTATGTTAAAGCAGAGTTTGTTTGCATCGCATCATTTTTTTGTTTCTAAAAGATCTTGCTGAATCACTGTTTTAAAAGCCAAATGATTTAAGGTCTTTGAAGTCCAGAGAGAGTTGGCGTCGTCTGAAAAAGCTGTATTTTTTCCCGAAATGGGTAGTGACAACAGATCGTTAACATAAATTAGGAATAAAATAGGACCAAGGACCGATCCCTGTGGTACTCCGTGGACTACCTCTATTTGTTGTGAGGTAAACTACTATTCTGATGAGCTCCTCATTCTAAATAGTATTTCAAGTTTTCTTCTTCTTCTTCAAGTGCCATGCTCTCTTCGAACGTTGGCTATCATCAGCGCAATCTGCACCATGTCCACTGCTTTTCGGAAAAGTGTCATAGTACTAACACCATAATATTGTCTAAGATTTTTAAGCCATGATATCCGTCTACGACTGCCTTCAATTTTGCCTTCTATTATCAATTTTAGGAGTTTATATTTGTCATTTCTCAAAATATGGCCAAAATATTCAAGTTTACGTTTTTTGATGGTAAATAAAACTTCAAGCTCTTTATTTATTCTAAACAGAACATCCACATTAGTTACTCGGTCCATCCAAGATATCCTTAATATTCTACGATAACACCACATCTCGAATGCCTCCAACTTTTTGCACATGACCTCAGTCAATGTCCACGCTTCCATGCCATAATATAAGATGCTAAAAACATAACACCGAAGCACACGAATTCGGAGAGTGGTATTAAGATCACGACTACACAACACTGGTTTCATTTTGATAAAAGATGACCTGGCCTGTTCAATTCTTGCACGAACTTCTTCTTCTAAGGAGACAACCTAAGTATTTGTATGAATCCACGCATTCCACTTTCTGCCCATTTACTTCTAACATGCCCCGGATGTTCTTTTCCTTGGATATGACCATCCATTTTGTTCAACCATTTGATTCAACAACTCTTGTAGGCCTTCCAGCATGTCTGCTATTATGACAGTGTCGTCGGCATATCGTATGTTGTTGATTTTTATACCGTTTATGGTCAAACCCTCTTCACAGTATGAAGTGCATTCTCTATTATTTTGTTACTATAGATATTAAACAACAGCGGAGACAATATACAATCTTGGTGTACTCCTCTTTTTATTTGGACCTCTTTGGACAGTTGGCCATCAACCTTTATTTGAGCAGTCTGATTCCAGTATAGATTGGCGATTATCTTTAGATCTCGGCCATCTAGACCAACTTCTTTTAGCGATTCTATGAGCTTTTCGTGTTGGACTCGATCAAATGCCTTCTCATAATCTATGAAACAGGCACATACTGGCACGAACACATCTCTAGACTGCTGAACTAAGACTTGAATGCCAAACAAGGCCTCTCTTGTCCCGAACCCACCACGAAATCCAAATTGCGTGTCACCCATAAAAGATTCGTATTTCCCATAAATTCTTTTGTGGATAATCTTTAGAAATATTTTTAACATATGGCTCATTAGGCTGATTAGGCGATAATCACTACACTTCTTTGCTGAATGTTTTTTAGGCAGCGTAACAAAGGTTGACTTTAGCCAGTCAATAGGGATTCTATCGCTACGATAAATCAAGTTAAAAAGTTTGACCAGCGTATTTAGCGAATGTTCGTTTTTCATTAGCTTTAAAACCTCAATGTATACTTCGTCTTGCCCTACCGCTTTTCTGTTTTTAGATGAAGATATTGCGTGTTTTACTTCCTCTGTTGTTATATCTATGCCTTGGTTTGAGAATTCTTCTGGCTGTTCGGATCGATTAACGGTAAAGAGATGTTCTATGTAGCTAGCCCATTCTTTTATTTTTTCTTTGGTATCCGGTATGATTTTGCCTTGATTGTCCACAAGGATTCCAGCTTGTCTTTTATTAAATAATCCAGCCGCTTCCTTTATGTGTTTGTGTAAATTGAAAGTGTCATGTTTAGCATCTAGATCTTCTATTTCTTGACATTGCTGTGTTATCCAGTCTTGTTTTGCTGACCTTATCTTGTTTTTTATTGCTCTATTGATTTCTTGATACTGATCGCTGCCTTTTTTACCGCGTCTTTTATCCATCAACTCCAGGATTCCATCGGTCATCCAAACTTTCTTTTTATTTCTTGTTTCATCCTTGCCTAAGAGTGTTGTGCTTTCGACTATGGCATTTTTAACCTTTGTCCAGACCATTTCTGCATCTTGTTCGGTAGACTCATTAATATCTTTAACCTTTTTGTTAAGTTTGACTTTAAGTTTAGTTGCTATCATGTTATCTTGAAGTTTGTCCAACCTGGGTCTGGGTTTATTATTTCAAGTTTTACTCTGCTTTATATTAGTATTACAATCTAATAAAAGATATTTATCGCGATGCGGTTGGCTAAAATGAAAAAAAAAGGAAAACCGCAGCCGCCCTTAATCATTGTCATCATGTTGCCAATCCCACGTACATATTATACCGGGTCGAATCAGCGGCGACCCGCGTATGCGAGCTCTCTTTATAAACAGCAAAAATCTGGAAGACTGGTTTTTCTGCATAAGGCGAAACGGTATTACAGAGTGGAACATGTAAACCTTGTGTTTGCAAGAGGGTGCTTTTAGTCTGTTTTTCCTTGCTCGTCTGTCAGCCTTGCTGTATTCTGCGTTTGGGTATATTTGCAATCTGGTCATGCTGTAAAGAGTATAAATTGATTGTTTTTTAAGTTCCGTAAACTCAGGTATCTTAGGTCACTTTCAAGTTTGAACGTTGCGCAGTTATTTTGCAACTTTTGACTTTTGTTATCTTTTTCCGGTCCCTAGGAGTACTTAAAATATATATAATGAAATGTTTAAAAAAATCCAAATTTCGCCCATTTCTTTTTTAAAAAGTGCCTGTCCCAAGTTGACACAACTTTATGCCAACTTGGGACACCTGTTTTTTTGCGCACAAAAATCAAGTTAACGGCATTTTCGTTATTTGAAAGTTTTGAAAGTTAGAAATCACCCCAATCCAAAAAGAAGGTCATTAAAATATGCCATTTATTGTATTTTTGCAATTATTTTATTTTATAGACAAATGCTGTTTTTAAAACAACTAGAACACAAAAACTTATAATAAGGACTTATTTAACTAAATCTGTATTTTTTTGTACTTAGGTTATTTGGTACAATAAACTTTTTTTCACTTCAGGGACTAAAACTGTATTTTACTCCCTCATTTCAGGGACTAAAATGTTACTTTTTAACCTCGGGACTAAAATATTTCCACTCCTTATTATCAGGCTATATAAATTAACTTTTCCGCAATCAGCTTCGATTTAGTCATTGAATAATGAGACCAAACTGTTGAAGCCTTGGGGTTTTTGGCACGATGAAAGAAATATTCCAGAAGCACTTTTTCCTGGGTTACATCAGCAACATCTTGAGATTGACACCAATGAAGGAAATGTTTGTACTGTTTTTTGTATATTTTTTCTGATTTGGCGGGCAGCAACGTTTTCATTGCCTCTGCGGCAGCTTCGTCTATGTTCATTTTTTTCCACTTTTGGATACACTTGCAAAAATCTTGACAGCTATAGGCTTTGTTTGTATCTTACCATTTGTTTTCTAGTACCTTGGCTACACCTTGGCAACTAAGTATTATCAGATAAATATGAATTAACTTAACGTCAGAGAGTGAATGGTAGTTTGGTTGTCACATTTTTATAGGCCAGTATAATGAAGATCTGTTTTTCTTGAAAAAAAAAATAATAAAAATTTAATAAAAGCAGTGCCCAAAAGTGCAAAAAATAGTTCTATACCATGTAACTAAAGTGTCTTTTTATCCCTTAGCGAATTGTAGACCTCTCTCCGGTCGGGTTACAAACATTTCGCCTCGAGATACAAAGTACCACTTTAGACCCTAGGTAACAACATAAACTAAATAACAAAATAAAACACCGTCAAAACATGTTATATTTGGTCAAATGAGACCCAATTAATGTCATCAATGTCGTTATTCTTTGTTGAAATCTATAATTTGGCATATGAACTCTTTTTTTCTTTTCTTTTTTTGTGTTTTTGTCATATACAATTCTGGTGAGCAAAAAAATCCCCCTTGGTAACCTCGATGGGTCGTGACTTCACTGCTTTCTGATTGATGCTTATTATTTTCACCTTCAACCTCGTCTATATTATCCTCGACGTTATCTGGCTCATCTTCAGATGACGATGAACTGAGCACAAAATCGTTTACACAACATATACTTTTTCCAGGTGTAACATTTAAACGTTTTTTGTTTTTTTTTTGTAGTATTGCATGTGTCCGTTCTTTTCTTGGATAGATATTCTTGAAAAGTTTGGTTTCACACAGGACCTGCTTCGTCATAATTTTGTACTGGTTTTGGCGGTAACTGCTTAGTACTTTTTCACGATTGAGAGGATATATACCAGTTTTACAAAACCCTGCAATAAGGTTTTGAGATGATTTTTCTCCAATTTTTTCCATTATTTGCTTTAAGAAACTGGGAAATACATCCTTTGAAATGCATCCACGGTTTTTGCATTTCCATGTCTCCAATGTATTTTTCCACACTCACTCTTAAGAGGTCTCAAATAGGCTATATCCAAAGGCTGACACAGGTGTGTACTATTTAGCGGTAGTAGTACAAAACGAATTTTGTATTCGTTGCACATTTTGACGATTTCCATAGTCTTGTGACTTGCCAGATTATCGCCGATTACTACATTTGTACCTGACCCCAATCGCTGAAAATATGGAATTGCCCGTGACCTTCGGTCACTAGTGATTAGTGACCGAAGGTCACGGGTAATTCCATATGCCATTTCCATTAACGATTTTTCTTGCAACTGCCTCTTTACAGTTGTCTGCTGTAATATTAGAATTTAGATCTTTTTAGTAAATCAAAAATTAAAACTCAAAGACGCTAACATTCGGTCCGACGAAAAAAGACGAGAACTCCACGCATCTATTCCTTATCCAATGAGGCTTAATAAAATTACATATAAGAAAAAGGACCTGTAACTGGGGTTATATTCAATTATTTAAAGCTAACAATTGTTTTGCCTCAAAATATATTTCGACAGAGCAATTTTAAACAAACTTAAAGCCTGTTAACCTTAACAATAAAACGACACCCTGTAGAACGTATATAAAGAGCAATATATATGGGGTCAGTTTCTCAGATCAAGCCGACCAGAAGACAGAAAGATGAAGTATAGGCCGGCTACCTCATAATGTGGCTACAAACTGGTATGTTTATTTATTCATTCACGGCATCTGTGGTCGTAGGAATCCCTATCGCTCTGCGAAGGCCTGTTATTTCCATAGATAAATATATGGTTAAGAGTAAATCGGAGGACTCTATAGACCGGCCGTTTTGGATTACACCATTGGCTGAATGGAAGCTGCCACGTCCCCAGCTAAACAATGTGATCAGTTGAAGCAAAATTATTCGTGCTATCCAATCCAATTATGTGAAAAATTTGACAAAAACGTAGATTTAACAAATCCGAATAGACCAAAAATTAAAACTAATATATGCATTGTCATTCATAACTTAATTCTTCTTCGTGTGTTAGTGTACATATATTTTTATTAAATATTTTACTAGGTAAAAGTCGTGACAAAATTGATTCTGCGATTACCAATTTGGCTGATGTTTTATCCAATAATTTTCTTAAAGTCACTGGTCTTTTTGTGTTGCGGTCTGTTTTTCTAAGAGGTAATTGAAGTGGGTATTATCCTTTTCTGTATTCTTAATTATTGGTTTTAATCCTATTACAAAGTGTATTTCATTCATTCTTAGTTATTAAAATTTCCTTTTGTATGGATCGCTTTTTTAATATGGTTACTGCATATGGGTTAATTTTGAAGGAATGTACATTTCACAAAATTCTTTGTCATAAATTTCCTTTTTTAAGGATAGCTTTTTTAATTTGATTTCTACATGTGGGTAAAATTTGAAGTAATGCACATTTCGTGAATATATTTTTTGGATTAATAATATTTTTGTTTCTTGCACTTTTTTATATTCATACAATTCTTTGCTATGATTATTTTCTTTGTTAATGTTTATAATTTTTATCAAATTTTTATCTTTTTGAAAATAAACACATTTTAGTTTATTTATTTCATATATTATAGTCCAATTTTTTGATGAGCCGACTCACGTCATTTTTTTGGATCTCTATTTGATACATTGTTTTAGACAGCGACAATAAATATGTAAAAAAGTCATGTCAAATTATTTGACATGCGAACTGTTGACAACAAAGAAATACGTTTTCAGAGGCAAAAATAACGTCAGTTCACTCATCAAAAAATTGGACTATATGTCTGGTTAAGATCGTAAAAAATGTTTTATATAGCTGTCATTCTGGTTTAAAATGAATAAAAACAGTCAAGCACTAAGATATTTTAGAAACAAGAAACTAAACTCAAAAACCTCCTTTACGTTACGTGGTCGGGTAATAAGGTTATTTATTTTAAATTGTGGCATATTTTTCATTTAGAGGCCCTTTCATTTTTGATTTTATCAATATTACATAACGTCATCCTAATACCGAATTTGTGTCAGACATTACAAGCTGAAAAATGCATGTATGCCTTTTTTTAAAACAAGAGTACATCTGGTAATGTTACTTATAGTAAAAAGTAAGATTAGCTAGTAGGCTAGGCAATTAAGATATAAATCTTGAGAATAGGGGAAAAAATTAGAACCTAAAATTTTGTTCATTAACAAGCTTAGAAAGGTAATTTCTAACCTCCAACTGTCAAAAATGACAAATGGGAAAAATGTTGCAAATTTAATTCTCTATCCATAAGTAAATAGTAATAGTGTAGCTTAAACCAGAACAATTGAAAAACCCCAAGCAAAAATGATGCCAATTTAAACAATTTCTTACATATTCTTTTTTAGCATTTTCCTCAAGATTTCTCAACCTACCGAGTACCAAACTTGGCGGGGTAGATCTGAGAGCAATGACCTAAATTATATCAGAAAATTAAATTTTTCCAGTGGCGTATTACGATTTTGGAGGCGGGCAACTCTATCACCCCTAAAATGTTGGCTGCTACGCGCCAAGAGTTTTACAATAGATTGGGATATTGTGAGGCTCAAGAAGGAGACAGATTTGAACATCTAATCTAATTAAAAATTAGATGTTTTCAGGTCCAAACCACAGCTTTTTCTTGCTTAAAGGAAGCGGCAGGGTCCATTATTTACGATACTGAGCGATAAACTCGTGAGGTTGTTAACATTAGAAAGAAATATCTTCGCTTTTAATTAAATTTCTTTCCATTCTGTTCTACTAGTGACATCTATCCGGAAACGGCCAAACCATGCAGCTAGCACTAGTAGCCAAAGAATCAATAAATGGCGCTGTTTTTCCTGCAGAGCTTTTTGCTTGCGATATTATTGATTTTAAATAAAGCTGACCCTACACTACATTTGATATTTTCGAGGTGTTTTATGTAGTTTTTAATAATAAAAATCTTTTCTTCTCGAGTATACGGTATTTTAAAAACACAAAATTTACGAAACTGAAGCGACTCGAAAGGAAATAAAAATGCAATGCCTGTGAATCCCAGTTTTTCCTCGATCATCTCATGGTGTGGCCGCCATCTAGCGGAATTTGCAAACATCTTGTCAACGGTTATTATTGCAACTACGATTTATGCTCACAATGAAAGAGTGGCAACAATTTTTTCTCATGAAAGCAGTCCGGAGATAATAACAAACTGGCACCATTGCTCAATATACCTGTTTATTTTGTGCGCGCAGAACTTTCTATGCCATTTCTGTTTGATTTATTGAAATCCTATCCCTAAGGAAAATCTTAGGAACCCTGTATATAAAAAAAGCCCGTCTTTTTACTGGATCTTATATTAGATAAAATTGCATTTTCAACAACCCCTTCCGCTTGTATTTGTTGCTTCTAGTAATAACATAAGAATTTTTTTTAAATCATATTTTTCTATATTTATTTTAGTAAATTTCTCAAATAAAAGAGCCAAGGCACTCTTCCAATACCAATTATGATTTTAAAAATTTCTGATTCGGAAGGAGTCGTTGGAAATACAATTTTATCTAGTACAAGATCCAGTGAAAAGCGAGGCCTCTTTTGTATATGTCAGCTACAGTGGCGTATTAAAGAGTTTTGGTACATTTTGAAATTTTCTAGTTAATAAAATGGAATTACGCCAATGGAAAAATTTAATTTTCTGACATAATTTAGTTCATTACTCTTAGATCATCCCTGCCAAGTTTGGTACTCCTAGGTTAAAAAATGTTCATCAAAATGTTAAAAAGGTATTTGCAAGAAATTTTTTCTATTTTTCTGGTAGAAGGAGGAGTCACTGTTTAGAAGTTATCCAAGAAAAACGCTTTTTTGAAGTTTTTTGTAGGAAGTTTGTTAAACGGTGGACCTAATTTCTAATTTTTTCCTCCATGTTTCCTATGTAGCTTAGCCTAGAAAGGTGGCTGCAGGTTCTTGCCCATTCTTAACCGTTTATATATCTATGGTTACTTCTGATGAACATAGAATGCCGCGTTACAAACTATACAAAAAAACTAGAGAGAGTGTTAAAATTTCCCGTTTCTGTTTTCGTTTTTGTAAATCGTCAATCGCTTTAAGTGCTTATTGTGATAAAAAAATTGTCTCTATAGTATTGCCTTGGATAGCTTTAAGAATATTTCTAAAATAAATTGTATTTTTAAGTTGCAAAGATCCTCAGCTTCGCTTGAGGTGTGCATTTCATCACGTTCTTTAATTTTTTCGTTTATGTTGATGTTTATTTTATTTTATATTATAGTTTTTGGGATTTTTTTTCAACGTTTATTTATTGTGGATAAATTGTTTGTTTAAACTGTATATACATCTACTAAATAAATATATTTAGTAGATGCATATAGTAAAATAAATAAGTAAAAAATAGTTTTATTCAGTTGCACATTTTAAAAGTTTTTTTTTGCTCAACGTTACAATTAAAATTTATTTAAGTCAGATCCTCGACAATTCAACTCCTGTTACTTCACATATCAAAAATAGTCTACGTAACTTAGGAAAAAAAATATACTTACCCATATGAGGAGGATTAAATCAAATAATATATTTAGAAATAAATAAAGTTGTTCAAAAGGTCTCTTTAGAGCTGCTTTAAAAAAGCATTTTTAAAGATTTCAGTTTGATGTAGGTACACTATTATATTACTTTGAATGTTATACAAAAAAAGGTTTTTTTTTGTACGATGGGTAGAATGTTTGCTCTTCTACGAAATATACGATTATATTACGGATATCTATTTGTAATTATTTTGTTACAAATACTTCTAAATTATGTGAATCTCAGTTAAACTTGCTTATGTCTTATATGAAGCGTATAGGAAAGCATTCCAAACTTTCTGAATACGCACATAATCTCTGGCTTGATAAAGCCTGGCATACTTAAGGACTATGAAAAATGTGCTTTTTATTTTCTACAGAATTACGCAAAAAATACTTGACCGACTTTGATAGGAGTTCACTACTGCACTGCTCCAATTCATGAGGCTAAACTGATTTTTAAAAACCTTAATAACTAAATTATGATCATTGATTTGGTTGTCTTTGTTACATTATCCTATATATTTTTTGTCACATTTCCGACGTATAAATTGTGAAAAAAAGTACCTTCAAGATAGACCCCTGTGGTACTCCAGTTTAAATCTTTGTTGTATCTGATGCTACCTTTTTTGTTTAAACAAACTGCCCGTAAATTAATATAAGAACATTACCCAACTTCCTTTGACATCGATTTAACCATAGAGTGTAGTACAATGACTACGCAGAACAAAGAAAAACCATACACCGTAAAAAATCAGTGGGGTGACTAAAGGTAAAAACATAACGTTCAAGTTCACTATAAGAACATCCTGTCCGAACAAAATAAACGTTAATTTTCTCCAAGTTCACAGTTAGCTTATTCCAAAAAAAATACACCGAACAAAGAGACGCAAAAAAGTTTACGAGTCCTAGGTTAGCAGCAGAACTCCTTTAAGCTCTGGCTTAAATCAGCAAAATAATTATTGCGTGACTGTGGCCGGCAATGAAAATACAGGCTCTTTAGCTAGGCATTTACCAAAAAGACAACAAACGCATGTTTAGGATGTATACCAAAACGAACACGATCAGCCTCTCACATCTCGAGTGCCCGGGACCCGGAAAACTCGACATCTTCTGAGAGGGGAAACTATCAAGAAGGAAGGTTTCCTGAAAACCCTAATAAAGAGGCTGCTTCACCTAAAAAAGATGTGAAACCTATTTAAGTAGCAATAATAGAGCAAGGGATAGAATAAATCAACTAGATGCAGCGGCCGGGAAACCTTAAACCGTTGTAGAAAAGAAAGTAATCTTAACTTAATTTGCATATGTTCACAATGGACTTAAAAACCTCCAAATTCTGTGTCAATGTAAAGGACTTGCAAGAGCGAGATTAACACTCGCGGACCTAGCTTTTCTGTTGTCAGAAAGATATTTGAAGATCAAGCAAGTATTATCAAAAGAGCCAAGCAATATATATACAGGTTGCAGTGGATAAGTATCGCTAATCTAAGTAGAATTTCAAACGTTTTAGCCATCAGTTTTAGCTCTTTAAAGAATTATTGCTTAATTTTTGGGGATTTAAAAATCTGACTGCATCTTTTAGCAATGGTTAATAGCAAATACTAGCTACAAAGTTAGAAAGAGGGTGGTATCTTGATTCTAAATTATCTATCTACTATAAATCCTTGTTTAGGTTGATTTTTCCGGTTTAATAAAGTTCCCGTCTGTTTCTCGGTTTTGTCCTGTTTATCATAACAAGTTAAAATTGCGTTTTTTCTAACTCATCACCAAAGGAAATCCTTCAGCCGAGGTTGGTTCACGGGCAACGATTTGTTTTACCGACCGGAGCGGTACCACTACTGTGTGCGAGAGCATAGTGCACGGTTCCGGTCGGTGAGTACCGTTTCCGGTACCGTCCGTTTGGGTCGCGTGCCTCTTCAAATTAATATATAATTTAGCTTTTTTCTTCTTCCTTTGCAGGTAAACTACTAAAAGGGTTATGTTTAAGAAATAGTCCGGCAGAAACACAATCATTTTCAGTGTTAATTTTACGAAAATTACCGGCCTGCTCTAAAGATGAAAATCACTCTTCAAAAAGTGAAAATTTACCCCGTCAATTTCCCCCAACCTTTACAATAGGCAAACTGTAAGAAGGCTCGACAAATTAAATTAAATTTTCGGACTTTTCTTGTTTTTTCTTTTTAAATGATTTAGGCCAGGGCTATTTTTTGCTTTTATCTTATATTGTAACTTTTTGTGTACAAGTAAACAAAATTTATTTTTGGTCTGCATGAGTTGATCTTGCAGTAAATAGAAATTAAGATCAGTAGTTGGTAATCGATTCCGTCAAGAAACCCATCGAATGGGGTTAGTTCGAACTCATCGTTCAGAAGTTAAGTTATGTTGTCGTTATTTTTCCTGTTTTGGAAGCTATTTTTTTGTATTTGTGTTTTTCCAGGGAAAAATCTGATTGTACATTTAAAACTATAAGGTATCTTGTTTTTTTAATTTTTTTCAGTGATGATGAGCCTTTTCGCTAAAAAAATGATAAATGCAGATACCTACGACAAAAATAATGTAAATGGTATCGTTGGGTCCTTAATTTGGACCAAATAAAGAAAAGAATTGATGAACAATACAATTTTTATTACAAAAACTTCTACAAAAATAACATAACCCCAAATTTCAACCACCAAAAAATCAATAAAGAAAGCAGGCTGATATCTTTGTTTTATTGAAGGGACCATGGTTGTCACCTACCTTAATTTTTTCTCCAAATGCTAGTTAGGCGCCTTCAGATTTTGACGTATTACCCATGATGAATGAAAAAAGGACAACATTTTGAGCAAATTATTTTGAAAATATTAGCATACCCTTGTGTTTTACTGAAAATAGAAAATAATTTAATGCCTCTGCTGCAATTTAGATTCTGCCATATGTAACGTAAACTTAGCTATGGTTATTAACCCGTAATCTGTAGGAAACCTGTCAGACCCTAATCTTGGAAAATTTCGTCAGGTATAAATTTATTTGAATAAGAACTTTGCTATTTCTGTGATTATTGATGATATGTTCTGTTACTTCTTTATACAATGGTTCTGTTGTGTACTGCTGTCTTGGTATTTTTGGCATATTGCATGTTTCAAAAGGTTTTCTGACGGTAATGCTAAAAATTTTGGTTTTACAAATTCAGAATACATTATGCCATGGCGAACCAAAAAATCATAAAATGAGTTTTTGCTTTAGTGGCTTGATTCTGCAGGACTACAAAGACATGTAGATTATGTTTACAGTCGAAGGGCTTCTTTTATAGAAAGGCTTTAGGGCGTAATTCCGGGTCAAAAGTTAGTTAGGGACGTCTGCCGGACGCGTGCAACAATGAGAAGCAAATTATACAGTGAATAATTATATTCTTACACCACATAATTTCCTTTTAACTCTACATAATCAAATAGGTTTATTTTCCAATCACAGCCCAAATAAACGAGGATCTACTAAAAATTAAAGCTTGGAGAAACAATTAAATAAGCGAAAATCCAAGCAATGGAATCAAATGAGCCTTTTAAAAATTCACAAGTAGCATGTTTTATTTCTACCTAACATAGATATTATATCATAACCATAAACTATTAGATACTATAATGGCTCAAGGGGGGCAAAACGTGTAATGGAAATAACTTTGAAAAACAGCGGAGAAAATTCAAAATCGGGGTTGGCTTGGGCACTGTTTTAGCCAGGCCAAAGACGAAAAATCTACTGCGCATGCACTAACAAAGCCATGCCTGATAATACAAAAAATATCAACGTTACCCAATGTACCATAAAAAATAAATTTAAAGGATCTTATGTTACTTTAAATGTGCTTCACCTACAATAAAATTTCCCTTTTAGAGCTTTTTAAACGCATTGGGGTCGTTTAAAAGTAAAATTTATCCGATTTGATGAAGAAACTAGTAGAAAAATGTAGTAAAAATAAGATTTTTTGCACAACTCGGCATCGTCCAAAAGTTTAAATTTTTGATGAGGTGCGGTTTCGCCATTTTGTTTATGGTATTGTGTTGTGTCCGTGTTTTAAAATTTTGGGGCGTTATTGTCTGTTATTATAGTAGCCTTGGATCTCCTAAAATCAACTAGGCATTAACACACAAAATGTCTCACTTACAAAGTTCAGGGCACGGAATGCCTACAAGAGCATTTGATTGCCCAACTTTTATAAAAAAATTTAAAAAAGAAAGTCCAATAATATCCAGCAAGTAGGTTTTCTTTGGAGAAAGCTAGAGGCAAGTGGGCAACTCATATTAACCTGTCTTTCTAGTTGTTTTTTATATTTGCATGTAAAAGTGATTTTATGAAATGGACTGACATATCAAATAACTTCAATATTTTGTTTTGATTTAAAAATTTTTGACATTTTTTCTGAATTTTTATTGTCTGAAATTGTAAAAGAGGCCAGAAATACTCTTTATTATTGGTCCTTCGAGCCGGTTAGAAAGCTTAAAACAGATCGAAAATCTAAATATACCAAAATGTTATCGCTTAGAAAACATACATGACATCCAATTACACATATTTTGTGATGCAAGTATTGTAGCTTTTACAGCAGTAGCTTATTTTCGATTTCAAACTGCAGGCAAACAGGTACAAATATTCATTATTACATCCAGAAATCAGGTTCCTCCCGTAAAAAGACTTACTATTCCAAAACTCGAATTACAAGACGCACTAGTTGCTAGCCGAATTTCAAAATTAAAATTTATGGAGTGATTCAATGGCAGTATTAGGATGGATAAGAACAGAAAAGCAAAACTCATTTATACTCGTTTATTAGTAATCGAATAGAAGAAATTTTGGAAAATACAAATGCATATCAATGGAAATGGACACCTTCAAAACTAAATATCGCAGACGAAGCAACCAGAAATGATAAAGAACTAGAAATAAACTTAAACAGTAAATGGTTTAAAGGGCCCGACATTCTCTATTTACCAGAAAATTGTGGGCTTGAAGAAGAAAAAAATTAAGGTGTCTGAAACAGTTCAAACGGAAGAAAAATTTAAGTTCTATTGCAACTGAACGTGACTCAAATGAGGGAATATTTACCAGAAATATACAATTTTTCATCATGGAGAAACCTAACTGTTTGAACAGCGATGGTTTTTAAATTCCTTAAAAGATTACAAAAGAAAGAATATAATGTACAAATTTCTGTAGAGGATTTTCAAAATGCTGAAAAAAAAGTTAGTAAAATTTTAAGATTATCACCATGTATTAAAGACAATTTGAACATATCGACAAAATATCCAATTATTTTAGAAAATCATTACTTTAGCAAAGTATTGATTAAGGAATATCATGAAAAGTTTAAACATGGCAGTACAGAAGTAATTTTAAATGAGATTAAATAGAAATATTGGATACTTAGAGTAAGAGAGGTGAGTAAAATAGTCCTAGAAGAGTGTCGAATATGTAAAATTATGAAAGATTAACCTATAATACCTAAAATGGCGAAATTATCGTTAGAGAGAATTACCAGACAACCAAGAACTTTTTATTTTGTTGGATTATTTCGGTCCCATGGAGGTAACAAAAGAAAGAAGAGTTCAAAAAAAATATGGTGTTTTATTTACATGTTTGTCTATAACAGCGATTCATGTGGAAATAGCAGATTCTTTGAATATAGACAGTGCAGTTTTACCAGTTAGAAGATTTATATCCAGAAGAGGACAACCTCATATGATGTTTAGTGATAATGGAACAAACCTAACGGAGGCAAATAAAAAATTAAATGAAGCTATTAAATCAACAGATACAGATTTATTACGACAAAAGTGGTTTGCTGAGGAAATTGTATGGAAATTCATTTCTACGGCAAGTAAAAAACATACAATCAAATTTTTACCAAGTTTTTGATTATTATTGACTTTTAAAAAATAAATTCGCATTTCTGAATTTGTATTGTATGAAATTTTAAAAGAAGCCAGAAATATTTTTTATTAATTGCCAAAACGAGTCTCTTAACTCTGGTAAAACAATAACTGTCAAAAATTGTATACAGAGCCTCTAGGTTTAGCGAAATATTGCTAATTTCGCCTATGGGTACCCGTTGATACAAAAATTTAACTTTTCTACGAAATTTTCTACGAAAATGCTCTAAATACACAATAAAATCCGACTAAAAGTAGGGATCTTGGCGGTGCATTTTTCATATAAAATCAACCCCTCTGGGGTTAAGAGTCTCATCGATTTAAAGGTAATTTTATCGAAGGGTGATTCGGTAATGCACATTTTGAAGCATTATTTCGAGGCATTTTGGGGGCATTTAGAAGCATTATATGCACTCTAAGGAAATTTATCGCATTCTGAGGCATTTGTAATAAAAAAAATCTGGTAAAAAATGCCTTTTGGTGAACATAGAATGACGACCGAACCACCCCTCTAATTTTATACTCTACAAAAAAGTGCTTTCTAATTTAAAAAAAAAAAAAACAAAAAGTCGTTTGCGAAAAAGCAGTTACCTCGAAAAAATTACTATGTGCGAATTTCTGATGACTTTTCAATGAATAGGTACCTTTTTAGGTCATCTTTAGTCCAAGATGGTGAACAACTTAAGAATTTATCCTGAAAAACTTGTTTTTTCCAAATTACCACGATGCTTGTATTTACGAAAAAATCATTTGAAAACATCGTCAAAATATGAAACTGTCAAAGATTAAAATGTCGCAACAACGAACATCACCGAGTAAAATAGCACATCGCTATGGAGACGATTGTTAGTTCATTTACCAGCCGCCTTGATTTATAGTGTAGATATGGTGTGTTGCGAGAAGTGCTCTTCGTTCGAGATTTTTAAAAGTATTTTTCTGTTTTTCTTGGATTTCCTGATAGATGTATTAAAAAAATAGTGTGAACAACTCGCGGCTAAACTGTGCTTTTTTTTTACTCGCGTTTTTAAATACCCCGCTGCGCTCGTTATTTAAACCAACGCTTGGGAAAAAAGCACTATTTTAGCCACTAGTTGCTAGGCTGTCCCAACGTTTATGTTTTTTTGGGAAAGCTATTTTTTTTTGGGGTAAAAAATTACCTTTAAATCGCTGTGTCTCATAACCCCATAGGAGTTGTGATTATACGAAAAAAACACCCCTCAAGATAAAATTAGTAAATCGGTTGTCGGCCATCTTTAAACCGTCAAATTTAGATTCTCATAGTTTTTTAAGAACTTGAAAACTTGTGTAAAAAAGTGAAATTTTTTTGTCAAAGAGTACACCACTAAAACCGATTGAAACACTAAATCCATTTTAGAAAGCGGTTTATCCCTTAAAACACTTTAAAAACGCATTTCTTCCTACCTAAAAAAATACTCGGCCTGGGTTTGGCGAAATATCTGTTCTTAACAAAATTGTTTCATTTGTTTTTTCTTTAAACTGACATATTTAATAACATTTAATTAAAGATGGATAAACTCTCGGAGAAAGCGATTTTATTTAAAACCGTCCTTATATAAAAGCGCTTTTAGGCGCGTATAAACATAGTAAATGATGTCATCATAAAAACGTTGGATGCTCTAACAAGCTTTGGAGAAGAATATTCAATGGACAAAAGTGATATTTTATTTATTATTAAGATACACCACACATTCACAAATAATTTTCTTACTTAACTGTCCAGAAGTTGACGCACACACACGCACGTACACTGTACACACCAATAGCCGTTTAAATCTGCAAATATCCTCCTCTAATGATAGCTTTCACGCTCGCCTGAAGCACACGACCGCGACTCGATGCTCGATGCATTCAACAGGTTCAATGACCTCTCGACGCACACGAAAGCAGGTAAACTGCTGCTGATTTTTCTTGAGTAGTAAAAAGCCGCACACACACAACAGGCGGACAGACTTTCTGCCGTGGCTCGGTTTAAGCCAAGGCCGCATTTGTTACAGGCTTGATATTTAAAATAATTTCACTGCTTAACACAAAAATCCTCCCAATAAAAATATTGTGTGTTTTGTAAGATTTGGACCTAAACTAATACACAATTGACCCCGAAATGATAATATTAGCCTCAGATTTCTTGGAAGGATCGAGTAGGTCCATTTAGTAGTACTAATAGAATAAGTGGGGGCTCCCGGCCCGGCGACTAGGCTATACGCGAATCCTTTTCGCCATCCCCCAGAGCTCGCCCCTCACGCTTCCTCCACGGTCGAACCTTCCCTTTGGATAAAGGTCAGGATATCCGACCATTTCAGCGTCGGAAGGTGTTCCGGCTCGAATACTTCCTCTCCGAAGATTCCCTCTCTGATTCCTCTGTAGGCCGGACACCTTGCAAGATAGTGGTGTTCATCTTCCTCCCAGCGCTCCCCCCAAATTGAGTCCCGTACTACGTTCATCCTTGCCAGGTGCTTTTGGAGCGCGCAGTGTCTAGTGAGGACTCCTATTAGGGGTCCTGTTTCTGTACGTTTCCTGCGCAGCAACCAGTCCCTTCTTGCCTTGCTGAAGCCCTGGATGAGCTCCTTGGCCTGCTTGGCGTCCTCTGTGTGTTGCCACTCCTGATTTAGTCTTGTGTGGCTCCATTCCTTGGTGACAGACTTTATCTGACCCCTGGTAAAACCCAGACACGGTTTCGGTTTCCGCCATCTCGTTACCTGGGATGCCCATGTGTCCTGGAACCCAGACAAGTTCAACCTCTTTTTCCCCTGCTAGATACTGGAGGGCGTCCGCGCACTCCTGGACCAGTCCTTTTGGCATTGTAGGTTTACAAAGTGCTTTTATGGCAGCCTGGCTGTCTGTGCATATGCAGACTTTATCTTCTGCTCCGGCCCTCGTGCGGTTGCCAGTATGGCATATACTTCCGCCTGGAAAATCATTGCGTACCGACCTAGTGGGTAGCTCTTCTTTATCTCCATATTTCCTATGAACAGACCTGCTCCTGCTGTTTTAAATTTTATTGGGAATGAGCCTCCATCGGTTCCTATAGGTCATTCGGTTTATATGAAAGAAATATATGACAATCTTAAGATGTTACTGAGATGTATAAAGTACGAGGATTACACATGGAACATATGTGCAGACTTAAAAGTAGTGGCGTTATTGACAGGACTGCAATCAGGATATACAAAATACTGTTGTTATTTGTGCAAGTAGAACAGCCGCGCAAATGACAAACATTATAAAATTAAGGTTTGGACTACACGTAAAACAACAAAAGTTGGCATTAAAAATTTGACAAGAGAACCATTAGTTCAGAAAGAAAAAATATATTTACCTCCACTTCACATTAAGCTAGGCCTGATCAAAAATTTTGTCAAAGCACTGGATAAAGAAGGAAATGCTTTTAAGTATTTAAAACGTATAAGTGAGGCCAAAATTAAAGAAGGAGTTTTTGTTGGTCACCAAATTAGGCAATTGTTTCAAGATACGAACTTCAGCCAAATTTTAAGTGACAATGAAAATCGTGCAATTGAAAGTGTTTGCAACAATTTTCTTGAAAATAACAAATAAGAAAATTATCGCGAACTCGTGGAAGAACTACTCATGGCCTATCATATTTTAGGATGCAGCATGTCACTAAAAGTTCACTTTCTCCATTTTCATTTCAGATAAGCATGGAGAACTATTTCACCAAGATATTGCCTCCATAGAGAAAAGTTATACAGGAAAGTGGAGCCCGAATATGTTAGCCGACTATTGCTGGACCCTAAGACGTGAAACATTCAGAACTTCTTAGCAAAGAGAGACGTCAAGGAAGTAAATAAATAAATATTAAATATATTGGAGATATAATTAAAAATGTTTATATTGTGCCTAAACTAACTGTTGAGCATAAGTCCCTCCCTCATCCTATCTATCCAGCAAAAATCATTCCTGGGAGGAGATTTTTTTTTAAATGTTCTTCAGTGTTTTTAGCAAAAATTACATTTAAAAAGATGATGTTTTTCTAGGGAAAGCACTGCTTCCCCTTGCTTCCATGGACCGCTTGCCGCTGATAAAGGATCTGTTCCTACAAGTCTATGAAAATATATGACTGCGGGGTGTAGACAATTTAGTAATCGTAAATATTATACAAATTACAGCAAGTACTGTATCGTTTTAAAGACCTAACCATGTAAAGTGCTTTTAAATAGTCGCTATAAACCTATTATACAAGACTTGTTCCATGTTAAATCTGAGGACATAACAATTTTGCTCGGATTATCTCTTTCATGGTGACCGAAAAGTGCATTAGAGGAAAACTTGAATCTATATTACAATAAAT
The DNA here is from genome assembly GCA_963921995.1 of Oxystoma pomonae. Classification (NCBI taxonomy): domain Eukaryota; kingdom Metazoa; phylum Arthropoda; class Insecta; order Coleoptera; family Brentidae; genus Oxystoma; species Oxystoma pomonae. The sequence continues at coordinate 95,579,440 of OY998168.1, forward strand.
ATAGGTAGTGCATAGATTTGCTATAATAGAAAGAACACTATTAAGCAAAAAAGGTCTCTTTCTTTTCTTAATTTTGCCAAGATTTAGATAGTGTACTGCTTACAAACATAGAGTAGGACAAATTCTCTGGGATAAGGGGTTTTGGGTACTTCTCGAACACATAGTATTAAGATAAGCAAAAAAGGCCTATTTTGACCTGAAAAATACGTCCTGAAAATCTTGACACTGAATTTTGAAACACCCTGTAGAGTACAGGTTACAAAAATATATATATAAGTAACAAACATAGATAATGATCAATCTTAGAGAAACAAAAGTTGTTGTTTAAGAATTCTTTATCTGCTTTAGGCACGAAAATTATGTGACATATTAAAAAGGTATACAACACTTCCGAAAAAGATAAAAAAGTTTCTAGTTCCAAATTTTTTAATTTATTGGTTTTAGAGTGGTTGACGCTATATGCTGAGCCAAAAGGCTGTATATACAGGGTGTTTCACAAGTTATGTATAAAAATGAAAGACGTGACGATTCATACATACTTCTGTTCAAAAGTGTTCCAAAAAAAAATACCAAAACTATGCTAAAACATTTTCTTCGTCTTTGACTGTACGTTGAAGCTTATAAACAAAGTATCTAATAAAAGAGAAGAAGAGAAGTAAGCAACTGCGTTGCCTGGCCCGTTCTTATCTCCGTATCGTACCACAGAAAGTAAACAAACTATGCAATATTGCTGATTCAGTTTTAGTTTTCTAAGTGACTTTGTTTTGTGTTTTGTTGTAAAAAATGACATAGAACTACTCATTTCTTGGGAAAGTAAACAGCGAATTAGTGGATATTTTTTTAATTTATAACGAAGCACGACAACCCGCTGCAGAAGCTTACCGAATTTGTTCCTGCGTCCCCTTATATTGATAGAGTTATGTCATTATTTAACCTTTTTATTTAATTATGAGAATATTGCGCGATTAGGGGTTTTCGTTATTTTATATTTATCATGCTTCAACGAATAATTTGAATACTTTTTTATTTTTATTTGTTGTTACCGCTACAGGAGTGGTTGGAAGAGTTTCTTACTATGGGCCCCCTTTAAACCTTTAAAACACTTTTTTCAATTTCTTTCTGTCTTTTTTTTTCACGACACGGATGAATAAATTAATCAATACATTATTGCTGATTACCGCTACAGGGTTAGTTTGGGGGTGGAGTTGTAAAAAACTAGATTGGGTCTTTCTTGAAAAACTTTAAATGTCAGTTTGTTCTTATTATTACTTTTTATAACGAAGGCAGTTTTATTTTACTAAAAAAAAGCTTTATGAAAGACACATTATTTGAAATAACTGGATATCAACTACTAAAATTATACCATATCAGAGGAAAAACAATAATCTAATGTCCCTTGTATATAACACCAGAACCAAAATACAAAACATGAGTATTTATATTGCGCTCTGAAGAAATATGGAGCTTTTATGTATTTTTTATTATTATATTTTTATTGCTTTAGCTCTTGAAATTATTCTACTTTTTTTAACAACAGTATCTCTGGTAGAATTTAATAAAAGGTTTAATTTGAAGAAAGAAACGACCGCTGTTTAAAATGTCATGTTTTTATATTTCAGTAATAATAAAGTTGTTAAAAACTTATCTAAGCTTTTATGTGATAATCTAAAAGCCATAAAGTTCAAACTAGACACATCTTTATCTAGGATCATGCAAGGCGGGGCACAGTTCCTTCAAATACACCTTCTTTTTATAAAAGTATCTTTAAAATATACTAGGAAATTTTTCGATCTCATATTCGATGCTTGTCTCGTGGAAATCGTTATTTTTGTATGTAATTCTAATGAAGTTTTTAACTTTTAATTTTTTAAATAAATACCAAGTTTTAGTTTTTTGACTTTAAGTTTAAGTATGGTATCCTTTGTTCTTTTATTTCCTCGGATTTTTTATCTGCAATCTGTGATAAAATCCAAGGCTTCCTCTGAAGGATGCTAATTTCTTGTAGGATACTTTGCCCACCTCTTGGAGCGATAGCAATACCCTCTCGAGGTACTTAAGCCTCTTGCAGTGTTGGGTGAGACATTAGTATTGTAACGTATTCAACAGAAGTTTTGAGACAAATTCTCAAACGATTTAAACGATTTTCATCTCAAAACATTTGTTACATACGTTAGGTGTTGCGCCGGTTCAGTTGCAATTTCCCAAACTCTACAGTAGTGGTCTCTTGCTCTGCCTGTTGTCTTTTGGGTGATGATCCACCAGGCAGTTACTACGTTTATACGCACCTAAAACCGTTTTTAAAGAATAAAATCGCTTTTCCCGATGGTTTATAGGTCCTTCATTAAATGTCATTCACTAATAACGGAGTTGAGGCAGTAGACAATAATATAATATTCAGGTAGTAGTTACAATCTGGGGAATTGTTTTTAGCAACACTGTTCGGGAATTCAGTTTAACTATATCGACTTGATTTTTTTGCAAAATTTTACGACATTGAATTTGTTTTCCTAGGCTACGCGGAGACTTTATTTATGTTAATCCACAGTGGGACACCAGAGATTTTTAAGCACCAAGTCAAAAATTTGGGGTTGGGTTACTTATTTTGACTTTTTGCGTTCTGTGCCGCTAAAAAACCAAGTAAAATACTAAAATAAAAGAATACCATTTATTGCAGAATTACCTGCTAAAAAACCGCTACCCAACTACGTATTAAAGTAACTGGGTGTAATGTTTAAGGTTGCATTTACAGGTGCATTTATAATTGAATTGGAAACACTCCCGCTAGCTGATACCGACAACAGGTTAACTTAAAAGCATACAGATTTAAAAATCGGCTACTGGCGCTAGACGAAATAATCATATTCTATTAACAGAAGCGTCAACGACTAGCAAGAGTCTTTCCAACCTCTGAATGGAGCTTTAATGACCTGTTTTGTTAGTACTCAAGTATCCGTGTGTTTTTGAAACTGAGGTTCTAAAATCTATCCTTTGCACTCCAAGATTTCACTAGTACAATTGCACATAACTATGCCGCAATAAATAAAATAAAAAAAAATGGTTGAGTCAAAATAAAAACAAAATTATGTGGGGTTATGGGCACTGAATGTTTCTATGCGAATTCCTAGTAATCCCAGCGAGCCAGTAAATTTCTCTTGAGGCGCGTTTTTGCGAGCCTAACATATTTACTATTATTTTCTCTTTCTAAATGCATTCGTCTAAGAGAGATCCAGCATACTACACCATCACAAAAAATACCCGCGTTTACACCCTTCGACCCCGCATATCAGGGGATAACTATTTCAAAAAGGTAGTTAGACAACGAGGTCGAAGGGTGTACAGGCGGTATGTTCCTGGTATGCTGGGTCGAGTATCTAGTCCCCGCTACTCTCGTTATTTAAACTGACGCTTGTAAAAAAAAGCACTATTTTAGCCAATAGTTGTGAAAACTACTATTGCGATATGGGAAAAACGCATGTTGCGTTTTTGTTAAAAACAAGAGAACAAGTTTGATAAAAAGGTCTGTCAATGCCTACTTACGCGACCTGCCTTGTACTTCTACTACTACTTACAATTACATAATTTATGTAAGAAAAGATTTGATAAAAAATACCGGTTGCAACATTGACCATAGATCCGGTGCGATATTCCCATGGATGTCGCAGAAGAGTTGATAATACGCCTGACGGTCATTTTTGATCGCGGAGAAAAATGGTTATATGCACGCAATTCTAGTCCATTAAAAACAAATAGGAATTATTTTTAAATCGTTGTTTTTCACGAGTTATGCAACTTTTGTGAAAAATAAAACAGATGATCTTAATCAAGATTATAAAGCAAGAGTTTGATGAGAAGTGATTTTTTTCCATCTCGATACGAAATGGATGGAAAAACTCACACCTCAATAAAAAGATGGTAGTCTGGCCATCGATCTAGGAGACTCATTATTATTCATGGCCGATAAGCATTTATTGCAACTCAGCGGGTGTTCGAATGAAAGCAGGGACGAACATAGAATAGATCAGTGAATTTCTACCACGGATCACCTTAAAGGAGAAGATAATATGTTTTATTGACGGTTCGGTCTGGTAATTTTCTTTTTTAAATCAAAAAATTATTTTAATCTAATAGACACATCCTACACCTATAAAATATATTTGCTTATAGAATAAAAAACACAAACCTAAGTTAAATTTATAAAATTGATTGACAGGTACATACATATATAGTACAAAAAAATAAGGGATAGTAAAAAAATTAACAAATTCAGTTTCACTGTCACTGTCGTCATTAAAGTCTATGATAATCTTTTCTCTGGGTACATATGATTTTTCTATTTTGTGGACATGAGCTACGCAACTTTCCCAGCTTTTACTTAAAATATTCTTTTCCGCCGACCTTATTAAAGCTACCACAGAAGAATTTAAAGTTGGCGAAACATTATTTCTTTTAACCGCTGCTTTTAGCTCATGTCATATGTATTCAATTGGATTAAACATGCAATGATAAGGAGGAACTAAACACTTTATGGCCCATTTCTTCCGCCAAAGTATCACAATAGTATTGTTTTTGTACTGAATTTGCTTTAATTATTTTAAGCAATTGTTTTTTGGTGTAGCTATCCTCAAAATACCTATTATTCTAACATGTAGTCCTGAATGGTAAGTTTTGTGTCCTTTGCACACGGAACTTTATTTAGCCTTCTGCTGTGGTAGCTCGCATTATCCATCACAATTACACTATTTGGAGGTATATTGGGTAACAGTTTATTCTTGAACCAGTCTTCAAATAATTCCGCTGTGGTATCGTCATGTTAGTCTGTATGGCAATCCTTTATATTTTTCACTGATAAGGCCAACGCATTTGTTACAAACCCATTTTTTGTTCCAGCATGAATTATTGTGATACGCTTTCCTTTATTTGATGGAGCAGTTGTGCAGTGGCCAGACGAATATACCCAACTTTTATCTGGAACTTCATGAGTGTCAAATCAAGTTTCATCGAGATTAACAATATCCCTATTACTTTCTCTATACTCGTGTTTTGCGATTAAATATTCCATCCTCCATTTTTTTAAATGGGCCGATTCCATAATCACTTGCCGTTTATTAATTTTTTAAATTTTAAAGCCGTTTTTTAAAATACATTTTGTCAGTGTCTCACGGTAATACTGTATTCCAGTATCATCTTTTTTTAATCTTTGAATTAATGTTTGTAAAGTAGGAATCATTTGTTCCCTATACATAGAAGTGTTGGAATCCTTCCTTTTTCTTCTCCCAACTATCGGTTTATTTACTACACGCCACACGGTTTTTGCCGATCTTCATGTTAAAGCTGCCGCTTTCTTCACTGCACCAAATTTTGATAACCCACGTTTAAGAAGGGTGGTATAAACGTCAAATATCACTTTTTTGTATCAAGTAAAAAATATCGCGTTTAAATTGTTTTTTATCACTTATTTCTCTTGTAACGTCATTATTTCCTTTAGCTCCACGTGACGTACTCGGTTGTTCCTCCCACGGACGAAACATTTTTCATACAATCACAATTAACAACGAATAACTTCTTTTAAAACACAAAAACCAACTGCTAACTGATTTTTAAAACTACAAATCAGCTTGGTATCTTAATCCTGTCCCATTATTTTAAGAAAATTAATTTGTAACGTAATCAAACCCTGATGTTATAATGTTTCGTAATTAGTCATAAAGTTGATAAATTTTAATTCGGCCAAAAACGTGTTCTTATTAAGAAATAATTACACATTTTAAAATCTGCACCTGTAATCCTAAATATCCGCATGTTTACAGCTTTTTTTTATTTACTTTCACACACCGAACAATAGATGATTATTAGGGTAGGGAATTAGAATCGTATTAAGGCGCAATTACACAGACGAACATGCTCAATTAAAAGCTCGTGCAAGAGATCTGAAATTTTTTGCGCGAACATTTTTGTGAGCTTTTCTTTGAACATTTTGTTCGGGTAAATTTTTGAGAAAGTTATTGCTATCTATTTTGGAAAAATATTTTTAAAGATGAGAATAAATATAATTTTACATCATTGATCAGTGATCTCAATTCTTTAAAAAAATGGAACACCAACTTTTATTTTAAACTTTTGTGAAAAAAAGGCGACGGCAAGCGAAACATTATTATTGGCTATCAGTTTTGTCATATGCAATGTTAAAATAGTTAATGATGGAGGTAATAAAATTTAATTTTTTTCTTTAAATTTTTTGGTTTTCTTTCATTATAAAAAGAAAACGGAAATGTCTTTGAAGTAATTACTTTTTAAAATGCAGGTGGATATTTTTGGAGAACTGTTCTGGAGAGTAGTTAGTTGTTCCCTGGGTGGGGGGTAGGGAGGTTTAGACAGTCGCAACGCAGCGCTGTCAAACACTGCTGTAGTTTTGTGTGTCAATGTTCATTTGACCAAAACTCCCTCTCACTAGTCTACGGTTTTTATCTTCTCCTAACCCAGCAACAGCAATAAATAAGTGCCAATTTTTATTTTTTTTGATTATCGTTTTTTTACAACCCCAAAAAAGTTTCTGACATATCCCCTATAAAAATCAGATCAATCGAAATTGCTTATGAGGTAAAACGTGAATTTCGACATCAAATCGTTTTTCCGTCGGAAAGCACTTAATTAAAAATACCTTGTTTTAAAACGTAGTCTTTCTATTTTCAGTTAACTTCAATGAATTCCCATAAAACTATAAAATTTAAATTTGTAAGAAATTTTTATTACCAACATTTCTTCAAACAAATTTTGCTCAACATTCTCTCCAAAATTTACGTTTGTTTTTTTGTACGCGATTTTGCTCGAACATTTCTTTGAACATTTTGCTCAAGAGGCTCGTGTAAATGTTTGTCGGCATTTCAACATCAAAGGAAAGTTTGTCTGTGTAAATGCGCCTTTATAGGCGCAATTACATAGACGAACATGCTCAAACATTTTTGTGAGCTTTTCTTTGAACATTTTGTTCGAGTAAATTTTTGAGCAAATTATTGCTATCTGTTTTGGAAACATATTTTTAAAGATGAGAATAAATCAAATTTCACATCAGTGATCAGTGATCTTAATTCTTTAAAAAAATGGAACACCAACTTTTATTTTAAATTTTTGTGAAAAAAGCCGACGGCAAGCGAAACATTATTCTTTGCTATCAGTTTTGTCTCATGGATTAGGGTTTTTCCCGGATTTTTTTGCCCGGGGGTTTTTTTGGGATTTTCTTGCGAGTTTTTTTATTTCCAAGGGTTTTTTCCTAAATTCAAAAAACAACCCAGGAAAATTTTTCTTTTCCAAAAAAATTTTGAGATTTTTAAATATCGGCAAACAACTAAAAAATTGAACTTTTAAGCGGTAATCCGCGCCTCACGGCTATGAGGAGTGGTGGGGAGGGGATTTTTTTAAAACATATTTTTGTAACTTTACTTTACCTTTAGCTTTTATTGTTGTTTTTTAATTCCTCACACCAGATTTACCTAGTTAGTTTAAGGTCCCAAGGATTGCTTAAAAAAGCAAAAGGTTCATGAAAATGCTGAAGACATAGATATTTACTGTCAATTTAATGTAATAATCAAGGTCGATTACTGACACTAAACCAACAATATGCAAAGGACAACATTGCGATTCAAAAGGGTGGCCAGCCTACTACCTGCGAAATCCAAAACGCGGGATGATAGATCGGCGACACAGTCTACTAAATTACTGCTAAATTATATTTTTTAGACAAGGGTCGGGTTCGTAGGGTTGTAAAAGTGGGTAATAGACGAGTATTATTTAAACCGAACGTGCTTTTGTTCATATATTTGAGATTTAATAAAATGTATATAGGTTTTTTTAATTTGACTTAATTAATATTGTAAAAGACTAAACTAGGAAGTAAAATAAAGGGATATTCTTTTAAACGTAAATTTTTATCATTATATTTTACAGGCAACAATAATAAATAAGTGACAATTATTATTTTTTTTATTTTCTTTTTTTTACAACCCCAAAAAAGTTACAAGTATACTGGCATATCCCCTATAAAAATCAGATCAATCGAAGTTGCTTATGAGGTAAAATGTGAATTTCGGCATCAAATCGTTTTTCCGTCGGAAAGCACTTGATTAAAAATATCTTATTTCAAAACTTTGTTTTTCTATTTTCAGTTTAGTTCAATGAATTCCGATAACAATATATATTTTGAATTTGTAAATAAATTTTTATACCCCCAATTCTCCAAACAAATTTTGCTCAACATTCTCTCCAAAATTTACGTGTGTTTTTTTGTACGAGATTTTGCTCGAACATTTCTTTGAACATTTTGCTCAAGAGTTTGTCTGTGTAAATGCACCTTAAGAGTTACATAAAAAACCCGAAGCCAAATTTGGCAGAAACATAATTTGTCAGAATTTAAAAGAAAAGAAAATAATTGCTCCGAAAATTAAATAACGGGAAAATCAAATCGCTAGAAAATATATGCATAGAATTACATTTAAACGAAACATATTTTTATAAAAACACAACCCTACCCCCAAATTTCTTCATAATATTGTATTGTCATCAGACCTACATTACAAAAATGGATCGCAATCCAGGGCCTATGGCGCTCTAAAAATTTAAATTGACGCATGCCCAATAACTTTTCGGATGGATTTTGGTTCTGCTCAATAAGGGATAGGGCATATTATTTTCTATCAATTTGTGGTTCGAGTGTTTTTCGTTTTTAGACAATTATTTTAGATACTTTTGTAATTCTGATATTTTAAGATTCGGGAAAATTTTAATCGGTAAAATTATATCCGTGTCTTTTAAGGATCCAGTAATTTAAAATTCTATAAAATTATATTCGTATTCGTTATTTTGTGGCTGTTCTACTTTCGTTCGTATTTCGTTCCGGACGTTTTATTTTCTGTTCCATTGTGTTTCGGTTTTTGTAAATTCGGCTTTTTTGTGGGTTCCCATATTTATCCTCGAAACGCGTGTACTATTATTGTTAAAATTAAAAAGCATCGTGTGTGGACTAAAGAATTAAAAAATATTATTAAAAAATAATTCCAACTCAAAAACGTAAAGAAGCAAGAATCCAAAATTTAAAATTGACCTTTTTCGGTGGGATTTACTAAAAAGGTTTAGTCTATTTTAGAACGGTCCTAAGTTTAAGTGAAATTTTTGGTTTTAAGCATATTCAACCAATCCTCCTTGATTTTTGGACATATTTTGATTTATAAGAGGAATTTTATTAAATTTGTTTATTGAATAATCATTTTAATAAAATCTTTTGTTGGATTTAAGAGGAAATTTTCAATTTAGAAGAAAAGAAGAGAAAGTCTAATTAAAACTCACCCTTGTTAATTAATTTTTCCAATTAATACTTGATGTCACACAACGATTTAGACGAGTAATAATAAAATAAGAAGTAGATTCATTTTGTATTTATTTAAAAGGTGTTTTTATTTATGAAATGTATTAAAAAACTTAAATGCAAGTTTTTTTTACATTTCTGTCACTGCCGAAATGTCAATTTAAAAATATTATCGCTGCGTTTAATCACAAACAGCGAGTTCGGATCTTTTACCTCTGCTTGCACCTTGGCTTGCACCAACCTCTACTGATGAAAGCTACAGCTTTAAAATGAGTGGGCTTTAAGTATGGAAAGTTTTTTTGACTGAGCGTTTAGATAACCTCAACTTTTTACTTTCAGTTTGTAAATAAATTAATATAGTTGTTCTGGGTTTTTTCTTCGGTACATTTTTCGTGCATAATCAGTGACCTTCACTTATGTTTATTTTGACTCGTAGTGCCCTAATAAATATATTTTTTGTGCTGAAAACGTATTAAACGAGGTGTTTTATTGGGTAATGAACAACTTGGGATATTAAATAAGGTAAATTAATCCTTGTAACTATGGTTACTTAGGGAAATTATAAATGAACTTATTACCAAATGCCACAAAACAATCCTTTCTGGGGGCTATAAATTTAAACCAAAAAATCACCAACTTTATAACCTCAAACACAAATAATGAAGCTATTATGTGCCAAATTTTTGGCGTATTCACCATTTGCCATTTTGAAACCAGTCAAAAAAATAGTTTTAGGGCATTTTTTCAGTGGTATTTTGCAATAACAATACAAAATAATCAATAACTTTGTGTCTTCTATATGGGTAAGTGTTTTTTTTTAAAATTGGTTTTAAAATTTACTACCCCCCACAGGTGTAAATATTTAGACCTATGGGGGGTACTATTTTAGATCTTAGTAAATCTTACTGTTTAAGTTTAGGGGATTACTTAAAAAATTTGAAAACGAAAAGCTAAAATCCTATTTGATGTTGTTTGAAAATGTGGCCCGCACGAGAAAATCTATTAGCGCTGAAATTTCAATTATGATTTTAAGTAACAAGGTTATGACTAGTAAAAACAAAACCAGTGGCGCACCGAGAGGGGGGGGGTTGGGGTAAACTTCCCCCTCAGTTAAAATTTTTAATTTGCGCCCATCGCTTTTATTATGGCATAAGAAAGATAAAAAATTATTTTCTACTTTTGAGTGCATTTAAAAAAAAGCTTGTTCTTTAACAGTGGGACTTACTACAAGGGTTTAGCCTATTTTAGACAGGTCCTAAGTTTAAGTGAAATTGTTGGTTTTAAGCATTTTATACCAACTTCCTTGACTTTTCGACATGGTTAATTTTAATTGTTTTTTTTTAGTGAATAATCATCTTAACACACTCTTTTGTTGGATTTAAGAAGAAAATTTCTATTTAAAAGAAGGTTTTTTTAAACCTAGGGAGAGATCTAAATGGTAAACACTCTGTTGAGGAAATTAAAATTAACGTTATATGTTACTCTTATCAAAACTTACCCTTGTTTATTGATTTTCGCGATTAATACTCACTGTCACAAAACCATTTCGATATATAATCATAAAATAAGAATTAGATTAACTTTGTATTTAAACTACATATAAAAATATTTCATCAAAGTAGGTCATGAAAAAAATGCGGCTAAAAACAGACCTGAATCCAACTGATGCGTTTACAAAGGAGTCATGTCGGCTCAACAAACTGTTCGGTGCTGCAGAGTTGAGACCTTTGAGTGCGATTTTTCAGTGGAAAGGTTTGTTTGATGATTAATCTTTTAGATAAACTCAATGTTTTAATTTCAGTTCTGTTTGTAAATAAATGAATAGGTACAGTTGTTTTGGATTTTTTTCATTAGAAACAGTTTTCGTGCATAATCAGTGACCTTCGCTTATGTTTGTTTTGCCTCGTAGTGCCCTCATAAATATATTCTTTGTGGTGAAAACAGGTTCAAAATATGGCGTTTTTCTAGACAAAATTGGAGGTGTTTTATTGATTAATGAACAACTTAGGATATTAAATAAGGTAAATTAATTCTTGTAAAAACGGTTGCTTAGGGAAATTATAAAGGAACTTATTACCAATGTCTAAAAAATCACCAACAACACAAATAATGAAGCTATTATGTGTCAAATTGTAAGCCCCTGTTTCCTTGTATCAATTATGGTCATATTTTTACTTCAAATTAAGTTTTTTTTATTATTTATCATTAAACCCCCTGAGGGCGCCACTGACAAATCGTTGATTTTAGCGTTTGGTATCTTATCACTCTCACAGGGGCGACATATATACATTGGGTAACTCTTCTCTGGTTGGTCAAATTTACTAAATATTTAACAATTTTTAACAGTTTACATACTAACCTTTCTCCACATTAGGAGCAACATTTGAATCCTTCAAACGTCCGGTAATCGTAAATAGCCTGGTACCAATTTTTTGTGAGCGTTCACATTTGTTTACGTTTTCTTCACCAACAGTAATTTCCACAATTGCATCACTATTATCACTAACCACGGTTTTCACCATGATTTTAATGCTCACTTAAAAAAAAAACTCCGGTGCTTTCGGTATTATTGTTTTGCGGGTGCAGCTGCAGTGGTATATAAAAAAATAAGCGTGACCGATTCACCGCAGGGACGATTAAGTGCAAAGCATTTAAGCGGGAAAATTAAGCGTGGGAATTTTTGAGCACAAGAAGAATTGAGCGCAAACCAAACCCAAATCAACCAAGTTGTGTCTGATTGAGTTTGATCTCGGATTGGGTTGAATTTAATTTTCGCTTAATTATCTTACCGCCGGCCCAGCTCAATAGTCCCAGCAGTCAATTGTCCCAGTCATTAATTGTCCCGCGCTTAATTGTTCTGCGTGCAATTGTTCCGTTGCTCAATTATCCCAACGCTCAATTGTCCCGCACTTATTTGTCTCTGCGTTAAATTGTTCTGTGCTCCATTCACGCTCAGTGGTAGAAGGTGATTTACCGTATTTTCCACCCCCCCTCTCTTACCAACCTTATATTGAGGATGAAAAAAGTTTTATATACTATTTTTTTGACGTTAAGTAAATTCATATTTATCTGATAATACTTAGTTGCTAGGGTGTAACCAAGGTAATAGAAAACAAATGGTAAGATACAAACAAAGGCTATAGCTGTCAAGATTTTTGCGAGTGTATCCAAAACTGGAAAAAATGGACATCGACGAAGCTAACGCAAAGGCAATGAAAGCGCTGCTGCCCGCCAAATCAGAAAAAATACACGAAAAACAGTACAACCATTTCCTTCATTGGTGTCAATCTCAAGATGTTGCTGATGTAACCCAGGAAAAAGTGCTTCTGGCATATTTCTTTCATCATGCCAAAAACCTCAAGGCTTCAACAGTTTGGTCTCATTATTCAATGATTAAATCCAAGCTGATTGTGGAAAAGTTAATTTATATAAAATATTTTAGTCCCGGGGATAAAAAGTACCAGTTTAGTCCCTTAAATGAGGGAGTAAAATGCGTTTTTATTCCCTGAAGTGCAAAAAAGAAAAATACTCTCCCATAAGTACAATGTGTTAGATTTAGGTCGTATTAGTATTTTTTTTTTACTCGACAATTATCCAAGATAATATTATATATTTTTGGAATCGTCATTCTAGATTTGAAAAAATATAGTATTATTTAAAATAAAGAAGCTAATGTCAAAATTTTACAGCTGCTAACTTTTTAAGACGTCGTTTGAAAAACTAATAGTACATTATAGACCTAGGGAATAAAATACAATTTAGTCACGAGGTTTTTATACTATTTTATGCACTTTGGAATGCGAGAAACTAAAAACAAATAATCACAAATCTAACAGTAGACCACTTAACGGTACTCTAGTTTCAAGATTGACAGCTCGTATTACTGATAGTTGTCATTGATTTTTGTTGGCATGGTGGATTCACTCAAAATTTATTGTGCCATGGCACAAAACACATGTCAGTCAGTTGTTGTTATCAAACGGCGTCACTAATGTCTCCTCCGATGTCGATATGGCATCAGCATCAACCATAGGAAGATCAATTTTAGAAAATAAGACGACAACGGCAGCGGCGACTGCTGAGTATGTGCAGAATACGTTTATAACTAAAAATGTTGCCTCCAACTGTCCGCCCTTCGTAAGCCTTGCAAATTACACCCAAGTAAATGTAAATGTAAATATAAATCATATAAGAATAAGTAATGCATATGCTAATTATTTTTTTCGTTCATATATTTTAACAAATTTAAAATTATTTTTTATCCCTGAGGGATTAAATGTGCCCCTTTTATCCCAAAAGGAGGGATTAAAAGTGCACAAATCATTCAATGTCTATACATAAAACTTTTTTCCATCTTTAATAATAAGGGAGGTAATAATAAGAGCAGATAGCAAATGTGTCAAAGCCAAGTTAGAAAACGTAATATTTGGTAAATTTTAGATCCGGATTTCATTTTCTGAATTCGCAAGAATCCTAGTCTAAGTGCTGAGAAAAAAAGGAAATAAACTCCGACACAGACATAAATCAAAAATTCGTTAAAAAAATGCCATGATTACCTAATTGGTCTAAAAAAATAAATTTACACAAAAAAAAAATTTCAACGTTTCTACTAAATTCGTTTGGAGATTATTTTTCACCTTTGCGGGCACGCATAAACGGGTAACCGCGCGTGCGATATTGTGTTAAATCTAGATGAAAATTCGGTACACGACTGATTTTAGAGGCGTGCTTAGCGAGTACATAGGTTAAAGTTAACATTTGACGGACACAATATGACCTGAAACGACCTCTTGAATATACATATCTAAAAATGTTTAGCGGCTGCCGGATGAAAATAGCCAGATTACCGTTTTTATTTGTTTTATTTAGAGGCAAAACGACGACGCTGCACATAGGGATAAATAGATTCAAAAAATGTTAGTTTATTTAGGAAACTATACATTAGAAACTTTTCAAACTTTCTATTCTAACATAGGTCAATGTAAAGTATATTTATAAAATACTTCCGTATTTGCAGTATTGCTATTTACAGCAAATCTTGACAACAACTTTATTGAAATTAACACTGTGTTTCAGACTACCATTGTCTATATTTTTATCTTCAGCAGAATGGCTACAGCCTTAAAACTTATAACAGAAACTATTTCTAAATTTCAGCAAACAAGATAGAGATTATAAGACCAAAACCAGGCAAATTCATTCCTTACAATTCCATACATTAAAGAAGTATCAAAGAAAATACGAAGAGTAGCCAACAACTTTAATATTAAAACAGCTTTTAAATCTTATAATACAATTCGAAGCCTTCTTAGTAAAACAAAACCGGAGAACAAACGGAATAAGGAATTAATTTACCAAGTTCCTTGTGAGTGTGGAAAATCATACATGGCCGAAACAAAAAGACCACTATCTGTTAGGCTTAAGGAATATCAGACGAATACCCAAAGAGGTGAAACAACGAAATCAGGAATCGCCGACCATGCATAGTCAAAACAACACCGAATGAAGTGGAGAGAATCTAAGTGCACCGAAAATAGTCAGTAGTCTGGTAGAGGAGTGCGCTGAAGCATTGCAAATGCTGGCTCAAGACAAAAGGGTGACACTGTTGTAGGTCCCAGGCCATGAGGGAATACCAGGGAAGGAGAAAGCGGACAAACTTGCCAGACTAGGGGCCGAAGCCCCATATATTGGACTGGAACCTCTTCTGGGAATAACAAGGAAACAACTTTAATATTAAAAGAGCTTTTAAATCTTATAATACAATTCGAAGCCTTCTTAGTAAAACAAAACCGGAGAACAAACAAAATAAGGAATTAATTTACCAAGTTCCTTGTGAGTGTGGTAAATCATACATAGTGGAAACAAAAAGACCACTATCTGTTAGAATTAAGGAATATCAGACGAATACCCAAAGAGGTGAAACAACGAAATCAGGAATCGCCGAACATGCATGGTCAAAACAACACCGAATGAAGTGGACAGAATCTAAGTGCACCCAAAATAGTCAGTAGTCTGGTGGAGGAGTGCGCTAAAGGACTGCAAACACTAGCTCAAGACAAAAGGATGACACTTTTGTGGGTCCCAGGCCATGAGGGAATACCAGGGAACGAGAAAGCGGACAAACTTGTCAGACTATGGCTGAACAGGTACAGAGCCAGCTCAAAAAATGGGAGGACAATGAACTGAAGACGTCCTGGAGGCAAGAGTCAAAGTGCAGACAGTCAAGCTATTCGTGGATGGTCCGAATGTAGCTAGAACTAAATGGCTCTTAGGCAAGACCTGAAAGGACATTGGACTGCTGACAGAGATGCTGACTGGGCACAATCGGCTGAACAAATATCTGACGCGAATAAGAGTAGCAGGAGATCCCATGTGTCCCGCTTGCGGAGTCGAAGAGGAATCGGCGCAGCACTTGATAGCAGAGCGTGATGCATATGCCAGATCAAGGCAGCTGAAGTGGGGATTTCTCACGATAGAGCAAGAAGAGCTCCAATGGGCCGGACTAAACTTCGTAAAGAAGACACGGAGGCCCGGAGAGAGAGAGAGAGGTGCAGCAGAAGTAGGAGCATAGGGGTAAGGACCGGGGTATGGCAGAAAGATCTCATGAAGAGGCCTAATTGCCAGGCCCACGGGCCGCCCTATACTACTACTAAGTGGACAGAAGCAAAGGTTTTGCACGAGGAGTCACACTGAAAGAAACCAAAATTTCTTGAGGATGCCTTTATTGGGCTGAATCAGGGTATTTTCAGTAAACCAAGTGTTGAAGTCCCAAATATATGGAAGCCCTTTCTTAGGCGCAGCCAATTTCTTGAACTTCACGGTTTAGTGATTTCCGATATAAGTACTCTATGGGAAATCAGTCAACCGTGAAGTTTAAGAAGTTGGCTCGTATATAAGTACTCTCAGTTGCAGGCAAAATGAGGAAGTACGGCAATAGTGGTCAAAAACACCATAGACGCAACTCAGATAGTTCTAAAGATGAGTGATAATTCCACGGTAAGGCTGGTGTGTGTCTATAACAGACCCGCACAAAGGTTTCCGACAGACGGATTCCAAAGCCTTATAGCCGACCTTCCGGGTCCGCTCTTTATGGGAGGTGATTTTAATGCAAAACATGTAGCCTGGGGAGATCATGTGACGAATCCATATGGGTCGGGACTCAAAAGGATACTGGAAAACTAGAAAGACCTAGAAAGGATCTCCCCGGACGAACCAACTCACTATCAGGAGCGGTATAGACCAACAAGAATAGACTTCTTTATACAAAAGCTCCTGAATAGAAGAACAGAAATCAAAGTAGTTCACGAGTTGGACTCGGATCACCTCCCAGTAACGTTACTAGTAGGGGAAGTCGCAACAACCCAAGTGAACAAAAAAGTGAATCGACGAACAAACAAAAGCGGTCCTATCCCAAGAATAGAAAATAACTACGATCTAAGCCGAGCTGTGGAGAAAAAAACAAACAGACATATGTCGGCGTTTGAAAACTCCACAGCGGAAACAACGGTTGTTGCCCAAAACCCTTGTGCGTTTGCACTTGAGCTAAAACGGGCCCTTCGTGAGAAGAACAGGTTAAGACGAAGGTCCAAGGCCACCCTAGACCCTCAAATAGTCAGAGCGGCAAACCAGCTACTGGCTGAATTAAAAGGGAGGGTTAGGGAGTTTCAACAAAGAAACTAGGAAACAAAACTGGTCGAGCTAAAGAAAGAAGAAAAGAAAGAAAAACGGTTATCCGCTCTGTAAGAGTAGACAACGAAAAGATCGTAGACTCGTTAGAGTCATAGTTCACGGAGAACTACGCGAATGACTCACCAACTTTCCTTAATAGGCAAGCCAGGGAGTTGAGCCAAGAGCTAGAAAACGCGCAACCAGTCGACTCGCTTAGGTATACCACGCCAAGGAGATAAAAGAGACCGCTAAACGCTTTAAAAAGAAAAAAGCACCAGGATACAAAAAGTCGCCGACAAAATATTTTGTGAAGACTTCAAGAACTGCCTGAAATCGCAGGTGCGATCCCTGATGATCAGTTCGGGTTTAGACCGAGACACTATACAACATTACAGACAACCCGACTGACTAAGGCAATAGTCAGCGGGTTTAATAAGCAAAAATATACGGGGGCGGTAGCGCTAGACATATCAAAAGCGTTCGATAAAGTCTGGCACAACGGCTTTCTTCTAAAAGCAAAAAACAACGAGGCTCCTACACACGTCCCAATGTTACAAAAATCGGTCCTGGAAGGTAGAACATTCAAGGTCAAAATTGATGACAAACAATGCCGGGAACGGCAGACAAGAGCGTAGAATGAAACTATACGCATATGCAGATGATACACTTTTGCAATATGTAACGACAAGGCTCCAAGCAATGCTCACGGACATAGAGTCGTGGGCTAAGAAATGAAAAATAAAGATCAACCCAGACAATACTCAGGTGGTTATCTTTACACGTTGTAGAGGTAACCCGCGGGTTAGATAAACTAAGGTTGTGGAGGCAGTTCGTTCACCCCATACTAACTTATGCTGCTCCGAGCTGGAGAATGTGTAAAACTCAGGCGAAACGGCTGCAAGCGTTTCAAAACAAAGCAGTCCATCAAATAACAAAAGCCCATTGGTTTGTGCAAAACACACAGATCAAGGAGGAGTTCGCCATAGAAGATATCTCGGAGATTGTTCAGAGGTCGAAGGACAATCTCACGAGACGAGTACAGGGGCATGAAAACCCCTTGGTACAAAAAGCTTTCCTGTACCAACCCGGAGGTAGACCAGAGATCTACCGCAGATCCCTGGATGCCTAAGAAATCGGAGCCACGAAGGGCTCAAAATAGAGATCAAAAATATCCGATTACATCCAAGAGGAAAGTACAGACTAGAAGTGTAAGAGGTACTATACCTAACACGAAACTACCTATAAATCTTAGTAGTAGTAGGAAAAATGCGTACAAGTGATATTTTCGGTGTAAATTACTAAAAGGGTTTAATCTATTTTAGAACGGTCCTAAATTTAAGTTAAATTTTTGGTTTTAAGCATTTTAAATCAACCCTACTGGAGGTTTGGATATAGTTTGATTTATAAGAAGAATTTTAATAAATTTGTTTATTGAATAGTCATCTTAACACAATCTTTTGCTGGATTTAAGAAGAAAAGTTCAATTTAGAAGAAAATTAAAAAATTTAAGCCTCCGCGTGGGTTTAAATTAAATAATAAGTAAATTAAATAGTAAATACTCTTTAGAACAAATTAAAATAGGGATTGTGTGTCACTCTAATTAAAATTTACCCTTATTAATTAAATGTTCCTAATAATACTTGATGTCACACAACTATTTAGATGTGTAATAATAAAATAAGGAGTAGATTAATTGTTTATTTATTTAAAAGGTGTTTTTATTTATGAAATGTATAAAAAAAGTTAAATGCAAGTTTTTTTTACATTTCTGTAACTATCGAAATGTCAGTTTCAAAATATTAGCTGCGTTCAAATCACAACCAGCGAGTTCGGATCTCTTACCTCCGCTTGTACCTTTGCTTGCACCAACCTCTACTGATGAAAACTATACAGCTTTGAAATAAGTGGGCTTTGAGTAAGGAAAATTTTCTTGAGTGAGCTTTTAGATCACCTCAATGTTTTAATTTCAGTTTGTAAATAAATTAATATAGTTGTTTTGCGATTTTTGTTTGGTATATTTTTCGTGCATAATCAGTGACCTTCACTTATGTCTGTTTTAGTAGTGCCCTCCTAAATATATTTTTTGTGCGAGTTCAAAATATGGCGTTTTTTTGGACAAAATTGGAGGTGTTTTATTAATTAATGAACAACTTGGGATATTAAATAAGGTGAATTAATCCTTGTGAAAACGGTTACTTTACTTACTTAAGTCTTGTGATTTATGCCAATATTAATTAAAGCTTCTTTTAAGAAAAGTCAAAGTCATCTGAAGCCTGAACCTCTATGTAAGCAATTTCTGTGCAACTGAGTGTACATAGGCTTAGGAATAGATTTGCACTTGAAGACGATCAGAGATTGTACTGATCGAAACGTCGGCGTAGTGTATAAATAAAATATAGACAATGGAAGTCCGAAACACAGAGTTAATTTCACAGACATCATTGTCTCAAACTTTTAAACAAATAACTTTATTATTTTCAATAAAACACCCCGTATACTTTTCCATTTTTGGATTATACAAAAAATTCTAAGTACATTTTATGTAAAGTGTCCTATACCTATCTTCAACTGTTTTTAAAATATTGACATGTGAAAATTGCCATCTTATAACTTTGACAGTCCGTAACATCAGATAGAAAAAAAAGCGGTTTTTACAATCTTATCTTAGGCTTTCAGAAGCTATCGTTTTGACACTGTTTTTAACCCAGGGTTAAATTAACCTGAATGGTGTTACAGTCTGTCAAAATTATCAAATGCCAATTTTCACCTGTCAATGTTTTAAAAACAGTTGAAGATATGCATAGGTCATTATACATAAAATGTACCTATAATTTTTTTAAAATTACAAAAAAAAATAAAATTTAACGTCTAGATAAAAAATAAGTATACATGGTATGGTATGGAAATTTAGTTTATTAGTCGTTACAAAAGTTATTGTTGAGTTATATTTTTTAAATATAAATTATCAAAGATTCATGTGTTTTTGTATTCCAGTATATTGGTTAAATTTGTCAAAAATAATAATCTTACACTGAAAAATTCATTAATCTAACATCTCATCTTTGTACACACCCATTCTCCTCCTTCACAAAAACAATCGTTGCAATATTTTTTTTTACTTTCTCCATTACTGCATAAATCCTCGTCATCTTGGGAATTTCGAACATTTGTTTGCACTATAACAAAATTATTATTGTTTTCCACAAACCAAAACTACACCTTTTTGCACTCGACGCGCAACAACGTTAGCATCATCAGGAAACGATAAACAATAAACTAAATTAACCTACATTCTATCTTATATAGTATCTGTTAGTTGGCGGAGATAAGGCTAATAATTTGTGAATGGTCACGCTTTATAATCCTATCTCCCCTCAACTAAGGAATAAACTGTACTAAACGGAATAGGGCCTCTATCTTTATTTAAACTATTTTTGGATTTAATGATTTCAATACTTTCATATACATTCAAAAATCTTTTGTTTGGTACACTTTTTAGTAGTTTTAGGTTGTCTAAAGTGAATCTATAATTGTTTTCGAAAGCGTGCTCGGCCACACTTGACTTTTCTGTTTTTCCGTATTTTAAGTGTGCTAAGTGTTCTTTGAATCATGTTTGAATAGAGCGTCTTGTTTGGCCAAAATATTTTTTGTCACAATCGATGCGAAGGCTATATAATAAATAAGCTGATGAATAGACATTCTTTTCAAAAGACCTTTCGGAATTCCACTTTTTTCAGGCAAAAAGATAACTCTGACTCTAAATTTGTATCAATTCCTTATAATCCTAATTATACGAAAGGATTACAAAAATAATTTAATAACACCGGTCTTAAATTAGTATATCAATCCAGAAACACAATAAGAAGTTTACTAGGAAATCATAAGGATAAAACTACAGTTCTAGAAAAAAGTGGAATTTACGAAATTAGTTGCATGGATTGTGACAAAAAATATGTTGGCCAAACGAGACGCTCTATTCAAACATGATTCAAAGAACACTTAGCTCACTTAAAATATGGAAGAACAAAAAAGTCACGTGTGGCCGAGCATGCTTTTGAAAACAATCATAGATTCACATTAGATAACCTAAAACTTCTAAAAAGTGTACCAAACAAAAGACTTTTGAATTCATATGAAAGTATGGAAATCATGAAATCCAGAAATAGTTTAAATAAAGATAGAGGACCTATTTCGTTTAGTACACTTTATTCTTTAGTTGAGGGGTGATAGGATTTTAAAGCGTAACAAATTACAAATTATTAGTCTTATCTCCGCCCACTAAAAGATAGTATATAAGACAGAGCGTAGTTTAAGTTAGTTTATTGTTTGTCATCTCCTGATGATGCTAACGTTGTTAGCGAAACGCGCGTCGAGTGCAAAAAAGTGTAGTTTTGATTTGTGGAAAACAATCATAACTTTTTTATCATCTCGAGTGTTAAAGCAACGCATTTTTGTACAGATCCATTCTCCTCGATCATAAGAACACTCATTGCAATCCTCTTGTCTACTATGACCATCACTGCATTTTCCACCATCGCCATCATTCTTTGCCATATCGATACCTTCGTGAGAAAACCTCTCTCTCCTTTCGAAAAATGTTTTCGGGAGGGACAAAACATCAATTTAAAAGAGAACGATATTTAGAAAAAATTCTGATGGTTCTTTAAGCTGGCTTAACTCAAAATTATGTATAGCAAAATGTTTCGTACTTTTTGGGAGTTACGTGGTAATTTTTAGGAAAAATGTAAACAGAAAACCTTTCAATTCCAATTTGTTGGTTTATTTAGCAATTTAGTAGGTATACAATTAGTCTTATGGAGCCAAAACAGAAAAATATAATCCCTTCGCCCACTCTAGCCTAGCATGTGTGTGAATTTCCAAATTCTTTCTGATTAGATGTACAGGGTGTCCCATTTTCGATGGGATTCAATGGGTAACTCCGTTGTTATTAAAGATAGAGATATGCGGTTTTCACACTACTGTCTTACTTTTTTGAGCTTTAAAAAATGGTATTAACAGATTTATTCTATCCCTTGTAGTTTTTGAGCTACAGGGGAAAGTTGAAAAATGGTAGGAGTTACCAATTAATCATATCTCCCTTAATTTAAGAAATAATTGAGTTTTGTAAAAACATATCTGTGTCAATCTGTTAATCCGACGTTCGAAACCAAAATCTGAAGTAAAATATTTTGGTCAGTATTTAACTTTTTTATCCTGATATTCCTGATGATGGTATCTACGAGACGAAATGTCGGATTATTTTTATTTTTAATTTTAACCCCTTTCTCCTAAGCCTAAAGAGTAATAACTGGAGTGTGGATATCCTTTACGAGAGTTTCTCTAACAACATGTTCAAACTTTTATAAAAACTTGGTAAAATTGGTAAAATCACACGTTAAATTTCCAAATTTATTGTTGTTGGTAAAACCATCAGAACAAGAAAAAAATTGTTTGACAAATCATGTCGATCGTTCGACTTTGAATAGGATAACATTTACAAAAAGTTTTAGAAATCAATCGTTAAACATAATGGAGAAAAATGATTATAGCTGCAAAAGTGGTGGCGTTGATAAGTTTTCTAATTAAATAGTCATCATTTTGGGGGTTACGATCTTTTTCGATTGGCTTTTACGGCGAAACTAAAAGGAATTTTTTTACGAAATGTATCAGAAATTAAAAATAAGATGCCATTTTAATACTTTTTATAAAAAAGTTCATATCGGTAAAATCGCGGAGTTACGAGGTTTTCTCCTTTTTTGAACACATCCATGCTCCTCTATTACAAAAATAATCGTTGCAATTTTTTTTTCTATTTTCTCCGTCATTGCTTGAAGCATAGTGATTGTAATAATTCCTTAATTTACCTTCAGAGATAGCATTTCTACCGTCGGTGCAATCGGGCATATTTGCGCAAACCCACGTTCCATCGATGCCACAAAAGCAATCATCGCAGTTTACTTCTCTAACATCACCAGATTTGCACTCCACATGCTCTGTATTCTTGTCCTGTTGCTTGATGCATATCCACTGGCCGTTTCCGCAAAAGCAATGATAATTAGGTCTTTTTTTGGTTTCTCCATCAGTGCACTTGCTTGGACGTTGATTTCTTTTAACTCTACTATGGTTGTCACCTGTTGCAAGGTTTGACACAAATGATGCTTCAAAACCTTCAGCCTGATGATATATGTTAAGCAACAAGATGCTACAAAATATTACAACCAGCATCAGGTAAATTATATAAAAAATAAATATATTTTATCTTGAGCTAATTTTCGATGGTTTACTTGGTATGCTGAGTAAATTCATAACAATAACCTAATACTGATTAAAAAATTAATTAAAATTGTTTATTGCCTTTTTATATTAGTTTCTATTGGATAGATTACATAGTGGTAGTCGGGTAGGCAGTTAGCAAAACCAAAAAAAAATTGGATAGTAGCATTTACAATAGAATAATACTGATACACTGATTTTCTGGGTCATTTATGTTTTTCGGTATATTGTCTGTCTTCTTTAGTCCAAATAATATATTAGTCACATTATAGACCTGCTTCTGTTCCTTTGCTGCATTGTATGCAACCAAATGTCGCAGGTTAATGAGGATAATTTTATTCTTGGAAAACGCAGAGGCAGCTCTGATTTTCAAAAAAGATAATACCGGGGAGCCCTCTAGCAAAAGTGTTATCACCAAACATGGTTTTTGTTTGAAGTCAATACCTCAATCCGCTCAAAAGTTAACAGGGGAGGGGGACTTTTTACGTCCGCACTGTATAAGTAAGATAATTACTATTATTATTATTATTATTTAATTATCAATCATATCTCTCCATTCTTAATACTAACAGGCATCCCCCTGATTAAAACCATAGGTACCAACCTTTTGGAAAGACCGCACAGGACCCGGACCACATTTGGATGAATGAAATTTTACACGGATAAGAAAATATTCGGAAAAAGTCTATTCGCGTAAAACAAAACACAGACTAAAAACTTATTTAAAATTCGGAGCAAAGGTGATTCAACCATACAGGTGGCATACACGATTATAGGTTTCTTATCTCAGGTCACCGCCTTATCTGTTATCGAGGGCATAGAGGTTACACTATGAATTAGTAAATGATGTGGCGTGCAAAAACAAGCATTGAAAGGTATACAGGGTGAGTTTTTTGTTGAAATTTGTAGTGTAGCAGACTTACGAAAAGAATGCTACATGAGAGGTAGCGGAGAATGGGGCTAGTTGGCTTTTACCTTTAGTGAAGTCACATAGGTTGGGGCAAAGTGTTTTTACAAAAAATATACATGTACCTTGGACTGGTTGGATGGTTGTTATTCTTCTTGGCCTTGGATATCTCCTTGCAAATATTATTCCCTGCACCTGCAAACATGACGCTAGCGGTTAGAATTTCTCCTTCGCCAGCTTATCTGTCAGTTGATGGTGGTCGTAGGAATAACAGAAGACGACCACAAGCTACGCTAAACAAGTCTGACTTCCACTGAGCTCGCTAAGGGAAAAAATAAGAAACAACATTCTTTATATTTATATATTCGACAGGGTTTTTCCCCTACAAATATTTTACGCTATTGGATATTGGATAATCTCCACATGCACGGTTGGTAATTGTAGAAAATGAATGGCTTTTAGTGAGTTAGCTGACAAAGATTACATTTTAACTGACAATCAAAGAAAATATTCCAGCAGCTTTTAGAAATCCTGCTAACGCAAGATTCAAGTATTTTACAACCTCCTTTACCAGTTGTAAGACCATCCTCTTCTGTAGCCAATCTGAATTGGTAGTCGTAGAGAAGCAAATAATGACCACAGGCTACGGTAATAGTTACTTATGCACAACCGGGCGTTAAAGTGCACTTTAACGCCCGCATTTTAGAGCGTAATAAAGTACTTTAACGTCCGCGGGCGGTAAAACAGTACTTTAACGCCCACGGGCGTTAAAACTTATTTTAAGGCCCGCATGTGTTAAATTTAGAGGAATTTTTAATTATTTATGAAAAGCAGTCATTTGTAGACGAAAAAGTGCAAATTTTTGTTTCAATAATTTTTATTAAAGGAACGCAACAATAAAATTACCTATAGTAAAAAAAATAATAACTATAATAATAATAACTAACTATAATAGCTCCATAAAGGCGCATTTACACAGACAAACTTTCCTTTGATGTTGAAATGCCGACAAACATTTACACGAGCCTCTTGAGCAAAATGTTCAAAGAAAAGTTCGAGCAAAATCGCGTACAAAAAAACACACGTAAATTTTGGAGAGAATGTTGAGCAAAATTTGTTTGAAGAAATGATGGTAATAAAAATTTCTTACAAATTTAAATTTTATAGTTTTATGGGAATTTTTATTCATTGAACTTAACTGAAAATAGAAAGACTAAGTTTTAAAACAAGGTATTTTTAATTAAGTGCTTTCCGACGGAAAAACGATTTGATGTCGAAATTCACATTTTACGTCATAAGCAACTTCGATTGACCTGATTTTTATAGGGGATATGCCAGTATACTTGTAACTTTTTTGGGGTTGTAAAAAAAACGAGAATAAAAAAATAATAATTGGCACTTATTTATTGCTGTTGCCTGTAAAATGTAATGATAAAAATTTACGTTTAAAAGAATATCTCTTTATTTTACTTCCTAGTTTAAAACACATTACAATAACAATTAAGTCAAATTAAAAAACCTATATACATTTTATTAAATCTCAAATATATGAACAAAAGCACGTTCGATCTAAATAATACCCGTTTATTACCCACTTTTACAATCCTACCATCCCGACCATTGCCTAAAAAAATATAATTTAGCAGTAATAGACTGGACTTCTGAATCGAAATGTTGCTCCTTTGCATATTGTTTGTTCAGTGTCAGTAATCGACCTTGATTATTACACTAAATTGACAGTAAATATGTATCTTCAGGATTTTCATGAACCTTTTGCTTTTTTAAGCAACCCTTGGGGCCTTAAACTAACTAGGTAAATCTGGTGTGAGTAATTAAAAAAAAACAATCAAAGCTAAGGGTAAAGTAAAGTAAAATTTTTTTGGAAAAGAAAAATTTTCCTGGGTTGTTTTTTCCCAAAAAATCCCAAAAAACTTACGGGCAAAAAAATCCGGGAAAAACCCTAAGAAAAAAAATATTATAAGTAACCCTAATCCATGTGACAAAACTGATAGCCAAGAATAATGTTTCGCTTGCCGTCGGCTTTTTTTACAAAAATTTAAAATAAAAGTTGGTGTTCCATTTTTTTAAAGAATTGAGATCACTGATCACTGATGTAAAATTTTATTTATTCTCATCTTTAAAAATATGTTTCCAAAACAGATAGCAATAATTTGCTCAAAAATTTACCCGAACAAAATGTTCAAAGAAAAGCTCACAAAAATGTTCACGCAAAAAATTTTAGATCTTTTGCACGAGCTTTTGTTTGAGCATGTTCGTCTGTGTAATTGCGCCTTAAGGCGTCTTCTTTTACGATTAGGTTGCTTTTCGGAATGTTTTTACCAGTACACCATAAAACATAATCTTTATAGATTTTTTCGTATAGTTTTCTTGATTTGACCGGCAAAAGATTTGTCTTTGCCTCTTCAGCGGCGTCCATTATATCTGTAGGGATTACTTTTTTTTTCAAATTCCATAATATTTTAAAAGAAAAACGGTAGAAATAGCGACTAAACCGCAACATTATTTGTAATAAAAATTTAAAAAGAAATTAATTTGTTGTCTGTGAAAAATAAATAAAAAGAAAGGTTCGTGGCATATCGGACACACATTTTGCTTTTCAATTCATTACGCCCAGGCCTTTAAGATCTAATGGATAGTCCAGAAACCTACAGGCCTGTTTCATCCTTGTTAGGAATCACATGGTAACATAGAACTGTACCTGGCGTATGAAGCATAACATAAATAACCACACCCAGTGAATTTAAACAACTTTCGTCGTCAAACAACAAAAGCAAATCGTTAAGGGATGCAAATATCAATAAGAATGAAATTTGCGAGCAGGACAAAAAAAAAGAAACCTGCGAAACGGTACCGGTTACCGAAAGAAGACCGTTTAAAATACAACGTTCGCAGCAACTCCATCCCCAATTGAAGTTTTTATTACTTCACCTTATATTACTTACCTACAATACTATTTGTCAACTGGTGATTTATCTATTGTCAAAATATTTAAAATTTTCAGAAAAGGTTTTTTATGTGTTGGTTGTTTTTCAAAATGAATAGAAAAAATCTGTGAAAAAAGGAAAGAGTAGAAGACAAAAAATTTATCAAATATTTCTTGAGATAAATATAATAATTTTCATATACATAGTGTTGCATTTTTTTTGTTCTCCAGCATACATACAAGTTTGCAAACTAACGTTAAAAATATATTTTAGATACACATTAAAACAAAATTAGACAAAACCAAGTCAGGGCTAAAGTTTTTCCTCAAAAAAATACTTTGACACAAGAATATAACTCCTCTCTGCAGAATTCTTTAATTGTTTTTTAAAGTTAGTGTTACCTATATAAAATGTTTTATTTTAAAGAAAAAGTTTGTTTAGGCATTTTATTTCCATATAAGTCGAGTCATGTGGTACTTGCATTATGAAAAAAAAATGACCTAACTTACGCAATACAAAATTCATTTCCCACTGTCGCCGTCGTCGAACGGTACGACTGTGGTAAATTTTAAACAGTATAAAGATTTTTCATAAAAGGCAAAAATAACTTACCTTTGATATTCTACGAGTTTTTGCAAATCATTGATAACTTCTCAAACTGTTAGTTTTTTCTACGCACTTTCTAAACTACTGTAGACCGGGTAAAGATTTTTTCAAGTTTCGTCCTTTTCCGGTCAAGATCAGTGGCGGTCCTAGGGGGGGCAGAGGGCCCTCCCTCTCCTTTGCTCCAGAAAAAAGTAGACAACAAAGATCCTGGTGAAGTCATTGGACAAACCCCGATATTAAAAATACAGAACAGTATTATAGAGGCTCAATTTATAAACAAGTTTTAGACAAAATTATTTCGGACATAAAATCAAGGTCCAATAACGAGACTCCAAGTATTTTTGACCTGAACAGATTCATATCAAGTTTTATACAACGTGAAGCCAAAATCAGGGCAAAATTAATTAATGCCGTTTCCAAATACTATAAGCTGATACAAATAAAAAGAAAGTTTGGATGACCGATGAAATCCTGGAGTTGATGGATAAAAGACGCAATAAAAAAAGGCACCGATCAGTATCAAGAAATCGATAGAGCAATAAAAAACAAGATAAGGTCAGCAAAACAAGACTGAATAACACAGCAATGTCAAGAAATAGAAGATCTAGATGCTAAAAATTACACTTTCAATTTACACAAACACATAAAGGAAGCGGCCGGATTATTTAATAAAAGACAAGCTGGAATCGTTGTGGACAATCAAGGAAAAATCATACCGGATACCAAAGAAAAATTAAAAGAATGGGGTAGCTACATCCCAATGAGCATTTTCAGAAACTTCTGGTGACGGATATTTATATAATTATTATAAAGAGGGTTCCATTGATACCCTAGGGTATTTAGAAGTTTCTTACAAGAATTGAGTTTGTATATTTGTTTTATTAAAGGCTCTAAATTGATGGTACCCTAAAGTAACATAAAACTGGCGTTAACAATATTTCCACGGACATCTTTATAAAAATTGAAGTCATCGGTTCAAATGTTATATAAATTGGTGTTAACAATGTTTCCACCAACATATTTATAAAAATATAAGTCATCAGTGACAAAAGTTATATAAATTGGTGTTTGAAATCTTTCTGTCAACCCACCTATAAAACCGTAAGTAACTATCAATTAAAGATATATAATAGATTGGTTTTTAAAATGTTGCTATCAACCCACTTATAAAACTTAATTAATCAACAACAAATTTATATAAGATAAGATTGAAAATATTTCGAGAGACACTTATAAAAACTTGGGAACTCACACACAATAGTTATATAAATTGGTGTCTGTAATATTCTTATGAACTCATTCATAAACCTTTTTTGCCCATAAGGTTTTTTCTATAATTTTGTTATTAATTTCTTTATATAGTGATTATAATACAACTGTTTTTAGAACAAAAAAAAAACAATTTTAATTTATTTTGGCAATTATAAAAACAAAACAAACAAGATTTTTTAAGGTTAATTTTGTGACATCAAAAGGCGCGTTTTTGCGACCTCAAAAGGAGCGTTTTTGCGACATCAAAAGGCACGTTTTTGCGAGATACCATACCATTATTATCTTGTTTTAATTACATCAATCTGAGAGAGATAAGAGATCCAAATCTTTTTGAGATAGTTGCCGATGACAGATATCGGGATCGAATGCATTTTACACCCGATTCCCACCAGCGTTTCCCATGCGCAGTCAACCTGACTCAAAAAACTCATCACGTGGTCCGACATGAACTTGTATAGGCAAATCTCGCTTAGACCAAGTGATACGTGTTTTGATTCGGGGGACCCACGAATGAGAAACGCATAGATGGGAACCGTGTTTTAGAAAAAGAGAACAATATAGTAACCGTGTTAAGGTCGCAAAAACGCACCGTGAAACGTCGAGCGCATAAGCTGATACTGCTGGTCGGCGGCAAATGTGAACACCCCGGAAAATAATCGCCTGTACAACCTTCGACCCCGCAATCTAACTATATTCTTGAGATAGTTACCTCTGATAGTTATGCGGGCTTGAAGTGTGTGGAGGCGGGTATTTTTCCTGGTATGTGTAATATGCTGGATCTCTCGAGGAATGCATTTAGGAAAAGAGAACAATGGTAACTATGTTAAGCTCGCAGAAACAGACCATCAGTGTTCAACACTGCGCCATCTGTAGCCCTTTGTTCCAAGTAGCATCATTTTTTAAAAGGGTTATAAAATAGTGTTGACGAGGTAAACAGTGGTATAGTTGTATTGTTTTTTTTATAGAATTGTCGGAAATTTTCGCCATTTTGGATTACAAAAATAGGTTTTTGGCCTAAATAAAAACGTTATTTATGGGGTTTCAACATGTGTTTCAATCGAAATATTGCTTGTTAGGGTTAAGAACAACATACAAAATTCAATATTTGTCCCAGAAAGAAAAAAACGCGTATGAAAAAAAAACCGATATTTAAATTAATATTTTTTTTCTCGTTTTCTCAAGTATTTTTGGAGCCCATGAAATTTACGTGAGTGTATTCGAAAACTATACAGTACACACGGGACCGCAGCTGATTTTCAGAGTAGGATGACTTGAAAAACAGCTTTTATTTGACTATAGTATATAAATATTCATATTCCTGCTTCAGCTTATCTCCCTTTCATTTTTATTTATTTTAGAAGATTGCTAAACACCATTTTATAAATTTTTTTATTGTAAAAAGAA
Source organism: Oxystoma pomonae (assembly GCA_963921995.1). NCBI lineage: Eukaryota > Metazoa > Arthropoda > Insecta > Coleoptera > Brentidae > Oxystoma > Oxystoma pomonae. Next base: position 95,609,870 of record OY998168.1, read on the forward strand.
AAAGAATAATACATAACAAGCAAAGGGAAGAAAGATGGAAAATCTATATTTCTAAATCCATAAAAACCTTTAATTTGTTATGTAGTGTTGTTAAAACAGTTGTAAAACCTTTTTATAATAATCTCTATACTTGAGGGCTCATAAGGAAGTTTTATAAAATCTATATATTGTTTTTCTCTCCATTACTATGTACCATAAGTTTTTATAAGCTGGTGTTGATCAGTTGTCTTTCAAGTCTTTTTTACTCATTTAAGAGATATATTAGAGTTTTAAAATTATCACCAACACTAAATAATATAACTTTTGGTTATTTTATGAAGGTTTTATATTATTTGCTGTAACTTTTATATAGACAAAAATGCTCATTGGGATAGAACATCTCTTTACCGATAATCGATCCGAACAGCCAGAAGAATTCTCAAACCAAGGCATAGATATAACACCAAAGGAAGTAAAACACGCATTATCTTCAGCTAAAAACAGAAAAACGGTAGGGCAAGACGAAGTATACATTGAGGTTTTAAAGCTAATAAAAAAACGAACATTCGCTAAATACGCTGGTTAAACTTTTTAACTTGATTTATCGTAGCGGTAAAATCCCTGCTGACTGGCTAAAGTCAACCTTTGTTACGCTGCCTAAAAAACATTCAGCAAAGAAGTGTAGTGATTATCGCCTAATCAGCCTAATGAGCCATATGTTAAAAATATTTCTAAAGATTATCCACAAAAGAATTTATGGGAAATGCGAATCTTTTATGAGTGACACTCAGTTTGGATTTCGTGGTGGGTTTGGGACAAGAGAGGCCTTGTTTGGCATTCAAGTCTTAGTTCAGCGGTCTAGAGATGTGTCGGTGCCATTATATGCCTGTTTCATAGATTATGAGAAGGCATTTGATCGAGTCCAACACGAAGAGCTCATAGAATCGCTAAAACAAGTTGGTCTAGATGACCGAGATCTAAAGATAATCGCTAATCTATACTGGAATCAGACTGCTCAAATAAAGGTTGATGGCCAACTGTCCGAAGAGGTCCAAATAAGAAGAGGAGTACGCCAAGGTTGTATATTGTCTCCGCTGTTGTCTAATATCTATAGTAACAAAATAATAGAGAATGCACTTCATAACTGCGAAGAGGGTATGACCATAAATCGTATAAAAATCAACAACATACGATATGCCGACGACACTCTCATAATAGCAGACAGGCTGGCAGTGGCAGCAATTCGGGCTTAACTTAAATGTAGAAAAAACAAAATGGATGGTCATATCCAGGGAAAAGAAGATCCGGGGCATGTTAGAAGTAAATGGGCAGAAAGTCGAACGCGTGGATTCATACAAATACTTATGTTGTCTCCTTAATAAGAACTGGGACAACATGCAAGAAGTTCGTGCAAGAATTGAACAGGTCAGATCATTTTTTATCAAAATGAAACCAGTGTTGTGTAGTCGCGATCTTAATACCACTCTCCGAATTCGTGTGCTTCGGTGTTATGTTTTTAGCATCTTATATTATGGCATGGAAGCATGGACACTGACTGAGGCCATGTGCAAAAAGTTGGAGGCATTCGAGATGTGGTGTTATCGTAGAATATTAAGGATATCTTGGATGGACCGAGTAACTAATGTGGATGTTCTGCTTAGAATAAATAAAGATATTGAAGTTTTATTTACCATCAAATAACGAAAACTTGAATATTTTGGTCATATTTTGAGAAATGACAAATATAAACTCTTAAAATTAATAATAGAAGGGAAAATTGAAGGCAGAAGAGGTCCGGGTCGTAGACGGACATCAGGGCTTAAAAATCTTAGACAATGGTATGGTTTTAGTACTACGACACTTTTCCGAAAAGCAGTGGACAGGGTGCAACACTTGAAGAAGAAGAAGATACAAATCACAAATGAACTTTTATTAGGAGAAGTCAGTATTTGGAAACAATATTGGTCAGAAGTAGGCAAAAGCTTAAATCAAAATATATATGATAACGTTTCGAGGCAATGAACAAGTGTGGCGATATTTATCCGTCGACAAAACATTCTTGGATGTTTGTCAGTAAGCAATGCTTCGTCAGAAAGCTTCTCCTGCCTCAGAAGATTGAAAATATAAGTACTCAAAAACACTATGAGGGAAATTCGTCTGACGGGCTTAGCGTTGTTGCATATATATATCAATAGATATTGAAATTGACATTGACCGGTTTGCCCAAAAAAACTGAACACAAACTTTTTTTTTGAGATAGGCATCTTATATTTGAGATATGAAGGTAATGTTTTTTCAGTGGAATTTTCTAAAAAATTTTCGCCTGCGGCGCTGTGATACGTTAATATTTACAACTTTAGTTTAATTTGACTCAAAAATTGCATTTTTAATGTCATTTTCTCAAATTTTCGGCGCTTTTAAACATTTTTTAAAATAAAAAATTTGAGACGAAATCTGCACTTTTAGTTACTAAGTTTTGTTTGCATGTATTGATATGTTACGTATCGAAACCGCCCCCCCCCCTTTTCAAATGGCTGGGGCCATCACTGTCAAGGCACATCCGTCACGTCCCACGATTTCGAATGACACTTTTTTAAAATTTTAAATTTTACTTGCTTGATTTTGAAATGATTTTTTTTTCACTTTTAATATTTTATATTTTGCGGAAAAATTGTAATAAAATTATTTTAGGTTTTAATATCTTCGCGTTTTATTTTTACAAATATATTTTATTAAAAAGACTTTTTAATATATTTTTTTAATATATAATAATTATATATTAATATATATTAATATTATGTTTTTTTTTTAAAATTTAATAAAAGCTGGTATTAAATTTTAAAACATTCATATTTTGTAAAATATGTAACTGTAAAATTGTAATAAATCTAATTTTAGATTCAAATATCTGGAAGTATTCTAATTTATTAAAAAATACAATGCATTTTTTTTTCGTGTTGAAAACGTATTCAGGTCCATGTGAAAACGTACTAAATTTTTACCCCAATATAAACTCGGTTTATCCAGAAAACTGAGCGCTAGTGTGTCCCTTTGCCCGGTATCGATTTTCCAGAAACGCCATTCTGCGTGGGGGTGATATCCCGTGTGTTTAGTTCATTTCGATTATCAAATTATCGCGGTCCTATCTTTACTCGAAATCTGATAAATTTAATACATTAGTCCTGCAAATAATATTTAAAGTTGTTTTAACAAATGCGGTCACGGTTTAGATGTTGTTTAAAAGCTAAAGATTAATATTATTAGTGGTAGTTTCAGTGAATTAACAGTACAATAACTAAAGCAGCTAAAATGCCTAACATGGAAGAACTAAGACATCATCCGTTTAACAGTTACCATATGATGGTGTTTACGAAACTGGCCTTATTAGCGTTTTTTGTGATGTTGTTTAAGTATTATAGTATCGACAACTACAAAAATCCGGATACTGCGAATAATCTCACTGCTGGATTAAACGCTTACAGGGCTAAAAATAAAAGTGTACCATTTAAGGTAACTACTATACAGGGTTCAACAGTTATTGTCTAGGGTGCCGAAACAGTGGCGTAGCTATCATCTAGCAGCCCGGCGGTGCAAGGGGGCCCACTGCCCAGTCAGTTTTTTTGAGTAAATAAAATTGCTTATGCACAACCGGGCGTTAAAGTGCACTTTAACTTTAACTTTTAGGGCGTAATAAAGCATTTTAATGCCCGTGAGCGTTAACTTATTTTAAGGCTCGCGTGTATTAAATTTAGGAGCTTTTTTAATTACTTATGACAAGCAGTCATTCTATAGTTTCTTGTAATAATCTTTTCTTGAATTCGTAGACGAAAAAATGCAAATTTTTGTTTCAATAATTGTTATTAAACGAACGCAACAATAAAATTACCTATAGTAAAAAAATAATAACTATAATAATAATAACTAACTATAATAACTCCATAGGGAAGACGGCTTATGTCATGTCACTTTTTCGTTGAAGTATGCAAGTAGGAGGCATCTTCTTTTACGATTAGGTTGCTTTCTGGAATATTTGTACCAGTACACCACAAAATATAATCTTTATAGGTCTTTTCGTATGGTTTTCTTGATTTGGTCGGCAAAACATTCGTCTTCGCGTCTTGAGCGGCCTCCAGTATATCTCTAGGGATTACATTTTCTTCAAATTTCATAATATTTTACAAAAATAGCGACGATAGCAATGATGACTTTGTTGATATAGTAATAGACAAGCAACTGTTTCTGTCTCAGATTGCTTGATTGAGAATGACATACAAGAGCACGGATGTAGAAACCTTGGATTGCTAATACCTATGGGAATTTTTCATGACAATCACTGCCGCGTGTCTTCCGCCATTTTCGCCGCCATGTTGTGGAGATTTGGGTTAGCGACATTGGTTTCCTTAATAAATAGTAGTTTGGGAACACTGACTGTCAACAGTGTCAAAATATGATTGAATTTGATATTTTTTTGAAAGGTTATTTTTGTTGTTGTTTTTTAATACAAAAATAAAAAAGTAAAGAAACAAGTCAAAACAAATGCTCCAACGGTCACGGCATTTATCTCTCTCATTTGGTCTGGAGTATGTACAGGTTTCGAACAAATAAATCACAATATGGAAACATTGACCCCCAATTTATAAACTCAAAGAGTACTGTTAAGCCGCACGTTATAAATTGTATTAAATGCTCGGTTCAACCATTGCTGCTGTCGCTCCCGCTGAAGATACACCTTGATTACGTTGATCTGAATCTGCACAGGGACTAAAACAGCTAAGAACAGATGCACCAACGTGATACAGTAATAAAAAATAAATTAATAGAGGGAGATACTGACTTTGATAATAGAATATATGGCTCAGCTGAAAGCCAGAGCCATGGCAAGTCAAGCAACATTTAGCAATCACCAAAAAAGTACATCTTTGGCACATGGAGTCGAGCATGGAGTTTTACAATATTTGAAGACCTTGGCGGAAAAACCTATTAACTAAACACTTTATCGACCATACCTTCCTTAAGTTAACAAGTTATTACTAAGATATCCTTGAGTTTTGGTAAGTTTTCAGCATTCAACATTTTTTTTGTAGCTCTATCTTTTATAATTATGCAGTTTTGAGCAAAATCCCACATGGATTTTGCTCAAAACTGCATATGTTGTAGGTTTCATTGTCCTGATAAAAATCTATCATTGCTCCACAGTGATCTGGTATGTGGTTTTTGAGATACTGCGTTCAAAGTTAAACATTTTGGTATTCTGGATTTTCCCTAAAATCAGTTTTTTGCACTTTTTGTGAAAATGTAAATAATATTTATGAACCAAATTGTAGTCTGAGAATAAGTAGCAGAAAAATATAGGTTCATATGACCAAGAAATGACTTTTTTAACAAAAGGCAAATTTCAATTATTATGTTGCCACTTAGTATTTAACAAACATGCTTCAAAACAAAATTTTAGCCATTTTTGTTATTTTTTGCTATGGGGCAATGATAGATTTTCATCAAGATAAGCAAAATCGCACAGAAAGCCAGTTTCCATAAGGAAAGTGCATCATCCTTAAAAATAAAATCTACAAAAAAAATGTCAAATGCTGCAAACTTACCAAAACTTAAGGATATCTTAATAATATAACTATAATAACTTTTTCTGCTGAGTTCTTCAGAATCAGAAAACTTTTATTACAAAAATTGTTACCAAAAAACATTGTCACAATTGAATAAATAATCGTCAAAATTTAGTGTTAAAAATTAACATTAACGTAAATTTAACCTAAGAATGTCTTTAAAATGTCATTTAGATATTAAACTATGTTAACATTAAGGTTTTGTTAATAAAGATTAAAAAATAAATATTGATTTTTCTTTATTTCTAGTAAACTGGTAAAACATCTTATAATTACTGGTCTTAAAATCTCAAAAAAATACTGGCTACAATATCACAAAAATTGACAATGAAATCTTAAACTACTTACTTAAAATTACATATAGAAAGTTACAAACACATGGAAATGACAACAAGAAAAAGAAAAAAAATATAGTGATAAAATACATATTAAAATTATTTTTTTAAATTTTCTTTTTTTAAAAAAAAAAGTATTGTTCTAATTTTGTAAAAGTCGATGTGCCAAAGATGTACTTTTTTGTGATCGCTTGCCATCGCTCTTGTTTTCAGCTGATCCATATATGCTATTATCAAACTCTGTATCTCCCTGTATTCATTTATTTTTCTTGTCTTCTAGGCCTATAACAACCTCGGATTTATAAACTGTTGGGGCATATCTGTCCCTAGACGTTTTACTTCCTGTTTCAGATTCAGAGATCAACTTAATGAAAGTTTATCTTGAGCGGGAGCGCCAGCAGCAATGGTTGACAGTACCCTTTGAGTTTATAAATTGGGGGTAATGTTTCCATGTTGTAATTTATTTGTCCAAAATTGGCACATTCCTCAGACCAAATGAGAGAGATTATCATGGCGTGGCCGTTCAAGCATTTGTCTGTCTTTTAAATGTTTGTATTGCTTGGTTCTTCACTTTTTTGTTTTTGTATTAAAAAACAACAACAAAAATAACCTTTCTAGAAACGTTAATTTTTGAAACTGTTGATAGTCAGTGTTCCCACACTACTAATTAAAATGTCACCAACCTAAATCTCCACAACATGGCGGCGAAAATGGTGGAAGACACACGGCAGTGATTTTCCTACAAGGGTATTATCAATCCCTTTCTTTTTTACATCCGTGTACAAGAGGTCACTTTCGAATACTTAAACTATTTGTCAACTGATGATTTATCTATTGTCAAAATATTAGAGAGATTTTGACACCAAAAAAAAAATATTTTAAAATATTTGTTTTTCCAAAAATCATGCGGTTGTGCATAAAACATTGTATGTATTTCAGTCATAAAATGCGTTTAACACCCTCAGCGTGTAAAAACCCTCGTCTGGCGGCTCGTGTTTTTATTTCCACGCCGCGGGCGTTAAACGCCTCCTTTATGACCTAAAACCCGATGTTAATTTTATTAGGCCTGCTCTTTTCCCATCTCTAACACAACCTAGCATCAAAACTCTCACACCCTATTTTTATGTTCTTAATCAGGTTACAGGTCAAATTGAGAATCGATTCAGAGGTATGATGACAGTATGCGATTATTTTGATTTCTTGGATCCCAGAACCATTACAAGTTCTACTAAACAAATTCTACAAAAATGTAAACGCCTTTATAACAAATATTCTCAAATTATAGAGCCTTTTATAGTATTGAATATAATTTAATGCTTAAAATTAAACAAAATTGTTACAATATTTAATATTGGTAGAAGTAAAGTAGATTGGATTAGATGCCTATCATCTGTAGGCTTTATTAGCCATTCTTCTAAAAAAGTCCATTTCAGACATCTCTTAGTAATAATTGGGCCTATCGAAAATGCGTCTTGGGTAGCCCCTATCGACGAAATCTCTTCTAGGTCATCCTCTAGAAATCCTTCACCAAGATCTCCTTAGGCGTAATCATTTAAGATTGAAAACGTTGCCGCATACGAAAACGATTTTTAATGTTTAAAAAAAAAATAAAACACAAACTTTGCAAAACAAATTTGAAGGTTAGGGTAAATGAAAACTCTGTGCGGGAGAAAGGCGTTCGTTTTTTGTTTATCACACCATGAGCTCGATCCACGCTCGATCAGATAAACGAACGTACCAACAGTAGATATTAAAAATGTAAATAATCGGTAAAATATAAAGACTCTATTATTGTTACTCTTTTTCTTACAATAAAACATGGAAACGAAGTACATTAATTATTAATTTTTTAGCTTGTTAAATGCATGTTTTCTTTTCACTTTTCCTGAGTTTCTTTCTCCGTTTTACAAATGCACAATACAAATTCGTCGAGGCACATATTTTTACAGTTTTTGATACCGAAAAATTCAATTTTTAAACCTGACGTTTCTTAATCAAAAATCTGACAGTGAAAAAGTTATTTATTGTCAGGGGTTACCAACTATCATTGCCAACATGCAATTTCAAACATTTCCCTAACAACTGTCAAATCCAGTTGCTCACCTCTGGTAAAACAATAACTTTCAAAAATCGTATACAGGGCCTCTATGTTGGACCTCCTGGTGGGTTTTCACCCTCAAAACCCTACGCCACTGTTTTTACCCGTTTCTTTTAAAAATCCTCAAAAATCTGAATATTTTTGGCAAGATTTTATGCGGAATTTTTAGCAGATTCAAAATTCGTCGAATTTGGACCCCCTTGTAAACTTCTTAATTCCTAAAAATAGTATTTTTCACAGCCGAAAAACAGGACGATTGTCAAACAGCCGGAGTGTCCTAAAGAAGACAAAGTTCTGATATTGGAAGACATCTGTCTGGATTTACAACTGAGGCGAACAAGATGCAAACCAGAAGACGTGAATAATCCGGCCAAACACAAAATCCCAAAACGCTACTTCCACGCCAAGAATACTTCTAACAAAGAGGCGCAAGGTAATTAATTACAACTATACATACAGGGTGCTTCACAACTTATGTATGAAAATTAAAGACGTAATTCTGGTCAGTGTAATTCATGATATAAGTAAAACAGATATGATATCGCGCAGAAGTAGGCGTGGCTAACTGACGTCACCTGGTGTGAGGCGTGAGAGATAGCATTCAGTCGCCATTGTTATTACGAGGTGGTCGTTTGTTTACAATTAGTTTCAATTATTTTTCAGTAAAAATAATCAGACAAAAGGTTTTTCGCGTGACATTAAGTTTTTCAGATTTCTAAAAGACAAGTAAGTGGAAGGTATGTGGAAGCATTTTTGTGGAGGGGATGATACCTTAAACCTTAAACACGAGTTGCTTGACTACACGCCAAAGAAAAAATTTGCCGAAAATTTTAGCTGGTAGAAATCTTAGTTGATGTGTTTTTGCATTTTTCTAAAAAACAAATTTCTTACCGGCCAATATTTCATTTGAATTCTTACACAATAATTTTTTTGGAGATTTTTGACACATGTCACAAATTACATGATCGTTTTTCCTTTTCAATAAGCTTTCCAAGAAAATGTCACAAGCGAAGCCTTCTAATTTGAAAAAAAGTTTTATGTTAATTAAGCTGCTAAAAATCTTTGTAGTAGATGTGTTTTTGGATGTTTTATAAAAAACAAATTTCTAACCCGCTGGGGCCAATATTTCAGTTCCCACTCTGTAATTTATTTCCCTTGCGTCTTACCTCGTCATACCGCTTACCTTATGTACTTTTTGCCGGAAAACCGTTCCTACCTGCAACTCCCTCCCCCACCCTAAATTGTTACTTTTGAAAAAAAATATATTGTTTTAGATTCCTGACTTTGTTTCCTTTAGTTTGATACCCCACAACCCATACTTAACAGATTAAAATATTTATCGGATACAGAGAGGGTGGTTGCAACCACCTGTTCAAATTTGTGAGTTATTTGTACCCCCTTCAAAACAGACTCCCACCTATTTCTCAACCCCCCCCTGTCTGAATTTTAAAAAATGCCGAAGCACGTGTTTACTTATTTTATTAGTAGAGTCTTCCTTCCAATTTTCAAACTTATGTTGCTTTTCGTTGTTGAGATACCGAAAATCCTTTTAAAATTTCAACCTCTATTTTTCCCTACCCTTCAGGAGTAAAATAATTTAAAAAAAATTCTTGATGAGCTCCTCCGTTATCAACCCAAACTACCCTCAAATATTCATGTTTGTGGGTGAACTAGTATCAGAGGTGCGTAGATAGTTCCCTGTTCGCGCAACAAAAATCTCACCAGGTGACGTCATGCGCGAATCATACCTTTCTTTTATTATATCATGGATGTAATCATAGAAAGCTATAAAGTCGAATGAGTCTGTTTGATTATAAAATATCTTTGGTGGTGCGGCGCTTTCATAAACCTCTAAAATATTTGACAAAAAAAGTTTGCACTGCAAAATCTTATACATATTTTTAAGTCTGTCAGATTATAGGATCGGGTAAAAAACGTATATACATCCATATGAAATCTTATCAAACATAAAGACGTAACTCATAAACTGTCACAAACTTTAATAAATTTACAATTTTACTTCACAAAAGCTCATAAACCGTTTTTTATGAGATATAATGCGTTTTTTTTGGCAGGACAAACATCGCAAAATGTGTAAAAATAATAACTAAATAATAGAAAAATCAGGGTTGACCCTAGACTCGCGTCTAGAGGAGTTTTTGGCTCTGCATTTTTTCCAGGCTAACTTTGATTAGGGAAGTTACTATTGCTACGATTTTTTTTCGAAAAATGCAAGGGCGGTGCCGTTATAGTATCTCATAGTTATATGGTTTTACCACTTGCAATCCGATACTGGGAACCGTATTATCCTGATCATTGCCTACTATGATTTAGACAGAAAACTGCATAGCTGATGATCTAAAAAACATCGGAACTATGACAGGAGAAATTTGAAAGACGTTTGTATTAACCAAAGAATCCTAGGATGTAAAAAGAAATAGTCCAGGAGTGCGCTGATGCCTCCCGGGATCTATATAGCAAAGAAAAAAGAGGCGTATAAGTATCGGGGATCCTGGGCAACGAAAGGTGGCGAGACCACATGTTAGGGATGGCACAACACAGGAGTTGCCAGGCAATCCAAAGAACTAATCCCGTGCTATAGCAAGTCCAGAAGAGACTGCAGGTTGTAGCGCGGGAAACGCTGTGAGATGGAACCCCTTTTGTAGGACCCTTCACAGAACACTAAAAAATGCTGTTGTTATAAATATTTTATAAAACTGATATTATGCCAAGTTGTTGATAATATAATCAATAATATCATGTTTACTTCTTTGACTAATTGGTTTTGTTCCCGTCCCTACTTAAACATTAGTAAATGTTTCAAATAGATGCCACGTTTTCACGTGGAACTAAATACGTTTTTAATACGAGTCACTTTTCGCATAAATGTAAAATAAAGACATTTGCGATCAGGCATAAGGTAAACAATATGGCGACGATGCCAGATTGCACTGAAACTAATGTTATTACAAACATATTACTTTTAGAACTTTTTCATCATTTACCTGCAATTATACAAATTCTCTAGTTTGCTTTTAAAACATGGAGAAACCCCTTATTTGTATCCAAGGCGCCTTATACTCACAGGTGAGCCCAAAAATTGACTGGCCACCATATTGAAACGTCACATGGGCAATATAAACGCTTTTTTATTAACAAATGGTAGCTTCATTTAAGTTTTTTAGAATTTTTATTTGTTTCGTCAAGATTTGTGTACAAGGTGACTGTTTGTAAAGTTCCACCTGGGAAAACTTTCTTATTATTCCTCACAAAACGATAAACAAAAAAGCGAATTACTCATGAAATTATGTAGATTTCTACTATAGTTTCACACCCTGTATAGTTTTTAAAATTTCCATAGATTTTTTTTTCTGATTAAATAAGAGTAATGTGTTGAACACCTAATCAATGTTTCCTTGGGTAACACATTGCCCTTATGTCAAATTATTTTTAGTTTTACTCGAGAACCGCCAAAATAAAAAATAAAGAAAATATCTATCAAAATTTTATAAAATATACAAGGTATTTGCGTGTAGAGTGTGAATAGCGAAAAATCTGAAAATGATACAGAAATCTACCCAATTTCATAAGTCACTCACTTTTTGATTTATCTTCTTGTGACAAATAACAAAAAAGTTTTTCCAAATGGAACTTTACCTACATCTTGTACACAAATTGCAAAAACTTGTTAAGGCCGTAGTTACAATCTGGAGAATTGTTTTTAGCAAAACTGTACGGGAAATCAATTTAACTATGTCGACCTGATTTTTTTGCAAAATTTTACTTCATTGAATTTGTTTTCCATGGCAACGCGGAGACTTTATTTATGTTTGTCCACAGTAAGACACCAGAGATTTTTGAGCACCGGGTCAAAAATTTGGGGTTAGGTTACTAATTTTGACTTTTCGCGTTCTGCGCCGCTAAAGCACATAAGTATCTTTTATTTTCGCTTTTTTCGTAAAGTGTGTGGTTAGCGCTAAAAAGTTTACGATTGAATTGGAAACACTCCCGCTAGTTGATACCGACAACAGGTTAACTTAAAAGCATGCAAATTTAAAAATCGGCTACTGGCGCTAGACGATATAATCTAATTGTATTTTAAAAGGTACGTCAACGACTAGCAAGAATCTTTCCAACCTCTAAATGGAGATTTAATGACCTGTTTTGTTAGTACTCAAAAGTATCCGTGTGTTTTTGAAACGGAGGTTGGGATCTAAAATCCTTTGCACTCCAAGATTTCACTAATACACTTGCACGTAACTATGCCGCAATAACTTAAATTAAAAAAATGGTTGAATCAAAATAAAAACAAAATTATGTGGGGTTATGGGCGCCGAATGTTTCTATGCCGAGCCAGTTAAGTCCTCTTGATTCTTTGAAAGACTCGGGGTAATGCACGCGCAGCGCTAGGGCTTTTTTCGACGGGCGACCGGACACGCGAAGTGGTTTCATATTTGTTTTAGAATAATGTTTTCGAAAACACATTTTTGAAAGATAAACATAATGGTTTTTTGTTAGAAAATGTAAAAATACTATTCTGTCCCACTGCAGCCCGATTTAAAGTTTGTTGACAAAACATCTGCAGTTACCATGGAATCGTATAAATTCTGCGATCTATCGGCCAATACTTGAACTGCGTGTGTCTCCCAAATTCAATGAAGTGTAAACGTTTATGATTGATTGATCGGCTTTTAGAAAAAAGGAAACTTAGTTTTTATTATCGCTAAAGCAAGGAAATATAAAAAAGGAAAAATGTAATCCAGAGGAAATTGTGAGTATTTCTCTATTGTTTTTATAAATCGGGTTTATTCTAAACCGCAATTATTTTGAGGACAGCACCAGAGCTTTTATTTTGAAGAAAAAATAATTGAGAATTTTGAAAAATGCTTCGGATATTTTTGTTAAGCATTTAAAAATGATCACCCATTCAAAATTTTAGCTAATTCTGATGTTTAGTTTTTCCTGTGCCCTTTGGCAAAAGATCAAAAAATTAAAGAACAAGGCGTTGCCAATTGTACTTTTTTTACTTAAAATCTGGGGAGAAACTATAGCCTTAAGAAAAAAGAAAGACGATTTTAATTAAATATGAATTTAAATAAACTTTATTGTGAAAAATAAGTAAAAAAAATGTTGTATTTTTTGAAAAAAGTATTAAAAGCAAAGAAAAAACACCAAACTGTAAAAAACTGGATATATTATAATACGATAATTAATAGTACATTATAAATTACATTATAAACCTAGGGAGTAACGTGGTACATTTAATCCCGAGGCAAAAAGTTTATAGCCCGACCGAAGGGAGGGCTATAATTTGTCGAAGGATTAAGCGTCACTTTACTCCTGAGGTTTATATACTATTTTATGCACTTTAGAATAAGCAGAAAAGTAAAAAAAATAACTATATTTTTTTATTTATTTTTCAAAAAATCGCACTCTGTAGACAAACCGCCACATTTACCTTCGCTCTGTCTTTATGTCAAACGATAACATCCAGAATGCCGAAACGCAGAAACATATGCGTCGCTATGTCAATAAATTATACTTTATTCCCGAAAGTGCATAAAAATTTTAACTTTAGGTATCGTATATCGGTCACATACACGATTCACCTAAGAAACAGTAGTTGTATTACTCTATTACCTAAGGACAGTTTGAAAGGCTTGGCAAGCACGGCAATCTCATCCGTTCTTAGCTTCTTTAGATGAAAACATTCTGTTTATCATTCGATTAGAAGAAGAATTTAGTTCTTCTTTTGTAGTCCTCTCTTTGCCACCGTAAAGTTAAAATTTGTACAAAAAAGAAATTAAAAAACCTCCAAATCAGTTACTTCAACCGAAAAGAAAAGAAACTAAAAAACAAAAGATCAAAAAATTTTTAATTTGCGCCTATCGCTTTTATTATGGTATAAGAGAGATAAAAAAATATTTTATATTTTTAAGTGTATTTTGTTCTTTAAAACTTTTTTAATAGAAATTTATTTTTTAATTTTTAGATTTATACCCTATATCGTCCATTTTGAATCCGCCATATCGAAATTTTTAACTCTGATCAAAAATTCATATCCTTTTCCCGAAAAACCCCTCTGTGCTCTGTTAATTTGAATCAAACAAACTAAATCTTCTCCCCCCTCCACTTCCTTCGTTAGAGAGAAGTGTGTGCCTATAATAATACCATATTATTGTATTGTCACCGGAACTATAAACGCATACCAAATTTAAACACAATCGGATGTGGATAACTCAGTTAAAATTGGTTAGCCAAACATGACCAAAAATCGTCCATTTTGAATCCGCTATATTGTATTTTTAAAATCTAATTAGAAATTCGTTATCTCCATTCCCAAGTGCCCCAACACACCAAATTTCAACGAAATCGGGCGTGCTTCAACTGTACCCCACTGCACCCCCTTCGAGTAGCTGTCAATTTCATCACAATATATTCTTGTGTTGTCACCGCAACTATATAAGCATGACAAATTTGAAGCCGATCGGATGTCGGGAAGTTGGTCAAAATTAAGTTGCAAGATTCCACCCAAACAAACATAGATAGTTACATACATTGCAAGTTAAATAAAAGCTTGTAAAAAGCATTCGGTTCTACATGAAAACGTAGTAAGAGATCGAAGAAATTGACGTCACTCCACTTATGGAAAAACTCGACTAAACCTACTTTTGTGTAGTCGATTTCGTAAAGTGGTCCGGAAAAGTTAAATTTTCTTACATTGGTTTTAGATACGATGGTGGTCAACTACCTAATAGGCGTTCTCCTTCTGACGTCGCTCGGCGCTACGCTCCTTGAACTCTACCGTGCAAAAACCGCTCAAAACCGACCGCCCAATGGAAATAGGAAAGGCCTTAGGGTAGGTAATACAGGGTGTGCCAAAAAAAATCGCACTTTTTTAAATCATTATAACTTAGCGGGAAATTATCCGATTTTAATAATATTTGGCTTTTCAGAAAGCCAAAGCTTCAAAATTTATAGGACCAACGTCAGTCACTTTTTTCAAACTTGATATTTCCCAAAAATTCAAGATGGCGAATCTATTTAAAAAATAGCCCTAGATATTTTATTTTGTGCACGACACTCTACTAAATCTGGAACATCGGTTACGAAGCCTTTCGAAGCACATCGATATACCATTTTAAAAATTCGGACAAGAAATAAAGAAGTTTGCAATTTTTAAATAGACCAGAGTTATTGTCCACCATGTTACCGATTTTTGTAGTTCAAAACTTCACAGTAATTTTTTATTTATTTTTTATAAATAAAGCGGGTAACACCAAACAAAAATAAGGGACTACCAAACGCTACCAAACGACCACCAAACGATTGAACCTCCGTGGGGGTGCCAACTTCATGTCAGTAGAGCCATGATGGTAATTTAAGGCCTAATGAAATATTTGAGCATAATTTAGGGGTTAACGCTTTTGTTTAACCATTTTTTTCTATGTTTTTCACATTTTTATGCCATGATTTTAAAGGTTTCTTTCAAAACTTTCGACTTCTAGAATAAAACACTAACTTTTTTCAAGTATTTATTGTTTTTTAGCGTGAAAAAAAGTACTGCCAAAAAAATTTTTTCTCTGTTAAAATGAAAAACATTTAGAGAGAGAGGGCATAATTTTAGAGTTAGATGAAGATAATTTACTGAAGTGAAAAGTATTTTAGAGAAGGATGGAGATCTGTTATATATTGGGCGCCTAGAAGCAAAGGGTTAGTGTTGCCAAATCAAATTATTTTAGGGAGATTTTGTTTTTAAATAAATTTGAATGAAATCCTCTTTATACCGAAAATATATATAAAAAGAAGGTTTTTATATATAAATTTTATGATATAATAAGGTAAATAATATGGTAACAGGGTAAAATAATTTTTCCCATTTTTATTCAAAAAATCGTTAATATTTTATATTTTTTAATGCTCAAAATGTATATTAAGCCTTAAACTAGTATATTGACTTCTTTTTTTTAAGTATCACGCTCTTAAACTCTTCAAAATTTTAACGAAAAACATGCCCATACCTTAATTATTTTAACACAACTAAAAACGCTTTAGCAGGTACCTATTTAACTAAATTATTTCAAGGTTCATCATGGCTCTACCATTACTTATAATATTGCTCCAAATGGTTTTGATCGGTTTTTAAAACCTAAATTTTTGGGTAAGTTTCACACAATATATTTTTGTAATAACTATAATTTGTGGGTAATTCAAATATTCAAAAATGTCCCAAGATGAAAAATTTCTAGTTGCCTTAGTTGCCATAACTCAGAAATACACTAAAATTAACGTTGCATATAGTACAAAAACAAAAACGTCGGCTATGATGGACGAGAAAACGATGCCAAACTCTTGCTATTAACTAGGGTAAATTTCGCAACCCTCTAACAACATTTATTTTTACTAGAATATAGTGGGGTTTTCAACGACCGCAACGAACAATGGATCAACGACGTCAAGACGTTGATAATAAACTAAAGTTAATTAATTTACGTTCTTTCAACGTTCCTCTTGTGGCCAAATAATAGGGAAATTTTGCAACGTTTAAAATTTTGACAACTTTGACAGTCGCTGTGGTAGTGTTTAACACTACACATTAAAAACTGTCACTTGTAAAAAATGTTTAAGAAAAAACAAAAAATTTGGCTTAATTTTATCAAATCATTGTTTTATACAGGGTTCCTAAGCAAATCCTTAGGGGGCCAAGCAGCCGTGTATAAGACGCAGACAAACGGAAAAGCACATTAGGCAGAAAAAGATGGGCATGGAGCGATGTTGTCACTACATCTTACACGTAGTAAATCCATTCCAGGTTGTTGTTTTCTAATGATTTCCATTTTCATACCTTTAGGACTGGAATAAAAATTGATTTTGCTCGACTTTAATACCAAACTGATGAAAGATATCGTAAAAAAAATTATTTTTCGGCTTTTCATTTTGTAACCATTGTCCTTACGCACTGTTTACAGGCTGGGGACTGAGATACAAGCAAATGCCTAACCTAAAGCGTTCATACACGGCCGGAGAAATCGACCGAGGTATTTCCGTAGAAACTTTATCAAGCAAATAGGACGGGTTGACGCCTTCGAACGTCCAACCCGGGTTTAGCACTTTGATTCGAAATCAAAAAGGAGGAACAGTGAGATGTGGAGCCGTGCACAAATTACGTAACGGTGATTTTACCAATTTTTGACCCCCTCCCTATGTAATGTTTTGTAACGGTTTGGCACGCCACTCCTCTAATATTACGTAACGATTTCAAGACCACTACCCTCCCCCCCCCCAAAAAAAAAACTTTTCACTTATTTTCATTCCAAATTTTCTTAGTTTCACACAAATGCAAACGCTGTCGAAAACCCCCCTCCCCCCTACGTAACGTTTTGTAACCCCTCTCCCCCTATGACCATTACGTAATTTGTGCACAGCCCCTGTAGTCCCAGTGGAGGAGGGCGAGAAAATTGATATTTTTTCCTTAAAAATTATACTCTTTAGACCTATTTCTTTGCGTTCCCGAAATTACGTAAAAATTTGAAAAAAAATTGTAAGCGGCGCCATTTTTATTTCGTGCTTTGTTTTTCTAACATTTTTGCGTTCGGCTAATTTAATTGAAAAATTTTTGCCTGCGGCGCCCTTTGTCTTCTCACTCGAAACCAAGATCCCCCGTTTTAGGAAAACTGATCCCGTCTCTGTATCTAAATTTTTTTGAATAAAAGTAGAGTATGACCATGGAGGAAATAATTTTTTTCTACGGTATGACGAAAATTTCGAGAAAGTTGAAGAAAAAAAAAAAGTGGCAGAACTCAAGTTTTTCGTAAAAAAAACGTTTTTTGTAAAGAAATAGAGCAAAATAAATCTTTTCACCCCTTTTTGGGTGTTACAAATATTGGCAGCCCCTTATTTTTCGCTTTTACCCTCCCGCTAGTTTTGAAGAATTGGTTCGCTACATGTTTCGAGATCATGTCATAAAACACATCGAAAATATCAAATGTAGTGTAGGGCCAGCTTTATTTAAAATCAATAATATCGCAAGCAAAAAGCTCTGCAGGAAAAACAGCGCCGTTTATTGATTTTTTTTGGCTGCTAGTGCTAGCTTCATGGTTTGGTCGTTTCCGGATAGATGTCACTAGTAGAACAGAATGGAAAGAAATTTAATTAAAAGCGAAGATATTTCTTTTCTTCTCGAGTATACGACATTTTAAAAACACAAAATTTACGAAACTGAAGCGACTCGAAAGGAAATAAAAATGCAAGCCTGTGAATCCCAGTTTTTCCTCGATCATCTCATGGTTTGGCCGCCATCTAGCGGAATTTGCAGACATCTTGTCAACGGTTGTTATTGCAACTATGATTTATGCTCACAATGAAAGAGTGGCGACAATTTTTTCTCATGAAAGCAGTCCGGAGATAATAACAAACTGGCACCATTGCTCAATATACCTGTTTCTTTTGTGCGCGCAGAACTTTCTATGCCATTTCTGTTTGATTTATTGAAATCCTATCCCTAAGGAAAATCTTAGGAACCCTGTATGTTGGAACCTGGTAATATGTTATTATTTTTAAAATTAATTGCGCCAAAATTCTCTAGAGTTAACCAGAAAAATAACCACAACCACAACGAAATGGATTCGTAGCTCACGGCAGTGGTAGTGGTTAATTACCACAACGGGAATGACGTTTAGCTATTGCGCAGACGCAGTAATTACCACAACCACTATGAAGTTTCAAATAAACATTTCAAAATATCCCAAATAATCAATGCGCAGTTGCGGCCAATTTCATATAACTGTATCTGATGGCAACTACAGAGCGCACGGTCCCTTGAATTTGAATAAACACGGTCTAGTAATTTTTTTGCTCTGCCCACCTGATGAGGACACAAAGATATCAGCCTGCTTTCTTTATTGAATTTTATTCTTGATATTTGGGGTTATGTTATTTTTGCAGAAGTTTTTGTAATAAAAATTGTATTTGTTCCTCATTTCTTTTCTTTATTTGGTCCAAATTAAGTACCCAACGATATCATTTTCTTTATTTTTGTCGTAGGTAGCGGCATTTATGCATTTTTTTAGTGAAAAGACTCCATCATCAAAATCAAAAAAACAAAAGATCTTATAGTTTTCATTTTGCAATCAGACTTTTTGCCTGTAGTATTCTTGCCTCTGGAATAATGAAATAATCACTCTCCCAAAAATCCCTGGCAAAACACAAATACAAAAAAATAGCTTCCAAAACAGGAAAAATAACAACTACGTAACCTATATAACTTCTGAACGACGAGTTCGAACTAACCGCAACTCATTCGATGGCGGGTTTCTTGACGGAATCGATTACCAACTATTCATCCTTATTTCCGTTTACTGCAGGCAAAAAATTAATTTTCTTTACTTGTTCACAAAAAGTTATATATTGCCGCCATACTGTTTCCTTTTCCTGATTTGCATCGCTACGCCATTTGTGTAAATCGTTAAAAAAATCTTTTCCCTGCCAAAAATACCGCGTCAAAACTCGTAGAAAAGAACTAGTCATAGATTAAGGAGCTACAATAGATACGACAGTTACGTGTTAAACGGTTCGGAACTATTTGGAGTTTGGCGAGTCTGCGCAGATATGCACGCGACCAATAACCATACTTTTATATTGATTTTTCTCTTTTAATTTGTAATACGACCACTAGATGACTCACGGTTAAATTCGCTATAACCGTACTATCGATTTTTTGTTAGTTTGTAATATGACCACTAGATGGTGCTCGCTTAAATTTACGCTTTTTTTTAAAGGACCCTGCACAAATTACATTGAAAATGGCTGTCGGCTAAATGTCATAATTTTTTTATGTTTTGTAGTACTCGATCAACAAAGCACAAAAATAAAAAAAAAAACGAGATAGGGAGCAAGATTACTTTCTGAGATATATAGCTTTAAAGTTGACGTGTTTTTAGGCTATATTTTTGGACATGGTACAAGTTTTTTTTTCACAACTTTGTTGATTACCGCCGGTTGGTTGGTGGTACCAAATGACCCATATAAGAACATTTTTACTTGGATGGAAAGGGTGTTTCATTCAGGACAAATACAGAAACGGATTATTTTATTTTGGCGGTAATCAACAAAGTTGTAAAAAAAAATTAGAACTTGTCCAAAGATATAGCCTTAAAACACGTCAACTTTGAAGCCCCATACCTCAGAAAGCTGCTCCGTATCTCGGTTTTTTATTTTTGTGCTTTGTTTATTGAGTACTACAACATATAAAAAAATTATGACATTTAGCCAATTGCCATTTCCAATGTAATTTGTGTAGGGTTCTTTCTTTGCAAGCAATTTGTGTTTAGTTTTTAGACTAGACACAAAACAAAATTTTTACTTATGTTAAGTTAAAATAAAAAAGCATATTTTTAAGAAATAAATACAAATTACCCATAATAATGCACTTGTAGTACAAAACCTCTGGTTGTTTTATTATAAAAGATTATAGCATATTTCGAAACATGTTAGTTTATATTTTTCATATGATCTTGTCCGTGCTTTTTTAAATATTAAATAATTTTCTTTAAAATGTTTATATCTTGTTTTTAGTACATAAAAAACAATAAATGCCACTCTTTTGTATTCCAAACTAAATTTGTGAAACAGAAAAAAATAATTTTAATCTCAAAAATATTTTACTGTATATGTGGGGCAATTTATGGTAAACCCACACATTAGAAAAAGTCTTGGTGTAAATAATATTAATACCCCTGGTTTGGAATACACAAGTGTCGCATTTTCTAACTTATTATTGATATCCACAAAAATTAACCATACTAAACTTGATGAAATAAGGAAAAGGTGTTTTAACACTATATATAAATAGTTAAATGTAGTCCAAATGCAAGTGTGGGACATCACTCTCTAAGACCTCTGCGTCCAGTCTGCAAAATGTCCTCTGGAGCAAAATATTTATCACACACGTAAAATCTGTTCATCAGCACTTAGTTTATTCGTGTTTAACGGCTTCACTATACTTCTGAAAAATTACAGGATTGCCTTTGGGGAAACGATGTCTCCCCGTTTTTTTATTGGGATCATGGCACGGTCTCCGCAGCTTTGAATACAACACACTCTAACTCTTTGTTTCTCAGCCATTGTAATCAACGGATAAAATCACAATTTTTTGAACAGGAATAATCACAAAATCACTTTTTAAAAACCTTGGCAAACCTCAGTTATCAAAATGGAACTCATAAGTTATGAGTCATAATCGACATTGTGTCACTTTTGTAATAATGTGCCCTCTGACGGACGAAGAGGAGGAGCTGCAGATTTCTAGAAAGAATATTGCCAACCTAAATATTATTATGTTGGCAGTTCCTTTGCACGCGGAAACATAACCGCACTTTTCGCGAAAAATAATTATTGGCGGGAAGGGTGAAGTGACGGATCTATAGTTCCTTAATCTATGGAACTAGTGAAAGTTCACGAGTTCTGGTCGGTATTTCATGCGGTTTATGAAACACCACTTTCGAGTGAAATCTCATGAACTTTCAATGTTGGGAAAAGATTCAAAACTCGTCAAACATCATGAATTTTTAGGAGTTTTGAAAAGTTTTTAAAACAATTTATGATAAGAGTTGATAAGATTTCATCAGTATTTTAAAGGCTCTGCTTTGTTAAGTTTTAAACACATTTAACCAAAAGTGAAATCAAAGTTAATAAGATTTCACAAGGTTTTATGAGGATACACATGTTTTCAGCAGTTTTTAAACGCACCACCCTCCATCAGATTTCACAAAATTACATGAGAAAATCCACATGTTTTTAACAGTTTTCAGCAGATTTTAAGAGAAACAAGTTGATAAGGTTTCAATGGTTTTGACAAGTTTACATGCTTTCGGCAGTTTTGAGCAGATTTTAATGGAAATATAAAATAACGTTAATAAGATTTCATGAGATTTCTCATGTTCTCAGCAGTTTTGAACAGTTATAAAAAGACCCATCCTCCATCACATGTCACAAGTTTACATGGAAAAATTCACATGTTTTTAGCAATTTTCAGATTTTAAACGAATCTATATTAAAAGTGATTGAAAAGCATGTGGATATATCTTATCATTGTTTAATATATAGAAAAGTTGGACAACCTTATGGACCAAACAGTTGACACTTGAAACAAAATGAGTCTAAAACTTTTTATTTTATACAGATTTTATTTTAAAATATATCCAAAATGAAATCTTGTAAAATATTTTAAAAATATCCCTTCATTTGTATTTTTAAAATCTCATCAAAATTCTGCTTGCTAAATCTCATGATATCTCCCGTGTCTGATATAAAGTTATGAAATATCTTAAAATATCTTGATAGTTAAATTTTGATTTTATATTCTTTTTAATAATTTATGTTTATAGGTACTCATAAAATCTTTTAAAATCGCATCTTTTTTTGTCAAATCTGGTTGTACTTGCATGTCTATATTCTACACTTTTATACTTATATAATTTTGTCAAATCTTCACAACCCTTTATCCTATTTCTCATGAAATCTTGTAAAATCTTTTAAAAACGTCCCTTCTTTTAGACTTGTGAAATCTTGTAAAATTTCATCAAAATCTTGCTTGCTAAACCTTATGAAATCTCATGTGTCTGGTGTAACATAATGAATTCTTCTGAGTTTTCAATAGTCAGAAATTAATTGAAAATTTTGTCTAGTGTAACATCATGAAACATCATAAGAATTTGTGTGGCATACATTTTTGCCAAGTCAAGTCTTTTCAAACAAATAAAATCTCTTAAAATCTTATCAAGACTTGATTAGTTTTTAAGCGTTTTGAAGTAATTTTTTGGCAGAGCGCCGTTTTCCCGTAACATTAGGTCGCCTTTCTCAACGTTAAAACGTCGACAAATTGTCCCTTTTAATGTAACGTAATTTTAACTTACACCTCAATTTTTGTGTGTTTCAGACATTTGTAGGATATTTCTTTTAAATGATTTTAGGCCCCGCCAAACAGAAAATGCTCACTCGCCGACTTGACGGTAATGAAGCACCATCGAAAAGAGCTGGTGAGGAGGGAGAGCGTGATGGAACAGGCCCGTGAGGAGGCCAGGGAGGAGTTGAACTTGAAGAAGGGTAGGACGATGCGTCACTCACCGATTCGTGTCGATTAATAAGGTACAAGGCGCGCGAAGTATCCTCCTCTGCTAGTAATTTAAATCCCCGCGACGCGAATGCAAAATAGATCGAGAAAAGATTTACTCCAAAACTTCCAGACACATGGCTCCATGCACAGATTTTCATTTAAAATATTTCTGATAAATTGTGGGTTGAGTTAAGTTGATCTTATCCAAACTTTTTTTGGGTGTATCCAGACTTTTCCAGGGTGTATCCAGGCTTGTTAAGAAAATTCGAACAATATTTATTGAAATTCTGTCACATAATCTGCCAGCGAAGCGGCGCTAAAGAAAATAAAAGAATTGACGCGACCATTCCCGAATATTCAAGAAAGATGTAGATAGATCTAGATGAGTAAGACAAAGACCAGAATGTTCCGGGTGAGTCGAGAGTGATGTCGGTGCATACCCAGCAAACACAAATCGTCGGCCTTGAATCGGGCCAATGTCGACAACGTCGGCAGTGTATCGGCATCGGCGACTACACTCTCGCCCGATGTTGGTCAGATTGCGATTTTCAGTTTTCGGTCAATAATCGGCAACTGAACAAAGGTCCACATTACTACAGTCGACTTTATGCCGACCCCACTTTAAGACCGACGTTGGTCCGATTGGAACTTTGTTTAATCGGTCGAAAATCGGCAACTGACGATGGGCCGATTTACTATAGTCGACATTATGCCGAAGCCCACTTTATTTGCTTTAGGGTCGACGATGGTCCGATTGGAACTTTGTTTAATCGGACGAGAATCGGCAACTGACGATGGCCCGATTTACTATAGTCGACATTATGCCAACGCAAACCTTATCTGCTTTAGGGCCGACGTCGGTGTCTGTCTGTCTGCCTGTAACACGATTACTTTGTCACCAGGCGCAAAGCTGATAAGTTTTTGATAGGCGTGGGGGGTTGGCAAGAGGGTAGGAGGGGGATTAACTTTTAAAAAAATTGTAACTCACGAACCGTAGCAGCTAGCGATACGCGGTTTTCGCATTAAGATTGTTAAATTTTTGAATTTTTTTTTAAATGTCTTTCCTTCAGAAGGTGTAATGGGGAAAATCTCAAAAACAATAGAGATCTGCGCGTCAACACAAGTAATTATTGATGCAGAGGTTTTCGAGTTAGTGGCTACAAAATGAGCGACGGCAAAACTGACCGACAGACAGCGACGGCGTCAGGAATCGTGTTTCTCTGAATTAGGAACCATCAAATTGTAAACCGATTCTGATACGGTTTTTTTCTATTTGGAGCCTGTCCTTCTGGGAGTTTTCTTAGCTATGCTCGATAAAAATAGGCCGGGTAGTTCCAGAGATAATAGGTACTCTTTTTATACACATAAGTCAAGGAATTTCAGATACGATGAAAAATATTGTCGGGTGTAACTTCTGAACTGTTCTTCTGATTATAATGAAATTGGGCCTGCAGATGTAGATTAGGCTTTAGTTTATATTTTAGTTCAATCAGGTAAAACAAATACTTATTAGAAAAATGCGCATAGTTCCTGGGAGATCGAACATTTTTAATTTTACTTGTTAGAATGTAGTACGGTCCGAAGTCGCGTTCACCTATTTTTTCACCAACTGAAACTTAACGCCAAGTTGTCATCGAGACATAAACATACGAAAGAAGAAAACTAGTTGTTTTTTGAAATGTGTGACATTTTAGCAAACACCATCAGTGATCTGTGTCATCAGTGTAAGTTGTAGTTTTGAACTTTCATTGTCTTTATTTTTTTTCACAACGTTTCGAATGCTTATGTATCTGCAATCGTCATCAGGTGAATACTAACAAAAAGTAAGACTACCTACCCAGCAAACACAAATGGTCGGCATTGAATCCGGCCAATGTCGACAACGTCGGCAGTGTGTCGGCATCGGCGACTACAGCACGCTGGTCCGATGTTGGAAAGATCGCGATTTTCAGTTTTCGGTCAATAATCGGCAACCGACAATGGTCCGACTGGAACTTTGTTTAATTGGTCGAAAATCGGCAACTGACGATGGCCCGATTTACTTTAGTCGACTTTATGCTGACGCCCACTTTATCTGCTTTAGGGCCGACGACGGTGACGGTCCGATTGGAACTTTGTTTAATCGGAAGAGAATCGGCAACTGACGATGGCCCGATTTACTATAGTCGGTCGACATTATGCCAACGCAAACCTTATCTGCTTTAGGGCCGATGATGGTCCGATTGGAACTTTGTTTAATCGGTCGAAAATCGGCCACTGACGATGGCCCGATTTACTATAGTCGACTTTATGCCGACGCCCACTTTAACTGCTTTAGGGACGACGATGGTCCGATTGGAACTTTGTTTGATTGGTCGAGAATCGGCAACTGACGATGTTCCGATTTACTATAGTCGACTTTATGCCGAAACGCACTTTATCTGCCTTAGGACCGACGATGGCCTAATCAGATTTTTGTTCGATTGGTCGATAACCGGCAACAGATGATGGTACGTCACATTTAACCTGCTTAATAGTTTCCTCCTAGTTTGTAGAGATGGCGCTAATATCACTATTCCCTGTACAGTGGAAGATAATATTATATATATATATATATATATATATATATATATATAATAAGCAGATCCACCGACGGACCTTCGTCAATCGCCGACGTTGGACCGCTTTAGGAAACCAATATCAGACTTAAATAGTTTACTGATGTCGGGTCGAAACCAGCTTGCCTACGTTAGACCGACCAAATTGAGCAATTATGGGCGGATGATCGGTATCATGTGGTAAAACCATATCGGACCTTAATCGTACGGCGACGGTATGCCGATGTCAGCAAAAAGTAAAATTTACCATTGGTCCGACGGCCGGCTACAGTCTAACGTTGCGTCGGCAAACATACATTGGGCCTACATCGCAAAGCGGACAAAAAATACTGTTGGTATATAAATCGACGTCATGCCGATGACGGCAAATTCGGCAATCGACATCGGGCCGACGAAGGCCCAAGGGAACCGTGTTTGCTGGGTAATCTTATATACTAGTGTGTGTTCAGTGAACCACACAAAACTGGATCAAAAATAGATCAACAGAGGAACTATAATGTATTTTTTCAACAAAGCGTGACCATGAAAGATATTTGGGAACCCATACTTTTGGAGGTAACAGATTTCAACTGCGAAAGGGCGGAGTCAACCAAGTTTAAACTTCATGGGTCACTGAACACACACTAGTATATACAGTGCGGACGAAAAAGTCCCCCCCCCTGCTAACTCTTAAACGGATTGAGGTATCGACTTCAAATAAAAACCATGTTTAATGATAACACTTTTGCTACTTTTTGACGTATTTCTTATAAGCGTCATATTGACGTAGGTCTATAAGGTCACTAACTAGTTTAAAATTTTAAATAGAAAGGGGGTTAAGTGATACCTTGTTTAAAAGGTATTTTAATTCCCTATTCAAAATTTTCATTTTTTTATAAATCGGTTTACGACTTACAGAGTTATGAGTTTTTTTGACTATTGTTTACGTATTACGTATAGTATTACTCAACAATAATAAAAATTTTAAGTTGCTAGTGACCTTATGGTCTTATTTTAAAAAATTTAAAATTTAAAGTCAACTGAATTCGTTCAAAAGTAAGAGGAGAGGTTCGCAAACTATAGTTACAAATGCTCATAACTCTGAAGTAATATACCGATATTTAAAAAAATTAAAATTTTAAATAGGGAATTAAAATACCTTTGAAACAAGGTATCACTCGGCCCCATTTTATATTTAAAATTTTTAAGTAGTTCCCAACAAGCATTTGGACGTTATATTACGTTATGGTCACGTAGGGCAAGAAATACCTGACGTCGGCTTCGACGTCCATCAGTCTTCCTGAGGACTCGATTTAGCACCTAAGTGGGGAATCAAAATTCGAGTCGTTTCGACGTCGGGTGCTGCACAGTATTTTGATCAAATATTATGTCAAATTACGTAGACCCACGACCCAAAGTTTTACTGTGCACACCAAGTTTAAACTTATTGGGTAAAACTTTTATATGTCTAAACAAACACATCTCAATGAACTGTGGATGACAATAATTATTATCTTAGTTATTGTAGGTAACTGAAAAAAGTTAGTTTTACACATTCTATGGATCCAAATCTTCCAACTAAGGTCAGTTTACTGATAAATATAATTAAAATAAACATTAAAAAAACAGAAACATACAAAAATAATTCAAAAATATTAAGAAATTCATTTTGAAAAAAACTAACCTAAAAATAAAATCTTTATAAGGATGCCCGTTTCTTATAGTAAAACATTATAGGCATTTAAAAAATGCATTTTAGTTGCCAAAAAATGAGTTAATTTACATATCAAGCCTATAAAATGAAAAAATAAAATGTACTGTTGTAATGGCGCATCGATGCTAAACGTTTAAAATGGCGTTTCGGGCGCCGACCAAATTTGTAATGACTATTTACCTATTCGGACAAGAACACCTCCTGCGACGTCGCCTTGTAGAACGACCCGACCTAGAATATTGTGGTGTAATTGTAGGTCACACACCCACGTCGGTGGACCACGGAATAGTTACATTTAATAAATAAAACTTTGGCAACGTCAATTTTATTACAATTCTACTTTAAAACTCATACTAAATATAACGTCTCATGAATTGGACGTTATACCGGGTGTCCCGAGGTGAGTCGCCTATAAGATTATTTTGTAAACTATACAATAGAAACTTTTAAACTTTCTATTCTAACATAAGTCCATGTAAAGTATATTTATAAAATACTTTCGTATTTGCAGTGTTGCCATTTGCTGGAAATCTTGGCAAAAACTAAATTTATTGACGTCCGTTTTCACTTTGGCCCGACCTTGAATTTTATTCTAAAAATTACGTCGCCGTAATTAACGTTAATTTACGTCGCTGATAAGTAGCGAGTATCACCAACATTTGGCTACGTCAGTTTTGGTAAGTATCGACGTCACAACTGATGCACTAGTTGTTGGCGACGTCAGGTCTTAGTAAAAAATACATTGTTTGATGGAAAAACCAACTGCCGACCTAAATTTGGGCCAAAACCGACGTCATGTTAGGTTGTATTTAGTCGGAAGTCAGAAAAATGCTGCTTGGGTTAGTGACCTTATAGTCTTAAGTCATTATGAGAATAATCTAAAATACATAAAAAAATCGTAAAATTGTTATCATTAAGCATGTTTTCTATTTAAAGTCGATATCTCAATTCGTACAAAAGTAAGGAGAGGTGCGTAAACTATAGTGGAAAAAACTCATAACTCTGTAAGTCGTAAAACAATTTTTTAAAAAATTAAAATTTTAAATATTAAACTTAAAATTTTAAAGTAGTTAGTGATTTTATAGACTTACGTCAATATGACGCTTATAAAAAATATGGTTTTTGTTTTAGGTCGATATCTCAATCCGTTCAAGAGTTAGCAGGCGGGGGGGGGGGACTTTTTACGTCCGCACTGTATATAAGATTACGTAGTCTTAGTTTTTGTTGGTATTTACCTGATGACGATTGCAGATACGTACGCATTCGAAACGTTGTCAAAAAAATAAAGGCAATGAAAGTTCGAAACTTCAACTTACTCTCATCATCAGTATTCCTTTCAACTTAAAAAAAAAAGATTAGTTTAGTATAATATCTACCCTACTGCATTCTAATAATTCCCCGTTTGTTCACATATTTTTTGTGACCTCATGTCAACGCGCTTATCGGTGAGATTATTGATGTTTTATGTCGTTTCAGTGTGTGTAACGATACCTATATATGTTTAACCGCAATGCATGCATATTGTGCTTTTATATTTATTATATTCACACCGTTTTGTTTTAATTTCGAGTTTCGTCTTATTTTTTTTTCTTTATAAAGTCCAAAAAAGTTTCTATCTCCCTTCACAACTCGTATCTTATGGTAGAGCCCTGATGTTAATTTCGAATCGAATCTCATAAAAAAATATGATAGAATTCTTGTATGATTTTTTATCGGGATTTGGGTTGGTTTTGGAACAGATTTCGGTGAGATCCTAGGATATTTTATTAGGTCTATGGGTCTACGATTTTGGAGGAGATTATATGAGTTGTTATGGGATTGGTTTCTAGAAGATTTGAGGAGCTTTTATCGTTATGGTGATTTTAGAAGATTCTATGGGCGAGGAGATTTTATCGGGTTTTGGGTCGGTTTTGGAACAGATTTCGATGAGATCCTAGAAGATTTTATCAGGTCGGAAAAATTTGTTTTTTGAATTAACTTGCCTTAAGTATACTTTTGAAATCATTGTTATACTGATAGAATCTCATCAAATATCCTAGAAACTGATCCCACAAGAACCCATAAAAACCCATCATTCCTCATAGGATCTTCTAAAATCACGATACTGATAGAATATTATCAAATATCCTAAAAATCGATTCCACAAGAGACCTTTTCCAAAATACTTGCTTAAAAGAACTCGTAGAATCGCGATACTGATAAAATCTCATCCCATAAAAACTTCTCCAAAATCATTCCTCATAGGATCTTCTAAAATCACGATACTGATAGAATCTTATCAAATATCCTAGAATCCGACCCTACAAGAACCCATAGAAACTTCTCCAAAATCATTGCTTAAAAGAACTCCTAGAATCGCGAGCATCAAATCACCTTTAAAAATATGTATCTGTGCGTTCATAAAATCTTCTTCTGTTTTATAAAACATCCCTGATTTCCATAAAAGTAACTAGTCTTATCCAATCTTATAAAGTATTCTAAAACTACAAGCTGATAAAATATATATTTCCTATATAATCTTCTCTGCTTCTAGCAGATTATAAAAACATGATAAAAACTTCTCCGTTTTGGATGAGATTTGAGGGGAAAATTTCAGCAGGGATGATATTGCTCACATTTTAAACCTTTCTTTCCAAACTTTCGATTTCTAGAATAAGACACTCACTTCTTTCAAATATTCACTTTTTTTAGCGTCCAAAGAAGTACTGCTAAAAAACATTTTTTCTGTTAATATGAAAAATATTTAGAGACAGAGGGCAGAATTTTAGAGGCAGATGGAGATAATTTAGTGAAGTGCAAAGTATATTTTAGAGAAGAATGGAGATCTGTTATAATTAATCGCCTAGAATTAAAAAAATCGGCGTTGTCAAATCAAATTATTTTGGGGAGATTTCATTTTTAAATAAATTTGAATGATATCCTCTTTATACTGAAAATATATAAAAATAACGTTTTGCTTTTCGCTTTATTCCGACAGGTGCACTTATTCATTCACATTTTTTATAAACCTTTTATATAAAAAAACTTTTTTCTTAAAATTAATAAAAAAAGTTTTTCATATACCGCCAACTTATGTGGACACACTGTATACTTAAGAATCATATTACTGATTTTTTTTTGTTCAGTTATTAGTTTTTCAACATTTTAAGGCGTATCTGGCCCACAGTGAGGCGGCGCGCTGCATATAGCCATCAAACATCCCGCGTTGTTTGACGACGGAAGTTGTTTAAATTCGCTGGTTGTGGTTGCTTATGTTATGCTTCATACGCCAGGTACAGTTCTATGTTACCCTGATGATTCCTAACAAAGATGAAACAGGCCTGTAGGTTTCTGAACTATCCATTAGATCGTGGAGGCCTGGTCGTAATGAATTTAAAAGCAAAATGTGTATCCGATATGCCACGAACCTTTATTTTCATTTATTTTTCATGGACAACAAATCCCTTTTAATAAAAATAAGGTTTTTATAAATAATTTTGCCAGAAAATGCCAAACTAAATAACAGCGTAAAATAATTTTGCTCACAGTACATATATTACTTTTATTTTCCACTTTTCTTCAAAAATCGTTAATATTTTATATTTTTTAATGCTCAAAGTTTATATTAAACCTTAAACTAGTTTTTGACTTCTTTTTTTTTTAAGTATCAAGTTCTCAAACTCGTATGGCTTGACCAACGATTTTGTTTTTGCATACGCCACTGATTACATCACCAACAGATATGGAAGATTGCTGACCAGTTAAAAATTATATTATAACTTGTATAGGCCTGGTCATAATTTGAGTTTATAAGCCGGTTCGCTTCCTACTCAAATCAGCAACCTAAATCAGGTCTCTTTAGTTATGTTTTCAAGTTTTCCACTAATATTATTTATCACTCCTTTGATGGATTTTTAACCCAGAAAGAGTACTTTTATAACTATATTCCTGGAATACCTATCTTTCAAATTTTCCGTCAGATTGATCTCCATTTGTAAATATTAGGAGTTTTGTTATGACTTATTTTTATGGACCGCTCTAAACATATGACCAAAACATCAAAATAAACTAAAATAATTCACAAACTATCCTCCTCAACCAATCAAATTTCTGAGAAGTGCATACCAATCAAAGATTACATTAAATCAGTTGTCAAAAAAGTTGTTTCCTGCTGTTTATGTTTACAGCAGTTTCTGACCGATTGGCTACTTGCTTAGTAAGTAGCAGTCAGTAACCAACACTCAACAACAACTCCTTCAATAATAACTCAACACATGATGGGATTTTAAACGAATTTGTTTTGAAGGTACGCTGTTATAAAATGTGAACTCCTCAATACGACTAGGTCATCAATATATATCTTTCTCTACGTCAGCCTTAGATCTATTTCTTCCTTTGATAGCCCTGTTACCCATATGGGTCCAAGCTTCGATCTTTTAGCCTTTTCAACAATCTTATTCCAAAAATGTAATCCTAGATCGAGCCATGCATACAGAAGCTTTAATCTATCTGAATCTGGCCAGCAATTTTCTGTTACCTTTTCTTAAAGTGTTGTCGTTGTAGTAGCTTGGTTCTGTGCAGCAGTTTTATGTACGAGATATGTTCCTTAGTGCGACAATTTTTTGCAATACTTTTTCAAAGTTTTTGTGAAACTTCTTCACAAAATTTTTCTCACCTTCTCGATAAGCTCTTTAATTTTTTTTGGGTTGTCTTCACTGAAAAAAACATTTTAAATTTTACAAAGCCACAAAATTTGCTTGGAATCTGGTGCTCAGTCAGTTGCTTGTTTGTGTCTCATAGTCAAGTTAAGTGTTTAAAGCCCGATTGGCTACCTACTCAGTTCAGTAGTCAATATAATAGGTCTAATTAGGGGAATCTAATTGTGTCTATCATGGTTCTGCTATCTTCCATTAAATATCTTAATGATTGAGTTTATTAACTTGGATTATTTCAACACTTTTTGTTTAGGACATACAGACCGCTTCAAGCTACTGCGAACATAGGGGGAATCAAGTCCAATTTACTCTCCGTGCCGTACGACCGAGGTGGATTCGAAGCACGCTGCAGTGTTATCTTTTGGAAATTCATTTTGTTTTTATTATTTTGTTTTATTTCTGCCTTGCTCGAGAAACAGATGGGTAAGTTCTTAATTGAAATAATACATTTTTAAAACCAAAAATGGATGTCTACGAAGTTGCCGAAAAAGTGCAGATGGTCAAATCGTCATAACCCAACAATTTGCATTTGTATTTTGACGTAAGAACACAGTATCCCCAGAAACTAAATGTTTGGGGGGGGGGGTATTATAGGGGAACACGTAATTGGGCCATTTTTTATTAACGGCAATTGCAATTTGAATGGTCCTAGATACTTGGATCTACTGCAGCAGCACATTATTCCAACTGCTAGGCAGTTGTTAGGTGTAAGATTTGGTGAAACATGGTTTCAACAAGATGGTTGTTCCGCTCACAATGTTGGCCTTGTTAGGGAATATCTTGATAATGTATTTCCTAATCGGGTTATAAGTACACGGGGAACTATTTTATGGCCAGCTCGATCTCCCGATCTTGCTCCTAATGACTTCTATCTGTTTTTGAAGAAGCTTTTCAAATTATCACCCCTAACATGCTTGGAAACGTTAGAAGGGGTTTTTATAGTAGGCTCGGATATTGTCTAGCCGAGCAAGGAGGACTTTTCGAACATTTGCTTTAATTTTTTTTTGACTGGGAGAATCTTTTTGGTTTTTAGAATGTATTATTTTATTTTGAGAACTTGCTTTTATTTTGTTTCTCCTTATTATTTTCATTGTAACACGTCGTCACTGATAAATCTGAGCAGTTGACAATAAAACGCTCTTATTTATCAGTGACAAAAAATAAGAAAATTACGTTATAAAAATTTGCGTATTTATTGACCAAATTCCGGTTTCATTGACTACGCTCCACACAGCACCGTGGTTAGAGGCGTACTAAATACCAAAGGAAAGTCATGCAAGTGGTGATCGCAAGCCTGAGTATTGGTTGCTTCACTGATAGGCGTGCGGTCTCTCTGCATGTACGTACACTGGCAAATTAGACTTCTTCCGCCCTATGTTCTCAGTAGCTTGAAGCGGTCTGTATATGTTCCTTAATTGTTTTTAACGTTTTTATTTACTCTTTTAACACAATTCTTAAGTTTTTTTGCCATTTTTTTACAAGTTTACCCCACGTAGGTAAAATCCAAGGTCGGTAGTGTAAAATCCTAAAAAATTACTTCTACTCAGACTGGTAGAACACAATTAATAACGAAAAATAGGGGTGAAATTCCATCATAATTAGCATGTGTGTCATGTGGAACTACTCTATATGTCCTGGATTTTTTTTGTTATTTGGACAGTGGGGAAATTACAGTTATACATGATTTTTCACAACTTATGTAGAAAATTGAAAAACGTGATTCCTTAAATTTGTTGAATTGAAAAAAATTATGTACAGAGACTTAAGACTTTACAAAAGTGTAACATGAACAAAAGTGTCAGGAAAATTTTAAAAAAATGGTCAGGGAAAACTTGGAAGTCAGGGAATTTCAAAATTGAAAATCACTTTGAACCCTGTTACAGTCGTGTCTTGGAAAAAAATGTTCTCTAAATGAAACATTTTTGAAGATGCTTTTGAAAACGGCCAACTCGGTTTTTTTAAATTTTTGTATTACTTGCAGTAATACGCTCTAAAGGTTTCTGACATAAGTTGTGAAACACGCTGTATATTGTCATAACAAACGAGGCGAGATATTAGTGTTTTTGACCAGTATGGTTAACTTTATTAAAATGTCTAGTGTACAGGGTATCCCATTTTCGATAAGATTCAATGGAAAACTCCATTCTTATTGACTTATTTTACTTTATTTTAGTTTCTTTTGAAGTTTGTTTGATAATAGAATACTTATATTTTTTTATTTTGAAATTTCGATCTAGAAAAAAATGATCTTCAAAGCATTTTTTTTTTGGTACGGCCCTGTCCCATTTTATTTTTTTTTTCATACCATTTATATTTAACTACTA
Organism: Oxystoma pomonae; assembly: GCA_963921995.1. Lineage (NCBI taxonomy): Eukaryota > Metazoa > Arthropoda > Insecta > Coleoptera > Brentidae > Oxystoma > Oxystoma pomonae. The sequence continues at coordinate 95,644,320 of OY998168.1, forward strand.
TATAGTAGACCTGAACAACCAAGATATATTATATGAACATACCGGATGAACCGAAAAAAACCGGACAAATTGTTTTTTGCTATCACCTCAATAAAAAAACTGTATTGATAAGACAAGAAAGCCTTTTGAAAAAAAAAACATTCGCTGTGCCGCCACATTTAAATCGAAAATGGCGCATAAAAATTAAGAGGTTTAAAATGATGACTTTCTTTTGGATCCAAATATGGCAGCAAAGCGAATGTTTTTTTTTTAATGGCTTATTTGTCTCATCAATAGTTTTTTTTTAATTGAAATTGGTAAAGATATTGAAAAAAACAATTTGTCCGGTTTTTTTCGGTTCACCCGGTAAGTTCATATAATATATTTTGGTTGTGCAGGTCTACTATATAGTAGTTAAATATAAATTGCTGCAAAAAAATAAATAAAATGGGACAGGGCCGTACCAGAAAAAAAATGCAATGAAGATGAATTTTTTCCGGATCGAAACTTCAAAATAAAAAAATTATATTTTATTATCAAACAAACTTAAAAAACATTTTGGTTCGTATTTAACTTTCTGATCCTGATGATAGTATCTACGAAACGAAACGGATTAAAATTGTTTGTTTTTCTAATAAGGTTGCCACAGCCATGTTTTTACAGAACTCAATTATCTCTCAAATTAAGGGAGATATCACTAATTGGTAATTCCGATAATTTTTCAACTTTCCCCTGTACCTCAAGAGCTACAAGGGACAGAATAAATCTATTAATATCATTTTTTAAAGCCCAAAAAAGTAATCCAGTTATGCGAAAACCGTATGTCTCTATCTTCAATAACAACAGAGTTTCCCATTGAATAGCATCGAAAATAGGACACCCTGTACATCTAATCATTATAAACAACACAACTCCTTTTTTTAGCCGGCAAACCCTTCCCGCTTTTCCGCCGCTGCTCTGTGCCAGTAGGTCTCCAATGCATACCTGAACCTTCGCTAGGAACTTTTTCCCGCAGAACATCTATTGTTGACCCCAACATAACCCTAGGACGGAAACTGTCAATAGTGACAGACGTCAACGGTATGCCGATGACGCCCTCCGAAGCTCTGATGAGAAGGTCGAGCGTCGTGATGGAAGATGCCGAGAGGAAGCATCATAGTAGGCTTGTGCACAGGCATTAATAATTAAATTTTAACACTTTTTCTTAATTACTTTGTTTATACGGGCTATTTAAAAAGTTTTTGTATAATGACTCGTTTTTGAATATTTTGTCGTATAAAAAAAACGAAAACCGTTTTAAGCACTAAATCGATTTAAGAAAGTGGTTTATCGCTTTAAAACCGATTTAACGGTCAGTATAAACACTTAAAAAACGCTGGTTTTACCGAAAAATATGTTGTTAACCTAGTGGTTCTATTTGTTTTTCTCTTTAAACTGCCATTTGAAGACATTCAATGAAGGACTTTTTAGCGAGCGGAGCGATTTTATTTAAAACCGTCCTTATATAAAACCGCTGGTAGGTGCGTATAAACGTAGTAAATGGCAATTTAAACGAAACAATCTTCAAAATGGTAAGCTCAAAGCCTAAGAGTGTCCGAGTTTACTAATTTAAAGTATTATTTGAATTTTGAGAAAATGGAAGAACTCTTTATATTTACTTTCCAAGACTTTTGGCAACATCGAAATCCCATTCAATGATAGTTTTTAGAACTAGTGACTAAAATTTGAAACGTGACTTAAAAGAGCAGGTTAGCCGCAAGTATTAAAGAATATTTTTTTAATACCTTCATCAAAAAAATCCAAAAAAAAAGACGAGAAATTATACAAAAAATATAAACACATAAAACTAATTGAGCTGTCAGATCTAGACCTCTTTTTGTTAGGAATATCCTCAAGGTACCCAAGTAGCATTTATCCGTCTTCCAACCTAATCTGTCACAAAGCGACGTCGTATTAGGTACAAAATAAAGTTATCTACGACAACAAACGTCTTTTGTAATAAAATCCGACGTTTACGTAACCAGGTAGGCATGTGCGAACCTTAAACGACGTCAAAATAGGCAACATAATTTGTACAAATATTTTCCCAGACGGATTCACGTCAGTTTATGTTTCAAAGCCGACTATTTTAACGCCTATACCTAAATCGACCACGAAACATCGTCGGCCTTGTTACCTTAATCGACGTCGCATTTCAGGGCCCTTATTTGGATACCTACCAAAAAAGGAACGAAGAGAAAGAAGCCCAATGAGCATTTTTGTCTATATAAAAGTTACAGCAAATAATATAAAACCTTAATAAAATAACCAAAAGTTATATTATTTAGTTTTGGTGATAATTTTATAACTCTAATATATCTCTTAAATGAGTAAAAAAGACTTGAAAAACAACTGTTCAACACCAGCTTATAAAAATTTATGGTACATAGTAATGGATAGAAAAACAACATATAGATTTTATAAAACTTCCTTATGAGCGCTCAAGTATGGAGATTATTATAAAAAGGTTTTACAACTGTTCTAACAACACTACATAACAAATTAAAGGTTTTTATGGATTTAGAAATATAGATTTTCCATCTTTCTTCCCTTTGCTTGTTATGTATTATTCTTTTTCCTTTTAAAATAAAAAATTTATAAAATGGTGGTTACCAATCTTCTAAAATAAATTCAAATGGAAGTGAAATAAGTAGAAAGAAGCAGGAATATGAATATTTATATACTATAGTCAAATAAAAGCTGTTTTTCAAGTCATCCTACTCTGAAAATCAACTGCGGTCCCGTGTGTACTGTATAGTTTTCGAATACACTCACGTAAATTTCATGGGCTCCAAAAATACTTGAGAAAACGGGAAAAAAATATTCATTTAAATATCAATTTTTTTTTTCATACGTGTTTTTTTCTTTCTGGAACAAATATTGAATTTTGTTTATTGTTCTTAACCCTAACAAGCAATATTTCGATTGAAACACATGATGAAACCCCATAAATAACGTTTTTATTTAGGCCAAAAACCTATTTTGTAATCCAAAATGGTGAAAATTTCCGACAATTCTATAAAAAAAACAATACAACTATACCACTGTTTACCACGACAAACACTATTTTATGATCCTTTTAAAAAATGATGCTACTTGGAACAAAGGGCTGCAGATGGCGCAGTGTTGAACACTGATGGTCCGTTTCTGCGAGCTTAACATAGTTACTATTGTTCTCTTTTCCTAAATGCATTCCTCCAGAGATCCAGCATACTACACATACCAGGAAAAATACCCGCCTCCACACATTTCAAGCCCGCATAACTGTCAGAGGTAACTATCTCAAGAATATAGTTAGATTGCGGGGTCGAAGGGTGTACAGGCGAGTATTTTTCGGGGTGTTCACATTTGCCGCCGACCAGCAGTATCAGCGTATGCGCTCGACGTTTCACGGTGCGTTTTTGCGACCTTAACACGGTTACTATATTGTTCTCTTTTTCTAAAACACGGTTCCCATCTATGCGTTTCTCATTCGTGGGTCCCCCGAATCAAAACACGTATCACGTGATCTAAGCGACATTTGCCTATACAAGTTCATGTCGGACCACGTGATGAGTTTTTTGAGTCAGTGTGACTGCGCATGGGAAACGCTGGTGGGAATCGGGTTTAAAATGCATTCGATCCCGATATCTGTCATCGTCAACTATCTCAAGAAGATTTGGATCTCTTATCTTTCTCAGATTGATGTAATTAAAACAAGATAATAATGGTATGGTATCTCGCAAAAACGCGCCTTTTGATGTCGCAAAAATGCGCCCTTAATTGCCAAAATAAATTAAAAATGTTTTTTTTGTTCTAAAAACAGTTGTATTATAATCACTATATAAAGAAATTAATAACAACATTATAGAAAAAACCTTATAGGCAAAAAAGGTTTATGAATGAGTTCCCAAGTTTTTATAAGTGTCTCTCGAAATATTTTCAATCTTATCTTATATAAATTAGTTGTTGGTTAATTAAGTTTTATAAGTGGGTTGATAGCAACATTTTAAAAACCAATCTATTATATATCTTTACTTGATAGTTACTTACGGTTTTATAGGTGGGTTGACAGAAAGATTTCAAACACCAATTTATATAACTTTTGTCACTGATGACTTATATTTTTATAAATATGTTGGTGGAAACATTGTTAACACCAATTTATATAACATTTGAACCGATGACTTTAATTTTTATAAAGATGTCCGTGGAAATATTGTTAACGCCAGTTTTATGTTACTTTACCATCAATTTAGAGCCTTTAATAAACAAATATACGACTTCTAAATACCCTAGGGTATCAATGGAACCCTCTTTATAATAATTATATAAATATCTGTCACCAGAAGTTTCTGAAAATGCTCATTGGGAGGATACTTAACCTACAATTTTGCATCTTGGACATCAAATTAAACAATTTGTTAGCTTACTGCCAACTAAAAATCTGATGGACCTGCAGCTCGCACTTATTTTTTCCAGTCTACTTTATCTGGAGCATTAGTGGGGCCACACTGATATTGTTTAATGTCGCTTTTTTTGATGGGGAACCAACAATTGTTATCTTGCTCCCCATCTGCGGGACAGGCTGGAGCTCATTCAGTGCTTTAATAAATACAATTTTAAAATAATCCATGTTTTTAAGCGAATAACAAGGAAAAACGGAAAATATTTTTGTAGGTTTTATGTTCAGCTGAACTGTCATTCTTCTTTTAAGTCAGTTTTGGTTACATGGCCAACAAAGAATTGAGGCGGATTATGAACATTTGCACATATTACGTAGTTTAATGTTGGCTGGTTAGATTTGGATAAAATTAGGACTACAAATCGGTGTCCTTGTCCAAATTGGTAAAAGTAATATACCAGCCCAAATTCGGCCATTTTGGAGTTGCAAGCTTGGGCAGCCATTATTAACAACAATTTTGTTCTTGTTTTTCTTGAAAAAAAAAAACAATAAGAGACTTAATAATGCCTTGAAGATGCGTTTAGTATTATTCTTGAGCGATTTTAGTATTAATTACTACTAGTGTCTTAAAAAAATATATTTTTTAAATCATTTTCTCTTTTTGCTATTTTGTGCTAATTTGGAAGGGGGGCGAGTTATTTTTCGCTCCATCTTGACCAACTTAGTCAGTAAAGTGGCCCTCGCAGAAATATTTCGCTCTAGATTACTCGGTAAAGTGCCCTTTTTAATAACATAACTTTTATTGTTAATGAAATAGAAAGGTGGCCATTTATTTTTTGTGAGTTATAATTCGTGAATATATATTTCACCTAAAATTTACTAAACAAGTACCACATTAGGTAATCAGGTAAATAATATAAAATTACGTAAGCTGGCGGACATATTATCACGTCGTCATAACTATACCATTGAAGTACAATTAGCGACGTCGAGCCGACCCGAATTTGTATTCCCCATTTAGGTCGGATTGGGGTCGTATGGAATGACATTTGTAGTCCGCTTGCCCACGTCGGGGTTTTTAAGCCAACGAATAGAGAACGTAGTTTGACGTCCAAATGCTATTTGGGTATCAAGGAGAAATTGTTAAAAAACAGTGCGTAGCTAACTTCGGACCAAATTTTCGGCACCAGAATGTAAATAGTTATTTACCTAACAAGTGCGGAAAATGATAATTTTCCGCACCCGACGGCAGTAGCACGAACGATGCAGATCGGAGTTCGGGCAAGCCGTTAAGGGCGAAAAAGACACTTTTTGCACGTGTCAGGTAAACAATTTTTCCTACTTGCGTAAAAACCGTCTAGACAACATTATATTTTCATTTTTAGATATTAAAATAGCAAAAAAAACTTTTTTTTTTGCGTTTTCTTTACATTTGAGTTAAAAAAATATAGGTGAAAAAAAGCGCGCGTAAGAGTATTTTTTACGCACGCCGTGCGGGAAAGACACAGGATAAATCCATTACCGCACGGCGTGCGGAAAATGCAACAACACGCTAGTAGGAAAACAAAGTTTTTTTTACATTGGTGACCGAAAAAACTAGTTTTATAGTTGGCTGAAAGTCACTAAAATTGTATTTTTGACGAAGGTATAAAAAGAAAATATTTAACACTTTAGCTTATTATTATTCTGTGATAAAATGCCCGATTCTTCAACAACCCTGAGAGATTTTACCAGATTTAATATGCTTTTGATGCGGTTTATGAAACATCCCTCATAGGATCTCTTAAAATTTTGTCAATTCTTGAGGGTCAAAAATTATTTCTCGTGAAAATATGGTAAAAGCTGATCAGTTTTCACAAGTTTTCACGACGCAAAAATTTGGCTGGTGAAATCTCGTCAAGCTAATCCAATATCTTAATATCTGATGAAGACTTGAACAGGTTTTAAGAGTTTTGATGCGGTTTTTTTGGCAGGGAAGTAACACCAAAACAAAAAAAAAACGTTTTTTAAGTGAACCCATATTTATGATACAGATTTTTTTGCCCAAAAACCTCTAAAACCTATGGTTCTCCCAAAAAATGCGTATTAAAAAGGATTTTAGCATTTTAAAAAATTATAAAAATACACCCCCTTAAAAATGATGAAACATGAGTTTTTATGGTCGTTCTTGAAGAATGGGATTCAGTGTCAAATTCTGGAAAAAAATTGACTTATTTGATTCCATCCGCTGTTTTATGTCCAAATAATAAAGTACAAACTTGTTTACGTATAGAGTAGGACTTATAGTCGACTAAAGACACTTTTTTGACATTAATTGGAAAGTATTTTAGTAGAAAAAAACATTAATTAAACGCCCAGAAAAAATAAAAACAGAACCAAACTACAAATTCGAAAATCAACAATGTCACTTATTAGACTTTAGTTGACTATATGGTGTTCATAAAATTCACGTTTTGTAAAATTTAAAGCGTATAATATCCTATAATAACAAATGAGTATATATTTTAATAACTTATTACGTTTGCCGTCAAATTTTTTCAAGCAAACCGCAATGAAACGTAAATTTTGTAACCACCTATATGTTTTAAGAAAAAATCGTTGTGCACAAGTCTACTAAAGTAACAAAAACTATTGTGTAAAATACTTTAGGATCAAATTAGAATTCTTCAACATTTAAAAATATAACCCAAGAATATGTAAAGTTTATAAAAGTTAAGCATATAAAAATAATGTTATCTTCTTTCACGCTTCTGTCTTTATCTTTCTATATGTAACACTTATTTGACATTATCAAAGTACCTTTTTTATAAAAATCAATAAAGAAAGGTACTTTGGTTTGTGCAAAACTGCTAACGCGCAGAAAAATAATGACGTGTCTTAATTTTAGACGCGGCCATCTTGATTTGGGAATGACATGAAGATAGTGTAAATACCACACCAGAAGGGGAAAATTACTTTTTTCTCGATATGTCAAATCAAATGTTTTTTAAAAGTGTAGCAGATACGAACTCATCGCTAATAGCATCTACTAAAAAAAATGTTTTTAATAGTCTAAACTAATTTTTTTTTACTGTGAGATCAAGAATCCAGTCAGTAGCTTTAATATGAGGCATTAAAAAAGATCATCACTTAAGAAGTAAAAAGAAAATCAAAGAAAAACTAAATTTTTAAAATCTGGCCGCCATTTTGTTTTGAAGTGACATATGTCAACTTTTTTTAAATTTTTGGATTAAGTGGGACCCCCTCACTATTACCCAATTGATTTCGATTTAATTTTTCTGAAAAACGTAGAAAACACAATTTTTCCTAACTTTGACTGCCGACATCTTGGTTTCTCGTGCGGGAAAATGGAGGATCCTCGACTGAATATAAAAAAAATACCCTTTTTGCAGTTTAGTTTCTTTTACGAATTTACTCCACTATATGTCTTTTGCATTTTTTTATTTTTTTTATGAATGTATTAACAAAATAGTGTTTACAACTAGCGGCTAAACTGTGCTTTTTTTTACTAGCATTTTAAAATCAATCTTTTTATACAACAACGCTCGTAAAAAAAAGCACTACTTTAGCCATTAAATGTAAAAACTATTATTGTTGTAATATTTTAGCAAAGTTTTTGCTAGGCAACCTATTTTTGATCTAAAACCACTGACAAGCGGAGTAATTTTTTTTAAAGAAATTTAGTGGGTTTTAACATTTTTTGAAAAAATTCCGTAAGGCAAAAACCCAAAAAATAACTTTAGTATTAATCCGCCACAAACACAGATTTTATTTTTTTAAAGTCAAACAGCCAAAAAACTGACATTAATTTTTTTTAATTATATTTCTCAGTAATTTGAAACATTTTCGGTACTTTGCTTCGCCTTAAAATAAATCCTCTTATACTTTTTTGTCCTACAATTTGTGTGACAATAATCATAAAAATAACAGAAGATATCAAAATAATTTACTATCTTTTTTTTTCAATATTTTAAAACTAAATTAGTCATGAAAAAATCCTTTAGTGCAAAAAACAAGCATTTAATTGCTTTTACAAAATTTGCACCAAGTTATGAATGGCGTTTATCAGAAAAAAAAACTGTTTAGTTTCTGATGAACTGGATATTTAAAATCCATCCATCAAAACGCAGTGTCCAAATTTTAATTTACGAATATGATAAGACGAGCTTTGCTTTCGACTTTGTGTATTTTTTGCATTAAAGAGGCAATAATACGTTTTAATTATTATTATCATCTGCAGTACGCTTAATTATAAGTCATATACCTCGGCGTGGCAGAGAACTTAGCGTAAGATTTTATCACCTTGTTCACCGCCTCTAGGAAGTCTTTTTCGGTGGCCACCTTCCTGCGGGCGCGGATGGCGAACATGCCCGCCTCGGTGCACACGCTCCTGATCTCTGCTCCGGTGGAGTTGGGACACAACCTGGCAAATAAATAAACTTTTACTCTCACTTCAAGCAATCTTTTTTGTGCTTTATCCTTAGATTAAATAAAGAAAAGATACAGCGACATTATTCCGGTTGCGTTTCGTCTTAAGGCATCACTTCCAGGACAAAAAATGCAGCGGATTCTGACAGAAGAACTGGGACAACGGTTTCAGGAGATTCGAGAAAATACTATTGAGAAAGATTATCAGCCGATTCTGGACAAAATTACACGAACCTGTAACTATCTTTGACAGACCTGGCAAGCGAAGAACCAAAGGAAACTCGCCCATCAACGTCCACAAAGCCAATCGACCACCGACACTGTAAGAACCATCATTAATGCATCAAAGAAGACATTAACAGCCATAGAAGAAAACTTACTTGCCAAAGGACTTAACTTTTCCATCGCTCCGAAGAAGATACCCACTATCGATATTATCACCGCCATAGAAAGTTATAAACCTATCAAGCATAACTCTAACATAAACAAGACAGATGAAATCGCGTTGAAAAATCTTCAAAAGGACAAATCAGTTAAAATCTTACCGGCAGATAAGGGCAATGCAACAGTGATTTTGGACACGGAAACCTATGACCAGAAAGTTGAAAAGGTACTTGCCAAAGGAAACTATAAACTTCTCTCAAAAAACCCGACGCAATCAATCGAAAGTAAGGTTTATAGAACTTTAAAAAAGTATTCCAGATATACTCCGGACAACACAAGGCCTCAACTTACACCACATTATAGCAAGCCTTCTCATCTAATACGGACTTCGCAAAATTCACAATTCAATGACCTTACGTCCAATCACAAGTTCCAGAAATTCTCCAACAAGCAATCTGTCTAAATTCCTTTTGAAAATTATTCAATCTCCTGCAGGCAAGACTGCCTCATTTGTAGAAAATTCTAAACATTTTGTTAATATTTTTAAATCTGTTGTTTTAGGACCCCGAGGATAGATTTGTCAGTTTGGATGTAGAAAGTCTATACACCAATGTCCCGATAAAGGAATCGCTAGATATTATTAGAAAGAGAGTGGTTGATGACGAATCCCTTTATGAACGTACCAGCCTGCCGCTGGAGGGAGTGATGGAGTTGTTGCAGTGCTGTCTACATAACTTTTTATTTTCAGGTGAAAGATAGGTTTTATGCTCAGGACGACGATCTGCCAATAGGTGGTGGCAAATATTTACATGGAGTGGTTCGAGTCACACGCGGTTGATACCTAAGATATGTTGATGATACTTTTATTGTCTGGACCGGGAATGACCAACAACTTTCAGAATTTCTTCACCACCTAAATAACATAAGACCCACCATTAAATTCACAATGGAGTTGGAGCAAAATTGTCAAATTCCTTTTCTTGATGTACTTGTCAAACGAGCAGAAAGCGACATCAGAACAACAGTCTATCGTAAACCCACTCACACAGGAAAATATTTAAATCAAGGTTCATATCATTCTGCTACAACCAAACAAGGCATAATAAGAACTTTGTATAACAGAGCCATTCAAATTTGTAACAATTCTCATGACTTGGAAATCGAAATAAGAAACATTAAGAAGGATCTGCAGCAAAATGGTTACAGCCTTAAACTTATAACTGATACTATTTCTAAATTTCAGCAAATAGGACAGAGATTACAAGACCAAAACCAGGCAAATGCATTCCTTACAATTCCACAGATTAAAGGAGTATCAGAGAAAATTCGAAGAGTAGCGAACAACTTTAATATAAAAACGGCTTTTAAATCTGATAATACAATTCGAAGCCTTCTTAGTAAAATAAAACTAGAGAACAAACAAAATAAGGAATGCATTTACCATGTTCCTTGTGAGTGTGGTGAATCATATATAGGTGAAACAAAAAGACCATTATCTGTTAGGCTTAAGGAACATCAGACGAATACCCAAAGAGGTAAAACAACGAAATCAGGAATCGCCGAACACACATGGTCAAAACAACACCGAATGAAGTGGACAGAAGCAAAGGTTTTTTACAAGGAGTCACACTGGAAGAAGCGAAAATTCCTTGAAGCTACCTTTATTGGGCAGAATCAGGATATTTTCAGTAAACCAAGTATTGAAATTCTAAATATTTGGAAGCCCCTCCATGAGCGGAGCCAACTTCTTAAACTTCACGGTTGTGTGATTTCCCAGAGTATATAAATACGTAGCCTTAGGAATAGATTGTAGTTTGCACCCGAAGACCCAAAGACAGAGATTGTACTGATCGAAACGTCGTGTATAAATAAAATAGTAGAGTCGTTATCTCGTAAAAGTAATATTACTATGAAGTAAGCCTCGGACTGAAGTTTTTCGTGCTTCTAGTAATGGTGTATAGTTATATAGTGGAAATATATTACTTTCTCGTATAACTTTATATTTTTATGACAATGGTAATTTTTGACTATAATTGACTATAGTTGTTGCTTGGCATAGTCCTTGGTAAAAATCGTCTTCAATGCTAAATAAAGTAGTGTCATAAGCTAAAAAAATCTGCGAACAAGAACAAAAACGAATACTCACCTAGCCAACAATTCAAACCTAATATCTCTCTCGACGCTCATCGAACGCGCGTGAATTTTGAAAATGTGAGAACGGCCCTCCAAATCCGGCAGACCGAATTCGACTTTTCTATCGAGACGGCCGGGCCTCATCAGGGCCGGGTCCAAAGTGTCGGGACGATTGGTCGCCATCAGGACTTTGATATTGCCTCTAGGGTCGAAACCGTCCAACTGGTTGATGAGTTCCAACATAGTACGTTGAACCTGCACAAAAAAAAACACAAAAGTTTACCCGTTTTTCTTTAGTTTGGATCTTAAAAACTACTGCCAACAAGAAGCAGAAGGCAAACATTTTCTCATTAGGGGACAGTTCATAAATTAAGTAATGCGGCTAGCCGTCGACGAAAGTGGCCCAAATAACATTTTAGGGCAGATTGGGAAGTTGGAAGGTTAAGATAACCAATCATATGTTAAAACATACCCTGTTTTCCTTCAGAAAATTACTTTGTAGTTTGAGGTTTGAAAATAAGTTTTTACACGACATTTTAAAGGTTCTTTTAGGATATTTTTCGAATTATTTTCCTCTTATGATGTCTTCAAAGTTGTTTTGAATATAAAGTTAAAAAGAGAAGGTAAATTGATGGTAAACTTGACTTGAGATTCTACTCTGAGGTCCCCGCCTTGTTTGGGCAGTTCTTGGTCAACATTGCTCGTCAAAAGTTTTTAATAATGTCCTGAAGAAATCCCTCAATGTTGAGAACTTTTTTGGTTTAAAACTGAACTCAAAGTTACTTATTTTTGACCTACAGTTATTCCTCAAAGTTAGGGTTTTTTTGGAATAAGTTTTAGGACCAAAATTTGGCTTTTTGACCAAATAAGTACAACCTAAAAAAATGTTCGAACTTTATGGAAAATTATTCTATTTTATTTAACCATATGGAATATTATGATTTGATTAGGTTAAAAGTTCAGTTTTATTTTTCGATGGGAAGAAAGTAGTTCTGGTAGAAAACAAGAAAACTCCTTTGCGTCACGTGTCCTCTAACGAACTGTCATGATCAGCTGTTTAGATTAATCAATAATCATAACTTTCATGTTCCTTCTCGGTATTTCCAAATTATAAGATATTTCCTTAATTACTATTGTATCTTCAACCCTTGTTTGGATTTGGGCTATTAGATACCTACCCTCCTATCATAAAAAGGGATATGAAAAATCAGATGAAAGCTCAATATCCAAACAAAGAAAGTAGTTGTTTAGGTAAAATTCGGCTTTAAGGAAGAGAGGTCATTCACGTTTTGATCATCAAAAAGGATACTCTGTGTTAAATTACCTACCTAAGTGGTGATCCTGACAGTTTTGTGTTTTAACATGCCAAAAGAAAAAAGAAACAGACTTTCACAGCATCAAGCAGTTTTTACAGAAAAGTTAAAGAAATTAAAAGTGATAGTGGGGACCCAACAAATTTTAGTGGATCTCTACAAGTGCCGAACACAAAAAATGGGAATGCACACAATCGTTTACGCTCGCAAATGCCATATGTCAAGTTATGACATTTGCGAGCGTAAACGATTGTGTGTATTCCCATATGATGGAACCTTCGAATTGTTTGCTTGCTTAATTGCTCACCAGCGTAAATCCACCTTTATGTCAACAATCAACATGACAACTGACAACCAAAATATGGGCAGCGGGTGTGCGGAGAGTAATTGGCAATGAATTCGAAAAATGGATAAACCGTCCTTAATTATCAAAATTAATAAGAAATTTTGACTTCAACATTGGAAATTTTGTGTTTGAGGGAAAAAAACACGAGTTTTAAGGCGCGGTCGCCAAAAAAAGGTAAGGCGCCATGTTTTTTTCTCCTTTTTAAGTTTTTATTATTTTTATTGAAAAAAAAAACTATAAAATCTTTATGGAAATGATTTGCTTACACTTGTTTCATACCCAAATATTAAATTACGATTACAAATTGGAACTAATATTTAATTAGGGTTTTCCCGAGGCATAATTTTGGTGACTTCTTTTGTTAAAACTGCATGTTTGATGGCGCGTAAATTTTATGGAAGTAAAATTAGACAATTCATCAAAAAAAATTTCGGCGCATGTCGGATTCCTCCCATTAATAGTTTAAAAGAGTAGTATAACCCCTATGATTTAAATATAACTGGGATTTTTCATCACCATTTTTTATTTCAATAGTTGCTGTAGGCCATGGAAATAATTATTATTCTTCTCTTTTTTTATTTTCATTTAAAAATGTTTTCATCTCCTTCTATTCTGATACGTAGTCACAGACAAACAAGAGGGCACTGAGAGGGCATTGTGTAGAATAGGACACAAATTAGTTTGAGCATTTATGCAGATGTGTACATGTGTCCCAAAAGATGGTAAAAAGTGTCCCCTGGGAAAATTCACCTTCAGGAAAAAAAATTTTAATTACCTATTTTATCCCACCAAATTACCTTGGTTTTTGTCCCCACTTTGGGAAAATGGCGGGAAATTTCTCTCTTTTTTGACCTCCTAGTTTTTCATAAGAAAAAATTACTAGCTTAACTCGGGAATATTTTACCAAATTTTAACCAAAAATGTTACTTGGGGGTAGGTTCTAAAATGTTCTTTCTGATCGTTTGAAACACGACCGGAAAGTGTCTTTACAGGTCTCCGCAAGTTTACAGGACTCGCCTGCGGCTCGCCATGTAAATTTCCTGCGTCGATCTGTAAAGACCAATTTTCCAGTCTAGTGACGTAAATACCTATTACGTAGTACTGTTATGAACCTGTGCTTTATTATAATTTTCGTCTTTTGTAATGCACTTTTTGATAAATTATGCACACGCCTTTTTGTTTACTTTATTGGACGGTACTTGCATGTTTGCTCCGCTTTTGATTCAAGTTGACCATGACATGAATCATCGACAGCTTTTTAATTTTAACATCCAACAGAAATGATCTATTTTTTTACATTTATAAACTAAATGCAGCATAAATTTTACAAAAAAATCAAAATATGGCAACAAATTTTGATGGTTTAAGGTAATTCATTATTTTTTAATGTTTAGTAGTAGTAGAAACACAAAATATTATAGGCATATTAGAATTATGTATTAAGAGTAGAGATTCTTTTTTTTCTGTCAGTGACCTTAGCTCAGGTAATGACGAATTCGAAGTGACGTTCAAAACGGATCATGTGATATTGATACTACACATAAACATCATAATTGGCTGAACTTCGAATGGAAGGCACAGTTTGTTATTTCCTCTGACTTTTCCTGACTGTAAAACAAAGTCCTGACAGATTTTGGATATGTTTGGCTAAAAGACCATAACTAACTTCAAAAGGTCTGTAAAGCGGGAACTATGCATTTTTATATTTGATAATCATAAGTGACATATTTTTAGAAAGTATTGTTTTTGCTAACCCTGACTTTTACTGACTCGTGAGCACCCTGTTAAAGTTAGATGACGAGTGATATCTTCTTTCAAAGGTCTTCAAGAGGCATTTTACATTATGTGTCAGAAAATTCACTTAAACAAAAAAAAATGAACATTAAAAAAAATGTGTGGGTATTTTAAAAGTAACATTTTCATTTGTTTTATATATTTTTTCGCTGGATACCTTGCCAAACTATTTACCGAGCCATCTACCAAATTGCAGAATGGACACCTAATGGGTTTATTATAGTCTAATTGGTTGGTCTTACCTCATTGTCTCCACCAGCTCCATCGTCAAACCTAGCCCCGCCGATAGCGTCGATTTCGTCAAAGAAGATCAAACAGGCTTTCTTTGATCTCGCCATTTCAAAGAGCTCTCTTACCATTCTGTCAAAGGAAAAGCAATGAGACATGTTTTGACTTAACAACTTAAATTACTATCGTTTGTTCGGGGTTCACGATTTGAAACTTTAAGACATTTTCTGCAAACTACGTGAAACCATTCAGACCACGGCTTGTTAAGAAGAAAATTTTTTGCTTAAAATTTAAAAGTAAAATAAAATCTTTCACATATTTTTTGAACGAAACCTAAAGCTGCTTAAAATAGAAAGTTAACATAGGCAGGTACATCGAAATCGTCTTAGTAAACGCAAGAGCATTTGTAACAACACATGTGGCATTATATTTACCATAAGCACCAATAGAGAGCACTAAGAAGTTCAAATTATTATCTTAAGGCATTTTAAGTTTTGAATCAACCTGACCTCAATTTGAAAGAGAAACAATGCAGCCCCAACAATTACTTTGAAAACCGTTTTTAGGTAATCAAATTTCAAGGAGAAAAGGCGTAGAGGAATAAGATCCTTGGTTAACCTAGTACTGTACACATTTCCAGGGTAGTTTATATGATTGTGCATATCTTTTGGTTATTGTTTTATATAAATTATGCAGGGATAAAATTTTTATACTCCGTATAAGGATAGTTGTTTCCGGCAACATTCATATTATATTATTCCTTAGCGATCATAAGAACTCTGTAGAGTGAGTGGACCGATGTTTTTTGATGGATTAGAGAGAGGGAGGAAATAGAGCTTTGTCAACAGAGGGTGTAATGATGTGGCCATAAGCTAACCTCATTATAAAAAATTCCCAACATAACCTCATTATGATATAATCTATAAGTTGGTGGCGGTCGTGCTTTGGTTGTTGTATATTGTATCTATACCAATATAATAAAGCTTGTCACTGATAAAGCTATCGGCTGTCGTGTAATGCAATTTGCGGGCGACAGTGCGGATTGCTAAACGGGTACTTTTTATCCCATGATAACATATTCTTAATATGACTTTGTAACTTTGCCACGGCAAGGTTACCTAGGGCTTGCTATATTCGTCCATTTATAATATCCAAAGCCATTGGATCGTTCCAGGGTGGCCTAACGTGTCATTTGCCTAGGCGGTTCAAACAAGCAGCTCGATACTCACCTCCTTTGGATTTCAAAGCAGACACATACAGGTATAATTTGATTCAGGGGAATATGAACAAATCTCCCTGCCGATTAATAAATATTGGTCTTCTCTAAGGACACAGTATTCTTATTTATTATGTAAAAGTTTTTGGTATATTTTGTGTATATCTTTTGCATAATATTGCTAAATGGATTTTCTTGATTTTTTTTTTAATAAAAAAAAAATCGATTGTATTTTAATGATGTGCTTTTATTTGACCTCTGGGAGCTTATTTATTTTGTAAAGGTTTTTGGTATATTTTGTGTATATCTTTTGGCTAATATTGCTAAATGGATTTTCTTGATTTTTCCTTAATTTTTATATATTAATTTAATTTTTGGAAATTTTTTTTATTAAAAGATAAATCGATTGTATTTTAATGGTGTGCTTTTATTTAACCTCTGGTAGAAGGTCAACTGTGTCAAACTCTTTAGAGCCGTAAAAGCAAAGTTGCAAAAAAAACACAAGGTAGGGACTTGGGACACTTGTTAATGTATAAAAGCAACACCTGGCCAGTGGAGTTTTCATAATTTAACAATGTCCGGGTAAGAAATGTATCATATGATTATTATAGGATTTTTGACAATAATATGGCCTTACAGGATAAGGAAGAGTTTCAAGCAATACATATCCTCTGCCAGGTATAATCCTATGATTTCCTGATGATTTCTAATAAGGAGGAAATAGGTCTGTAGGTGTCTGTATTCTCCACTAGACATTGGAGGCTTGGTCTTAATGAAGTGAGAAACAAAAACGCTTTGTCCGATATGCCACGAGTGTTACTTTAATCCTCTTTTTTACCTTTTCAAAATCCCACGTAAGTATTAATAATACGAAAGCAAAAGTGGTGGAGAAAAGATAAGTACTTCAAAAAAAAGTCAGCTCAAAAAATTAGATTTTTCTATATTAACAAATAACCATCTAGACACCTTACCTTGCGCCCTCTCCTACATATTTCTGTACCAATTCCGAACCGATGACTCTGATGAAGCACGCATCGGTACGATTGGCCACGGCTCTGGCGCAAAGCGTCTTACCGGTACCGGGGGGACCAAAAAGGAGCACACCCTTTGGCGGTTCGATTCCCAATTTGACGAATTTTTCTGGCTAAAAAAGGACGTCTAGAGATAAATTTCTGCAGTTAGTTAGTCGAATATAGAGAGTCGAGCTTATCAAGATTTCTATTCTTGCTCTGAAACCACTCTCGCCCACTCTCAGATCGATCCAAAAAATATTTGGGTGTTAGATTCTTGCTCCTATTTAAAAACCTAGTTAAGAACATATTTATAACCTCATTTTAAAATATTTCTTTTGTGTATACTTTATTTTTTTGAGAAAAATAGTGGAAAAGACAAAGAACCTTGCCATTTCTTCATGGAGAATATGTTTGGACTAATTTTTTTTATATTTGAATGTTTTATGGTTCCAACCCAATGAGCATTTTTGTCTATATAGAAGTTACAGCAAATAATATAAAACCTTCATAAAATAACCAAAAGTTATATTATTTAGTGTTGGTGATAATTTTATAACTGTAATATATCTCTTAAATGAGTAAAAAAGACTTGAAAAACAACTGACCAACAGCAGCTTATAAAAATTTATGGTACATAGTAATGGATAGAAAAACAACATATAGATTTTATAAAACTTCCTTATGAACCCTACATAACAAATTAAAGGTTTTTATCGATTTAGAAATATAAATTTTCCATCTTTCTTCCCTTTGCTTGTTATGTATTATTCTTTTTCTTTTTAAAATAAAAAATTTATAAAATGGTGTTTACCAATCTTCTAAAATAAATTCAAATGGAAGTGAGATAAGTTGAAGCAGGAATATTTATATACTATAAATTAAATAAAAGCTGTTCTCCTAGTCATCCTACTCTGATAATCAGCTGCGGTCCCGTGTGTACTGTATAGTTTTCGAATACACTCACAAAATTTTCATGGGCTCCAAAAATACTTGAGAAAACGGGAAAAAAAAAATTCATTTAATAATACTTTTTTTCACATATGTTTTTTGCTTTCTGGGAAAAATATTGAATTTTGTTCTTAACGCTAAACAAGCAATATTTCGATTAAAGCACATGTTGAAACCCCATAACGTTTTTATTTTGGTCAAAAACCTATTGTTGGAATCGAAAATGGCGAAAATTTACGACAATTCTATAAAAAAAAAAACAATACAATTATACCACTGTTTACCTCTTTCAACACTTTTTTATCAACGTTTTAAAACATGATGCTAGTTGGAACAAAAGGCTGCAGATGGCGCAGTGTTGAACACTGAAGGTCCGTTTCTGCGAGTTAGTTAGTTACCATTGTTCTCTTTTCCTAAATGTATTCGTCTGAGAGAGGTCCAGCATACTACACATACCAGGAAAAATACCCGCCTGCACTCCCTTCAACCCCACATAACTGTCAGAGGTAACTATCTCAAGAAGATAGTTAGATTGCGGGGTCGAAGGGTGTACAGGCAGGTATTTCCCTGGTATGCTGGATCTCTCTCAGACGAATGCATTTAGAAAAAGAGGATAATAGTAACTATGTCAAACTCGCAGAAACAGACCTTGAGGCTGCCTTCCGTCGCGTCATAAGGTGATGTGTTCACAATTGCAGCCGACCAGCCGTGCGAACTGTATGCACCGTGAATTGAAGTTTGACGGTGCAATTTTGCGAACTTAACACGGTTACTATATTGTTCTCTTTTTCTAAAACCCGGTTCCCATCTATGGGTTTCTTATGCGTGGGCTCCCCGAATCAAAACACGGATCACGTAGTCTAAGCGAGATTTGCCTATACAAGGTCATATCGGTCCACGTGATGAGTTTTTTGAGTCAGGCTGGCCGCGCATGGGAAACGCTGGTCGGAACCGGGTGTAGAATGCATTCAATCCCGATATCTGTCATCGAAAACTATCTCAAGAAGATTTGGATCTCTTATGTCTCTCCTCAGTTTGATGTAATTAAAACCAGATAATGATGGTATGGTATCTCGCAAAAACGCGCCTTTTGATGTCGCAAAAACGCACCTTTTAAAGTCGCAAAAACGAGCCTTTTGATGTCACAAAATTAACCTCAAAAATCTTGTTGTTTTGTCATAAATTAAAATTGTTTTTTTGTTGTAAAAACAGTGGTATTATAACCTCTATACAAAGAAATTAATAAAAACATTATAGAAAGAATGGGCAAAAAAGGTTTATGAATGAGTTCATAAGAATATTACAGGCACCAATTTATATAAGTGTCTCTTTGTTGTTGGTTAATTAAGTTTTTATAAGTGAGTTGATAGCAACATTTTAAAAACCAATCTATATATCTTTAATTGATAGTTATTTACGGTTTTATAGATGGGTTAACAGAAAGATTTCAAAAACCAATTTATATAACTTTTGTCACTGATGACTTATATTTTTATAAATATGTTGGTGGAAACATTGTTAACACCAATTTATATAACATTTGTTACCGATGACTCTAATTTTTATAAAGATGTCCGTGGAAATATTGTTAACGCCAGTTTTATGTTACCTTAGGGTACCATCAATTTAGAACCTTTAATAAAACAAATATACAAACTCAATTCCTGTAGGAAACCTCTAAATACCCTAGGGCATTAATGGAACTCTCTTTATAATAATTATATAAATTTTTGTCACCAGAGGTTTCTGAAAATGCTCATTGGGAACTAGATACAATTTTTGACGGTTATTGTTTTACCAGAGGTAAGCAACTCGATTTGACAGTTGTTAGGGAAATGTTCATAATTTTTTTGTATGTTGGCAACCATTGGAAATAAATAATTTTGATTAATAAACATAGGTACTTTTTTTTTGTAGGAATCACAAGATTTTCGATCCTACTAACTAATTTATTAAAACTCTTTTATAAAACCAAGCTTTCGGAACGTTTTGTTCCTTCTTATATATACAGAGTTCCTAAGCAAATCCTTAGAGGGCCAAGCAGCCGTGTATAAGACGCAGACAAACGGAAAAGCACATTAGGCAGAAAAGGATGGGCATGGGGCGATGTTGTCACTACATCTTACACGTAGTAAATCCATTCCAGGTTGTTGTTTTCTAATGTTTTCCATTTTCATACCTTTAGGACTGGAATAAAAATTGTTTTTGCTCGACTTTAATACCAAACTGATGAAAGATATCGTAAAAAAAATATTTTTCGGCTTTTCATTTTGTAACCATTGTTCTTACGCACTGTTTACAGGCTGGGGACTGAGATACATGCAAATGCCTAAACTAAAGCGTTCATACACGGCCGGAGAAATCGACTGAGATATTTCCGTAGAAACTTTATCAACCAAATAGGACGGGTTGACGCCTTCGAACGTCCAACCCGGGTTTTGCACTTTGATTCGAAATCAAAAAGGAGGAACAGTCAGATGTGGGGCCGTGCACAAATTACGTAACGGTGATTTTACCAATTTTTGACCCCCTCCCTATATAATGTTTTGTAACGGTTTGGCACGCCACTCCCCTAATATTACGTAACGATTTCAAGACCACTACCCCCCCCCCCCAAAAAAAAAAACTTTTCACTTATTTTCATTCCAAATTTTCTTAGTTTCACACAAATGCAAACGCTGTCGAAAACCACCCTCCCCCCAAACGTAACGTTTTGTAACCCCGCTCCCCCTATGACCATTACGTAATTTGTGCACGGCCCCTGTAGTCCCAGTGGAGGAGGGCGAGAAAATTGATACTTTTTTCTTAAAAATTATACTCTTTAGACCTATTTCTTTGCGTTCCCGAAATTACGCAATTTTTGAAAAAAAATTGTAAGCGGCGCCATTTTTATTTCGTGCTTTATTTTTGCATTCAGCTAATTTAATTGAAATATTTTTGCCTGCGGCGCCCTTTATCTTCTCACTCGAAACCAAGATCCCCCGTTTTAGGAAAACTGATCCTGTCTCTGTTTCTGAATTTTTTCGAATAAAAGTAGAGTATGACCATGGGGGAAATAATTTTTTTCTACGGTATGACGAAAATTTCGAGAAAGTTGAAGAAAAAAATAAAAAAAGTGGCAGAGCTCAAGTTTTTCGTAAAAAAAACGTTTTTTGTAAAGAAACAGAGCAAAATAAATCTTTTCACCCCTTTTTGGGTGTTACAAATATTGGCAGCCCCTTATTTTTCGCTTTTACCCTCCCGCTAGTTTTGAAGAATTGGTTCGCTACATGTTTCGAGATCATGTCATAAAACACCTCGAAAATATCAAATGTAGTGTAGGGCCAGCTTTATTTAAAATCAATAATATCGCAAGCAAAAAGCTCTGCAGGAAAAACAGCGCCTTTTATTGATTTCTTTGGCTGCTAGTGCTAGCTGCATGGTTTGGCCGTTTCCGGATAGATGTCACTAGTAGAACAGAATGGAAAGAAATTTAATTAAAAGCGAAGATATTTCTTTCTAATGTTAAAAACCTCACGAGTTTATCGCTCAGTATCGTAAATAATGGACCCTGCCGCCTCCTTTAAGCAAGAAAAAGCTGTGGTTTGGACCTGAAATCATCTAATTTTTAATTAGATTAGATGTTCAAATCTGTCCCCTTCTTGAGCCTCACAATATCCCAATCTATTGTAAAACTCTTGGCGCGTAGCAGCCAACATTTCAGGGGTGATAGAGTTGCCCGCCTCCAAAATTTTCGCCCTCAACTCCTGTATAGTCGTAGGCCGTAAATGAGGGTGTTGGAAAATTTTGTCGTGCCAACAACCCCATAGGAAAAAGTCATTTGGCGCAAGATCTGGTGACCGAGGAGGCCATCGGATATTTCCATACGTGGAAATAATTCTATCACCAAATACCTGACGAAGGTAATTTGTAGCCTGGCGTGAATTGTGGGATGAACAGCCATCTTGCTGAAACCACAATTCGTCCAAATTTATGTTGAGTTCCCTCAACCGTAGTAAAACCTGGTGTTGGAGAAGATCAACATATTTTTGGCTATTCAAATTCCCTTCAATGAAAAAGGGTCCAATAATGTGATCCCCGACAATACCGCTCCAAACATTTAATTTTTGAGGATGTTGCGTTCTAACACTTGCGTGCAGATGTTTATTTTCGCGGGACCAATAGCGGCTATTTTGTGGATTGTGAGAGCTATGAAGTTCAAATGTCTTCTCGTCGCTAAACAAAACTTTTGATAGGAAACTTTCGTTGCTGTCACATTTATCCCTCATAACTTCACAATATTCTAACCGGCGAAAATAATCACCTGGTTGCAATTCCTGCGACTTCCCAATCTTAAACGACTTGTAGCCGTATTTTTTTAGGATCCATTGGCAAGTACTGTTGGGAATATCCAGTGCCTCCGCAATCGGTTTCGTCGAACATGGTTCATGTGCCTCAACGTAAGCGCATACCATTTCGTCTCGTTCCACCCTGTGTGGAAGAACGGGATGCTCTGGTATTTCGCCGTCGTGGTAACACTTTCTACAACCATTTATGCACCCGTACCTTTCAAAACGATGATAAATGTTGTAGACAGTTTGAGCCACAGGAACCGGTCGATCTGGAAACGCAAAAACAAAAAGCCCAATGACCTCGTCCGCACTGTCACTTTTTATGTAGTTTTTAATAATAAAAATATTTTCTTCTCGAGTATACGGCATTTTAAAAACACAAAATTTACGAAACTGAAGCGACTCGAAAGGAAATAAAAATACAATGCCTGTGAATCCCAGTTTTTCCTCGATCATCTCATGGTGTGGCCGCCATCTAGCGGAATTTGCAGACATCTTTTCAACGGTTATTATTGCAACTATGATTTATGCTCACAATGAAAGAGCGGCGACAATTTTTTCTCATGAAAGCAGTCCGGAGATAATAACAAACTGGCACCATTGCTCAATTACCTGTTTCTTTTGTGCGCGCAGAACTTTCTATGCCATTTCTGTTTGATTTATTGAAATCCTATCCCTAAGGAAAATCTTAGGAACCCTGTATATATGGTTTATTTCAAATTCAATCTCTAAATCTAATGAAATAAACAAAGACACTGAAGAAACTTTTATAGTTTCTTGTTAGTGTTAAAAAGTCATAATAATTCAGGTTTGTTTTGTCAAATTAAGGTTTAAATGTCACAATTCAGGTCTAAATGTCACAATTTGGTTTCACGTCACTTTTTGGGTAAAAATTGTCACAATTGAAAAACGCTATAATAATTCCTATCTACACTATCAACAGATAACAGTAATTTATTATAACATAGTTTTAAATAAATTATGTATAATAAGTCTGTTATTACTATCTATCCATCTTTTTAAATTATTTTTAAATCTTTTTTTAAATATTGTTGACTTAATGTTATTTGGTAGGAAATTGTAGCATTTTGGAACCATGTGCAAGAACGACCTGTGTCCTATTTCTTTTCTATTTAATGGTACTGTCTTACACTCGTTTTTGAATCTTGTATTGTGTGGGTGTGATACCGTGTTAAGGGTATTTTTTTTTCGGTGTATGCAAATAAGTAGTTGTAAAAAGTAAAGTTGCCTAATGTCATATATTTTTGACTCGGAGTATAAGCGATCACTAGAGTAGGTTCGATTTTTATGACCCATTTTTGTATCACATCAATTCCATAGTTTATTTGAGATTGGAACAGCGCAAAGTAGACTTTTTTTAAGTGTTTAACATTAAGAAGGGGGCTAAAATTAAATAAAACAAATAGCAAGAAAAGGCGGAGTTCGCACTTCCTGTTTTATATAAGTTTATACATTTGTAATTTTGAAGTCCTCTATATTTTTTGATAAAATTGTAGAACTTTTAAGATTTTTTTGGATCTGTTTTTTTTTTACTTTTTTGAATTGCCTTGAGTGAAGTTTAATTTAATTATTGTTTATTTATAAATATAATAATTATTTATTCATACTTAAAAATATTTAAAAATTTTACTAGTTGATTCGCATTATTAAATTCACTACCCTCAAACTTCATTCAAGACAATTTATACTTCTGCCATATAATTTAAAAAGGTAAAAAAAAACAGATTCAAAAAATTTTTAAAAGTTCTGCAATTTTATATATTTATACAATTATCATTATACTCATCAAAAAATAAGAAGGACTTCAAAATTACAAATGTATGAAGAGAAAACAATAGATAAACTAAATTAAATTCATATAAGGTATGTACCATTTGACTATTTAAAACAAAATTATTAAGGATTTTCTTATTTATTTTTATTTTTTTATGTTTTATTTAATTTTAGCCCTGAAGAAGGAACAAAACGTTCCGAAAGCTTGATTTTATAAAAGCGTTTTAATAAATTAGTTTTACATTTGGACCGAAAATCCTGTTATTCCTACAAACTAAACATAGGTACAAATTTTAAACGCAAGAAAAATGGAAAGAGATGCCAAAATGGAAAATTAAAATTAAAATATTCGAATTTGCGAGCTAAATAAGATTAGTTGAATTTAAATAATATTATATTGTTGTCAAACCATATCAAATCAACCAAAAAAAAGGCACTTTTCGTTTTGACCATCTCCTTCTATTGTAACATAAGTCTATGTAAACTATCTTTAAGAAATACTTTCTTTTTTGCAGTGTTGCCATTTGCAGGAAAACTGGGCAACAACTTTCTTATTTTAAATTGAACACCCTGTATATCTCTGGATTTTTGGTTTTTACAAAATATTTTATGTATAATGTCCTATACCTATGTTCAACTGTTTTTAAAATATTGACAGGTTGTGAAAATTGACATTTTGTAACCTAGACCCGTAACATCGAAACAGTTAAGGATAGAACAAAACAGTTTCTACGTTCCTATCTTGGTTTTTCACAAGCTATCGTTTTATATCTAAACCCAGGGATAAAATATCCCAAGGTTAGTTTAACCCTGGGTTAAAAATAGCATAAAACGTAAAATGTAAAAACCGTTTTGTTCTATCTTTAACTGTTTCGATTTTACGGGCTGTTAAAGTTAAAAAATGTCAATTTTCACCTGTCAATATTTTAAAAACAGTTGAACATAGGTTACATATACACACATAAAATGTACCTAAAATATTTTGTAGAATCCAAAAATGCAAAAATATACAGGGTGTTCAATTTAAAATAAGAAAGTTGTTGCCAAGTTTTCCTGCAAATGGCAACACTGCAAATATGAGAGTATTTCATAAAGATAGTTTACATAGACTTATGTTAGAATAGAAAGTTTGTTATTCTAATAGGTTCCTCATCTTGGGACACCCGGTATATGGCCATAAAAGTGTATAACAAAATACCAATAGACATACCCCAATGAGCATTTTCAGAAACTTCTGGTGACAGATATTTATATAATTATTATAAAGAGGGTTCCATTGATACCCTAGGGTATTCAGAAGTTTCCTACAAGAATTGAGTTTGTATATTTGTTTTATTAAAGGCTCTAAATTGATGGTACCCTAAAGTAACATAAAACTGTCGTTAACAATATTTCCACGGACATCTTTATAAAAATTAAAGTCATCGGTTCAAATCTTATATAAATTGGTGTTAACAATGTTTCCACCAACATATTTATAAAAATATAAGTCATCAGTGACAAAAGTTATATAAATTGGTGTTTGAAATCTTTCTGTCAACCCACCTATAAAACCATAAGTAACTATCAATTAAAGATATATAATAGATTGGTTTTTAAAATGTTGCTATCAACCCACTTATAAAACTTAATTAACCAACAACAAATTTATATAAGATAAGATTGAAAATATTTCGAGAGACACTTATAAAAACTTGGGAACTCACACACAATAGTTATATAAATTGGTGTCTGTAATATTCTTATGAACTCATTCATAAACCTTTTTTGCCAATAAGGTTTTTTCTATAATGTTGTTATTAATTTCTTTATACAGTGATTATAACACAACTGTTTTTAGAACAAAAAAAAAACAATTTTAATTTATTTTGGCAATTATAATAACAAAACAAACAAGATTTTTTAAGGTTGCGACATCAAAAGGCGCCTTTTTGCGAGATACCATACCATTATTATCTTGTTTTAATTACATCAATCTGAGAGAGATAAGAGATCCAAATCTTCTTGAGATAGTTGCCGATGACAGATATCGGGATCGAATGCATTTTACACCCGATTCCCACCAGCGTTTCCGATGCGCAGTCACCCTGACTCAAAAAACTCATCACGTGGTCCGACATGAACTTGTATAGGCAAATCTCGCTTAGACCACGTGATACGTGTTTTGATTCGGGGGACCCACGAATGAGAAACGCATAGATGGGAACCGTGTTTTAGAAAAAGAGAACAATATAGTAACCGTGTTAAGGTCGCAAAAACGCACCGTGAAACGTCGAGCGCATACGCTGATACTGCTGGTCGGCGGCAAATGTGAACACCCCGGAAAATACTCGCCTGTACACCCTTCGACCCCGCAATCTAACTATATTCTTGAGATAGTTACCTCTGATAGTTATGCGGGCTTGAAGTGTGTGGAGGCGGGTATTTTTCCTGGTATGTGTAGTAGTAGCATCATTTTTTAAAAGGGTTATAAAATAGTGTTGACGAGGTAAACAGTGGTATAGTTGTATTGTTTTTTTTTATAGAATTGACGGAAATTTTCGCCATTTTGGATTACAAAAATAGGTTTTTAGCCTAAATAAAAACGTTATTTATGAGGTTTCAACATGTGTTTTAATCGAAATATTGCTTGTTAGGGTTAAGAACAACATACGAAATTCAATATTTGTCCCAGAAAGAAAAAAACGCGTATGAAAAAAAAAAACTGATAGTTAAATGAATATTTTTTTTCACGTTTTCTCAAGTATTTTTGGAGCCCATGAAATTTACGTAAGTGTATTCGAAAACTATACAGTACACACGGAACCGCAGCTGATTTTCAGAGTAGGATGACTTGAAAAACAGCTTTTATTTGACTATAGTATATAAATATTCATATTCCTTATTTATTTTAGAAGATTTCTAAACATCATTTTATAAATTTTTTTATTGTAAAAAGAAAAACAATAATACATAACCAGCAAAGGGAAGAAAGATGGAAAATCTATATTTCTAAATCCATAAAAACCTTTAATTTGTTATGTAGTGTTGTTAGAACAGTTGTAAAACCTTTTTATAATAATCTCTATACTTGAGGGCTCATAAGGAAGTTTTATGAAATCTATATGTTGTTTTTCTATCCATTACTATGTACCATAAATTTTTATAAGCTGGTGTTGAACAGTTGTTTTTCAAGTCTTTTTTACTCATTTAAGAGATATATTAGAGTTATAAAATTATCACCAACACTAAATAATATAACTTTTGGTTATTTTATGAAGGTTTTATATTATTTGCTGTAACTTTTATATAGACAAAAATGCTCATTGGGACCAAACTTAAAATCATAAAAAATCTTTTAAAAAAAAGTTAATGAATATTTTTTAAAAAATCCCTTTTATTCTCTGGAGGAATTCTTTCTAAAAAAGTGGACAGACCAACCTCATAATTAGTAAGTACATTGATGTAGAGTAAACTTTTAGGTTAATTTTGTACTCTTTAAATGTAGGTTCTTCGTCTTTATACTGTAATTGTCTAATTATTATGATTATATTGTAATTATTGTTCTTTAACTGTTATATACCGGTAATAATTTATTTTAAGCTGGTCATTCATAATTTTCACTGCATTTATACTTTTGAAGTTATCCAATGCTTGTTAAGTGAGCCTATAAGGAAATAAATATACATTTACATTTACAAGAATCCTTTTCCGGGTTACAAGAACTCCTTTTGGTTTCGGAGCTCTTATAAACATTAAAGTCAAGTACCAAAATAAGGGATTTTGACCAATTTCAAGAGGATTTATTGGCTTACCCTGTACATATACAGACCGCTTAATGCTACTGCAAACATAGGCCGAAAGAAGTCCAATTTGCCAGTGTACGTACGTGCAGGGATACCGCACACCTATCAGTGGAGCAACCAACACTCAGGCTTGCGATCGTCTTTCGCCGCCGTTTGCAGCTTTTGTTTAGCACGCCTCTAACCACGGTGCTATGTGGAGTGTAGTCAATGAAACCGGAATTTGGTCAATAAATACGCAAATTTTTATATTTTCTTGTTTTTTGTCACTGATAAATTAAAGCGTTTTATTTTCAACTGCTCACTAACAACGTGGTACAATGAAAATAATAAGGAAAAACGAATAAAAGCAAGTTCTCAAAATAAAATAATTCTAAAAACCAAAAAGATTTTCCCAGTCAAAAAAAATTTAGAGCAAAGGTTCGAAAAGTCCTCCTTGCTCGGCTAGACAATATCCGAGCCTATTATAAAAACCCTTCCAACGTTTCCAAGGATGTTAGGGGTTAGTTTGAAAAGCTTCTTCAATTTTAATCCGAAGTTCTTCTAAATTATTAGCGCTTTCACGCCCGTAAACTTTATTTTTGATATAACTCTACAGATAGAAACCATTAGGAGAAAGATCGGGTGATCGAGCTGGCCATAAAATAGTTCCCTAACAACGCCAACGCTGTGAGTGGGACAACCAACTTGTTGAAACCATAATATGCTGCTGCAGTAAATCCAAGTATCTAGGACCATTCAAATTGCCGTAAATAAAAAATGGCCCAATTACGTGTTCCCCTACAATACCTCCCCAAACATTTAAAAAAAAAATACAAATGTAAATTTTCCCTCGACCAATATCGAACGTGTGTTGGGTTATGACGATTCAATAATGGAAAAGTGCTTTCATCTGTCAAAAGAATAGATCTCAGAAGTTTTCAGCACAATTAGCCCTTTCCATCATTGTTTCGCAAAATTCCATACGACGATAGTGATGCGTTTTGGACGCTTTGTAAGAATGATAACCATTCTTTTTGAGAACACGTAAGACAGTGGCTGAAGACATATCAACTGCTTCGGCAGTTTGGTGGCTAGTTAACTTTCGATTTTCCTCCACTGCAGCGCAAATCATCACACCTCGTACTTCCTGCTCGTCATTCAAAACAGTGGGTTTTTATGGTTTCTTGGCGTTACACAACCAAACTTTTCAAAGTTCTGCACAAACTTATGAATCGTTGATAAACTAGGTTCTGGGCGATTTACAAAATCCTCCAAAAAAAGTTCTTGAATAAGTCTCAATGGTCTGCCTTGATAGTACCATTTGACTATCTGTACTTATTCGGTAACTTTGTAGACATCCATTTTTAGTTTTAAAAATGTATTATTTCACTTAAGAATATCTTTTTCTCAAGCAAGGCAGAAATAAAACAAAACAATAAAAACAAAATAAATTTCCAAAAGATAACACTGCAGCGTGCTTCGAATCCACCTCGGTCGTACAGCACTGAGAGTAAATTGGACTTGATTCCCCCTATGTTCGCAGTAGCCTGAAGCTCATTGTATATGGGTATTAGTACAGCATATTAAAATATAAGAAAAATTAACTAAAACACATTCTCCATAAGAAACTGACAGGGTTCTTTGCAACTGATAAACTTCTTTCTTCTCCTACTTTATCAGAAAGTGTGTTGGAGTTATTTTCTTCAGATTTCTGTAATTTTATTAAAATTTTCTCTATTGGTGAAACACTAGATTTAGGATCACTCACGGACATATCTACTGACGTCACGGCTTCACTCAAAATCAATCTAAGAGCAGGTCAAAACTCAAATAAAAATCTCAAACTTCAAGAAACTTAAAAGTAGGTACTGATTAGGTCATTAGTGAGTAATTAGTGATAAACTCCTAAAAAAATCATTTTTCTAAAATTTTACACACAATTTACCTACACAGGGTGTTCCAAATTCGATATTCACCAAAGTAGGAAATACAAAAAGGTTTAAAAACTTAAAAAAGTTTACAAAATCTGAGTAGCAACTTTGGCCTAATTTAAACCTTTTTGTATCTCCTACCGTTTGGAACACCCATAACACTTGTACATGGAGTAAATTTTAACCCATTTCAACCAATTATTATACCTAGGGACCCAAGTGGCACTTTTATCCCTACGCAAATAGGATAATGCATGGATAATATGGGATTTTTGGGATCTATGGATTCTGCTATTTCTTTGATATTGGTAAAGGAGTTAACTCTTAACCTTTTTAAATTCGACCAAATCTTGTACACATTATGGTTTAGGAGATATAAGGGTTGAAAAGATGGACTTTTATGTTTGTGACTTTTTTCCTGAAGAATATACTCATATAAAGCAGGGGCTACAATTAGCTCAGGGATAAATCCAATTAGTCTAGGGTTGCCAACCCTCCCGATTTAGGCGGGAGCTTCCCGCTTTTTTTAGTTTCCTCCCGGCTCCTGCCTAATGCAAAAAATCTCCCGATTTTTAAATTATGCGAGATGGTTTTCCATTTTTGAACATTCCCCGGCATTCTTGAACAGTCTTCTTAATAACCAGACACTTTCTTTGATCTCTGAGTCATTAGGGATATTTCGGAATGCTTATTTGACACTTCGTAGTGGTTGTGGTAATTACTGCATCTGCTCAATAGCTAAACATCATTCCGTTGTGGTAATTATAAGCACTACCACTGCCATAAGATATGAATCCATTTAGTTGTGGTTGTGGTTATCTTTCTGGTTTATTTTAGAGAGAGAGAGAATTTTGGCGCCATTAATTTTAAAAATAATAGGGAAATTTTGAAAACCTTAGAACTTCCATCGATTTTACCAAAGTTTTTGGAACACATTAAAAACTGTCACTTGTAAAAAAAATCAGAGATGAGAAAAAATAAAAAATTTGGCCTAATTTTACAAAATAATTGTTTTACATGTTGGAACCCGGTAATATTTGATTATTTTTAAAATTAATTGCGCCAAAGTTCTCTAAAATTAACCAGAAAAATAACCACAACCACAAAGAAATGGATTTGTAGCTTACGGCAGTGGTAGTGGTTAGTTACAACAGAATGACATTTAGCTATTGCGCAGACACAGTAATTACCACAACCACTACGAAGTGTCAAATAAGCGTTCCAAAATAGTACCAGTTTCCAACATATAAAACACTTATTTTGTAAAATTAAGCCAATTTTTTATTTTTTTCAATTTCTAAATTTTTTTACAAGTGACAGTTTTTAATGTGTTCCAAAAACTCTGGTAAAATCGATGCGTGGTACCGGTAGTGGTTGTTCAACACTACCACAGCGGTTGTCAAAGTTGTCAAAATTTTAAGCGTTTCAAAATTTCCCTGTTTTCAGAAATTTAATAATACTATCACTCTTTTTCACATACAATGTAAAAAAAAGATGGTAATATGCAAACCAAAGGCGAGTGCTCTGGGTTGAAAAATTTTTTGAATATATCCACACAATTCCACATTCCTGTTGAAGCATGAAGATCTATTATTTGATGAAGACATACCATAAAGTAAGTAAAAACATACTTCTAACAGAATTTTTTTCTGTTTCATACTTAGAGGAGAAACCTGTTAATGAACAGTGGATCTTATTCTTTAAACAATTCAAGCCCCCTAATTTTTCAAAAGTTGCAAGATTTGTGGTTTTTTTGTCCCACTCAAATGCAATGAGTGATAGGGTTTTTAGTTTGATGGTTAGGACTTGGCAAAAAGAGAGGAATAAGCTAAGCATTGAAACACCGGAACAAGAACTTATGATCAAATATAATTACAACTTTACTTGTCCCGAATTTGTGAATCATTTAAAAAAGACAGGTAAAACTCTTTTGGAAAAAGTTAAATCGAACAAAAAATATTTTTCAATGGTATACAATAATTTATCATTATTTGTTTTGTTGGTGTTTACAGTAATAACAAATTTCTATACATAATATACAGTTTTTTAATTTATTTTCTAAATATTATTTTTTTTATTTGACTATATCTATTCTATTTCACTTTCACTGAAGTCTGGTTCTGAGCAGTTTTCAGATTTTTACTTTAAATAATGGTGAATGTGCAAGATATTTTAACGATATCCTACATTTTATTTTTTTTTTAAATGGGAATAAGAATTTTTTTTTAACACTGCATTTGGTCGGGGATCAGTTTTTTTATTGTGGGTTAAAACTGCAAAACACAAAGTATAAAAAAAGTAAGCTGCGCTATTGGTTCTTTTGAAAATCAAAATTAAGTAACATAAATTTTCAAAACTCCCGCTTTTTCAAAATAAAAATATGGCAACCCTAATTTAGTCACCTGTTATGGAATACATATGCTATTTTTATTTTATGAAAATTTTTGCCCAAAAGGATCAAACAAACTAATTACTTCCTAAAATTTCAGTTTACTTCCTAAAATTTAATTTTATGGAGGGGGAAACCCATATAAATACACCTGGTATTACTGGTAATACATGTACAAATTTTGGGTCAGTTCAGTCCCTCGAATTTTATTTCCAAAATTTTATTTTACTAAATTGCATTTTAGTACCACAAATAAGGGACTAAAGCGCGTTTTTAGTCCCTAAACTTCAAAAAATTAAATTTTTGTGATAGAAGTCTATTTTGATAAAAATTGCACTTTTTGTAACCACATATTAATTTACAATGTATGATGTTAGCATATTTTTTCCAAATCTTCAGGGTTAAAAAATCGTAAATATATGTCAGTGCTGAAAACTCAAGCAATTGTTAATTATTTTTTTATGGAAACACAAACCAATAAATATTACAAAAAAGATTTTTTGCATAAAAAAAATGCTTAAAAGTAGGTAATTTGAAGATACTGTTGTGCACCTCATTTTTATATTATATATTATATTTAGGTTAGGTGGACACAAGCATCATTTTCTATTCACATATTAGGTTAATACCTATTTAGTACCTT
Source organism: Oxystoma pomonae (assembly GCA_963921995.1). Lineage (NCBI taxonomy): Eukaryota > Metazoa > Arthropoda > Insecta > Coleoptera > Brentidae > Oxystoma > Oxystoma pomonae. Next base: position 95,677,377 of record OY998168.1, read on the forward strand.
CACAAGTAATTAAAAACTTACATGAAGTAAAGGAGTCTCGACAACCTCTCTCAGCTTCTCAATCTGCTCCTTACATCCACCAACATCACTGTAAGTAACGTCTGGTTTTTCTTCCACCTGCATCATAGTGACAGTTGGATCGATTTTTGGTGGAAGGGGTATATGAATTTGGTATTTGTTACGGTCAACCCTAAAAAACCAAATTCAGATCATCCAGACAAAAGATACACTTCACAACATCAACTGTTAGCGAGGAACTACGCAGGCTTTAAGTTCGAAAAATTAGGTGATATTGCATCCTGTATATTAGAAACTTACCCAACTCTCATTCCCTCCTCAATATCTGTTGGCGCAACTGAATCTGCCAAATCAACAACAAATTTGGCAAATTGTTTAACATTAATAATGTATTTTGGATCATCTGTGTCTGCGTTGATAATTTTTGTGCATCTTGCCACCTGAAATAAAGGAAAAAAAAAATACATTAAAAAAATTATCCAATCTTTTTTGTTTTTATACAATCTTTACCATTCTTTACAATTCTGCTTACCAAACTCACATGCAGTACTTACTATTTTTTTTTTACGGCAAGTAAAAAAACAATTATATTCTACAACTAAACTGTCAAAATTTACCTGTAGTGGCTGCTCATTTTGTAAAGTCTGCTTGTCTGCTGCTAAGTCCCACAAAGCTGGAGGGGCCAAACCAGTGTCTGATTCTTTAATTCCAGTGAGCTCATTTACCCTTTTGATGATGGTCTGGATGTCTTCTTCTACTGCTTTGATTGACTTTGTATATTGGCCTTGCCCCTATGGTAAATACAGAGGTCATCAATTGAAGTCATACATCTTGTTTTTACTTCCTGGCTTATACATTAATGGGGAAAAGTATGGACTTGAGACACAGACTGACAAATTATAGACAAAACCTAGGAAAACACAAAGAAAAATTTATTTTTCTGCTACTTACATAGGATTTCAATAGAGCAATATCACCTTCATCCAGAGCTAAAACAAACAACAACAAATTAAAAATAATGTGCTCTATAAATCTTAAAAAATCAAGAGAAAAACTACTTTGCGTAGACTCCTTTTGCATTTTTTTGGAACCCTTTCAGCTGTTTTGTCGCATATCATATTAAAAAATAGGTAAGTTATAGCTTTTTATAGGCCATTGCAGACTTGTGAAGGTCAGCGGAAAAATACTCATAGGACAGTGAATGTTTTAAAACACTTAATGAATTGGATAGGATAATGAATGTATTTAGCAGTCTCTCTAATTAAGTAAAAAGTGAGAATATTTTATCCATTCTGACCATGGTAAACCCAGCTAAAAATGTATATGTACCTTAATAAACAAAAATGCTCGCAAAAATGGTTCATACAGAAAAAATCTTTGTTGAATTTCCTGAACTTATCCCTGATACAGCAAATAAATTATGATGGATAGGTAACCCTCACTATTTTTTGATAATATGTGCATTTTCTCGTCCTGAATATGAAATGGACAATCCTGTACCTCAAAATTGTGGATTGTATAAATACTTGGCACACTAATCCCAAGGTGGGAAATTTGGAGGGGGTAGGGTAACCCCCACCCTTTTCAGATATATGATGTAGTAGTACCCCCAGCCCAAAAATCAACTGCTGTGCAGGACCTTATTCATGGATAAGGGTTCATATTCAGGATGAGAAAATGCATATCTTATCAAAAAATGGCGAGGGTTACCTATCCATCCTAATTTTGGTAATTATGCAGTGTATGGTTTTCTGCCTTTTTTGATTTTTTTTGAAAAATTCTTTATGGGGGCACCTTTTAGGGTCCGTAGGACCCAAATCCGTCTGCGCCGGTTGGTTTTTTATTTTGATTTTTTTTGTTTTTTTTTATTTTTTTTCACTAAAACAAACCAAACCAACACAGTCCAACCCAACCTTATCCAAACAATTAAAAAAACACATTACAACCCCCCCTGGGCACCCTTTTTTCTCGTAAAAAGATCGGGCGCAGGCGGATTTGGGGTCCCAGGGACCCTAGAAGGTGCCCCCATAAAGAATTTTTCAAAAAAAATCAAAAATGGCAGAAAACCGTATACTGCATAATTACCATAATTTTTACTGCGAATACTTGTACTATGAGTTTTAAAGTTTCATAAAGAATCAAAAATGGCAGAAAATCCTATACTGCATAATTACCTTTAAGTATGTCAACAAAAATATAGCCAACCGCAGCCCTCCCCCGAAGGGGGTTGTGCGCCAACAAAAATTTTATAAGGGGCTTTAATTTAAGAGGTTATGTATGCAAATCAACTTACATTTTATCTCTTTTTCCTGCTCCTCGGGCTCGGCTGTCTTAATTTTGCGCATATCGTCGCCAAGATGGTCCGGCATTTTTATTGTTTAATTTTTCCTCGAAAGTTGCGGAATTAATTCTTAAATTAATAAAAATTTGTGATTACTTCGTATTTTTGTAAGGACGATTACAAGCAAAATTTCAACTGACAGCATTAAATCTATGACTGACAGAATAGCACTATTTGTTCCTTCGAACTAATCGGGATCAAGCAGTTTCATTCAAGAATACCAAAGTGGATAGGATTAATCTTTAGGTATAAACATTTCTGACGACCCGTTCAGGACACACGATGACGTCACTGACACCCCACTCAAAATTTTCAAAAAGAAAATATAGGTCTTAAGCCCTATGCCCACCAACGCGTGCCCATGCAGGGTTTTTTGACGCAAGGGGTTTTTTGAAGCGCGCGTGTCGACCATGAAAATGAAGGGTGAAAAGTTGCATGCATTTTCTGTTCACACCTATGCATCTTTTTCACACAGAATAATAATAGGTTAAATCTGGTGGATTTTCTGGTTCCAAATATTGATGTCTTGGGTTCTGAACTAAAAGAAGTATGTTAAATTGTCGCTAGATGGCGCCAGATTACATTTTACCAAAAATGTGAATAATAAAATTTTATAATTATTATTAATATTAAAGGGCTGAAATATTATATTTTGTTCTTTAGTTTTTTAAATATTGTAATAAATGAACGACCTAAAAGAAGACACAAAAAAATCCCAAGTACCTATACTTCTTAAATTTTAATTTTTTGTACAATTTTAATATTCATTTTTTAGTCGCTAAAATTAAATTTTTACTAAGATATCTATCCGTAATAATTTAAACCTGTTGTGAATAATTAAATTTAAATGAAACACTATATTATCGATGAAAGAAGTTATATTAAAAATTTTCCATATAGAAGTCTTAAAAAAATTGGCAAGGCACTATATTTATTTCCTCTATAGCTAAGTGCCGAACTGTATGTAGAAGAATGTATAATAAAGACTTGTGTGGCTCACTTAACTGGCAACTTGTTAATTGTGATATCTGAAATAAATAAAAAACAAATAACAGAAAACATATTTTTGATATAAAATGTTGGCTTATTTAGTATATAAACCGGCTCAAAAAACCCCATAAATTCTCATGAAAGTTGGCGAGTTTTTGTATTGTTTTATAGCTGTAAAACTGATATAGAAACAACAAAATTTATGAGATTTATCTTAGTTTTTTTTTACAAGTTTGTTCCACATACCACATAGAAAGCATATAAAACCTGATACTGATTTATGGAAATTTTTATAGGTATATCTCAATATATTTAGTTACATCATAATTTAAATAATCTAAAAATGGATAAACTCATCCCATATTAAAGTTTTTTTTTGTGGTTCACACGTTGACACATTATGGAGCTGATGAATTCTACATCTTTACAACTGTACAGCTGTTCACTTTCCATACTTCCTGGCTTTCAAGTTGATACATGCATGATTGTAAAACGACGACATTGTAAAACGGTTCATTTGCTGAATTTTTTTCAAGTGGGTTTATTTTGATGGCAGGAAGCAACACACAATTGTAGTTCTTGGCCTAAAAATAAAAATAAAGTTACAGATCAAGCAGAAAAACTCTAGTGTTAGTACCCAGAGAGTATGTGACGATATTTTTGGGCAATTAGAATAATTTACATTAATTGACAATAGGTAGGTACACAAGATTTGTCTGTTGTTAGCACCTCAGTGAAATAATTTTTTTAAATGGGCTAAAAGGATAATAGACAATATGTTTGCTCATCTCTTGTTTATTCTTTTTGAAACTATAAATCGGAAGGTTTGTCCTAGCTATAGAGCCCCAAGTCCAATCTATAAATTTAAATTAACTACAAGCTTTGGCTTAAGTACGACAGTCACCTCCACATCGTACTTGAGAGGGGGGGGAGAAAGGGCTTAGTGGCCCAAGTCACCGCCAAGAGCCATACAATATCACAACCTAAAGATTGAATTTTTTCCCAAAATCAAGAAAAAAATGATGTTATGTAGAATATGCTGATGTACAAGCCCCCCCCCCCCAGAAACAATTTCTGCATATGCCATCTTTTTTACACAGGCTGTTGTAGCTTATTATCATAAATGCTTAGGTTACAACAGTCGGGAAAAACCTGATCTTCTCAATTTTCACAAGAAAACCAACAAAATTGACTGACCTAATCGAAACCCAATACTACCCAAAGCAACCCAACCACATAAACGGTAAATTGTCATAACTTTTGCCACAGCCTTAATTAGCATATAAATTATTTAAGTACTTACTATGATCTTGGATCCACATCATTTATTTCTTGTAGAAGCAGCTCTCTCAAAAACAAAAACTTTTGCAAAACAAACAAAAAAATGGAAATTTGACAAGAGAATGCCATTCTGGAAATAATTTTTAACATTTTTAAAAAAAAGTCCCTAGAATTCCCCAGAAATGCATGCGATTCTAGTGGAAAAATAGAACATGTTCTATTTTCAATGTTGGCATTCCCGCGTGCATCTAAAAATATATTTTTAATTTTTAACACGTTTTCTCAGGATAATTCTGCAAAATAATTTATTTGCTGCTCTTTCCTGGTAAAACTGTTTAAATTACTCAATTTTCTTTCATTTTATCGAAGTTTAAAAAAATATATTTTAGGTTATATTAAACGTCAAAAAGATGCACGAGTTGTTGCCAACATAGGTATTTCTAGGAAATTTGGGCAAAAACGCATGCAACTTCATGCATTTCTGGTGAGTTTCATGGAAACGCGCCGGTGTGAACAGGAAACGCCGAGTGCCCACCCCGCTTCAAAGCACCCTGCATGGGCACGCGTAGGTGTGCACAGGGCTTTATGCTGGCTTCCCACGACCCGTGTTATTGCAGGACAGGCCACGCCACCTCCATAGAAATAGAAGTTCTTCTATTTCTATGCCATATATATTGATAGTGTTAAATATCCCGCCTATAGCCCCGACAATGGGGTTTAGGCTAAATTAAATCCTTCTAGGAAAAGAAAACTGATGCCTTCCTAGGGGGTGCTCATCAGACCGGTCTGGTGAGTGGGAAGGGGTATACAGGGTGTCTTAATTGCCATGGTCCACTATTGCTATCTCGGAAAGGTGGTTTAGAAATGCATACAATTTTTAAAGGAACAAATGCGTTTCACTTGGTATGTAAAACACGTTTTTCAGTTATTGGCAAAATAATATAAATTTGCCAATACATCAGCACTAGTAAATAATCATTGGCAAAATAGCGCAATTTTGCCAATAATACTACTGTAGTAAATAACCAATGGCATTCACTTGCCAATATTGCCAATAAAGCAAATACACCTTACCACCTTTCATTGTTTGTGGGGTAGTGGCATCTCCTTCAGCACCACTCACCTGTGAGATACTTAAACTGAATAGGAAAGAAATCAGACAAGTGACGGGGCTATTAACCGGTGACTGCGCACTGAGAGAACACCTGCACAGGATGGGAATCTATAGAGACGAACCCACCTGCAGACTATGTGATGAGGATGACAAATCAGCCGCTCACAGCATATTTGAGTGCCCAGCAATAACCTTCTGCAGAACACAAAACCTCCTGGAGGACGACCCCTCCAGAGAAGCTAACTATCAGAGAAACCTAATAAAGGGGCTGCTGCTCCTCGCGAGCTCCCCAAACCTCTTAGATTAGGAAGGCACACAGCAAGAGATACAATAAGCTAAGAAGCTGCAGTGTCAGGGATTTCAAGACCTAACCTTGCTGTTGAGACAAATCAAATCAAATCAAAACCATCGTCTGTTGCCGGTTATCGAACAAAAATCTGATCAGGCCATCGTCGGTCCTAAAGCAGATAGAGTGGTCGTTGGCATAAAGTCGACTATAGTAAATCGGGCCATCGACAGTTTCCGATTCTTGACCGCGATTAAACAAAGTTCCAATCGGACCATCATTGGCCCTAAAGCAGATAAGGTTTGCGTTGGCATAATGTCGACTATAGTAAATCGGGCCATCGTCACCCAGCAAACATATCGCAAGTACAAAAATAGCACTAATTTGGAACACGGCATTTTACAATATTTGTACAATTTGTGCTGCAATGCGTAGCAACAATACAAAAATCGTAAATATTGCACTGGCATAAAGTACTTTAATTTGAGTACTAAAATATTTATTTATTTGTAATGGCACCGCAAAGTTCAGCATCAAATGTGCAAAAATAGTAAAATGCAATGTTCCAAATTTGTACTTCTTTTGTACAGTGAATATTTTACATTTTTAGTAATCCAATGTTTGCTGGGCAGTTGCCGATTCTCGTCCTATTAAAAAAAGTTCCAATCGGACCATCGTCGGTCCTAAAGTGGTGTCGGCATAAAGTCGACTGTAGCAATGTGGACCTCCGTCAGTTGCCGATTATTGACCGAAAACTGAAAATCGCAATCTGTCCAACATCGGGCCAGAATGTAGTCGCCGATGCCGACACACTGCCGACGTTGTCGACATTGGCCCGAGTCAATGCCAACGATTTGTGTTTGCTGGGTTGGGATAGTTTTCTCAGTGCACTGAATTAAACGCTCATGATTTTATTGTATCATGCATATACATGTACTTAATATTGTACCATAATTGGTATATACTTTGCATATCCTAAAGATGTCCTAAAAGTAACCTTCTTTAATGGTATTTCATTATATAGTATGCTAAGGAAAAGCGCATTCTTTTGATGTTCTTTTGCAATACCAGAATAGCATGCTGTGCGTTAAAAGGATCAAATAATAATGTTTTAATAAGTGAAATATATTTTGCATATGATAAAGATGTTCTAATATGCCAAGAAAATACTTAGAAATTCATTCATTTGATGTTCTTTTATGGTACCAGAATAGCATGTATGCTAAACTGATCAAAAAATGTTTTAAAATTGATATATTCTTTGCATTCATAGCATTTGCGATGAATATCCTGAATAGCATATACTTAAATAGTATTTAGCAAGCATATGCTACAGATGTCCTCAAAAAAACATCCTCAAAAGGAGGTTTAAAACGTTAATTAACGCATATGCTATGCATGTAAATGTTCTTTCATTGCTATGTGGGTAGTTGTAAAAACTGCTATGTTAGTATTGTACGTTCGTTTCATTAATTTTTTTTGAAATTAAATTAAAAGTTGGCAACCCTAAATGTGCGAGACTTTTTGACAAAACCCTTTCATTTAATGGATTTTAATTTAGCAACTGTCACATGCTAAACAGTGCTTGAAATTTATAGACCACACATTTTCGAAAAATCTGCAAAATAGTGTTTTTAACAGGTACCCAATTAAAAATATATTTACCTTTAGAGACTTCACTGGAGGCGTTTAGTTTTGTAAAAGCTTGCGTCTCGGTATCAGTGCGGTGGTGGGGTCTACTATTTTCTGTTACTGTTAATAATAACTATAATTATAATAGAAAACTTTGTTTTGTCAGCGAAGAAAAAATGACAAGAAATATACCAAAAGTCAAGAAACCAGTTATTGGTAATGGACCCACTTGGGTGGATCTTGTGGTAGAAGCACCTAAAACCTCTTTGGTATGTTTTATAAAATTCGGTTAATGGGGTACAAAACTTTGTAAAAATCAGTTTTGTTAAAATTTATAAAGGAGTTTTTAAAAGCGAAGGAGTATTTAAAATAATGTGCTATTTTATTTATGAGCTTTAGATGATAACAAGACCCATTCTAAAAATCGCCAAGCTGAACCCATTCTCAAATACACCGGCGTACACAGGGGGTGGGGTAATGGGGGTAATTACCGCCCCGCCCCCCCCCCAAATACGCAAATTAAAAATGTACAGAGTGTCCCATTTTCGATGGGTCCTTATGGAAAATTCCGTTAATATTGAAGATATCAAGATGCCGTTTACACATTACTTTTTCGAGACTTGAAAAACGGTGTTATCAGATTTTGCATGGCCCTTGTAGTTTCTGAGCTACGGGGAGAAGTCGAAAATATGGCAATTTTAATAATTTGCCATATCTTCCTTAATATGCCAGATATTTTGATTCTGTAAAAACTTTTTCATTGCAACTTTTTAACGGAAACAAAATGGCGCACTTAAAATTTTAATGCAACGTTTCGTTTTTAACTGACTTTCATCAGGATCGAAAACTTAAATACGTACCTGAATTTTGTTTTGCGTAATTTTGTATAGTTTGTAGTACTTTTTTAACTGGTTTAACTTATATTTTATTTTTAACGACGTTTCGACCCCAAAAACATCAGTGCTATATTTTGAGTTTTAGTAATAGAGACGGCCCTGGAAAATCGAATCTGTTTTTTATTTTAAATTGGTGTGGGTGCTTTAAACTCTATGTAATAATTCAACTACCCACCACGGAGATATTTGTTTGTTTAGTTTTATTAATAAAAAATACCTATACAATAATTTAAATATGAAGAAACAAACTTAACCTGCTTACATAAAACTAACAATCAAATTTATTTCAGATGTTAAAATTTTTGTCCGTTGTCTTTGAATTTTCCTGAGAGCATTTATTATTGCCATTCTTCTTGCTCTTAAATATCTAAATGCTTCCCTTACGGCATTTTTTAAGTCTTCTATGTTATCATACTACTCTTATAAATTGTATTTTTAAGGCAACCCCAAAGAAAAAAATCTAAAATTGACAGATCCGGAGATCTCGCAAGCCATGGAATAGGTTTCAATCCAACGCCCTGGGAAAATTCAATTTAATGTGCCTCTTATTATGGCAGCATTATAAGGACCTGCGCCTTCTTGCTGGAAGTGAATGTTTTTCTGCTTATTCTATGGAATTTCTTCCAGTAATTGAGGGAAAATTTCTTCTAGTATTACTTGGTATCTTGGGCCAGTAAGACTTCCCTTATATATAACGAATTTTATACTGGTACCAAAACGTCCTTGCCGTGCTCTTTCAAAGGCGTCATGTAGATTTTTCTGCAACCAGAAACGAGTATTGTTCCTGTTGAACATCTCGTCACTACTAAAAAAGGCCTCATCAGACCAAATTATCTTATGGCTAAAGTTTTCGTCTAACTCGGAATGCTGCAAGTACCACCGAGAAAATTCAAGCCTACGTTCGGCATCTCCTAGTCGCAAATGATGAACAATCCTTTTTTATAGGGAAAATATTTATGCTTTTTTAAAATACGCTTAGTGCGGGTCTTTGAATTACCAACCGAAGTTTTCACGCTTGTTTGGGGAGTAGCTTCAACAACACCGAGAAGCATGATTCATCATTTTCTCCGTTTTCTTTTTTGTACTCTTTTGGTCTTGGTTACATACTCTTAGGAAAATTCAAAGAAACTGTGAGATGTGCATTGACGTTAACAGACAAAAATTTGATTAGATATGAGAGCTTCTAAAAGCTAGGATTTTTTATAAGGCGATTGCATTCCAATTTCACTTTGACTATCACGAAAAATGGTATGCACAAGCAGCACAAGTGTTTGTTGTTTTTTAGTTGGACCGGCCAGCAAAATGTGAACTTATACCCCTCCCCCCCAGACGCCTGGGCTGGATACGCCGCTGCCTAAATAGGTCGGGGCAACCAACGTACTGGTCGCGTTGATATGTATCTGAAAATATACCTATGGAGCCGTCCACAACCTAGGTAACAGTTATAGGGAGGGGGAGCCGGAGCGTTATAAAACGTAGTAGGACCGGAGTGCGACAGCGTTACCTAACAATTTTTACCATTACATATTTTCCAGCTTGTGTGAAATTCGCCGATAAATACATATTTTCCAGCTTGTGTGAAATTCGCCGATAACGATACCTTTAAAACTATTTTTTTTCTTTAATTTTTTAATAATAATTTAAAGTAAGTAAAATTTATTTACTGAGACTTATAAACTTTATTTAGTAAGAACCTTTCGAACGATCACTTAGTTTAAAGAATCCTTAAATACGCTCGTGCAACGGGTCATTAGATTTTTGGTGAATGCGCCAAAAACCAGAAAGCTTGGATCTAGATCCAAACAAAAGCTACCCTAGCATATTTATAGGGGTTACTCCATGCAAATAGTTCCAGTGTGTTAGGATTTTTTTTTCACAGACCCAAAAAGTGGGTTGTGATAATTTATAATTAATAAAACTAATACGTAAAGTGCCTAGACAGCACAAATTGTCCATCGGACAGCCATTTTTTGTCCAAAATCGCCCGCATTTTCCATGGACCATTTATGGACATCCAATGGGCAAAGTTTTTTCCTGATATAGTGGATGACAAAAAACCTGAGTCCAAAATACTTCCAATTTTGATCCATTAAGAACTGCTTTTTTTCAGTTAGTTTTCAGAAAAAGTGATGTCCCAGCAAACACAAATCGTCGGCATTGAATCGGGCCAATGTCGACAACTTCGGCAGTGTGTCGGCATCGGCGACTACACTCTGGTCCGATGCTGGTCAGATTGCGATTTTCAGTTTTCGGTCAATAATCGGCCATTGACGGAGGTCCACATTACTACAGTCGACTTTATGCCGACACCACTTTAGGACCGACGATGGTCCGATTGGAACTTTGTTTAATCGGTCGAAAATCGGCAACTGACGATGACCCGATTTACTATAGTCGACTTTATGCCGAAGCCCACTTTATTTGCTTTAGGGCCGACGACGCGACGGTCCGATTGGAACTTTGTTTAATCGGACGAGAATCGGCAACTGACGATGGCCCGATTTACTATAGTCGACATTATGCCAACGCAAAACTTATCTGCGTTAGGGCCGGTGATAGTCCGATAGGAACTTTCTTTAATAGGTCGAGAATCGACAACTGACGATGGCCCAATTTACTATAGTCGACTTTATGCCGACGCCTACTTTATCTGCTTTAGGGCCGACGACGGTCTGATTGGAACTTTGTTTGATTGGTCGAGAATCGGCAAACGACGATGGTCCGATTAAATCACCTTAAAATTTTTAAACTGCTTAATAGTTTCTTCCTAGTATGTAGAGATGGCGCTAATGTCACTATGTTCCCTGTACAGTGGAAGATAATATTATATATATAATGAGCAAAGACATTTCAAAACTAGAATGCGGACTTGACAAGATGGTGGTACTTCTCTACAAGAATCACCTCTTCTGCCACTTAAACCAGCCCGACTGGTTAAGCACCCGCATTATCGAAACTTTGTAGTTTTCCAATGTCGGGCCGCTTTAAGCTACCGCCAACGGACCTCCGTCAATCGCCGGCGTTGAACCGCTTTAGGAAACCAATGTCGGACTTAAATAGTTTACAGATGTCGGATCGAGACCAGCTTGCCTACGTTAGACCGACCAAATTAAGCAGTTATGGGCGGATGGTCATCGGTCATTAATCGTACGGCGACGGTATGCCGATGTCAGCAAAAAGTAAAATTTACCATTGGTCCGACGACGGGCCACAGTCTAACGCTGCATCGGCAAACATACATTGGGCCTACATCGCAAAGCGGACAAAAAATATTGCTGGTCCGATGTCGTAAATCGACGTCGTGCCGACGACGACAAATTCGGCAATCGACATCGGACCGACGAAGGCCCGAGGGAGCCGTGTTTGACGGGGTACTTTATATACATTGAATATTCATCAAAAAATCTATGTCAGTTCCCAGACAGCACAAATTGTCCATTGGACAGCCATTTTTTGTCCAAAATCGCCCGCATTGTCCATGGACCTTTTATGGACATCCATTGGATAAAGGTTTTTCCTGATACAGTGGATGACAAAAAAACTGAGTCCAAAGGACTTCCAATTTTGATCTATAAAAAACTGCTTTTTTTTCAGTTAGTTTTTGGATATCCAATGGATAACGATTTTTCTTGGTCCATCGGACCAAAAATAAACTCTGTCCGCAGACGTTCATTTTGTGTCCAGCAAAAGTGATGTACTTTATACAGACCGCTTCAACCTACTGCGAACATAGGGGGAATCAAGTCCAATTTACTTTCGGCGCCGTACGACCGAGGTGGATTCGAAGCACGCTACAGTGTTATCTTTTGGAAATTCATTTTGTTTTCATTATTTTGTTTTATTTCTGCCTTGCTCGAGAAACAGATGGGTAAGTTCTTAATTGAAATAATACATTTTTAAAACTAAAAATGGATGTCTACGAAGTTGCCGAAAAAGTGCAGATGGTCAAATGGTCAAATCGTCATAACCCAACACACGTTCGATATTGGTCGAGGGAAAATTTGCATTTATATTTTGACGTAAGAACACAGTATCCCCAAAAACTAAATGTTTGGGGGGGTATTGTAGGGGAACACGTAATTGGGCCATTTTTTATTAACGGCAATTGCAATTTGAATGGTCCTAGATACTTGGATCTACTGCAACAGCACATTATTCCAACTGCTAGGCAGTTGTTAGGTGTAAGATTTGATGAAACATGGTTTCAACAAGATGGTTGTTCCGCTCACAATGTTGGCCTTGTTAGGGAATATCTTGATAATGTATTTCCTAATCGGGTTATAAGTACACGGGGAACTATTTTATGGCCAGCTCGATCTCCCGATCTTGCTCCTAATGACTTCTATCTGTTTTTGAAGAAGCTTTTCAGATTATCACCCCTAACATGCTTGGAAACGTTAGAAGGGGTTTTTATAGTAGGCTCGGATATTGTCTAGCCGAGCAAGGAGGACTTTTCGAACATTTGCTTTAATTTTTTTTTTGACTGGCAGAATCTTTTTGGTTTTTAGAATGTATTATTTTATTTTCAGAACTTGCTTTTATTTTGTTTCTCCTTATTATTTTCATTGTAACACGTCGTCACTGATAAATTTGAGCAGTTGACAATAAAACGCTCATTTATCAGTGACAAAAAATAAGAAAATTACGTTATAAAAATTTGCGTATTTATTGACCAAATTCCGGTTTCATTGACTACGCTCCACACAGCACCGTGGTTAGAGGCGTACTAAATACAAGGCGAACGGCGGCGAACGGCAGCGAATGGCGATCGGAAGCCTGAGTGTTGGTTGCTTCACTGATAGGCGTGCGGTGTCTCTGCATGTACGTACACTGGCAAATTAGACTTCTTCTGCCCTATGTTCGCAGTAGCTTGAAGCGGTCTGTATACATTGACTCAATATTGAATATTTATCAAAAAAATCTATGTCAGTTGGACTTGGCCTAGTTGGCACATTAATAAATATAGTCATTTATCTGAACTGTTTTGGATATCCAATGGATCATGTTTTTTCTTATTCATTACCAACAATAACATTTCTCTCATATCTAGTCGAATCATTTAAGTAAGTATTTTTCATTATTTTGGATTAATTGGTATTTTAGTATTTTAATACCCATCCTTTGCCCGGAACTCCATCCGTTAGGATCGAAAATAAGACTTATGATGTTGGAGTGGTTCAAATTTATAGGTACCTATATACTTAAATATTGAAAATATCGCCGCTTTTGACAAAACTGCCCACTGGATACCCATTGGAACAAATAAGTATATCCAGGGTACTAAGAAAATCAGACCGACGGACATACATTGTAATTATTAATTTTTTCCAACAGTGAACATTAAAGTTACTTTTTGGATAGCCAACGGATAACTTTTGGACAGAATTTCATTCCACTGGATAACCAATGGATTTAGTATAGTGGTGCAATAGTCAAAATATTGAAACTTTTGGATTTTTTTGGGATGTCCAAGAGCCGTCCAACATTTTGAAAATTGTATTATCAGATGGATATGCTTTGGACAAAATTTCCTACAGATTTGGTTGTCCAATAGACTGCTGCATTGTCCAGAAAACTCTCTCCACTGGATATCCTTGGGACAGAGTTGTGCCATCTGGGTGGGTTATCGGAACTCCAAAGTCATGGGCTTTCGAAACTTTAGAAAATTACTTGCTGTATAATTTAAGGTCTGAACTGTCCTCTATTTAAAACACCACTGTGGGTTAAAATAAATCAGATTTGAGTTCTGATATCTACTTTTTTTCTCAGCTTAGCACCGTAGGCGAAGAATTTTGGGAAAATTACACTACAGATGCCATTTTTGAAACAAAGTTAAATTATAGAATCATAAATACAGTGCGGACGTAAAAAGTCCCCCCCCCCCTGCTAACTCTTAAACGGATTGAGGTATCGACTTCAAATAAAAACCATGTTTAATAATAACACTTTTTTTTTACTTTTTGACGTATTTTATATAAGCGTCATATTGACGTAGGGCTATAAGGTCACTAACTACTTTAAAATTTTAAATAGAAAGGGGGGTCGAGTGATACCTTATTTAAAAGGTATTTTAATTCCCTATTTAAAATTTTAATTTTTTAAAAAATCGGTTTACTACTGACAGAGTTATAAGTTTTTTCGACTATAGTTTACGCACCTCACCTTACTTTTGAAAGAATTGAGATATCGACTTTAGATAAAAAATATGCGTAATAATAACAATTTGTCACTTTTTGACGTATTTTTTTTAAAATTTTAAATATAAAGGGGGGTCGAGTGATACCTTGTTTAAAAAGTATTTTAATTCCCTATTCAAAATTTTACTTCTTTTAGAAATCGGTTTATGACTTACAGAGTTATGAATTTTTTTGACTATAGTTTACGTATTACGTATAGTATTACTCAACAATAATAAAAACTTTAAGTTGCTAGTGACCTTATAATCTTACCTTAAACAAATTATTTAAAGTCAACTGAATTCGTTCAAAATTAAGAGGAGAGGCGCGCAAACTATAGTTACAAATGCTCATAAGTCTACATATAATACAGCGATTTTTAAAAAAAATAAAATTTTAAATAAGGAATTAAAATACCTTTTAAACAAGGTATCACTCGACCCCCCTTTCTATTTGAAACCCCGTTCTATTTAAAATTTTAAATTAGTTAGTGACCTTTTATAGTCTTAAGTCATTATGAGAATAATCTAAAATACATAAAAAAGTGGTAAAATTGTTATCGCTAAGCATGTTTTCTATTTAAAGTCGATATATATCAATTCGTACAAAAGTAAGGAGAGGTACGTAAACTATAGTCGAAAACACTCTAAACTCTGAAAGTCGTAAACCGATTTTCAAAAAAATCAAAATTTTAAATAGACTCGACCCCCCTTTCTATTTAAAATTTTAAAGTAGTTAGTGACCTTATAGACTTACATCAATATGACGCTTATAAAAAAATACATCAAAATTAGCAGGGGGGGGGGACTTTTTACGCCCCCTGGTCTTATAGCGGCCCAGGCGAAAATTTTTAGGAAAATTACATTAAAAATGTCATTTTTGACGCAATATTAAACTAATATGTGTTCTGGCAACTTAAAAAATTTACCACACGGTTCAGTCTATATGCTTGCTAATACCTACTGGGTAATGCAACAAATTAATTATTGAAACTTTTAATTAGAAAACTGTCTGTCGATTTAACAAACTCATTAATTAAAATGAAATTTTTCCGATGCTTCAGATTTTCTTTTAAATGTTTAATTATTTTCTCCCCACCAATTTCGAGCTGTTTTTAAATTATTTTCTATGTAATTTATGAGTAGTTGTTTCGTGTACCTAACAGTGTGAAAGTATGCGTCGAGACGCTAAATAAAACCTTCACATACAAAGTACTTTCTGCTGAATCTGCACTCTGACACGCAGTTGGTTGTCTTTTGCGCATATCCAGATTTCATGATCCCTTTTTTTCAGATTTTCCATCATCATTTCATCTCCCATTCCATTAGGTAACATCATACTCGAAAGCATTACCGAGAAAAAAAATGGGGACAACGCAGGCAGTTGGACCCTAAACTCAACATTCTCGGCTACGGCAACCCTAAAAATCAACATCTGGGCTACAACAATACTAACCCAGGGCAGATGTTTAGTTTAAGGGTTGCCCTAGCCCAGATTTTTAGTTTTAGGGTTACCTCAGCGCAGATGTTGAGCAGTCTAATTGAGGACAACGCAGTCTCCATTTTTTTCTCAGTGTACCATTAGAGCAGTCTAATTGAGGACAACGCAGTCTCCATTTTTTTCTCAGTGTACCATTAGTGCAAAACTCGATTCTACCGGTACCATTACCCTTATTGAGAGAATCAGTGAGATCAAGTGACCATGGACAACGGATTCAGTTGGATTGATTTGGTTATAGAACCCCCAAAGACTTCACTGGTATAGTAGTTTTCCTACTAGCCTGCGTAAAAATACACGTTTATGCACACGTTTGCGTGCGAGAAATTGCATTTCCCGCACGCATTGTCTTTTAATATTCGTAATACAATATAAACAACTATTTTACGCAAGTGGGAAAAAATTTTGTACCTGACGCGTGTGAAAAGTGTCTTTTCCACCCTTGACGGCTTGCACGAACGGCGCGGAGCGCAACTGTCGTCGCTCGCGTGCGGAAAAGTATCACTTTCCGCACTTGTCAGGTAAATAAGTATTTCTTGTCAGTGTGCAAAGTTATGTTTTCTCGCACGCGAAAGTAGTAAGACAAACGACACAAAACGGAGTTTGGATAAGCTTTTAGTGCGGGAAAATGACTTTACACACGTTTTAGAAATATTTTTTTTTCTACGACTGAAATAACTATACATTTTTTTTTCAGGTTTTAAATTTTATTGGCATCAGAAACCATAACTGTACCTAAATTACGTATTTATTCCCAACTAGCAATTTGTCGACGTCTCAACGTTGTGCACCGCGTGCCAACGTTGCGTCGCAACGTTTACTTTTACTCAAACACCACCCACTTTTGCACCAATTTGGTGGATGATTTTTTGGTTGAGTCAACGTCGCGATCGCGACTACAGTTGAAGTAATAGTTCAATGGGTTTTGGAGTACAATTATTTGTTCAAAATATTATTCATTACGTAAAATGATAAATACACTATTATATTATTAAAATAAAATGATATTCTATGTCATATATACCAAAATATATAAACAGACGGTAGTTTACCGTCAAATGTACAGTTCGTAGCTCTAAAAAACAAGCGCGCCCTCGATTAAGATGATTTAATGAAATTAAAAAAAAAAACATGATTTAAAAATCGCTTCGAAAATCCTCTAAAGATGTTGCTTAGGATTCCTAAGAACAAAATACGGATTTTTATATGCAAAAAGATCTTAGTTTATTGTAGAAAAAAGCAAAAAAAATATTTTTAATGTTTGTTTACAAATTAGCATACAATGTTTTTAACAATCAATCATGGCGGCACTTATTAGTTTCTATGACAACCAAAGGAGTCCCGTGTCTCGACTGCTTTAACTACTTAACTTTGTTTTGAACGGATCCCCTAACTAAAAGACGCGAACACGCCTCAATTTTTACCCAATCGAAATTGCTCCACAGTTTGGCTTTCTGCTGCTCACTTAATTTCCGTTCTTGATGTTTACACAGGACCTTCCTCTTTTTTTCCGACACACTGGGGAATCATCTTCAATGACAGCTGTCACATGTCAAAATATCCAAGAATATTTATACCATTTGTTCCTTTTCATAGTGCAAAATGTTCACAGAAAACTAATAGAAACTTTTTTACTGAATTAATTGACGTTTGTATGACAGACAGCAGTGCTCCAAAATTGGCTTGTTGCAAACAGAAGAGAAAAATTGGTTAGATGCTTCGGTTAGATGAAAACAGGCGCGCCCGCGCCTCCAACAAACCGGCCAGAAAACGTGGAGTAAATTGATCAATTTTTGGTTTAGCACACACCGGTTTGTAGTCGGCGCCTTCACAACTAAGGAATTACTGTTAGTACAATAGACGGTCATAAATAGTTGTGATGGCGACTGAAGTTGTGATAAACGTTTAGGCGACGTTGTCGACCGTCGCCATGATAACTATTCTTTATCTGTAAGACAACGTTTAAAATTAGTGCAATTCTAATTTTTACAACTTGCACAACTAAAAATTGCTAGTTGGGTTATTATTAACAACATGTATCCCTCAGCTATTGCAAGAGATTTCCAACTCCCAAAAGGACGGTTTTAAATAAAATTTCTTTCGCCCCCCCCCCCTTTCAATGTAATTTTTGAAGGCTGCATATTTGTAGCGGCTTTAGTTTAAAAGTTATTAATTTTCGTATTTCATTACCCCCTCTAACGCCCTAAATCATTCTCCACCAAAGTAGTTTTTTTTTTCCTAAAATCTAAAAATATTAGGTGGAGCTCAAATATAAAAACTACATATGCAGCTTTGGTTTAAAATATCAACCCCCCCCCCCATTATCCTCCAAATCACGCCACTTTAAATATATATGGTGGGCCAAAAAATGGTTTTTGACTCGACATTGTCATTTGCAAAAAAAATTGCAGTTTTTGCATTTGCTTTAAAGCTGGGTTCATACAGAAATAAAAATAACATAAGATAACATAAGATAAGAGAAAATAAAAAATAAAATAGTTCACCTTATGGGACTGCTTGATGGCGTTCATACAGAAACAGAAAGATGGCAAACTTTTATCTTCCTATTTTATTTTATCTGAAATCGTGTTCCGCGCATGACCGTGACGTCATCGCGACGAACGAATTTTAAAAAAAAATGTTTTGTGAACCTAACCTTAAATCTATGGATTCTTTGTTTATTATTTTGTAAATTTGAAAAAAAAAGAAAAGCGAGTCCACTAACATAGAGAAAAAGAATAAAAAAAGGAAAAGAGTAGGCCTGCATGCGCAAAAATTCGCGTTTTGATTGGCTGGAACTGATCTCTTATTTTATGTTATTTCTCTATGTGAACATCCAATTTTTTTTATTTTATGTTATTTTTAACTTATCGTATCTTATGTTATTTTATTTCTGTATGAACCCAGCTTAACTTTTGATCGGATTAATTGATTTTAAACATTTCTTCATTTTTCAAATTTACTTTTTCTAAATCTTCCCTACTAGATGCAAATCGGGGCTGTTAGCAGGCCACTCAATGGGCCTAATAAAATCTTCGACATTTTGCTATCTGCAGAAACAGGCAAATTTTAAGCAAAAGGGCATTTAGTTTATGTCACTAGACTTGAGGATCAATTTTTAATTTCTTAACCGATTTAATTTAGTGATACATTCATATATGCAGCAGGGAGGGAACTTTGGTCGGATTAATTTAGATTTTGTTCAGTATAGGTACCAAATATATATTTTTTTTGGGGAGAAGAAGGGGGGGGGGGGGGGTGAAAATTACCCAATATTTGAAAATGTCCGCCATCATGGATTTTTGAGAATTGTTAAATTTTGGACCACAACATAAAATCCTTGTACTTGTAATGTCTTGTACTTCTATCTAAAGTTACAGCAAACAACTCCACTCAATATAAAAGCCCGTATTTTTTTATTTCTTAACCGATTTAATTAAGTAATGCCTTGGTATAGAGGTATAGAGATAATACATAAGGCTTTAGTCACAATGATTTAGATTCTCTCCATTGCCGCACATATCTTTTTTGCAGGGGGGGTTAAAATTTCCCGTTATTTAAAACCGTCCGCTATGTTGGATTTTTAGGGAATATCAAATTTTGGGCATGAAAAGTCTCATATCTTGTCTCACATCACATGACAGAGGTTGTCAAATGTCATTCCATATGTCAAAATTTGACATCAAATTTCTTATATTAAATGGAACACCCTGTATACTTTTTAAAACTTTGATTGATCTTTTCTTCCTGATTCAAAAAATATACCATACCTATAGCTAAGTTTTCATGGGTATTGAGTTCGTTTTCAAAACTCATTGTATCTTTTTCTTTTATATAGCGTGTTCTTTATCAAGACCAAGAACACGCTATATAAAAGAAAAAGATAGAATGAGTTTTGAAAACGAACTCAATACCCATGAAAACATAGCATATGTTTCTTTTGCCTTGAACGGTTATTGAACAAATTTAGAAAAACCATAAGGGCAATGTGTTATCCAAGCAAAAATAGTTTAGGAGCTTCTTTGTTCAACACATTGTTCTTAAGGCAACGTTTTTCTAAATTTGTTCAATAACCGTTCAAGATAAAAGTAACATATGGTATGTTTTTGGAATTAGGAAGAAAAGAGCCATCGAAGTCTTAAAGAATATACAGGGTGTTCCATTTAATATAAGAAATTTGATGTCAAATTTTGACATATGTATTGACAATTGACAACATCTGTCATATGGGTTAGAAGGCTTTTAAAAAACTATACAAATTTTCTATTTAAACTTTGGTTTTATCATCAATAGTAAAGGCGCTAACCAGGGGTCCAAAATATAGTGAATCACCCTGTAGAAAATTTCATTGAAATCGGTTTACGGAAAGTTATAAAAATGCATCATCACATTTAACCAGACCCTCGGCTTTACCTGCGGTTTGACCTGGTTTTTCCCATTTTTCTTTTAAATGGTCACATATAAAAATCGATCTTGTCATGTTTGCGTCATGCTGGTACAAACAAACAAACAGACAAAAATTCTAAAAATCGGATTTTTGGTATTTATATGGTTTGGTTAGAAAGGAGCCAGAACCAAAAATTCGAAAAAGTATTCAAAGTACAGAAATGTTCTAGCTAGAGATTTATTACATGTATAATTATTCATTTTGTAGCTTTGTAGCTGCAACTATTTCTTACTTAAGGGGGGTTTACCCAACTTTTCATATTGATTACTTATCCTAAGCACAATTTTATTCACAGTCATAATGTCAAATACATTATTCTTAATAGAAGTGTTTACCCAAGTTTTCATAGTTATAATTCACAATTCATAAGCACTGTGCATAATTTAAAAATTAATATTAACTTTATGCGCTATCAATATGAAAAAAGCAAAGAAAACATTTTGGGTGGTTGATTTCAAAATGGGTGTGATTGATTTTAGCTGATTAGAAAACAGAAATTTAGCAAGAAGGAAGAATACCTAACTTGTTGAGGTTAGGTAAAGAAAAACATTTTTTTGTTCTTCTTTTTTGTCAATGTAGTATGTTAATTTTCAAAATTTATTCTAATGCATTATGCTTATAAACTCTTGGATAAACAGGTGCTGTTAAATTATGTATTAACACTAAAATTGTGCTTATACACTATGAATTAAAGTTATGAATTATCAATATGAAAAGTTGAAACAAAGAAGAAGTTAAAAAACCTCCAAATCAGTTACTTCAACCGAAAATAAACTAAAAAACAAAAGATCAAAAAATCTTGAGTGGAAATAACGAAAATTCAAACTTGGATGAGTATCCCACAAGGAACACACAAAAGATCAAAGCGAAAAGAGAAATGATTAAACGATGTTTCGCCCTGGGTAACCAGCGTGGGCTCATCAGTAGTTTCACTGGTCACCCTCCACTATACATCATTAAACACCATCATACACTTAGATTTCCAACCTTGAACCACTCAAAAATAGGCATCGTTCCGTACTGGTACTTACTTATCCAAGTTACCTGATTGGGTAAATCCGCCTTTAGCGTATACTGTCCCGTCGATTTCTGAGAGCAAGAAGTCTGAGATGCCGTAAATCACGACCTTGTAATAATTTATGGCGTTCAGAAACCGCACGACGTCTTAAGGCGTATTTACACAGACAAACTTTCCTTTGATGTTGAAATGCCGACAAACATTTACACGAGCCTCTTGAGCAAAATGTTCAAAAAAAAGTTCAAGCAAAATCTCGTACAAAAAGACTCACGGAAATTTTGGAGAGAATGTTAAGCAAAATTTGTTTGAAGAAATGTTGGTATAGAAATTTCTTACAAATTTAAATTTTGTAGTTTTATGGGAATTCATTGAACTTAACTGAAAATAGAAAGACTAAGTTTTAAAACAAGGTATTTTTAATTAAGTGCTTTCCGACGGAAAAACGATTTGATGTCGAAATTCACATTTTACCTCATAAGCAACTTCGATTGACCTGATTTTTGTAGGGGATATGCCAGTATACTTGTAACTTTTTTGGGGTTGTAAAAAAACGAGAATAAAAAAATAATAATTGGCACTTATTTATTGCTGTTGCCTGTAAAATGTAATGATAAAAATTTACGTTTAAAAGAATATCTCTTTATTTTACTTCCTAGTTTAAAACACAATACAATAATAATTACGTCAAATTAAAAAACCTATATACATTTTATTAAATCTCAAATATATGAACAAAAGCACGTCCGGTCTGAATAATACCCGTTTATTACCCACTTTTACAACCCTACGATCCCGACCCTTGTCTAAAAAATATAATTTAGCAGTAATAGACTAGACTTTTGAATCGGAATGTTGCCCTTTGCATATTGTTTGTTCAGTGTCAGTAATCGACCTTGATTATTACATTAAATTGACAGTAAATATCTATCTTCAGCATTTTCATGAACATAATAATAATAATAATAATACGTTTATTTGCATACATTTTTACATGAAAAAACATAATTAGACATATAGATGCAAAATGGATATGGAAGGCAATAAATTGATCTAGTCCAGTCCGTATTTAAAGACTTAAAACACTAAGTACTATAAGTAACAATAACAAAGAAAACAAAAATCAACTAAAAAATTGAAAACAAAATTATCAAAAAAAGAAAAAAACATAAGTAAAAGTTAGTAACTAAAATTAACCTTGAGCTAATGGTTGGTTTTCGGCTTAGAAATTTTCTTAAAAAACATCAAAAACAATATAAAAACAGATTTTCAAAATGCCTAAATCTAATTCCTACAAAACAGAGGCACATTTTATGCTAATTCGCTACGTATTTTCATTTTGCAGATTAAGTTAAAAAACAGAAAATATACAGAAAAAAAATATCTAAAACGATGAATTTTAAAGAAGAGATTTAATTATTTTTTTCTTTTTTTAAACCGAAAGTAAGTTAGAAACATTGTTTAACCAGTATTCATCAATAATTCTTTAACTCTCTTTTTAAAACTTTGAATGGTTAGACTTTTAAAATGTTCGGGTAGACCATTGTACATGCTAAAAACATTATATGAAAAACTCCTCTGAAACATAACTGTGGAGTGTGGGGGTGGAGTTATCAAACCCTTAAATCTTAAATTTAAATTGTGAACATCTGTTCGATATTTTATTTTGTTAGCTAAGTATTGAGGAGTTTTTGTTACAATAATCTTGTGAAAAAAAACTAACGAATAATTTGCTTTTTGCTTTTGCTTTTTTAAGCAACCCTTGAAGCCTTAAACTAACTAGGTAAATCTGGTGTGAGGAATTAAAAAAAAAACAATCAAAGCTAAGGGTAAAGTAAAGTTACAAAAATATGTTTAAAAAAAAATCCCCTCCCCACCACTCTTCATAGTCGTGAGGCGCGGATTACCGCTTAAAAATGCAATTTTTGAGTTTTTTGCCGATATTTGAAAAACTCAAAATTTTTTTGGAAAAGAAAAATTTTCCTGGGTTCTTTTTTGAGTTCAGGAAACAAACTCTTGGAAATAAAAAAAACTCACAAGAAAATCCCAAAAAAAAACCCCCGGACAATAAAATCCGGGAAAAACCCTAAGAAAAAATATTATAAGTAACCCTAATCCATGTGACAAAACAATGTTTCGCTTGCCGTCGGATTTTTTTCACAAAAATTTAAAATAAAAGTTGGTGTTCCATTTTTTTTGCTCAAAAATTGCATTTTTGCTCACAAATGTTCACGCAAAAAATTTTAAATCTTTTGCACGAGCTTTTATTTGAGCATGTTCGTCTGTGTAATTGCGCCTTTATAAGTCTCATCACTGGACCACCTTCTCCAAACTCTTAATACTGTTCAACCTCTTTCATGCCCGCGATGCTTCCTTTCTCGAAGTTATTTAAATGATGAAATTGTTGGCGACCGCGAACTCTTGGCATTTTTATTTTTTAAGCGCACTGTAAGCAATCCAAAAAGACCAAAAACTCCGCGAAAAATTATTTAAAATTTTCAGAAAGGTCTTTTCTTTTGCCTTCGCAAAAACATGTTTTAAGTAACTCTCAGCAGATAACTAAAGCAAGGCTTTTTTGGTTACCGATGCAAACATACTTTTTTTTTGGGATCACGGGTGCAAAAAAAAATATTTCTGTCCGTTTTCTACCCAAAATTAAAGAGAAATCTTGTTACTCTTGACTACAATTTAAGCCATTTCCGCCAGTATCCAAGTATTTACGAAAAAATCATTTAAAAACATCGGCAAAATATCCAACTGTCAAATATTAAACTGTCGCAACAATGAACGTCACCGAGTAAAAAGGTACATCGCTATGGAAATCATTGTTATTTCATTTACCAGGCGCCTTGATTTATAGTGTAAAGATGGTGTGTTACGAGAAGTGCTCTTCGTAGTAGTATTTTCCTGTTTTTCTTAGACTTTTTGATAAAGGTATTAAAAAAAATACTGTTAGCAACTCGCGGCTATACTGAACTTTTTTTTACTCGCGTTTTTAAATACCGCGCTCGTTATTTCAAAAAACTGAATGAATATAAAAAATCTGTAAAAAAAAAGGAAAGATTAGAAGACAAAAATTTATCAAATATTTCTTAAGGTATACACACAAATAACTTTCATTAAAATAATTATCCATATACATGATGTTGCGGTTTTTTTGTTCTCCAGTATATGTTATTTTATAACCTTCATTAGGTAAGAAAACTTAGGGTAAGTAGACAGTTCACTTGTCTCATATTTAAATGAAGTTTCTACCTGGGGCTAATGAATTCTTACTTAGGATTAGTGGATATTTTTCTCAGTGTATGAAAATTCGCCAGCGTAAAAGATTTATGGTTCGTAAACCAGACCTCGGAAAATACTTTAAGCGATATATTTGCCTCGAGCAGGTCAAAATCTATAAGACTGAGCTATTTTTAATGACGACCTTTTTTTGTGTTGACTAGCGTTATAAAAGAAAAGTAAATTTCTCGCCTGCAAATGCGTGCGAAAAATGTAATTATTTTCCTAATATCAATTCAATGTAAAATTGTACGGCGATCCATATTTATTTAAATCTGTCCATCCTCATTCAAAGTCTGAAATAAAACATTTTTGCTGCAAACTATTTGACTAATTACCGGCAGATTATCTGACATTGTCCATACAATCTATCTTTAGATTTTTGAGATGGTTATAATTAATATATTTCCTGTCATGGGCGTAGAACCGACAAAAAAATCTCAAATACCAAAATATATACCGGCCGACCTAAGTAAAAGGCGCAAATATTTTAATGGATGACGGGGAGGGCAAAACAAAAATAAAACGAGGGTCAAAAGTCCTTAGATTTCCAGGTACCGATTGTCAAAGTGCACGATTTTCTGTTACCTATATCTTGTTTTAAAATCACAAGAAAAAAACTAAATTTTGTAGACCCGTATTATAATATGGGTTGTTTGACGAAAGTATGGTAGGTTCATTTCTGTTCATAAAATTTTTACTAAAAAAACTTTTAAAGAACAAGCTTATACAGGGTTCCTAAGCAAATCCTTAGGGGGGCAAGCAGCCGTGTATAAGACGCAGACAAACGGAAAAGCACATTAGGTAAAAAAATATGGGCATGGGGCGATGTTGTCACTACATCTTACACGTAGTAAATCCATTCCAGGTTGTTGTTTTCTAATGTTTTCCATTTTCATACCTTTAGGACTGGAATAAAAATTGTTTTTGCTCGACTTTAATACCAAACTGATGAAAGATATCGTAAAAAAAATATTTTTCGGCTTTTCATTTTGTAACCATTGTCCTTACGCACTGTTTACAGGCTGGGGACTGAGATAAGCGTTCATACACGGCCGGAGAAATCGACTGAGATATTTCCGTAGAAACTTTATCAAGCAAATAGGACGGGTTGACGCCTTCGAACGTCCAACCCGGGTTTTGCACTTTGATTCGAAATCAAAAAGGAGGAACAGTCAGATGTGGGGCCGTGCACAAATTACGTAACGGTAATTTTACCAATTTTTGATCCCCTCCCTATGTAATGTTTTGTAACGGTTTGGCACGCCACTCCCTCCTCATATTACGTAACGATTTCAAGACCACTACCCCCCCCCCCAAAAAA